>OY743172.1:28073972-29288188 GCA_963555705.1 Ligustrum vulgare | reverse complement strand
ATTTTTAGATGAAAAATATTAACAATTATATTAATTGGACATTTTATTAAAAATCTTAGGCTATTTATTAGATTAAACTGTTGGATTTTACATATTTTTGTGAGTCTTCGCACATTGGGATCCTATGCAATTACATGGACTGCATAAGGCTAGGGCCGGCCCTGCTAGTTTCGTGTGTTTGGTGCAAGCGAATGTAGTGATGTGGTGCACGCGATTATGAGTGAAGTGGTGGTTAGTTGGAGGTGGTTTTGATGGCGATGGTCTAACATATGAGGTAACTTTTTGGGAGGTCGTGATGGTGGTTGGTGGGGGTGTAGATTTAGAAGTGACTATGGTGGTAGGAGGTGATTGTTGCTGTTAGTGGTGGTTTGGGGGTGGTGGCGGTTGTTTGAGGGCGACATTGGTGTTAGCGGTGTGGTTGGTTTCGATGGTGGTAATGTTGTAGCGATTAGTGGTGGTGGTGGCAGCGGCGGATCAGCAGTGGTGGGGTAACATGAGGTGTAGTGTGATTGGGTACGATAGTGACTACGTTGATAAGGAGGTGACTGGTGGTGATGGTTGAGGTTTGGGGAAGTGGTGGTTGGTGGTGAGGATAGGTGTGGTGTTTGATGGTGTTTGTTGCGGTCTATAATGTTGGTTTGTGACCTGGAAATAAATTGTGATCTAAGAACTATGCATATTGTAATCGAGAAATAAGTTGTGATCTATAAAATTTGTGATTCATGACCTCTATAATTCGTGATTTGATCGAGAAGTAAATCGTCACTAATTAATTTAATATTTTGTTATATATAATTTGTGATTTGCGATTGTGACCATAAATTTGTAATTTGTGACCTCTATAATTCGTGATTTGATCGAGAAGTAAATCATCACTAATTAATTTAATATTTTGTTATATATAAAATTTGTGATTTGCGATTGTGGCCATAAATTGTATATAATTTGTGACCGTAAAATAAGTTGAGATTGATTCGTGACCAATAAATTCATAATTTGTAACTGGTAAATAATATGTGACCTTAAAAATATTTGGGATTGTGACTTTATAAATTTTTAAGGTATGACCAATTAAGTTGAAATTTTTTACTGCAAAATAAGTTGTGATCCATGAAATTCGAGATTTGTGACCCAGAAATAAGTTGGGACCTTAGAACTTTGCAAATTGTGACCAACAAATAATGTAACGACCCGAAAAATTATGACATCCTTAGTTGTCCATTGTGACATAATAAAGTGTTTTAGAATTTATTTAATTATTTTTGGAGTTAAAGAAATAAAAACGGAGTTTTTTAATAAAATGAAAAGTTACGAAAAATGTATTTGAACACCTTTCTTTAGAAAATTCGTATGACCACTTTCGACCTCCAATAAATGCAAAATTTATATGTATGGATAAGTATTCGAAGTGAACTTCGAAAGTTGAAATCCATTCATCATTTTGATTAATGTACAGCTCGTGGAAAATTTTCAAAGTTGGCACTACAACCATACGGCCCAAAAAGACATCTTCAACAAGCCAACTTCAAGATGCCATAACTCTCATCTTGTTTAACCAAATCTTGTGAAACAAATTCCATGTGAAAGTACTCTATGGTTACTTTGAAATGAGACCAAGAACACCCAATTTGGAATTCGTTTTATACCTCAAATTTGAGCCCAAAGACAACCACTTGAAACTGTAGAAATAAGCATGAGGTGGCTCCTCCAACCTTATCTTCATCCATAGCTTCCATGAGTCACTCCTTTCCTCCATAGCCACCTCCATCTTGCATGGAAATGGAATGACACCTCATGCTTGGCATTAAAATATTGTTTCTTAGCCATGAAGGAAAAGCTTCAATCCTATACATCCATCTCCTCTACTCCAATCCGTACAATCATCTTTCCCTATAAATAGGGATGAGTTTGAATGAAAAAATATATCAGAAATTTGATCCAAAACGCTGCAAAATTGTTTCCCTCTTTCAAACCTTAGGTATTGATTTCATACCAAAATCATGTTTCAGTCTGTTATAATCCATCATTTTTATTGGAAAACATGTTTTCTCAAAGCATTTATCAAAACAAATGATTTTAGATCAAAGAAATCAAAAAAACTGACTTTCAGATTCTAGAAATACGTTTAGTGTCGACACCTACTGGTTTTGTGTCGACACCATGTTCATCTGAGTTTAAAAATGACATTCTGACACTTTAGTGTCGACACCAAATTAGTTGGTGTCCACACCAAACGGACAACTCAGTAGTCTGACTTCATTCAGCCATAACTTTTGATGCACAACTCCGATTTGCAATCTGTAAAGTGTTTTGAACTCTTGATTCGATTATCTTTCCATTGATATATTGTAAAACTCGTGGAGATTTATGTACTATGATTTATGTGCTTGTTTCTTCACACAATCCGTTCAAAGCTAGTTGAAAGTTCCTCATTCCAAATGAAAGTCATCTTAGGAGCTGTTCATAGATTGATTCATCCAATAAACTGAGTGGGATATTTTATTTGGTTATTAAACTTTAATATGTTTATAAGAATTATGATTCATTATAATATAAGTAGGATATGTTATTTGAAGTATTCGATTAATGATAAGTGAGTAGAATATGTTTAGTTGAATTATTATATGATTTAATAGACATGAGTGGGATGTGTTTATTTGGATTATTTGAATAATATGTAAATTAGATTACATGATTTTAAGTGAGTGGATATGTTTATGTGAATTATGATTCAATTATAATGTGAGTTGAATATGGTTATTTGAATCATTGAATTAAGGAACTCAATATTCGATATATCTTATTATGTGGTATAATGTCATAACATGATATGTTGAAATTAAATTAGGTTCATGTTTTGAAAATGCAATGACATTTGATATATGATGAATCATGAAAGAAAGTTTATGCATAAAGAAGAGTTTTGTGCATATGGATTATAGATTTGAACTCTAACCTCTCAGTAATCAACTTGTTGTTGTCGATATCGATGTTGATAATGTTGGGAGCACCTCGTGACTCCAAGGGTTGTGAAGAACGACATGGTGACCTATTATTATTGTTGGAGTCGAATAGGGTGAAAGATGAAGGGATGTAGAAACCCTAGATGATGAAATAGTCCTATATAATCTGATGTGTTATGACCATTTTATCGATATCCAGGTTATGGAAATGATATGCGCTTTTGGGTAGAGGGGATAATCTATAATCAGACCCAGAAAACATTAATTTTGAAAAGAATATACATATGCATCGATTACCTGTAATGTTGAATTATGTTTCAATATGCAATAATACATGTGCACCATATTCTACTTACTGAGCAAGTGTATGCTCATCCCACGTCATCTAACCCTTCAGGTAGCTATTAATATAAGATGGATTGGTTGGGATCTTCAGATATCTTGATAGAGAGTGTTGTACTAGGTGACGACATGTGAATTGTGGACTTACCACTGAATAAGAGCTTTTATGTTTGAACTGCCACACTTTTATTGAACTCGGGATCTTTAAAGAAATGTTTAAAATTAATATCGTTACCTTTTATATAAATGAATTTTATTTTTAAGTGGAGGGATTATAAATGAAAAGTCTTGAAAAATTCGGGTGTGACAAGTGGTATTAGAGCATTATTTTTTAAGAAGTTTGAAATTTTTGGGCTTTACAAATAAGTCGTGATCGAATAATTTGTAATTGAAAAATAAGTTATGATCTATAAAATTTATGATTTGTGACCTAGAATTAAATTGTGCTATAATTTGTGATTTTTGATCGAGAAAAAAAATCATGTATAATTAATTTAATAATTTGTGACCTATAAATTTTGTAACTTTTTACTATGACCATAAATTGTATATAATTGTGACATTAACCTATTTAATTGCCTATTTATAATTATTTAATTTTTACTTAAAACCTGATTTTTGAATTAAAACACCTACATTCTTTGATTTGAAATCCTCCCTTTTAAAAAACTTGTATGTGCATTTATCCCCTCTAAATATTCTATATAATAATATTATCTTTTGTAATATTATAGGATTGATTTTAGTGATTCATTTTCCTTGTAATTAGATAGTTTCATACTTTCTATGCTCTTGTAATTTGGTAAGTCTTGTATTATATCAATACATCAATGAAAATTACGATTCATTATTACTCTTTGACGGTATCAGAGTCATCATAAGACTCTCACGAGCACTCCTCTCCCTCCTTGGCCGACTTCCTTAACTCTCGGCCCTTTTCCAATTTCTTCCAACTGTCTCTTTTAATTCCAGTAGTCCTCGTTAATTTAAGCACCTTCATCTCACCCATCCTTCATCTCTCAGCCATCCTCTCCGATTTTTTTCTTCACTAAAAACTGTTCCATTGATCTTTCAGCATGCATGCCCACGCCTTAAATAAAGTTCGCTTCTTCATTGTGCTTCTCCTAATAAAAAATATAATGACTGTAAATGCCCTGCAAAAATTACTATACCGTTGTAAATATTATATATATTATTAAATGATATTTGTACCTCTGCAACCCTAAATATTTTCAGCACGAGTCTCCACCAAATTGAGTTAGAAAAATTTCGCAAAATCTCACATATTAAAATATTAGTTAGAAGGTAATAATAATTTTTATAAGTATAATTGTTTATCATCAACGACGAAATTAATTTGATGGTATATGGATCGAATTCCAAATTCTAAGTTATTATGTCTAACGAAGGCTTTTACAACCTTTTTTAACCTATCGAATCCCATTTGCAATTATCCGATTCAAAATTTTCAATCTTTGTTGGTGGCCATGAATTATTTTTATATCTATTGACCCAAAAAAATACATGGCTAGAAAGCGAACACAATTTTAACCAAACAATATCAAATTACCTCAAGATTTTCAACAATTTCATTCAAGTGACAATATAGCCGATTTGTTCACAAAAGCATTGTACGCCACCATCTACATTAAAGAAATTGATTCACAAGATTGAGATGTGTAGACTCAATGGTTTACAGTGATCAACATCAAGTGAAGTAACTTTACTCTTTCTCTTCAGTCCAGATTTTGTCTCATTTGATTTTCCTGACAAGATTTTGATGAAGCAGCATTTATTTTAATACTTCAAATTAACTATACTTTTCTCCTTAATTTGACGTTTTTGCCTCATTAAGTTTTTATCAAACAAAGTTTTAATGAGGTAGATATTTTTAATATATCATTCAACGGAGTGTTGTAAAAATTATATGTATCATGACATTTGTATCTAAACAACTTTAGGGCCCTGTTTGAGCCTCATTTTTTTTTTAAAAACAACTATTACAAACACTCAATCTCAATCATTCATTCTTAGTCAAGCTCACAATATTTAACTTTCCAAGCAATTTTAAACCGCACATTATTCAAAAAACCACAAAAACTCCAAAAAAGCTCCAGACAAAACAGGGGCTAGTTATTATTACCTCGAGTATCCATATTCTCTCTAATTCTTAATAAGATACAAGTTAATTCACTTTTTTATTCTTTTATCTTTCTCGCTCTAGTTTATAACATACACGTATATATGTAGACGGAGACTTTTTGCCTAAAAATATAGATGAATTTTGAATAAATTAATAATAACTAACAAAAATAATGTCATTCTTACAGTGGCTGTAATGCCCCAAAATTTTCAAATTTTCTCAAGAATAATGATCTGATAGCACTTGTCACACCCAAATTTTTCAAGACTTTTCCATTTAAAATCCCTCCACCTAAAATAAAATTCATTTATATAAAATGTAACGATATTAATTTTAAAACATTTCTATAAAGATCTCGAGTTCAATAAAAATGTGGCAGTTCAAACATAAAAGCTCTTATTCAGTGGCACGTCCACAACTCACAGGTCGTCACCTAGCGCAACACCCTCTTCAAGTTATCTGAAGATCCCAGTCAATCCATCTTATATCAATAGCTACCTGAAATGTTAGATAATGTGGGATGAACATACACTTGCTGAGTGAGTAGAATATGGTGCACATGTGTTATTGCACATTGAAACATAATTCAACTTTACAGGTAATCGATGCATATGTATATTCTTTTCAAAGTTATGTTTTCTGGGCCTGATTATAGATTATCTCCTCTACCCAAAAGTTCTTATCATTTCCATAACCTGGATAACGATAAATGACCATAACACATCATATTACATATGACCAATGTTGTCAAACCCGGCCCGATTGGGTCGACTATGAAACCCACGACTTGGCCCAAAAACCAGGTCGAGTCACATTAAAAACTCAGTTAGGTCAAACCCGTTCAACGACCCAGGTTTTATATAATTTTTACTTTTTTTATTTTTTTGATTTTTTTATATATTTTTAATATTAATTAATGCCCGAGTAGACCCCAAGTCGACTCCGGGTTGACCCTCTAACCCTTGACCCCATCTCTAGGTCGGGTCAATTCCGGGGCCGGGTCTGAATACATTACATAGGACTATTTAATCATCTAGGGCTTCTACATCCATGTTATCTTTCACCCTGTTCGACTCCGACAAGGATATTAGACCACCATGATGTTCTTCACAATCCTTGGAGTCGGAAGGTACTCCCGACATCATCAACATCGATATCCAAAACAACGCATTGATTACCAAGGGAGCTAGAGTTCAAATTTATAATCCATATGCACAAAATTCTTCTTTATACATAAACTTTCTTTCATGATTCATCATATATCAAATGTCATTGCATTTCCAAAACATGAAACGAATGTAATTTCATCATATTATGTTATCACATTATACCACATAATAAGGTATATCTAATATTCAATTCCTTAATTCAATGATTCAAATAACCATATTCAACTCACATTATAATTGAATCACAATTCACATAAATATATCCACTCACTTATAATCATATAATCTAATTTACACATCCCACTCACAGTTTATTGGATGAATCAATCCGTGAACAACTCCTAGAACAGCTTTCTTTTGGAATGGAAGTCTTTCAACTAACTTTGAGCGAAGTATGATGAGAAACAAGTACATAATTCCTAGTACATAAATATCCATGAGTTTTATAATATATCAATGGAAATATAATTAAATCTGGAGTTCAACGCAGTTTACGGATTGTAAATCGAAGTTGTAAATCAAAAGTTATGGTTGAATGAAGTCAGGCTGTCAGGCTAACCATTTGGTGTCGACACCAATTGATTTGGTGTCGACACCAACTGATTTGACGTCGATACTAAAGTGTCAGAATGCCAATTTTAAGCTCAGGTGAATATGGTGTCGACACAAAATCAGTAGGTGTCGACACTAAACGTATTTCCAGAATCTGAAAGTAGGTTTTCTTGATTTTTCTGATCTAAAACCATTTGTTTTAATAAAGGATTTTTGAGAAAACATGTTTACCAATAAAAATGATTGATTATAACGGATTGAAACATGATTTTAGCATGAAATCAATACCTAGGGTTTGAAAGAGATAGACGATTTTGCAGCATTTTTTATCAGATTTCTGATATGTTTCTTCATTCAAACTCATCCCTATTTGTAGGGAAAGATGGTTGCACGGATTGGAGCAGAGGAGATGGATGTATAGGATTGAAGTTTTTCCTTCATGGTTAAGAAACAATATTTTAATGTCAATCTTGAGGTGTCATTCCATTTCCATGCAGCTAGAGGTTTCTTAAGGAGATAGAAGGTGACTTATGTGAGCTAAAACCGGATATGGAGGTTTAATGTCCAGCTCATGCTTCTTGCTTTCCAGATTTTACAGTTTCAGGGTGCCATGTTTGAGGTCAGATTTGAGGTAGTAAACGAATTCCAAATTGGGTTTTCTTGGTCTCATTTCAAAGTACTCATGGAGTACTTTCATATGGAATTTGTTTCACAAGATTTGATTAACCGAGGTGAGAGTTATGGCGTTTCAAAGTCAATGGTCGAGGAGCCAACTTTGAAAATTCGCTGAGAGCTGTACATTAATCAAAATGATGAACGGATTTCAAATTCTTGAAGTTCATTTTGAGCACTTATCCATACATATGAATTATGTGTTTATCGAAGGTCGGAAATGGTCAAAAGAATCTTCTAAAAAAAGGCGTTTAAATACGTTTTTCGTAATTTTCATTTAATTAAAAACTCCATTTTTATTTCTTTAACTTCCAAAATAATTAAATAAATTCTAAAACACTTTATTACCTCATAACAACTAAGGACATCATAATTTTTTGGATCGTTACAGTGGCATTAGTAAAACTTGGTGGTTAATATCTAGTAGAAACATCATTTTAAATATCTATAGATATTTTAAAGGTCTTTAAAATAGTATAGATATCTAGTAGAAACATCATTTTCTTAGGGAGGCCTTTGGGAGGGTGGGATGACGTATGTCGCATGGGTCAAATTTAGAAAGATAAAAGAACAAGTGCTTTTGTGAAAAAATAACAAATATTTATCCGTCTGTCTATATTAAAAGTTATTTTTTCATTTAATCAAAATCAAACATTAAATTCAACGATAATTACTAAGTTATTAAAAAATTACTAATAATTTTGCACAAACAATCAATATGAAATTTTATAAATACGTAGCTATTTTAAAATGGGACATTATACAGGTAAATGAATATGTGAGATTTATTTTGAGGGTAAATTTACTATTATGTTAATTACTTTAATTTAATTTATAAATAGAATTTGAAAGGACGATAATAATTGTTAAATTAGAAAATACATTAATTATAAAATCTCATATCTTATAATTAAAATAAAATTAATCGAATGACAAATTAGAAGTTACAAATTATTGTGAAGGTATTATGGTAAAAACAAAAAAAATCTCTCTTTAAAGGTCTTTAAAATAGTATAGATATCTATAGATATATAAGTATAAATTTTAGACTAATTTTTTAATAGAGTAACTAGGGGTGGATGTGGTTCGGTTTGGTTCTGGTTCTAGAAGAACCAAACCAAACCGTAAACCGATGGTTTTTTCAAAGATATGGAACCAAACCAGAACCAAACCGCTCAGTTCTGGTTTGGTCTGGTTTGGTTCTGAGACCATTACTTGAATTTTTAAATAATAAATGTAAATTAAAATCTGTTTATATCCGCTTCTTCATTAGAATCCATCTACATCATTACTAAATAGAAAATGAAATTTTTAGTTAACAAAACAAAGATTTAGAAAAAGTAACATGTTATTCTAAGTCAAAGAAGAAAAAACTAGCCTGAAGGAAGCTCGGCGACCTGTTGAAATTCAGAGAATCGAACATAAAGACAGTTTAGACTTATAGTTACAGGTTACGATGAAGTTCTGAGTCCCATTCTACCGTGGTGTCGTGTGAGTTAGGGATGAAATTTGCAATTTGAGTTTGGGTTAACTCTTGAGAATTGATGAATTGGGTCGAGGTTTGTGATAAGTGTGTGTTTTACACACTTATTTAGTTCCTAAATTAGCAATTTAATTGACAAATTGAGCAAATATCTACTTATAAATTGTGTTTATATTGTAAAATTAGGTACAAACTCAATTGGAAAGCAAATGGACAAGATTGGAGTGCAATTGAGCTTAAAGATGAGCAAATTTGACGTTCAAGGACCAAAGTGAAAGAAATCGAAAGTTTGAGGACTAAATTGCAACATCCCAAAAAGTTGAGAACCAAGGTTTACTACTCAAATTCAAGAAGAAAATCACAATAGAAAGTGAAATGATTGCTTAATTGATGAATTTGAGTGAAGATGGATCAATCGCACACAAAAAGTAAAGTTGGGGACCAAAGTGCACAAGTGTCAAAGGTTGAGGACTTGGGATGAAAAATCAAAGTTGAGGGACTTGGCAGCAGTTTAAAATCTGATTTCATATTTTTCCAAAGAAGTATTGAGCTGGGCACATAGATGAAGAGAAAAATAGAGTTTGGGGACCATTTTGCTCAACTTCCAAAACTCAAGGACCAAATGTGCAATTTTAGAGAGACAAGGACAGGAGAGCATGGCTGGAACGTGCTTACTGCTGGCAGCATGGGCAGATGATGGAGAGCATGGCAAAAAGCAGGCTGGACAGAAACTGCAAGACTAGAGGCTGATGTTTTGAATCTATATATACACACAAACAGAGAGAAGGAAAGGGGGAGCATATAGGAAAGGAAGAGGATCACTGCTGGTGACAGCAGCAGTGGGAGCTAGGAAGACAGAAGGTGAAAACCGGGAGGAGAAAAACCGTGTGTGGATGGTTGGTGACAGCAACCATTTGCAGGTTTCAGTAGATATAGATTGATACATATACACGGATTGGTGTTGGTTTTAGAAGGGAGATAGATAGGCAGAAGGAAGAAAGAAGATAGATAGGAGGAAAAGGGCAGCAGCTAGTTGGTGAAAAACGGAGAGGAGGCTGGAGCAGCTGATTGCTGCATAACCAGGAGGCAGCCGGGCTGGTGCAAACAAAAGGAGAGCTACTGGAGACTACTGCTGGTGACAGCAGCAGTGAAACCAGGGGAAAAACCAGTGGAAGCAAGGTGACAGATTGCTAGTACTACCGGGTGAAGTTCACTGCTGGTGACAGTAGCAGTGTAAATCCATCTGGACCTGAGTTGCTGCTGCTGCCAATTGAGACATAGGACGCTAGTGGAGGATTGCTGGACAGCAGCAGTGGAGATAGCCAGGAAGGAAGAGAGAGTCTTAGGCTGCTGATTGTTGGAAGAAGAAGGACTTGTACTGCTGGAATTGCTGAATTGCTGAATTTCTGTGTTGCTGGTGCTGCATAAGTGACTGTTACATCCTCCTGGAGTTTTTCTGTTGGAGCTGTTTTGCTGCTGGAGGGAAGGAAGCCACTGCTGCTGATTGCTGGAACGCTGCTGGGTTGTTGCTGGTTTGCTGCCTGGTTCAACTGCTGCTGGAGTTGCTGCACAAGTTGCTGGAGAAGCTGGGAGGAGCTGCTGCTGGACTGCAAGCTGTGGAAGAAAGCTGTGAAATTGCTGGAGAACCTGGTTGCTGCTGAGCTCTGCCTGGGGACGTGCAGCTGCTGGAAATAGGCTGCCGCTGGTGTGCTGCTTTGCTGAGAGGAAGATGCTGGTTTGAAGCTGATAATTCTGCTAGGCTGTTGGTGTGAAAGAGAAGCTGCTGGACTGGTTCAGAGAAGCAGCTGGGCTGCTACTTTTGCTGGTTCTATTATTTTGCTGCTGGTTATGCTGATTTCAGACAGTTAGGAAATGAAAGAGCTGAGCAGGTTGGTCAAAGCAGGACGTTACTGGTGATGCTGACTGCAATAATCATGCCTGCGGCTGGACGCAAGGCTGCAACAAGAATTTAAAATGAGCCAGGTTGCGGCTGGACGCAACTCAAGCAGCGAGTCAAATTCACAATCTTCAAACTCCGGATTGTAATTTTATCATCTATCGCTTTTTCTTCCAATATGTTTAGCTAAATTTTAATGTTGGGATGATTGATGGAATTTAACCTAGTTTGGATTAATTTTAATATTTGCTATTTGATTAAATGCTTATTTCATGTGTGTTTGTTATTGAGATTATTACATGTGTTTGCTTGATCACCAAATATGTGTTTTGTGAAGTGTATGATAATCGAGAGATATTATGCATTTTAGACCAAATAACAAATGCTCTAGGTTCTTGTTAAGGATAGAGATATACCTTAAACCCTAGATGATCCATTGAGCTATTTTCACAAAGAGTTAATGCAATTGATTGGACCTTAATCGACATAGAGATATAGTAGGTTAGACCAATTGATTAGGGTTGATTTCACTCGAGAGAGGTAATTGGCTAAGCTTGGAAAATCGGGTCTAACATTGTAAATGAGTAATTTGTTAATTTGCATGTTAAGAAATTAATTAGGCGACGGTTAAATGAAATCATGAATCTCAACTATTTTATCTTTCATTTTCCTTATTTTAATTCGGTTTAAAATTAGTGTAGTTAATTTAGAATTGTCAAAAATCCATCTTTTTAATTGTGTGTTTCATTTGTTAAGATTAAATTAACTAGAGTATAATAGAGTAAACACTCCTCGTGGGATCGACAACCCGGACTCAAAAAGTCCACTTTATTACTTGTACGCGACCCGTGCGCTTGCGGTACACTATTTTGAGCGAACAGTTTATATATACATAAATTTTAAAAAATAAACATCATTGTCGTCGATGGTAACTAAGGAGTGCAACGATTGTTGTGTTATAGGAGTGCAAGTAAAGCAGTGTGAATGCGTATTTATAATTGAAAAGAAGAAAAACGAATTAGAATTTAGATTTATGATTTAAAATCTTTGTCTAATATGAAATGAGATAAAATGTATGTTAAATAACATTTTTGTATATTTCACATTTATAATTTTAGATTTTAATTTTTTTGGTGAGATGAATATCCACTAATTTGTAAAATATATATAGTTTGGTTCTTGGTTCTGGTTCTGGAAAGAGAATCGGAACCAGAACCAAAACCGAATGGTTCTTGATTCTAAGAACCAAACCATTATTTTTCTTATGTAGAACCGAACCAAACCGCTTTGGTTTGGTTTGATTCTAGTTTGGTCTGGTCTGGTTCGGTTATTTTGTCCACCCCTAAGAGTAACCATGAGTGAAAGTTTTTGCAACGTCAGTGATCAGTAGGGGTGGACGTGGTTCGGTTTGGTTCTGGTTCTAGAAGAACCAAATCAAACCGTAAACCGATGATTTTTTACTAATGGAACCAATTGGTTTTTTCAAAGATATGGAACCAAACTAGAACCAAACCGCTCAGTTCTGGTTTGGTCTGGTTTGGTTCTGAGACCATTACTTGAATTTTTAAATAATAAATGTAAATTAAAATCTGTTTATATCCGCTTCTTCATTAGAATCCATCTACATCATTACTAAATAGAAAATGAAATTTTTAGTTAACAAAACAAAGATTTAGAAAAAAGTAACATTTTATTCTAAGTCAAAGAAGAAAAAATTAGCCTGAAGGAAGCTCGTCGACCTGTTGAAATTCAGAGAATCGAACATAAAGACAGTTTAGACTTATAGTTACAGGTTACGATGAAGTTCTGAGTCCCATTCTACCGTGGTGTCGTGTGAGTTAGGGATGAAATTTGCAATTTGAGTTTGGGTTAACTCTTGAGAATTGATGAATTGAGTCGAGGTTTATATATACATAAATTTTAAAAAATAAACATCATTGTCGTCGATGGTAACTAAGGAGTGCAACGATTGTTGTGTTATAGGAATGCAAGTAAAGCAGTGTAAATGCGTATTTATAATTGAAAAGAAGAAAAACAAATTAGAATTTAGATTTATGATTTAAAATCTTTGTCTAATATGAAATGAGATAAAATGTATGTTAAATAACATTTTTGAATATTTCACATTTATAATTTTAGATTTTAATTTTTTGGTGAGATGAATATCCACTAATTTGTAAAATATATATAGTTTGGTTCTTGGTTCTGGTTCTGGTTCTGGAAAGAGAATCGGAACCAGAACCAAAACCGAATGGTTCTTGATTCTAATAACCAAACCATTATTTTTCTTATGTAGAACCGAACCAAACCGCTTGGTTTGGTTTGGTTCTGGTTTGGTCTGCTCTGGTTCTATTATTTTGTCCACCCCTAGTGATCAGGTATGAAATTTAGTAACTTCATTGACCATTTTACAATTTAGCGTATGTTTGATAAACATTTTTATTTATAAAAAAAAAGATATTTTTAAGATAAAATACGTGATTAAAAAGTGATTTTAAAAGCTTACGTGATTAAAAGTGATTTGAAAAAATGCATAGCATATGTTAAATTTTAGAGACAACCATTGAAATTAACCCCTTTTAATAAGCTTTTTTTTTTGGTAAACTTATAAACAAGTTTATAAAATTACATTTTCTTCGTACTACTTTATAATCACGCACATTTGTTCAAGTGACTTTTTAACCATACATTTATTCCAAATAAAATTTCTTGTTGTAAAGTATAAACACAAAACAACCCACAAACTGGCAAGAGCATCTTTAATGGTTGGGTCGGTCACGATGTTTAGTGCGTGTGAGAGACACAAAAAACTCGTGGATCCCACTCTAATATCTTTTTTTTTTTCTTTCACTTTCTCCCTATTTTCTCAATTTTATTCCTTTACAAGGTCCAATTTACCTCTTCCTCTATTTTTTTTATAAATTAATATATTTAAATTTGTGCCAATCTCTCTCTTCGTTTTTCATTTTTTTTTTCTCTTTTTTCTACTTTTAACATCCACTTCCTCTAGGGATGGACAAAAAAAAAAAGGAACCGACATGACCAAACCAGAACCGTATGGTTTTAAAAAAATAAAATAGGAAATTGGTTTTGGAATCAAGAACCGATTGATTTTCGGCTCGGTTCTCGGTTCCATTTTTAGAACCGAAAAATCGAAATTAGAACCAGTCTTTGATCCATGTTTATTTTGTTTTATGATCTTAACTGGTTGTCCTAAAATTAAAAATCAAAAGAATTTGTAATTTTTTGGGTAAAGTGAAAATGATTAAATTATTTTTATGAAATTTGTTACGTCTTTACCTCATTGTAATATTTAACTTCACACTTAGACTGAAATTCTTAATAAATGAAAATGAAATGAGATTAACTTATTAATAAGCGAAGTTGTAAATGAACAGGATATAGTTAATTAAATATTTAAATACAAATATAAAATAATTAATAATAATGCATTTAAACTCATAACTCATGATTCATCCTACAAGTTTACTATATTGTTATGATCGAAAAAATTGTAGGTCATTTGTTTCCTATTTCGGTTTATGAATATCTTCTATTTCATGGAGAATCCTATACTTTCTTCGGGGTGAAAGGATTTTCGAAATCTTTGATCTTTCTATATTCGGTAGAAGTTATTATTGACTCACTTTCCGATACTTGATACTCCTCGATAAGCTCCAGAAAAATAATTATTATTGTAAAATCGAATTAAAACAAAAATCTAATGATTTGGTTCTTGCGATTCAATAGAATCGAATGATTTCATTTTACAAGAATCGAAAAAGTATGGTTCGATTTCTATTTTTGAAATACTCGAATCGAACCATTCGATATCCATCTTTAATGTCAAAATAATAATATAATTCTCTCTCTCTCTCTCTCATATGATGGACTTTGGCTTTATAGTCATATGCTCTCAGTCGCCAAACACTGTTAAAGCATATATTCTGTAATTTGTTCAAAGATCCCCAAAACAATCGACATCCGCAGTATTACTCTTAAAACCGCCCACTGTAATTAATTAATTTTAATATCTATAGACTATAGCGTGCAACTTCTGCTCAAATATAGAGAGAAAAAGATCTTTGAGCTGTTCCTCTACTTCAACTTCAACTCTTCTGTGGTGAGTGCAATGATTTTTTTACCTATTTTGCTAAATTCATTCTAAACACAAACGCTAAATGCTTTTTACCCTCTTATATTGGTAATTTCTATTTTGTTTCTGTTTGAAATGGTTTTTTGATGATTGTAGATCTGAAAGTTCTGTTGCCGTATTTTCTATGTTTTTCGTTTTGTTGAAATTCTTATTTTCTGTCAAATCCCTGTATAATTCATTTTTGTGTACGAAAACTGACTTCTTATGAACCACCTACGTTGTAATTTTATATTTTTGTTGATAATATGAAGTAAATGGAACAAAATGTTAAATGTGAAAATCTCAGATCATTCTTCAATTTTTATTATGTACTGTTCTTCTACTTTTCTTTTTGTGTCCGGGGTGGAACTTGTTTCTAATGCAAGTTGGGTTGGGCATGATCATTTTTATTTTTCACCCTTGTTTGTAGTACTTTTTTTGGTTTATAAACCAATTTATAAACCACACAATTTCCTAAAACACTTTATAACCACACATTTTTCACTCTTCAATTTTCAATCACTACTTTTTACCTCAAAATCATAAATAAAACAGTTTATAAATCGAACAGTGTTACCAAACGGAGGAAAACGTCAATGACTATATTGATTTTAGTAGGATTCATGTATGATTTCGTTATCAGTTATCACTCGTTTGAATCTGCATTTCCTTTTCCAGTTTGCTTTTGTTATGTTGATAGTATCAATAGTAAGTTGTTTTCATTTTTATATTTCTAATATGAAGTTCCTTCACTTCCCCGAATCGGGATCTGGAATCGAATACGATTCTGCAGCTTTTTGAACATTTTTTTTTTTTTGGGACTAATGGCTGGGTCCCACAGATTGAAATTCATGCATACTGATTTTATTTTATTTTTTAACTAATGGCGGGGTAACCGCCCCCACCATATATTTACTTTATTTAAACCAGTTTATTTATTTTTTGATTAGATTTTTTATTGTTAACGAGTGTAACCAAACCAAGGCTATATCTATATTTTAAAAATTTATTATTTTTATTTTCACTCACTTTTTAGCCAATATTTTTATGAACGCATACAAGTTAGTTAATTTTACATAATGAACGTCAATAAATTTTAGACATGATTTGCATAATGATAATTAATCGTTCATGAATAGTAATATACGATAATACAAATACATTAAAGTTAAACAACTGATAAAAAAGAATTTCAAATCGTACACAACACAACAAAATCTACATTTATGGGAAATGGTATTGATTGTATGAGTAATGTGAGTCTCGTGCATGATATGGATACCACAGATCCAATTCATGGTACGAATAATGTGGTACTAGCACACCTTGTGAATACATATATAGTCTTGGTTTGGTTACACCCATTAACAATAAAAAATCTAATCAAAAATAGATAAACTCGTTTAAATAAAGTAAATATAGGGGGGGGGGGCGGCGGTTACCCAGCCATTAGCCAAAAAAAAAAAGGAATTAGTATGCATGAATGTGAAACTCTGGAGCCAGCCATTAGTCCCCCCAAAAAAAAGTAAAAAGCTGCAGAATCGGTATTTGATTCAGTTCCCGATTCGGGGAATAGAAGGGAACTATTCTAATATGAGCTTGCTCTTTCACTGATAGTGTACTGGACTGAATTCTGTGTGCCTTTAGAAAGACTGGGAAGTGAAAATGGCAAACATAGACATTGAGGGAATTTTGAAGGGGATTCCAAATGATGGACGTGTCCCCAAGACAAAGATTGTGTGCACTTTGGGGCCAGCATCTCGGTCAGTGCCAATGGCGGAGAAGCTCCTTAGAGCTGGAATGAACGTTGCCAGGTTCAACTTTTCGCACGGGACCCATGAGTACCATCAGGAGACTCTGGACAACCTCAGAATTGCTATGCAGAACACTCAAATCCTTTGTGCCGTCATGCTTGATACCAAGGTCTGTGTTTCTACCACATTTGTGTATTGAGATTTATTTACCTAAATGAACTTTTTTATTATTTGAATATTCAGGCCCTGTTTGGTTACAAATTATGACGTGTTTGGCAACTCATTATAATGAGTAATTATTACTCATTATAATTTACACAATTTCTCAAATCACTTTTTAACCATACATATTTTCTCCCTCCAATTTTCAACTACAAAATTTACCTCGAAATCCGAAATAAATGATGGCGGCGGCTCATTATAATGAGCCGCCGAACAGAGGCTTAAATGGCCATTTATTTCACTACAAGACAAAAAAGACACAAAATTTAATTTACACAATTTTCCATACCACTTTTTAACCATCTAAATTTTCTCTCTCCAATTTTTAACCCCACATCTTACCTAGAAAACACAAATAAATCCAATACAAAATTTAAATTTTGGAATCTTGTCTACTGAATAGACACTCAGTTATGAAATCAGTTGTTGAATATTCTTTTATTGCTGATGACGTGAGGTTATAAGTATTTAGAGATTGTTTGTTCTTGGAAGATTTTTGAGTTTTTGGGAGATTGTGTGATTGAAAAGTTATTGAAAAGCGTGGAAGTGTGGATTATACATAAATGTGTGGTTAAAAATGAATTTGAGAAGAAAAGTGAAAAAAGACATCCGGTACCAAACAAGCTCTTATTTAGCCATTTTTCTGTTTCTTATGTTTTTCTTATATAAGTCAGGATGTCTACATCAGATCTTTATCTTTATTTTGGAGGGAAAATTGCATTTAACGACTCTCTCCCCTCACTTTTACTTTTATTTATAAATAAATAAATAAAAATAAATGAATAAAAGATAAATATTTTTGTAGGAAAAATTATTATTTATTACATATTTAGTAAGATTGTAATAAATATACTATGTGTAAATGTATTACATTAAAAATGAAAAAATTAGATCAATATATTTGAACATAAATAATGTGATATCTATGTAAATGTGTTGTGTAGGAAATGAAAAAATTGGAATAATATATTTGAACATAAATAAATATGATATTTTTGTAAATGTGTTATGTATGAAATGAAAAAATTGTATTAATATATTTGAACAAAAATAATGTCATATCTATGTAAATATGTTACATTGAAAATGAAAATTTTGGATTAATATATTTGAAAATAAAAAATCCATGCTATATAAATTTGTTAAGTTACAAATAAAGATTTTGAATCAATATATTTTGAAAATAAATAGTTAAAATTACTGAAGTTTTACTTCCTAATATGTCAATAAATGAGTAGGTTCTTCAATAAGCATATTACAAAAATAATTAATTATTTGTTATCAATTTTTTACCACCAATGATGAATTGGTAGAAAATTTAATCATTTCGACAAAAATTGGTATGTTAAAAAAAAAAGAAAAAAGAAAAAATATTAATTAATATATTGGATTTCAAATAAAATATATGTAATATTAAAAAATAAAATTAATTAAAAATTATAACATATTAAAAGGAAAATAGGTGATAAGGTGGGCAAATTTTTAGAGAAAAACGTAAGTAAAAGTCAAAAGAAATTTTATATAAAAAATTTAATTAAGTGACAAACTTTGAGTGGCGAGGTACACTGAGTGTACATGCAGAATTTTTTTATTTTGATTAGATTTTTTTTTTTTTCTAAAGTTTCAAATTCAATAACATGTGTTATGTAGGAAATGAAAAAATTGGATTAATATATTTGAACATAAATAAATGTCATATCATATCTATATAAATGTGTTACATTGAAAATGAAAAATTTGGATTAATATATTTTAAAATAAATAAATATATGGTAAATCAATTTGTTAAGTTAGAAATGAAAAAATTGAATTAATATATTTTAAAATAAATAAAATTATTGAAATTATACTTTCTAATATGTTAATAAATGAGTAGTCTCATCAATACGTATGTTACAAAAATAATTAATTATTTTCTATCAACTTTTTAACTACACATATTTTCTCTCTCCAATTTTCAGCTACTATTTTTTACCTCAAAATCATAAATAAACAAGTTTATAAACCAAACATTATTACCAAATGGAGGCTTAATCATTTCATCATTTTGACAAAAATTTGCATGTTTAAAAAACAAGGAAAAATAAAATATATTAATTAATATATTGAATTTGAAATAAAATATATGTAAGCAACACATTAAAAAATTATAACATATTAAAAGGGAAATAGGTGATGAGGTGGGCAAATTTTCAGAGAAAAATGTAAATAAAATAAATAAATAAATTATATAAAAAATTTAAATGAGTGTCAAATTTTGAGTGACACTGTAAACTTAGTATACGTGTAGTTTTTTTATTTTGAATAATTTTATCTTTTTTAAAGTTTCAAATTCAATAACATTTTGTATTGAGATTTTATTTAAATTATGTTTTATTTGATATGATTGAATCAAAATATTTTTAAAATTATGATTTAAAAATTACATATTCCGTGCATCGCACGGGAGACAGCTAGTATGTAAACAATTTAGAGTGTGCTTTGTCGGGGTAAAACCTGAGAAGTAAGTAGAAGTGTCTGTGACATCTCCTCGTTCGGTAATCGAGCAAAGAGTTTGGGTTGATTTTTGAGCTAATTTTAAAGGGTTTTATGCTTGGTTAAATTAAAAGAGCAAGAAGATTTTGACATCTACAAAGAATCAGGTGTTATGCTCGCGATGTTGCCACTGCCAGCCACAATATATGATGCAAACTTGCTAGTTATTTTCCACAGAAGTTGCAGAAATGATATTAGGGGAAATGCTGCTTAGTTCTTCGACAATGAAAGAAGTGCTTAGAAAAAAAAAACCCTTGTAGATTCTGAATAGGTCCTTTCTTTCCTTTTTATCTTTGAACCATTTTTTTGGGTCATTTTTTAAGATAACGCCAAAGTTGGGTGCAGCCAAACTACAGAAATGTTTAAGAAAAACGTCATTCCATCCACTTAGGGTAAAAACAAATGAAACTTTATTTTTAAGGAGCTATGTTATTCCACTTTCTCCTTTTGCACCTGGTTCTTCATTAAGCTTTTTTGCTTCTTTTCCCTGGTCCTGGTTTTAAGCTCCTCTTCTGTTAATCTGATAATTCTTTCGTCGCCTTTCTCCTTTTAATGAATTCTTAGCCAAAACCAGTGTTTTATTTTCATTTGGTTCAATTCTCTTCCTCGGCTGTAGATTTTGTGCATTGAAGTGGCAAGAGTATTCCTGAGAAATAAATATCCTGCAAACTGAAGGAAATATAGACAGAGAGGGGTAAGAGATGAAACAAAACCTCGGATATATCCGTGTAGGTATCACTTTCACCTTGACTTATTCTCATTCATTATAATATTCCATTTTTGCTTAGCTCATGCAGATTGAAGCCTTTTATCTTCTAATGCTAGAATCTTATGGCCAACCTATATGTAGAAGCTTAGCCACTTTATGGAGCTGAAACTAAATTGGATGAATAAAATTGGTGTGATACTATTGCACCACAAAATATTGGATTGGAATGTCTATTGGGCATGTTTACACTTCAATCATAGAACCACCAAAATATGGATTTGATTTTTTAACTTAAAAGCCATTAGCTCCAGTTCTTAGAATTCAAAGCAATAAAATCATATCATAATTCACGTCATGAGAGAATAATATCACCGTCTTAAATAAAAAATCACTGTCCACAGATATCTGCAGAACGGCTGTTGGGATCAGGGACAAAATGCTTGGATACAAGATTTTCTTATGCTGCTTTTATTTTGTTTAAGGCACAAAATTCTATCTTTCCTTGCATTTTTTTTATGATAGACCTCATCTTGTCATGTTATTTAGTTCTACATGAACCTACTTATAATATTATCCCCTTTTAAACAAAATTTAAGCATGGTTTATCATTATAAGACATGTACATTTTATGTCTCAAAAAAGAAGGGTGAATTTGGTTTGCTATTTTCAGTTTGATATTTTTGAAAATAAGGTTAAACTTATAACATAAAATTCAAAATGCATTTTTGACTTTTTAAGTGTTTAGTAGAACAATAATCAAATCATGGGAAATAAGTGTTCAAATAAAATTATGTTTACATAAAATTCTAAAAATTAAAAATTCTAAAACAAAAATATAAAAATTTAAACTTATAAAATAAAATTGAAGAAATTCTTAAAAAATAAGAAAAAACTTGAAAAAAAATCTAAAATAAAGTTCTAGAAAAATAAAAATTGTAAAAATTAAAAAGTAAAAATAGTTCAAGCTCTTAATTATTATTTACATAAAAATTCTAAAATACTTATTTAAATGAACAATGATAAAAAATTTCAGTCCATGTATTTATTTTTTTTCCCCTTTGTTTTACCAACTCAATTTAGCCCTTGTTTGAGCCCCATTTTAAGTTTAATACATTTTTCTCTCATATTTTTAGTCCCACACTCAAAAAAATCACTATTCGAAAATACATTTTCTCCAAAAATTTATTATAATGGGGCTAAAACAAGGGGCTTATTATTTGTTTTACTTTGTAGACTGTAGCGAAAAAATATATTTTAATTTACCAACTTTAAAATTATGTATTACTAACATTAAATTGTTCTATTTTACTGGTTCATCAAAGTTCATGGAATAAGTGCTCGCATTTTTTGTAATGTGTTTATATGGAGTAGTACTCTATATTTGCACAATTGCATTATTCTAGTTGTTTTTAGATTTCTTATCATAAGTGTAATTAGGCATCCTTTTTAGAGGTTTGGTATTCCGTCCCCTTCCTTTTAGGTGTAATTTTGCTTTAATTCAATAAAATGGTAGGGGCATTCTAAACCCCCCAAAAGAGTAGAGGTGGAGGCATAAAAATCACACCAAACCAAAGCTCCTATGGGATTCGTTTAAAAAAAAATTCTCAAAATTTCAAACAAAGTGTGTATTTTAGGCCCTGTTCTCTTTGCTGTTTTCGAAAACACTAAAACCGCGTTCTCTTTATAATTTTCGAAAATGTATTTTGGAAAAAAAAAAAAAAAAAAAAAAATTGTACACAAAACGCAAAATGCTCAAAACCTCGTTTTGAGCGTTTTGTGTGTATTTCAGCAAAAAATGTTCAAAACGCGAAAAACGCGTTTTGAGATTTTTTTTTTTTAAAGAATTATCCTAACTTGGAACTAAGATTAATATAAAGTTTTTTTTGTTTTTTTTAGAATTATCCTAACTTGGAACTAAGCCTAAATAAAGAATTTTTTTTTTTTTTAAATTATCCTAACTTAGAACTAAGATTAAATAAAGTTTTATTGAATTCAATATCAACATTACAAAAAAAAATTAAGTGAAAATTCTTGTTATATTTCAAAAAATACCTTGATAAATGGATTTTGGTGGTTTTGAAAGAACTTGCATTTTTTGAATTTTAATAGAACTAGAGCTTTCTCAAATCCCGATCAAGCTGTGTTAATATAGACTCTTAATGTTCACATTAGTGTATTGTGTGTAACCATATTTTCAATGTATTGTGAAAGGAAATTTAAGTTTGAGTCAGTAGTATTATGCAAGCAAATTAATTAAAAATAGTTTAAGTAATATTATACAAAATTTCAAACATAACGTGTTTTCAAACTTTTCATTTTCAAAAACAGTTTTCAGAAATGACAAACCAAACGCGTTTTCAGCAAATTTGAAAACAAAAATAAAAACAAGAAACACAAAATATTTTCGAAAATGAAAATTCAAAATAAAATACAAACAGAACGCTACCTAGTTTTCCATTTTGAGAAACTGTTTTTAAAAATGACAAACCAAATGCAATTCTAGCATTCTTAAATAGACACTGTAAATGAACTCAAAACTCAGAGAGGGAGGGAGAGAGATCTAAACTTAACTAAATGGGCCTGAAGTGTTTCCATAAAGATTTTGAATTTTGTCTCGCCTTTGGATTTTGTGAGAACTAACCAACTGCTTGAAAATCATTTTCTACTTTCGTGTGTTCTCACTTTGGTCAGTTATGTCCCTTCCATACCATATTTATGAATGATAGATGTCTAGTTCTGGATTTGATCTTACTCTCATTGATTTAATTGCTCTTGTCCTATCCCTAAATACCCTGTTTTCCAGGATAACCTTAAACTACTAAACTGCCATTTTCAACCTCTTGTTACTGCTTGGAGCTTAACAGTGTCATTTCTTCTTTTCTTATTCAGGGACCTGAGATTCGAACTGGTTTCTTAAAGGATGAAAAACCTATTCAACTCAAGGAAGGCCAGGAAATCACTGTAACCACTGATTACAGCATAAAAGGAGATGAAGAAATGATCTCAATGAGCTATCAGAAGTTGGCTGTCGACTTGAAGCCTGGAAATGCTATTCTCTGTGCAGATGGTACTATCACCCTTTTTGTTTTGTCATGTGATCCAGCTTCTGGAACTGTGAGATGCCGTTGTGAAAATACTGCTATGCTAGGGGAGAGGAAAAATGTCAATTTACCTGGTGTGGTAGTGGATCTTCCCACACTTACAGAGAAGGACAAGGAAGATATCCTGCTATGGGGGGTTCCTAATAACATTGATATGATTGCTCTTTCATTTGTGCGCAAAGGTTCTGACCTGGTTAACGTACGTAAGGTTCTTGGTCCTCACGCCAAGCGTATACAGTTAATGTCAAAGGTATGTAAATTCTTTTCCAATTTTCTTTTGGTGATTTTTTATAATTTTTTTGGAGGATAAGAGAACGGGAAGAAAAGACTAACATATCGTGCTGATTGTTTAATATTTATATCTCCTTGTTATGCCTTATAGTTTACCGTAGGGATCTACCATATTTTGCAAGTGATAAAAATGGATGGCCCCCCATTTGTAAGTTTCTTCAATTATTTATTTGATTGTTGGATTTTATTTGAAGGTTGAAAATCAAGAGGGAGTGATTAACTTCGATGAAATCCTTCGTGAGACGGACTCATTCATGGTTGCGCGTGGTGATCTTGGAATGGAAATTCCAGTTGAAAAGATTTTCCTGGCACAGAAAATGATGATATATAAGTGTAATCTTGTTGGCAAGCCTGTTGTAACTGCCACACAGATGCTTGAATCCATGATCAAGTCTCCAAGACCCACTCGTGCTGAGGCAACCGATGTAGCTAATGCTGTCCTGGATGGTACTGATTGTGTTATGCTAAGTGGGGAAAGTGCTGCAGGGGCTTATCCCGAGCTTGCTGTGAAAGTTATGGCTAAAATCTGTATTGAAGCAGAGTCTTCACTCGACTATGGAGCGATCTTCAAGGAGATGATTAGGTCGACCCCACTCCCAATGAGCCCATTGGAGTCTCTGGCGTCATCAGCTGTGCGCACTGCAAACAAGGCTAGAGCAAAACTCATTGTGGTGATGACGCGAGGTGGGACTACGGCGAAGTTAGTTGCAAAATATAGACCAGCAGTCCCAATTTTATCAGTTGTAGTTCCAGTTCTTACTACAGATTCATTTGATTGGGTTGTCAGTGATGAAACACCTGCTAGGCATAGTCTGATATACAGGGGATTGATTCCCATTCTTGCTGAAGGATCTGCAAAAGCAACTGATGCAGAATCAACTGAAGAAATCTTAGAAGCTGCCTTGAAATCTGCCACTACGAAAGGGCTGTGCCAGCCGGGCGATGCTGTTGTGGCGCTTCATCGAATTGGAGCTGCATCTGTTATCAAGATATGCCTAGTTAAGTGAATGTAATGTGGTGTGGTGTGGTTCGGTACGGTACGGTACAAACTTGCACTTCTATTTTGCTTCAATTTGGTAACGTGTTAAAATATACTTGATAAGCCCGTAATCTGGCATCTGGGGTTTGAAATTTATATCCTTTGCGACCTTCAGTCGACGTTTTTAAGCACGTTTTTGACTTTCTACTGGAATAACATGCTTCCTTTTGAGTGCAGCTTAATTTTCAAGTTACATATTGTCATACTTGATGTCATGGAAGAAAATAGAAATTGAAGGGAAGTTGTGAACTGATCCTCTGTTTTATAATGCAGTTTTTGTCTAACGTCCGGAGTATAAGCCTAGTTTTTTTCCCCCCAGTTTTAGAGTTCTTCATTTGCATTGCCACATTATTGATTTTAGGAGAATTTTATCTGCTTGCTTTCAACTAAAATCATTTGTCATAAATATTAGTCGAGATTTGGCTTATGGTAAATTGAAATTACAAAAAGTTTCTATTTATACCCTTTTTGATAGAGATTGAAATCAGTTTTTTAGCGAATCTAGATAAAAATTGATGAGATGTGTGGTTAAGAAGTTGTGAGTTCCATGAATTATGTGATTGTGAGTAGTTGTTAATTTTGACTTTGATAAAAATATGATTTTTAATAAAAAACAAACATGTCCTAAAACTCGCATTAATTAAGTATATGTTAGCATTGCATGTTTTATGTAGGGTAAACAGCACAAACGATCCACCTAACGTTTGAGTTTTTTGAGAAAATAGTTTTTAACGTTTAGATTTTAGCATTTATACCCTCAGATTTACCAAATATTCCGAAAATGGTCATTGATGTTATATTCTGTTAATTCTGACCGTTAATTGCATTATTTGACCTTTTTTTTTTTTCTTCATATTTTTATAAGGGCATTTATGTCTTTATCTAATTTTTCACATATTTTACATTCAATTGAAAGGTTTTGTATAGATAACATCCCTGGAATAAAAATGTTTTGACGTATTAAGTCTCTACCATAGAAACGTTTGACATATTTAATTCCTAACATATTAATTCACTGTTTGAGACTCATTATTTCAAAAAATGCAATTTGTAATTGTAATTTTTTGAAGAATTTTTAGTTAAAAAGCAAAAACTTTTTATTTACGTCTAAATTATTTTATTGATTGAAAACATCATTTTTTAAAAACTCATCTTCAGCCGCACATTGTAATTTTTTTGAGAATTTGTTAAAAATCAAGATATTTTTTTATTTACGTTTAGATTATTTTATTGATTGAAAACATCATTTTTTTCAAAACTCATTTTCAATCGCACATTCTATCAATAAAATAATCTGTCAATTTTATTTTTTACTGACGTATTGAACTATTATTGTTGTGAATTTTTGTTATATCTTTTATTAACTTTAAAATCAAGAATAATCTTCAATTTTTTCCTAAAAAAAAAAAAGAATAAACTTCAATTTTTTAGGTTCGATTTCAATTCGATCGGCTCAGTTCCCTTTTTTGTCAGCCCCTAAATGTTTTTTATTCAATTCCTATTTTTTTTTATCCAAATCAAATAGTGTGACATATTGTTGTTGAATTTTAATTAATCAATCTCTGAAAATTAATAAGTCACTATTTGTTAAACAATTTATAAATTTATGTATAGATAATTTTATTTATTGATGAATGTGAGGTTTAAAATGAGTTTTAAATAAAAATGAAGGTTTTCAATCAATAAAATAATTTAGACGTAAATAAAAAAAAAACTTACTTTTTAATCACAAGTTTTCCAAAAAAATTACAATTACAAATCGCATTATTTGGAATAATTAAAATTACAATGTACTGTTGAAAATGAATTTTGAAAAAAATGATGTTTTCAATTAATAAAATAATCTAGACGTAAATAAAAAAAATCTTGCTTTTTAAATACAAATTTTTCAAAAAATTAAAATTACAAATCGCATTATTTGAAAAAATGGGTCTCAAACAGTGAATTAATATGTTATGGACTAAATATTCCAAAAGTTTGTAGGTTAGTGACTAAATATGCCAAACATTTGTAGGTTGAAACTTAATATGCCAAAACATTTTCATTTTAGGGATGTTATCTGCATGCAACATTTCAATTAGATGTAAAATATGTGAAAAATTAGATAAAGACAAAAATGCCCTTATGAAAATATGAAAAATAAGGTCAAATAGTGGAATTAACGTTTGGAATTAACAGAATATAACGGCAGAGACCATTTTCGCAACGTTTGGTGAATATGAGGGTGTAAATACTAAAATCTAAACGTTATAGACTATTTTCGCAAGAAAGCCAAACGTTAGGGACCATTTGTACTGTTTACCCTTTTATGTATACGGTAAATGATTTACAGGTGAAAAAAGTATCAATAATTTTAGGGAAGACAGTTTTTAGGGACAATTTTAAGTGACATGTCGCTATTTTTACCTCCTACTGAATGTGCGACATGTCACAGTGTCACTTAAAAATCTCTTCAAAAAATATATCCCTAGAATTATTGAAAAAATATTCTATTGAATTGTTCAATTACTTCAATATAATTTAATATGTTATCTTTGCATATTTTATGTATATGGTAAATAATTTGTTGGTGAAAAAAGTATTCTATTGAATTGTTCAGTTACTTCAATATAATTTAAGTAAGATAGTCGCAATTTTCTTTTCTCATTATAATGCAAGTTAGTAAAAATTGTAGATGGAAAATCATAGTTAAGGGCATATTTGTTAATTATTAAAATGGCAAGGGTAAGAGTGATGAAAAAAAGTTACGAACGCGAATATGACAATGAATAATAAACGTTAACGATTTTAATGCAATTAAAATGTCGTTCATTTATTAAAAACATGGTGTGAATGTAACAACCTATGGTAGATTGTACACGTCTGAAGCGTAGTTTCTTTTTTATAGTTTGCTACTTTGCTTGACATTTTTAACAAGGTAATGGAATAAATTTTCAGTCAAGTTTTACTAATATTTAATGTTAATAAGTTAGAACATAAAAAATTAGAATTTAGTTTCCGTTTAATTGTAAGTATAGAATTTGGGTGGAAAGAAATGTATTTTAGGGAACTGAATTGTCAAGAAAATAAATTCAAGAAAATTGAGTATTTTTTATTGAAAGTGAAATTGACATTTGAAAATGTGGTAAGTGCGGAAGATGAATTTCCAATCCCCGAAAGAAGAATGTTATCCTTGTTTACAAGAAAAATCACAAAAATTGAGATAAGACAGAAAATAAATTTCACCAAACAAAAATACAAACGAACCACTTATGAAATTTCATGGAAAAAGTCTTCATTATGGAATTCGGTTGTATCAAACACACCCTAATATTCTTCAAGTTTCAATGTAGCTGTTTCAAAAACTTTACTTTTAAATAAATGACTTTTTTAATATTTATTTATATATTCTACTAATTTCAACCAAACTGCCTTTAGATTATATTTTACTTTTAGAACATCACAACATAATTAAATTTATGATATCTAAATTTCCAATAATTTATCTGAGGCTTATCGAGGATGCACCTTGAGGGGTCTAGTTAGATGTTCCAAGTAATATAACCTTTATTTGACAACCATTAAAATGACTATTTAGAAATTGGGGCTGATCTATCTTACGAGCTATTGACTGGCCATGTGCCATCAGCTAAGCTAGATACCACCTAACTGCTGTATGAGACGATAAGATACATGGATGATTGCTCGTGAAAACCATCCAATTCATTTACATGAATCTATTCACAAAGATTCTGTGGATAAAAACGAAAAAAGAGATATCGAAGTAGTTCGAATGATTCAATAATATTATTACTTCAATTTAAAGTTGTTAATTATTTTGACTGGATGAATCCTACCCTACCTATTTTGACCGAGGAGAATAGACCATTCGTCAGGGAAATTCTGAAATTGCGGGCTTAATGCCCCTCTACCAAATCCATACAAATATTTGTTGGAAGGGGTTTAGGAAATTTCGATCCCGATGAAGAGAGATTTAGTCCCTGTTTGATTTTCATTAAAAAAAAATCATGATTCTCTCTCTTCTTTTTAACCATACATTTATCAATAAAATAATATTATACAAAAATCAAAAAAATATTCCTTACTTTTTTAGCCACACGTTCTCCTAAAAATCATTATTCAAAATCAGAAATATTATTTTTAAACAACATCAAATACACTCTCAATCTTGGTTATCATGTGGAGTCGTGCTCAAATTTTTCCTGCTCCACTGAGGTATATCCTGCGATTTACGTCTTCTACAAATTCCTAAGGTAGGAGCTGTAGGAGTTCCTAAGGTTGGAATACAACTTTTTTTGGTTATCTTGTGGAGAAGTAGGATAGGATATGGTAGGTGGGCCGCATGATGGTTGGTAGAGATTAATTTTGTTTCATAATAATATTATTAATTTTAATAAAAGTAATTATCACCTTATTTATCTATATATAATAACCATGTCAAAAATAACACACAAATAGTTTCTCGCCCAAAATGATTTTCTAAATATGGAAATCTATGAAAAAAATATAATTTAATAAATAATTTAATAATTATTATGGTAAATGTGTTAATATATGACATTAGAATTCATGTTATACTATTATTGATTTCAAGATTTTAATTTATTTTAATGTGTAAACTATTTTTTTTAATAGTTATTATTCTTATGATAATTATTGTATTATATTGAAGTCGAAAAATATGTAAAATGGGTGTCAAAACGAATATCTCAACGAGAATTTTAATACAAGCTAATAAGTGAGAGTAAACTGTAAACATAATGTCCATAAAATTGTCTTAAAGATCAAATGATTTTTTTTTATTTTTATTTTTTTTACTTTTCATCAATATCCATTCATTTCAAATAATATCATTTAAGTTCTATAATAATATCTATAAACTTTTTTTTGTGTTAATTATTATTTTGATAATTATTGTATTATTTTTAAGTCGGAAAAATATGTAATATGAGTGTCAAATTGAAGATTTCAACGAGAAGTTTAATACAAGATAAGAAGTAAGGGCAAACTGAAAAATATATTGTTCGTAAAATCGTATAAGATCAAAACGTAAAATTTTTACTTTTTCTCAATATCTCATTCATTTTAAATTATGTCATTTAAGTTCTAAAGTAGTATCTATAAACTGCTTTTTTTGTAATAATTATTATTCTTTTGATAATTATAATATTATTTGAAGTCGAGAAGAATATGTAATATAGGTGTCAAAATTAATATCTCAACGAAAAGTTTAATACAAGATAACAAAATGAGAGCAAACTATACACACTTTGTCCGTAAAAACGTCTTAAAGATCAAATATAAAAGTTTATTTCATATTTTTTTTACTTTTCTTCAGTTTCTCATTCATTTTAAATTATATCATTTAAATTCTATAATACTCAGTATTCGAGAAACTTGAAACCGATTTCACCCCAAAGGCAACAGGTCAAAGGTCAGAAGGTTGGACCAAGTCGAACCGATATTAATTAAAAAAAAAATTAATAATTCTAAAAGAATTTTAAATACACAAAAAATATAACAATAATATATTCTTTTATTTCAAAATTACCAATTCAAAACAAACGTAAATTTATGCTTGTTAATTTTATTTATTATATTATATGTCATTTCAAAATATTTTAACATATGAAAAAAATGATAAAAATAACTTATTTAAAAGAAGAAAGTTCAACAAACATAATAAATAAAAATATTTTTTAAAAAGAAAAGAAAAAATCCTATAAAAATCAGGATTTTCAAATTTTGATTAGTTTGTAATGTTGTATTTCCTATTTTGATTAATTTTGTCTTTTTTTAAGTTTTGAATTTGATAATATTTTGCATTAAAATATTATTTTACTATGTTTTTGTTTGATATAATTGTATAATTAACATATTTTCATAAATTTTGATCTAAATTATTATCACAAACATATCCATGGGCATCGCAGCAGAGACGGATCAACCGGCCGGTGAGCTAGCGCGACCGCGCCAGCTGGCTGCCGACCGATCAGTAGTTTTGAATTTTTTTTTGATAAATCATGTGACCCAACAGAAGAGCCCATTACCCTATGAAACCCATAGTCAATGCCGAAAGTTTGTCCAAACCAAACTCTTCTCCTTGTTCGGCCGTTCGACTTTACTCTTCAAGAAATGCTCCTTGCTTTCTGCACAAATGCAAGCCTGCATCCATCGCACCAACCCACGTCCAGTTTGCTCGACCAGTAGACCGATGGTAGGTTTTAATTCATTTTTTAGATTTTGTAATTTCTAAGAAATCTTGATTCTTGATTCTCTTGGCACTGGCAGTTGGCTACCCTACTCGGCTTGGCTCTTGATTTGAATTGCAGAGAGCTTGGGCTGTTGCGCAGCAAATGGCAGCCGCCAACAGGAGCAGCAACAACGAAATTTTTAACCCAAAATTGATTCTCAATTTCTCTTAGTTCTCAGGTACTGTGAGGCTGAACATTGATTTTAGTTTTAAGTGTTATTTGAAAATTTTGCATAAATGTTATTATCATATTATGTTATTTTTAAGATTTTGCAATGAGATCACTTGTGAACCCCGAATTCCCCTTTGCGTGAATTGGGAATCGTGATTTGGTGAATATTTGATTTTGCAATGAGGTCACTTGTGAACCCCGTATTTTCCTTTGCGTGAATTATGAATTGGGAATTGCAATTTGGTGAATATTTGATTTTGCAACGAGGTCTCTTGTGAACCTCGTATTCCCCTTTGCATGAATTGTAATTTGGTGAATATTTGGTTTTGCAATGAGGTCGTTTGTGAACCTCGTATTTCACTTTGCGTAAAATGTGATTTGGTGAATATTTGTTTTTTCAATGAGGTCACTTATGAGCCCGGTATTCCCCTTTGCGAGAATTGTGAATTGAGATTTTGTGAATATTTCATTTTTGAATTGTGATTATTGAAACTTGATGAATATTTGATTTGATTTGTGAATTGTGGTTATTAATTTATAGATTATTGAACCTTTTTTCAACCAAAATGAAAGTTTTAACCTAGTGATTCAAATTCTTTTCAACCTAGTGATTTTAGTTTTAGTGGTCATGCAACTGCTTCTAGTAGACCACATGAATTCAATATAGATGAACTTGTATCAAATCTAGGGAAACAATCACATCGTTTTGATGTATTTCTGTAGTATACTTATTGATGAATTTCTAATATTATTTAATTAAATATTAATAATCAATCTCCCTGTTGAGATTGTTGTCGGTAGTATACTTATTGAATTTCTAATATCAATCTCCCTGTAGTATACTTATTGATTATTAATAATCAATCTCCCTGTTGAGGTTGTTGTCGGTCAACGGTCAACGTTGGCCGCTCTAGCTAAACTTTCATCCTAGATCCGTCCCTGCATCGCAGTGGTGAAAATATTAATTTTTGTATAAATAACTTGTAAACCTCGTTTTTTAATTGCATGTTATTTTTCACATAAATAAATTCGACTTGGGTCTAGGTGTGGGGACAATACCCTACCGTCCCCATAGTAGATATGCTCAGCAGCTCATGCCTATTCCCATCCATATTTGTGGTTGTACCCGGAGTAGTACGAGTGATTTTGCCAATCCAAATTGTAAAATATAGAAATAGGGATAAATGTGTTTTCGTAACCGATGATTTCTATGATTCTTCAAAGGGAAAATCAACCTTGTTAACGATGAATTTTCAAGTGGATGAGATCGGTCGAGTGGTCGAGAAAGAAATAATATTACTAGCAAGACATCCCATCAATCTCACAATATGATATCTCATGTTGGTTACGTCAGACAATGTCTCAATTTAGACAATGTAATGGAATTGAACAAATTAATTTAAAATTGTGATAAAATTAAAATATAGTTATCCATCTGAGACCATTGAAGTTAGGGATGATAGTAATACCCACGAACTCGAAACTTGTTGGGTACCTGACACAAATGGAGGAAGATTGCCCAACTAAATGGGTTTGTGGGTAAGGTATGGATATAAATTTAGAAACCCGACATGGGTATGGATAGGGTATGAATATTTTAGAAAAACTCATACCCTATCTATATATCCATTAATTTCCTTTAAAAAATTATTGTATTTTATAAGCTAGTTTTTTTTTTTTTTTTTTGAAGTCTATAATAAGTAAATCACAATCCACCACTCGCCCCAATAGCAAAAAATTATTGCTATACTTTTACTTCATTTTGATATTTTTATGTTGAGTAGGGATTGTCAATTTGTATTTTGTATATTACATATGAAGTTCATGAAAAACTTACAATTAAATATTAATACACGTAATGAGTTTTAAATGAGTATAAAATCATACCCGTTCCTCTTAAATGGATATATGGGTAGAGTATGAATTTTATAAATATCTAGTTGGTAGGATATGAATTTTTCAAACTCGATCCATACCCTATCCATTGACATCCTTAATAGAATTACAATGATCCAATTAAATTAGATAAAAGTTCGGTAACCGCAAATAAAATTAATCATATTTGCGAATAATTAAAATTGAACCTATAGGTACAAGATCAAGCATGTTTGTGGTTTATATTATAATAGAAAGAAATGAGTGTTAAATAAACGAATAATATTTATTAGTAAGTATTTATAAATATAAACCAATGGATATATTAAGGTGCTGCACCTGATGCCCTATTTAGGGGGTTGTCAGTGGGTCCCACTTGATACCCAATGTCCACCCGCCATTTGGTGGGTGAGCATAGTCCCTGTATAAACCAAACATAGGAAACTTGAAATTTGTATTACGAGGAGCAGCTCCACTTGAATAAGAATAATACTCATATTTTTACTTACTGAAACCAGTTACTCCGTAGGTCTACGTGCTATCTTTCAATTTTAGTACCTCGAAATTTCTATTTTTATGTTGAACACGATATATTTTACTTTAGCACCGTGCTTATGTTTTTAAATGATCTCTAAGTGTTATAAATAGAAAATAGGAAATGGAGAAATAACAAGAAATTGAACAAGAAATTTAAGAAGGTTCAAACACGTAGAAAGACGTCCTCAAAATATATTTGTTCCTACCAAAATTTGAAGTCGCTTTGAAGGATTATAGCAAATATATTTGTAGGGCTGATCGAGACTTTAACTAAATTTAATAAAAGCAAAGTAAGAACTTGAAAAACTAAAAACACTTTAATAATTGAGTTTGATCTTTGAAGAAATTGAATCACAAAGTGTATAATATGGTTTTGATATATTTTAATTCATCACACCATCTTCTATTTATAATGTTTCAAGCGAAACTTACGAAATGGTGCAAGAAATGAGTTAAAAGACACCAGAAAACTCAAAAAACTCGTCGGGGTTTTAATCCCAAGTAAGAAAACTCAAATGGGTGATCGCCTAATTCTAATTCGGGCTATCGCCCAGTTATGTAAATATCCCCAAGCTTCATACTAGGGAGGTCATGCGACCACCTAGTTCAAAAATTGGGGACTGAGCAATTCGAATATAGGGTTTTCCACTAGTTTTGGGATGATTCTGAACCTCTTTCACCTATTATAATAACATTGATCCATACACTTCTCAATTTATGTTTAAACAACATTTTTCAACAATTCCCTACTTGTTTAAACAATGAATTTGAGCTAGCTAAACTCTCAATTTGACAACACTTGTGCAATATATATGAATATCTTTCTATTTGAATTAGTGAAATCAATCATAAAGTATTAACACGCACATAAATGTCATTGTATTCAAATTTATTACAAATTTATTAGCGCTTTTATGGCATTGTGTTCATCTTATTCATGAATCTTTTAAGAGAGAAACTTTATCTCTCTATTGAGGTGGCACCACCTTGAAGTTCATATAGGTAAAGTTCTTTCAGTATCTTTATAATATTTACAGATGTCTGATCCTATTGATCTAAACTTTATTAAGATCTTTACACCCATCTCTCATTTCATATGACAACCAACACTTATCTTTTGTAAGTGTTGAAAAACTATCCACGCATCGAATGACTTGTTCTTACTTTTTGAACTTGAAATGTACATTTTAGTTAGGTCGGGTTGGGTCGCTATCATTGGTGGATTTTTGGGTAAGAAATTTTAACCCCTAATAATTCCTTAGTGAGTAGTTTAGTTAGAGGATCAATTAAATTGTCACTTGATTTTATATAAGTGATTGAGATTGTTCCACTTTTGGTTAATTTCCTTACATAGTCATATCTTAGACTCATATGTCTAGACTTTTCATTGTACGCTCTAGTTAATGTGGCTTGACTATCACATAATATAGAGATATAATTTGTATTCTTCTCTCCCAATGGAGTCACATACAATAGATCTTTATCCACTTAAAATTTTTTCGACCTCTGTCAATGCTACAAATTCGGATTCCATTACTGAATGTGTTATGCAATTTTGTTTCTTGGATCTCCAAGATACCGATCCTCCAAAAAAAGTAAACATCCAACCTGAGGTAGATTTATTCTTACATGTACTAGATATCTAGCTTGCATCGATAAATCCTTCTAGGATTGCAGAAAACTTATAATATTGAAAATCTTGTTCCTTGGTTTTCCTCAACTAACTGAGAACTCTTCCAATACTCTTCCAATGTTCCTCATTTGGGTACTAACAACAAATGATATATCTGGTCTAATTGTTCGCTCAAAATAGTGTGTACCGCAAGCGCACGGGTCGCGTACAAGTAATAAAGTGGACTTTTTGAGTCCGGATTGTCGATCCCACGAGGAATGTATACTCTAGATTATATAACTTTAATTAATTTAATTCTAACAACAAAAGGAAACACACAATTAAAAACTTGGATTTTTATAAATTCTAAATTAAAGAAACTAATTTTAAACCAAATTAAAATAAGGAAAATTAAAGATAAAATAGTTGGGATTCATGAATTCACTTAACTCTCGCTTAAGTAATTTCTCAACGCATGCAAATTAATAAATTACTCATTTATAATGTTAGACCCGATTTTCCAAGCTTAGCCAATTACCTCTCTCGAGTGAAATCAATCCTAATCAATTGGTCTAACCTACTATATCTCTATGTCGATTAAGGCCCAATCAATTGCATTAACTCTTTGTGAAAATAGCTCAATGGATCATCTAGGGTTTAAGGTATATCTCTATCCTTAACAAGAACCTAGAGCATTTGTTATTTGGTCTAAAATGCATAATATCTCTCGATTATCATACACTTCACAAAACATATATTTGGTGATCAATCAAACACATGGAATAATCTCAACAACAAACACACATGAAATAAGCTCAACATTAATAAACAAACATTAAAATTACTTAAACTAAGTTAAGCTACATCAATCATCCCAACATAAAACAACTAGCCCATTGTATAAATATTGCACAAAAGTTGAGGTTTACAAAAATACATCACAAAATATAGAAATCAAAGATTAAAAATACAAGATAATGAAATAAATCACTTCCCTTGATTTTTGCTCCAAGAACCCTTCAACAAAGCTTTGTATTTCCACCTCACTTCTTGCTTCCTTGATCCAAATGGTGCTAGTAACTTAGAAACAAACTAAACTACAACTAATTTACAAACAAAACCAAAAACAAAGAAAAGAAAAAGAAAAGAGAAGAAAAGAAGAAGAAGAAAGAAAAAGAGAGAAAAGGGAAGGGGGCTAGGGTTTGTGTGGTTCAATAATGGATGAAGTATATCCAAACCCTACTCAAAAATGCCCAAAAATACCATTTTTTCGTATAGATCCGCGCCTTTCCGCTTTTGGGCCGAACCGGGTCGCACCGGGTCGGCCCAGATTATCGCCCAATTTTTTGACCACGCGATCGCGTGGTTAGCCGGCAGCCCATCCTTCCATGATTTGCAATTGGGTCCTCCAGCTTCTGGTCTTCTTCAATTTAGTCCTCGAATTTGACTTTTATCACAAATATGCCCTTGAAATAATTGCATCTTTAGTCCTCCAACTTTCTGGGATGTTGCAATTAAGTCCCCGAACTTTTGATTTCTTTCAATTAGGTCCTTGGACATCAAATTCGCTCCTCTTTTAGCTTGATTGCACTCCAATTTTGTCCATTTGCTTTCCAATTGAGGTTGTACCTAATTGTACAAGATAAACACAATATATAAGTAGATATTTGCTCAATTTGTCAATTAAATTGTCTATTTAAAAGCACAATAAGTGTGTAAAATGCACACTTATCACTAATGCATTGCACCGCATACATTAAAGAACCAATTACACTTGCATATTCAAGTTGTGCTACTTCTCTTTCATCATTTTTGATAAGTTTGATACTAGCATCAAACGGGTGTTTGCTTCTTTAATGTTCAAATGATTGAACTTATTAATCACATTCTCAATATAAAATGAGTGATTAAGCATAAAACACCACTATTTCTTGTGAACTTGATAAATAATATGATATCTACTTGTTCAAGATCTTTTATTTTGAATGTCGAAGATAATTTTTCTTTTTTAGTTCCAATAATGTCTTGCAAACGATTACTGATTATCAACATATTTGATAAGTGTGCTTTACACACTTATTTTGGTCTTAAATTGACATTTTAATTGACAAATTGAGCGAAATTCTACTTATAAATTGTATTTATCTTATACAATTAGGTACAACATCAATTGGAAAGAAAATGGACAAAATTGAAGAGCAATTAAGTTAAAAGAAGAGCAAATTCATGTTCAATGACCTAATTGAAAGAAATAAAAAATTTGGAGACTCAATTACAACATCCCAAAAGATAAAGCCCACGCGGTTGAGCGCCACTGCCTAGTTCGAGCAGTGGCCATTTTCTTGGCCCGCGCGGTCGCGTGGACCATTTTTCGGCCCAGACAGAATTCATTTTCTATTTTTATTAATTTTACGTAAGGTTGCATTTGGCTCAAATTTTAGCGACTTTTAGGACATTTTTAGGTCTAATTTTTGGGGAGTATATATATTCCAACTTCTCGAACTCTAAAGACAATTTGGGTTAGAATTCCACATTCCTTTCTTTAAAACCCTAGCCTCTCTTTGTTTTTATCTTCTTTCTTTTTTGTTTATCTTCTTTATTTTAGTTTATAGTTTAGCTTTTGTTTCCAAGTTTTTAGCATCCATTGAAGTAATAAGTGAGGTGGAGATTCAAAGTAAAGTTCAAGTAATTTTGGAGCAAAATTTAAGAGGGGTGGTTTATTTTATTATCTTGTATTTTAATATTTGATTTATATACTTTGTGGTGTATTTTCATAAACCTCAACTTTTGTGCATTATGTATACAATGGATTAGTTTTTAATGTTGTGATGATTGATGTAACTCAACTTAGTTTAAATAATTTCAATCTTTGTTTATTGATGTTTAATACCTATTTTTATGTGTGTTTGTTATTAAGATTATTCCATATGTTTGATTAATCACCAAATATATGTTTTGTGAAATGTATGATAATTGAGAGATATTGTGCATTTTAGACCAAATAACAAATGTCCTATGTTGTAATTTAGGAGATAGATATATATATTCATATCCTTAGGTGGTCCATTGAGGTATTTTCACGAAGATTTAATGCTTTTGATTGAGTTTTAATCAGCATAGAGATATAGTATGTTAAATCAATCAATTAGGGTTAATTTCACTCGAGAGATGTAATTAACTAAAATTGGAAGATAAGGTCTAACATTATAAATGAGTAATTTATTAATTCGTATGTTGAGGAATTAATTAAGCGAAAGTTAAGAAAAATTATGAATCCCAACTATTTAATTTTTCATTTTCCTTATATTTAATTTAGTTTAAAGTTAGTATCTTTAGTTTTGAATTTACAAAAATTCTACTTTTTTATTGTGTGTCTTCTTTGTTAAGATTAAATTAACTAGAGTATAATAGTGTATATATTCCTTGTGAGATCGACAATCTGAACTCAAAAAGTCAATTTTATTACTTGTACGCAACTCATGCACTTGCGGTACACAATTTTAGCAAACATCCACGTAAATGCATATAATAACAACGTGATTTTCACATTCTTTTGAATATAAGCACTTCTCAACACTATTATATTTGAATCCAGAAGACATAATTGCCAAATTGAATTTCTCGTGCCTCTTTTTCGGTGTTTGTTTTAAATCATATAATGATTTAACAAATTTACATACCTTATTTTCATTTTCGGGGAGAACAAAACCTTATGGTTGTTCCATATAAACCTCCTCATTGAGATCCCCATTCAAGAAGGTCGTTTTGACATCCATTTGATATATATGCAAATTATGAATTGAAGTTAGGACAAATAATATCCTTATAGAAGTAATACGGTCACAGGTGCATACGTGTCAAAGTAATATATCCCCTCATTTTGTCAATATCCATTGGCTACTAAGAGAGCTTTAAAAGTATTGAGAGTATCATCTACATTCTACTTCATTCTAAATACTCATTTGCACCCTATAAGTTTAGAACCATGTGGTAAATCAACATGTTCCCAACTATTATTTGACATTATTGAATTCATCTCATCATCTATAGCATCTTTCCAAAAGATACTATCTCTAGATGACCTAGACTTTTTATACTTTTTTGGATTGATTTCAGTTTGAAGAACATATGGCACTGTTCTTATGATACTTCTTCTATTTCTCTCAACTAGTTAAAGGGAAATAAGTTGAGAGTCTACCTCATCCAGTCCTAGTACATTCTCTTTTTGAGTTCTTTTGCTTCTACGTAGTTCATTAGGATCATCAACATCTTTAAATGATGTTTCTCTAAGTAATCTTGTAGAACTAGGAATTTCTTTATGTAATTCCTCAATAAGATTGTTATCCAAAGATAATGAATTCTCAAAGAACTATACTTCACGTGATTCAATTATCACATTGGCCTCCAAGTTCAATAATTGAGATTGTTATCCAAAGATAATGAATTTTCAAAGAACTATACTTCACGTGATTCAATTATCACATTGGCCTCCAAGTTCAATAATTGAGATTGTTTACTCTTGGACCATGTTTTGTTTGTTTATGATTGGTGTTTTTGCAATAAGCAAGATATCCCAATACTTTGAAGTAGTCAATGTTTGGTTTTCTTCATTTCCATAATTCATATGGAGATGTACTGAGTAAATTTTCTCCCAAAGATTAAATGGAAATTTAGAATATATTAACATTTTATGATTCATTTCAACAAGTGTCATCTTTTTTTTTTCCAGTCAAACCATTTTGTTTTGGTATTCTAGGTGCACTACATTGATGAATTATGTTATGTTGTTCACAAAACAAGTTAAAAACACTAGAGAAATATTCACCACCTCTATTACTTCTAAGAGTTTTAGTTTTCTTACTCAAGTGATTTTCAATTTCAATTTTATAGACTTTGAAAGTCTCAAAAGTCTCATCCTTATGTTTTAATAAGTAAACATAAGTAAATCTAAAACAATCATATATAAATATTATGAAATGCCTATTTACTTCTTGTTAACATACCGTTTAATTCACATAAGTCTAAATGTACACGATCTAACAATTGGGTTGTTCTAGTTACACTATGAAAAGGTTTTTAATCATCTTAGGTTTCACACAAGTTTTACACTTATAAATTTTGTTCTCATCAAAAAATACTAAATCACGTTTCTTCATTCTTTTCATAGTATTATTGCATATATGACATAATCTACCATGTCATAAAGTAAAAGAGTCAAGCATATAAGCGAAATTCAATTCATTATTATTGTTGTTGTTGTTGTTGTTGTTGTTGTTGTTGTTATTATTATTATCATTATTAATGTCAACGATATACAGTTTGACAATTTCATCACTAGAATAGCCTTTTTCAATAAAGATCCCATTACGGGGTAATACAAGTTTACCGAATTCCTATAGACTCTCGATTTCGGTTTTTTCCAAAAGATCACCACTAATTAAGTTCATATTCATGTCTGGAACATGGATTATATTAGTAAAAGTAACTTTCTTTCCAGATGTGAAGATGACGTCCATACTTCATTTTTCAACCACTCAGGAACAACTTTCGTTACCCATTTGTATCTCATGTCCATCTTCAATGTCATGATCAATTTTGGATAAGGACTTATCATAACACACATGTATGGTAGCATAAGTATCGTAACACTAACCTTTAACTTTTTCTCTAACAACATTGACTTCACATATCGTAGCCACAATTTTGTTATCTACAAAAGTTTATTTTGTGTATCCAGTTGAGTTTCTTTCTGTGTTTGCATACTTTGGCTCAATGATTGACTTTTTCAAAAATATAGCATGGTCCCTTTGGTTTTGGTTTAAACTTCCCCGGTTCCTTTTTAGGACCAAGAGGATTTGCAAATTTGTCCTTGTTGGAGTGTTCGATCCTTTCAATGGCATTTGCTTTGGATTTACCTTCGTAAGAATTTTCATTCTTATCTCTCATTCTTGATTCTTCTTTAGTGCATAGAAGCTTTAGTAGTAGTTTCAAAGAAAAATCTTCGGAGCTATGAAAAATCTTCTTCTGGTATCCTCTCCAATCATTTGGAAGTTTGACAATAATTGTCTCTACTTGAAAAGATTTTGAAAGTTCAATTTTCACCGCTTTTAATTTGCTGATAAGTACTTGCAATTCATGCACTTGGGGAAGAATGATAATATTATTCAAAAATTTATAATCAAAATGTTTTGTAATTAAAAGTCTCTTGGTACCTTCTTCCTCCATTTTGTATTTGTTTTTCAACTCATCCCAAAATTTCTTTGCCGAAGTGTTGTTGGTGTATAGATCATACAAATGATCTGACAAGGCATTCAATATGTGACCATGACAAATTAATTCACCTTCTTGTCTTTTATTTCTTTCTGTCCTTACGTTATCCGTATCCATCTTCGCTGGTTTCATTAGACGTTCCAATTCAGGTTCCAAAATGTAAATATCTTCAAAGCAACGAGTAGAAACTTCAACTTGTCTTGACAATGCGTGAAGTTAGTGCCATTGAATCTATTGAGCTTTATAAGATCTTGATTTATCAATTAGATGGTGGCTAGTGTTGTTTCATTCTCCATGATGTATATAGTTTGAAATTATTATAAACAGAAGATATGAAATGGAGAAATAACAACAAATTGAACAAGAAATTTAAAAAGGCTCAAACACGTAGAACACTATCCTCAAATTATATTTGCTTCTACCGGAATTTGAAGTTGCTTTGAAAGATTATATATAATAGGTTTATAGGATTGATCAATCATTTAACTAAGTTCAAACAAAACAAAGTAAGAACTTGAAAAACTAAAGAACACTTTTGTATTTGAGTTTGATCTTTGAAGAAATTGGATTACAAAGTGTATAATATTGTCTTGATATATTTTAATTCGTCAAATCATCTCCTATTTGTAATGTTTCAATTAACACTTATGAAATGGTGCAAAATGCATCGAAAAACTAAAAAAAAATCATTGGGATTAAAATCCCAACGATAAAAAAACCCAACTGGGCAACCGCCCAGTTCTAATTCAGGCGATCACCCAATTATGCAGATTTTCCACAGTTTCATGCTGGGGAGGTCAGGTGATCGCCCATCCAAGTTAAAAACTAGGCGACTGGCCGGTCCGTCCCTGTAGTCCGAAGATGAGTTTTTCCACTTGTGTTTGGCATGATTTTGAAATTCTTTTCACTATTAATATTGATCCATACACTTCTCACTTCATGTTTAAACAAAACTTTTCAACACTAAGGAGTTGTTTGACAAAGCGTTTTATATAAATTTTAGTAAAATTTGATAAAGTTGATGAAATGCATTATTAAAAAATTGAAAAAAGTTAGGAATCCCTAAAATATGTGATTAAAATTATTTTTTGACATTGCCCTCAACTTTAATTTTTTTGCTAAACTAGTAATTTTTCAGTAAAGAAGATTTTAAAATATAAAAAGATAAGGTTATGTTCTCTTTACTGTTTTGAGGTCGTTTTCTGTTTTTATTTTCGAAAATACTAAAAACACGTTCTCTTTACCATTTTCAAAAACGTATTTTGAAAAAAAAAAAAAATTGTACACAAAACGCAAAACGCCTGTGTATTTCAACAAAAAAATGTTCAAAACGCGAAAAACGTGTTTTGGGATTTTTTTTTTTTTTTTTAAAATTATCCTAGCTTGGAACTAAGTATAAATAAAGAATTTTTTTTTTTGAAAATTATCCTAACTTGGAACTAAGCTTAAATAAAGTTTTATTGAATTCAGTATCAACATTACAAAAAAAAAAAAAAAAATAAGAGAAAATTCTTGTTGTTATGTTTCAAAAAATGCCTTGATAAATGGACTCTGGTAGTTTTGAAAGAACTTGCATTTTCTGAATTTTAATAGAATTAGAGCTTCCTCAAATCTCGAACTTGACCAAACTGTATTAATATAGACTCTTACTACTCATATTAGTGTGTTGCATGTAACTATGATTTTAGTGTATTGTGAAAGGAAATTTAAGTTTGAGCCAGTAATTTTCTGCAAGCAAATTAGTTAAGAATAGTTTAAGTAGTATTCTGTAAAATTTCAAATAAAACGAATTTTCCATTTTTTCATTTTCAAAAACAGTTTTCAGAAATGACAAACAAAACGCGTTTTCAGCAAATTTGAAAACAAAAATAAAAATAGGAAATACAAAACATTTTTGAAAATGAAAATACAAAATAAAATACAAACATAACGCCACCTAATAATCTAAGCCCCCAACTTGGTAAACTTGTTTACGAAAAAGTTTTTCTGCATACTTTTTCAAATCACTCTTTCATCGATGCACGTTTTTTCAAATCATTTTTCAACAACATATTTTACCTTAAAAATCCAAAAAATTGTAGTAGCCAATCAGTCACCTAGGCCTCTGTTTGGCAGCTGATATTTGTTTATAAATAAGGAGTTTTAGTTTTCTAAGATAAAATATGTGATTGAGAAGTTAGTTTTAAAAATGTGCGTGATCAAAAAGTGATTTGAAAAAAAATGTGAAGAAAAAACTTATTTATAAACAAATTTATCAAACACCTGAATATTTTTCAATGTTATATACCGCATTATTTTAATATCTTATAATGAATAACACATAATCTTAACATTTAAGTTTATATGGCTTCAAAAATTTATATCAATTTCAATTGCTAATAAAAAGATATATATTTTTTTTATCGAAAAATATAGATAAAAAAAAAAAAAAAAGATGATAGAAAAACAATCGGCATACCTACGCAAAAGGAAAAAAAATCCCTACAAAACTAGCTTACAAATATGGACAAGAAGTCCTAGTCATAGCCGGAAAAAACAAAAGTTACCCAAACTATGGTTGAATCTAGCAAACTATACAATTATCCATTGGCCATATCCAGTCACACAAAAGGAGATAAAAACCCAAATATTAATGAGATCAAAATGAAACCACACAAAAATTCGGACATGGTCAAGAAGAACATTGTGGCCACCCGAGTCACTACAATGTCCCAAACCAAAACCTATCAATGAGAGTATTTGGGTGTGCTATGAAAGACAAAATTCCACATAGTATGGACGGCAGTGGACAGAATGATAAAATATTGCAGACATACTCAGGATAATAATATGAATACATGAAAATCATCGGGCATATCCGAACCAAATAAACAACAAATGACCAAGTACAAATCATCACTGGAAAATGAACCAAAACTAATATTCAACACGGCTAATGTTATTTGATTTCTATGAAGGTTGACTCATATGGACCCACTTCCATCTCAAGCATGCTTATATGCATTATAATAAAACTATGAAGGACTAGAATTGAGAAGGTTTCAAATATTCGGGGTGTTAAATGAAATTCTTTAAACTTAAGTGGTATTGATTGAAAAACGAATGAAAGCAAAAGTGGGGAGAAGCGTGTGCACAATAATGTAATGGGCATGAAATGCTTATTGGGATTCGCACTTCTCTGCTCAATTCATTTTGGAGATACCCCACGCACACCCACCCTACCCTTTTGCTCCCTTTTCTCTCCCATTGGTGCTAGAACCCAACACCAAAAAGCATTGCACAGTAGCAATGAACAGCAACGGAAGATGATGATAAAACCCATATAGCATTTCTTCTTGTTTAAACCAAAATAAAGAAAGGAAAAAGTTTCCCACTTTATAAAGGTATGCAGTAGCAACTTCCTTTACCCTTCTTCTCCTATTGACTATTATTGTATTGTCCCTCTACTATTCTAACCTCACAAACACACACTCACAGCTACTTTGGATTTTTTCTTTTCTTTATATTTGCAGCAGTTTGTAATGTGAATAAAAGCTACTTGAGGCGGGTTATTTTCTGAAGTTATTGTGGAGGGCTGGAATTGGATTATATTCAGTGGGATTTAGGGGTTGGGGTTTTATGGATTAATTGGTAAGAAACGAAGTGATATTTGTATATTATGTATATGTATAACATGGAAGCTGAGAAAGGAGGGTTTCATCAGCAGCAGCAGCAGCAGCAGCAGGGGATATCGTTTAAATCGGGGACGAGTAGCGGCGGCAGCAGCAGCTCTGGGGTGGTGTCTCCGATTATTTCCTTGGGAAATTACTATAACTACGCTGGGACTGACGGGAATTTAAGCTTAAATGATTGCACGACTGGGGCAGCTGGGGGGATTATTTTCTCCTCGCCAGGGGCTGGAAATTCTTACGGGTCGTCATTTATTTTGGACTCTGGACCAGGGTTGAAGCACGATACCGGTTTTGCTGTTGAATGGTCCGTTGAGGAACAGTTCAAATTGGAAGAAGGACTTGCCAAGTAGGTATTTTGTTCCAAAAAAAAGAAAATGAATTGTTTAAATTCCTAGTTTTTTAACTGCCATGAGTTTTGGTTTTCAATGACCGAGGTAGAATAAGATGGTATAGTGACGCGCGCGCGCGTGTGTTTCTTCTGCTTGTTCTTTTGTCGATATAATCTGATCTTTGTGGACTTAGATATTGGAGAAGTTAACAAAGAATGTAGGATCTGTCTATTCAGAATAGCTAAGGTGCTCTTTCACACAACTTCGTTTGGTAACACTGTATGGTTTATAAACTGGTTTATTTATGATTTTGAGGTAAAAGTGAGTGGTTGAAAATGAGAGAGAAAATGCGTATGGTTAAGAAGTGGTTTGGGAAATTGTGTAGTTATAAATTGGTTTATAAACTAGTTTATTTTGTTTACCAAACACTTGCGTCTTTACTCTTTTATTTGATGACTTTATATAGGGTAGGTAGAGTATATTCTCACAAAAGAGAAAGTTATGAGGCTTGAAATGACGTGTTTTCTGTAGTGGACTTGTCTGCGTGTAAGCGTACGCATTTAGGCTTCTAGGCATATTATACATAACAGAGATTCCATGAAATTTTTTGCTTCTGATCCAAATTCTGTAGATGTAAAAATATTACTAACCTCAAAATTTCACGTCTGAAACCAAACATCTAATATTCTCAAAGTTTACTCAAGAAAAATGCTACTCATGCGAGTCAACTTACTCCAATGGAGTAATGATTCATAAAATTGTCTAATGAACTAATTTTTCTACCCAAAATGTGAGAAAAAAAATAAACACAATAAATATGGATAAAAAAACTGTACTTCCAAGTGTTCGATTGAAACATTTCTCACTAATTCAAATGCTGTCACGTGCTTCTGGTTCCTCATTCTTAAGATTAAGGTTCAACCGTGTTTCTGTGGCACCTAAATGATTATTGTATTGTTTGCCTGTGTTTCATTAGGTAATTCATTTTTTCCCCCATTTTTAGTTACATCATGTTGATTTATTACCATGGTGCAGACTTTTTTTGTTTAGTTTGGCTGGTTTTGTAACTTGGGCTTAACTTGTATTTCACTTCTGATTTTATTTAGTCAACATTTCTTAAAAACTTGTAGATATGCGAATGAACCCAATATCACGCGTTACATTAAGATTGCAGCCTCACTCCGCGACAAAACTGTACGCGACGTTGCTCTTAGATGTAGATGGACAACGGTAAGTTCCTTACCGAATAATCAACTTCAGTTCATCGTGAATTCTAACGAAAAAATAAAAATCCTTCGTATTAGTTTTGTGATTGTTAGAGTAGTCATATTCTTTCCTGCTGTAAATACTATACTCGAAATAATGAAGTTTCATTATTCTGAGTGCTTATGACTTATTATTAATAACTGCGTGTCAGAGAAAGAGGAAACAGGAGGATCATATGTTGGGCAAAAAAGTACAAGATAGGAAGGTATGGTGTTTTTAGTTTCATTAATATTAGAATTTGAGTTTTCCACGTTGACTCTTGACCATGGTAGGAAGCAAGCTACCTTATACCCAGTTATGTTTATCCATGCATCCATGATATATCCAGTAATGATATGAAGATGATATCGAATTACAACTTGCCAATTACGGCTTCCGGGGAGATCTTTACTAACTAATAAAAATTCCTTTCTAGTCATTTAGGTTGATTTCTCATCATAATTTTAATCCTCCCGAGGCGTAAATGGGTCACTCTTGTTTGAAAAAGCAGCTAAGTTGTCATTCTATAAATGCGATTCAAGAAGTGGTGAAATGATTTCTGTACAACTGATAGATACCAATTAGTTAGGGAAGGGGTATTATGGGAATAAAATGAAAATAAGTGATTACCTATAAATGGGAGGGATTGGGGAATTAGTTAAACATGGAGATTTTTAGGGAATCAATTGGGAGAGATCAAGCCTCTCGAATGCTCGATTTAGATTGTTTTACATTGCTCGTTCAATAGAAATTATCTACAGAAACAGGTTCTTATCAATGGTATCAGATCATCTACCTGGGAATATGGCACTCACAAATCGTGTGGCACTATTGGAAACAAAGATTGATGGAATACAACCAAAGCAAACATTCTGGCCCTGGGGAATTACATCTGATGAAGAAAAACAGGTAGAAGATCGAGATGATAAATCGAAGACAATGGTGAATGGAATGCAATCACAGTTATAGATAGATATGGAGTCCATGAAATCTGAATTTCAGAGGGCCATGACATCAATGATGGAGAAGTTGGATGTAATGATGAAGAAATTAGATGGACAAGAAGAGGAATGGAAGACAAAAGAACTTTCCATCAATTCTTAAATTCGCCGGAACTTACCATCGCCACCGCTGGAAGATGAGAAGAAGTTAGAGCAAGTCATTAAAGGTAGATCTGGGAATGGGCAGAATGAGGAATGAGGAACGAGGTTTGGATATGTGTAATTTCGACGGTAGCAACCTCGGCAAGTGGCTGGTCCGAGCGGAGCACTATTTTGCTCAAAATCGATGACTGAAGAGGAGAAGGTGGAAGAGGCGTCGGCTTACTTCGATGACGAGGCATGGGCATGGTTTGCAGGAGTCAATGAACTTCGAACCATACAAAATTGGAGTGATTTGAAGGAAGGGCTGCTGGAAATATTTCTCCCAGCACGAAATGGTTCTTCCAACGATGATTTATCTGTGTGGAGTATAAGAAATCAATTGCTGCTTCGGTTTTACAGGATGAAGAATTGCTGGAGAAGACAATCGAAGGATCAGAGGGATTAGGTGATGGGCTAAGCCAAGAGTTGGGTCAAGAATTGAAAAATTCAACGTTGAATCAATTTCATAGGAACTCCATTGTTGACAAATTTCCAGTATTGGAGCTGGAAGTATGGCGACGTGTCAATTGCAGGTGTCTCCATTGTCGTCGGAGGTGGAGGAGAAGTATGAAGGTCGAGTTCCCTCTTGTATGTTGCAGTTGAAGAAGGGATTCAGAGATGGACAAGAAGAACAGGTTGGGAACGTCATCCATGATCTGAAAATTGATGTTGAAGTGGTCCAGAACAAAATTAAGGTAACGGCCCAATCAATTTCTGGCCCATATAGAATTAAAAGTTATGTCTACAGCCCAAACATAATTTTTCATCACTCTAACCAAATTTTAGATGAAAACCCAATTGATAAACCCACCCAACAGTATTTAACCCAATGTATACCATTAAAAATCCCTTGCATTTTAGATGTGCTGTACTCATTCCCAAAATTATCAGCACTAGTCCCCAATATTTTAAACACGCAAAAATCAGCCCCAATATTTGCTCTAATGGCCCTTGAAGTTCCGGATTTGCTCGGTTCAATTTTTATATTTTCCGAAATGGTCCCCAAACATTTAGACACGCAAAATTCAGCCCTAAAATTTGCACCAGTGGTCCCCAAAGTAGCAACTCTGCAAAATCAGTCCATCTTCAACAAGTTTCTTGATTTAAAAACCCAACTGAAGATGGAGATTAGGACTTGCAACGTGAAGCGATGTAATGTCAGTGAGTTGGCCATCGATTTCATGATTGGAGACAACGAAATGGGGTTGAAAGGAGGCCACAATATAGTGAAATTATACATAAAAGCTAATTCAAGCTGCACGGTTCAAAATTTTGAATTGTTGAAGATCGAAGCTACTGATTGTGGGGTTTTCTTGCATCATATATTATTGAATCATCTGAATAAGCCCAGCCATTTCGCCGAACGGAAGCTTACTTTTCGTGGTTCCACCATAATCGTGATTTTTGCAAAAGAAGTGGTTCGACTTAATTGTATTGTATACTTTGTATTTAGATCAAATCTTCGCCTTGAGGACAAGGTGAGTTTCGGGGGAGGAGTAATGATAGATACCAATTAGTTAGAAAAGGGGTATTATGGGAATAAAATGTATAAGTGATTACCTATAAATGGGAGGGATTGGGGAATTAGTTAAACAGGGAGATTTTTAGGGAATCAATTGGGAGAGATCAAGCCTCTCGAATGCTTGAATTGTTATTTCAAGTTAGATTGTCTTACATTGCTCGTTCAATAGAAATTATCAACAGAAACAGGTTCTTATCAGCTGTGTACCTTGCCTCTTTTGTTTGTAAGTGAAACATATTCTTTATCCATAATCACCATGGTTATATTTTGCATTTCATGTGGTCAGTGATCAAAAGTATAGTGTGATGGATATTTGTATTTTTAAGTTCATATAATGTGCCTTGTTTTCTGCTACTGAATATGTTAATGCCTCGAGAATATAAAATTTTATTTTGAAAAGCAGGCACTTCAAATCTCATCTTTTTCAGGACAAATTTATGGAATCACCTTCAAAGAATAATATGTCTTCAGCTTCACCAATGAACATGGGTCCACATTCTCTATTTATAAACCGTCATGAACGGAGTGACTGCATGCCTATGCCTTTTGAAGGTTTGTAACCTTTGTCATTTGGAATGTTAAAGCCCCATCTTTTCCTTCCAGAGAGTAAATTATTATTCTTCTTTATGCAATATTCTGTTTACTTTCTTGCTATGATTAGTCAACCTTCTATGTTTCTATACGACGTGTGTATATATTTTCTGTCTGTCACATAAGAAGCTTAGCAAATCAAGAAACATTAGTTGAAAATGATCTGGTTATGATTTTAAAGTGATTTGTCAAACCAATAGTAAGAAGATTTTATACTAATGTCAAATCTGCTATATATGTTGTTTTTTGGGCTCTTCTATACATAGGGTCCTTATCGTAAAGCAATGATAGGTTGTCCTAGAAATTCCCATTTTAATATATTTTTGTGTTAAGATGCAAACTCTACCACTTGTTGCGTTTGTGTAATAGGCTTCTATTCATGTAGACTACTCCTGACAGGTAGTTTGCTTAATCCAAGGCTTTTGATCCTTTATTTTTCCGATTAAATTGTTGAATACACAATTTACTGTTACAGAAAATATGAGCTTAGTCATATTGCGGCGCGTTGAGGCACTTCTTCGACGGTTATAGGCACGCAAACTTTTTGTGACACACGTTATGTACTTATGGAAAGAAGGTAGAACATTTGTTGTTGACACAATATTGTAAAGCTATGTTACATAGAAAATCACATTTATCGATAAATTAAGGAAACGAGTTAAAATATATGTTTGTTGCCAGGTCTGTGTATCCTCAAACCTCAAATATGGAAATCCTATGAATTTAATATTGTATGACCAATTTCATGAAACATGATTTATGACATGGCTTGTATATTAAATTATTAACCACACATCAAAACGAAGATGCTGGGTCTTTATTCCTGTGACAAGGCATCAGGATTAACCTCGCCTATACCATAAACTGACATGGGACCAAAAATTTCAAATGGAAGAGGCCAGAGGAATCGGAGAGAATTATTTATTAGAATGATAAAAGGGACAAATGACTTGCAAGTATATAGCTAAAACTAAGATTTGAGCAACAAATACAACTTTCCAGAATTTTGCAATCTTAGAGCTTTTGTAAATTTCAAATACCGATGGAAAATTTAGAAAACAAAAGCATAGGTAAAATTTGGAGGGAAAGAAAAATTAAAAAAATGACCTAAAATTGCCCTTAAATATAAGGAAATTGGGATGCAATTCAACTCTAAAGTGAGTGGAGTGGTATCGGAGCTGAAAACTACTTGAGAATTACACAAGCATTTTTCTCTGGAAAAAATGAAGATGCCAGAGTTACAAATTGCAAAACCTCTTACACTTCACTTGTTGATCCTTCTAAGGAATACTGGATCTTATATGTTTTTCTGGTCAACAGTCTATATTACATTTTGATAATGGTTCCTACTGTTAGACAATGTCAATACTTGGAAATCATGCAAAATATGTCTTGCATTTCACAGGGAAATTCTATGTCTTAATATTTACTTGTGAAATCCTTTCCAGCCTCTACAAAGCTTGCGGTTTACTTCTAAAATGTATTGGTCTATTATTATTATTATTATTATTATTATTATTATTTTATTTATTTATTTATTTATTTATTTTTTAAAGCTTTTCCAGTAACTTTGATTTATACTCCCTCCATCCCACAAAGATAGGCCCGTTTTCCTTTTTTGTTTGTCCCAAATTATAAGTCACTTTCTTTATTGATAGTATATTAATGTCTTAATTTTCTAATTCACCCTTATTTAATATGTATTGTTATCAACAAATATGAACTATTCAATACTCAATGTAGGGGTATATTGGGTAAAATGTTAGTAAATTTATAGATCCAACATATATTAATTATGTTTTCTTAATCTGTGTGAAAATAAAAATGAGACTATCTTTATGGGACGGAGGGAGTATATGTTTTAAGACATTGTTATTCTGGAGTTGTATCTCGTAAAAAGTAATATATGATTTTCATTGTGCTTTTCATTCCTATCGCTAGTAAAATGTGCATATATGATTGCATGTGAACTGTTGATATTGTGATAGCTTCTTGCAAGGAAACTCTTGCTAATGCACTAAATATGCATGTTGTTTCAGCATTAACTGGGACCACAAAACATCTTTTGGAAGAAAATAACCATGCTTTTGGTCAAATTTCAGCAAATATTTCTAACCTCAAGGTATATATCTGTCTTCAAGGTAGTTTGAATGATTTACATGTCATTTTGGGCTAGTGGATGTTATTTCAAAACAACCCAGAGGGGAAATGTAGAAAGCATTTATCATCTATTTATTGTTTTATATAATATTGTGGGGTCTACAATGCTGGATTTGCATATTCCCCTGTTCTGGGTGTAGATTGGGGGCACTTATGTCTGAACTTACTCTCTCCACCCACTTTAATTGGCAGCCCTTGGATCTTTGGTCAATTTCACCATTTTTAACAAGAAGTTAATGTTGCTTAGTTCTTGGAAAAACCTGAAACAGAACGTTATATTAACACAAATTATGCCTCTGAATAAAGTTAGAATAGGCTAAAAAGGTCATCCATATGTTGGACAGGATGGATCAATTATAATGTCATTTGGGGGTAAATTTCTTTGAAATTGTAGCGAACTGGTCCAAGACTGTCCGTGTCCTCAGTTTCTCCTCAATGTTCCACAATTGCTAATGCCGAATCTGGCTGTTACATCTAAGAGTATCTTTTTGAAATACCTACTCTTAAGGTATTTAATGGAATATTCTTTTTGAAGACTTGTAGAATTTTATTATGTGATGTCAATATTGGTATCTGGAAATGTAGCGCAAAATTAATGTGTGGTGGAAATAAGTTTTAGTAATGTGTGGTAAAAGAGTCTTTATAAGTAAATTCGATATAAGTGACACTACATCTTTTGGAAGAAAATAACCAGGCTTGTGATCAGTCTTCAGCAAATATTTCGGACCACAAGGTGATGTATCTATCCTCAAGGTTGTTTAGAAGAAATGGCTTTATTATATGCCCCCTGCTTGATGATGTTCAAAACGAGTTTATTTGAAATGAATAGTGATTTTTTATAGTTGAAAAGAAAAAAGAGAAAAATGTTTAAAAAATTTAAAGGGGCTCAAACAGGGGCATGGTTTGAAAAGTAGAAAATATTTAGAAACGATTCAAAAAGGAAAGGAAGGCAGTATCTTGTAAACTGAGGGAGTATTTATTGTGTCACACAATATTGTGAGATGCTGGAGAGTGTTTAATAGCCTCCTATCTATCCTTCCAGTCTACCAAATTTTATATCCTCCCCACTGCACGTATTCCCCTTAGGGGACTGAAGGAACTTGTGTCAGAACATATGCTTACAGTCATCCCACTTAACGTCACCTTTGACTTTTAATCTTTTTTTTTTTTTTAATTGAAATGGACCTAGTTCTCATAAATAACAATTAGCAAAATGTAAATTATGTATTACGTACTGCTTTTGAAAATATTGCAGTAGTAAATACTAAATAGAACAGAACAAAATATTCCTTGGTATAAAGTTGGCAGTCTAAAAAAGAGGAGTGACAAGTGATGCTGGTCCAATACGTGTTGTGTCCTCACACAGTCTCTCTCATTGATGTTCTACAAATGTTAATGAATCTTGCTATAATATCATGATAGGTGAGGATTCTTGGATGATTTTTGGATGTTACCTGCTTATAATAATTTTGATTAATTCTGAATGATTCAAATGTGTTAGCTCCACATGTACAAGTTAAAGAACTGAATCATGAAAAGAAGGGTTTGGTGTTTCTACCAAAAACTGGGTTTTAGAAAAGATTATGTTGTGAGGACATTGTGCCTTTGCAACCTAAGACTGTTCCTATTTTGTCCTATGATTTTGGCATTGGAACTATGTAGGAAGTTGTCTATGCCATGGTACTCTTGGGCTTCGGTCTCCTTTATTGTTTCCATATGGCGCTTATTTGGACTGTGTTTGCTATCCAATAGGATTTCATACCAAGCTTTTAGCAGTTCCTTCATTGGAACTGTCCTTGTATCTTTCATTTAGATGTCCATTTATTCTTATATATGCTCTTTGACTGAGTTCATAGGATCTTGAACTTCTTACACGTCTTGAATTTCCTTCATAGAATTGATTAGGACGATGTCAGATCTCTGTTGATACAATAATTCAGCCTTCGGATTTTGATCATTCTCTCTTTAAGCTTGATAATTTCTTCTCTATTACTATAGATGAAACATAGGAACATAGACTTCTCTGAAGAAAAATTTCTTACTCCTTAAATATCTCTGCGTCATAATTAATAATCAAGCTTGGTTGTTAACATTAAAAACTTGGTTTGATTCGTAAGGCAGGTGTCCCTTAGCATTGTGTATACAATCTCATCTTGCAGCAGCAAATGAACTTCGGATTCCTAGTGCAGGATTGAACTTCAATTTGTGCATTTGACCACTTTGAAGAGGAGGGGAGGGAGGGGGTACTGAACATAGTTAATTGATTTATATGTTGTGTATGAGATATGGATTGACCTCTTCTGTGAGCATTATGCAAATTTTTTCTTTTTTCTCTTTTATATATACTTCTGGTTTTTGCTTATTCTGATCCCAAAGTTTCTTGTGATCAGTTGCAGGAGAACTTTGATCTGTTTTGTCGTGCAAGGAACAATATAACTACAGTGTTAAATGAGTACGTGGTTCATATTAGCATATTAACTTTATTTTATTTTATATTTTTTGTTTATAAAACCTTGATTGCTGTCTCTGTGATGGTCTCGTGAAGCTACAAAGTCTTTGGTGCTTGCAGAATGAGAAGTATGCCTGGGATAATGAGTCGGATGCCTCCACTTCCTGTAATCATAAATGATGAACTTGCAAGTAGTATTATGCCTAGTTCATCTCAGGTGACTTTACATAGTCATTGCTTTTGAATATCTCAGTACATTGAGGATATCTTAATTTCTCATAAAACGTCTCACCCCTTGGTCACCAGACGCTCTCCTATTTTTTTTTTCATGCATGAAGAGTTTGAGGTTTCCTTGTTTCCTCTCAATATAATATCTCCAATCATACACTTTAGCGCAAGCTGATTAGTACTGCAGCTACTGCTTGATTATCAATTGATTTAAATTTGAGTCTGGTGCAGTGTTGAGTAAAATATTATGCTGTGATGGAAAACGGAAGAGTCACTACTAGTACGAAGCATTTTAATTAAAAAAAATTTCATTTTTTTCATTTCTTTATTAAGCCTTACATTTACCCCTGAGAAGTTTTCAATGGGGCGAGGTGTTGTGAAACTATCCATTCTTTTCTAAATATATAGTCAAACGATGTTATGATGCTTTAAATCATTCGACTCAAGCTAATTTAAAAATAAGGGTCTGTTTGATTGGCCAAGATTTTCCATGTAATGCTTGATTGGCAAAATTTGACATGGAAAATTTTCTCACTTTTTGGCACGCTATCCATTTTCCGTGATTTTGTGGAATCCAGTCCCATGTAATGTGGTTTTTTTCTTTCCACCCACCATTCTCGCAAGTCGCAAGTCGCAAACAAACGGACCCTAAAAAAAAAAAAAAAAAAAACCAGTGCCATGAATTTTTTAATTTTTTTCCCAGAGACCGCTTCATTTAAATTGCCAAATTTGCCATAGTGTACATCAGTACATGTGAATACTTAAGGAACCAACAATTTAATTTTTAGTACAAGAATATCCATTGTATCACATCTGGTCTGCTGGTAACTTTTATTTTAACTTATTTTCCAGATGGTGCTTGTGAGAGTACTGACTATTTATTTCTTGATGTTCAAATGCACGAGAACATTTATGTTGTTTCTGATTTGAAGTCTGGACTTGTGCTTGTGGTCAATTTAATGCTGGAAATTGCTCAGTGTTATACTCTCTGGTTTCTGCTGCTGAGTAGGCAACTTGATATATCAAGTTTGGATGTTTATTATCGTCGTAAATCTCTGCATGCTTAGGTCATCAACCAATTGTAGTTCAATTTGCAGAGTTTGTCTTAATCTAACTTTTCGTCTTGCAATAATTCTCACTAAATAATTTTTTCTTGGTTTCTTCAGTCTCTGATGTTCGGCTCGTCTGGTGGGATCTCTCTGAAGCAGGAGCCAGGATGCTGATTGGAATTCTTGACACAGTTCATAAATCTGGTCTTTGTAAGTAGAGTATGCTGTAAATGTGCTAGTGTCTGGTAGTTTTTCCAGCTTAAAATTTTACATCCCATCGAACTCTGGATCCCGAGGTAACAATATCTTTCCAGCGATTCCGTTTCTTGAAGCCGTAATATTTATTTGTGGAGCGGATACGAAAAACAGAAAAGAAATGACAATAATATTGACACGCCATTGTCAGTTGAAAAGGATCGGACGAGGCACTTTAAAGTTGAATGTTTATGCCTAAATTCGGAGAACAGAAGTAGTTTGGTTTTTCCCCCTAGATTTAGAATTCTTGAGTCAATTGCAAATTCTGTCATTTGTGTAGTAGTCTGATGTAATAATGCTGCTGAAAGGACAATATTTTAAACTCGGAAAGCATGATGCCTTTTGAAAACTGTTAATTTATACGACTTGAAAATTGTAATACATTTAGTTGGAATAATTAATACCAATGTTTTGCAACTGTTTGAAAATTATTATTCTCTTTTTACTCCACTCGTTTTCTCCTCTTTTCTCTATTCCAAATCGATTATGTAGCTCTTATCAAATGTGGCGCCCTCTCTTTATCAATTACTTATAATATATGTTACAATAAACTCGCCTGCACTTCAGGCGCATTTAGGTTTGAAGCTTGACATTCACTTTTCGTTTTTACGTTATGCTTCAAGCTTCAACAACTCTTGGCTCTGCATTGTCTGAATTTTTCGTGATTAGGTACTCTTAAGCTTGAAGTTTGATTTCGCCACTTAATTGACAATCTTACAACTACAGTAAACATGAACTAGATGAGGGGTGCAAGAAGGGGTTTTTTTTGAAGAACTTTTCATCCAGTTGTGTTCAATTTGGATTGTGATCTCGTTTGGCTGACTGTCATTTTCTTAATATAATGTGACACTTCCAATTCAATACTTAACGAAATAGAGAGAGAGAGAGCATCACTTATCAAGGTCCCATTTGGTTGCATTATCAATGTAAATAATTTATGAGCAAGGAAACTCAATTTTTCGTTATCGACATCACTATCACTTCAGGTTCAAGAATAGTTTTTTGGAGTTTATTTGGTAATTTGTATGAAACTTACCCGGAAATATTGAGCTATTCGGCAAGTTGCAAGAATGGCTACTCATATAGTATAGAGGTTGTTCTATTCAACACAGAACAAAAGTATTCGTCCTACGTTTTAACTAGAACAAGCAAGACGAACAAAATTTAAGAGGGAGAGGTCCCATGTTAACTGTAGCAACCTAACTTGTCAATATCTACGTTCTCAATGGATATCAGACCAAGAAAACACAACTATTTCTTGACATGAACACACAATAAAGAAGCCACCATGCACATACCTATGAATACCGGCACAAGGGAAGAGAAGAAAACTTGTATTCACCAATTAAAATGTTGAGAAAACAAAGAAAAGCATTCCTTATGCAGATGGAATCCAAATGACCGTGCGAATTACCTTCAAAACGTCCCACCAGATAAAATTTAGAATAATTCAGTAAAATATTTGCCCAACTCTGTCCTCCATTCAAACTAAAAATGCAGATAAAAGTTGGAGCTGAGAATCCTAGCAAATTTCTAATAAGTTTGAAACCAAGAAGAAATCTAGCATAAGTCTCAATTGTTTCAAATGTCGGACTTCTTAACAAGCTTGTCATAAAGAATCCTGTCATCTCTTCCTGTGTTACTCTCCAAGAGGGCACTTTGCACAAGTTCCTGATTATTTGAAAATTATTAGTTTTGACAAATAGAGTGCACTAAACAAATTTTATTACAATATAGAATAGTGATCATAACCTACCTTGACATCCCGGTGCGAGAAAAACTTCCCTAAGTTATGGATGATCAATCTCAAATCTTCAACCTGAAAGTAAACAAACATGTAATATATCGTCTATATTCTTTGTAATTATTCAATGTGGAAGGAGAAAACTGCAGTTTACCCGAATGTATCCCACACGATTTCGATCAAAAAACCTGAAAGCCTGCTTCATCAGGAAATCAATCAGGGAATATAATCTAGCAAGGGTAGTTAACAGAATTGAAGTATGGAACTAGCGGTAACATGCCTGCAGTAGTTTCTTGTTTACAACAGCAACCGGGGTGTCTTTTATATTTGATTCCACTTTTGTTATCTTTTCTTTGTTGCTCGTGTCCACAATGGTCTCTGTCTCTGAACCCAGCTTTTTATTCTTCTCTTCAACAGTAACATTTTCACTTTTAGCATCAGTGTCAGTCTTTCCATCTTCAACAACTATCTGCACGGACAACTAGACCAGATTTACATTTTGTTGTTTGGAGGATATATTGTACTGTTAATATACAAAAATTAGTGTTAGTTCTGATCAGCCGTCAAATTTTGTGCATCACTAATAGTTTTCTTTTGCTGGTCAAAATTTGAAAACATACAAATATGCTAGTACATTATGTGTTAGTTGTGCTCTATCATCTCATGAAAAATGAAACTCTTTAAAGCTTCCTCCAGTGATCCAAACCTCTCCTAATTGTTGATAAATTGGTAGATAATATTTTATCCTTCTCAATGAACCAATCCAACCTTCAATATCACTTTAAGCATCTAACTTCAACCCATCACACATCCTGAATCACGAAAACCAACCAGTCTTTCATTCAGCTAATGAATTAACAGATAGTTATTTTCCCAACTATATTTTCTGTGACATTAATTAACTAGATCCTACATCAAAGGTAAGTTCTATCTCATGCCTTAGGCTTACCTAAATCTTGGGAGAGAGAACCAAATGTCCTAAATAATTGTTACATCGAACTCAGTAAGAGAGTTGTCACACAACCCATTCGCATACTACCCCAACTAAAAAACCTTCCAAGTTAAATTAAATGAAAAAAAAATAGGGAGAACACAACAGCATATGAAATAGAGGGAAAATTATAGATAAAAACTCTTACCTCCTTAGTTGAGTCGTGAAGGGGGCTTGCATCATGAATTTCTTCGTCTTCCTCTGGATCTTCCTCCGGATCTTCCTCCGAATCTTCCTCGCCAGGTTCATCTTGAGGCTTAGCATCTTCAAGCTGTTTAGCAGGAGTAACCTCTTCCTTGATGATATTGTTACTGTCACTTGTTTGACCATTGTTGCGTGGTTCAGCTTTCTTCTTTGACTCAATATTCTCATTAGACTCATCCGCTTTTACACGCTTCTTTGACAATTTTTCTCCATTTTCCTTCTTGGAAGTTTCCCTTGGCCTCTTCTGTTGATTTCTTTTCCTTGAAAATTTGATGCGCAACTCCTTACAACCGAGAGAACAAATCAGTGGAAAATAACAATTACTTAAATGAAATCTCCTAAAGACCAGTCATGGAAAATACGTGTGCTAAGATCAAAAGCTTCAAGATAACCTGAAGGAAAGTCAAGAGACAACAACCCATTTTGTATTGAAGCATCTCATACAGGGATTCTGCAAACAATGACAACTGCAAAAACAAATGTTGAAGAGGTAGGAGTATCTCAAATGTGTGCAATGACCAAGAAAGGATGCACATTTATGTACAGTAATCTCACATACCTCAAATGTTGATTCTTCAATATCATTGTCAGAATAATCCAGGAGAGAATCCAATGAGAGTGACAGTGAATGGATCTGCGAGACAAAACACAATTAATTAAATTCAGCATATGACACCTGACACAAAAGAGGGCAAGCAATATAGATGACCATGACATGTTCTGCTTCAACATACTTTTGAATCCTTGCTCCCTTTTGTACGAAGAAACAATCCAGGATGACGAGGAGGTTCTTCAATCTTTTTCTTTTCTTTCACCTCTTTATGTGCTTTGCTAGCAGACTCATATTTTCCAGCAAGGTCTTTTCTTACTTTCTCATCTTTCAACTCTTCCCTTCCTTCTGACGTCGTGCTAACATTTTGGGAATCTTTTTGCTTGTAATTATCAGCCTTCTCGGGTCCAGATTTTTTTTCCTTGTTCATGCTATTTTCATCCTTGTCAGCAACTGTTTCATTATGTTCCTCCTTAATAAGTGCAACAATTTCAGGCTGAAAAACCTTCAATTCTTCCTTCAGTTCATCTACAGAAACCTTGCTATTCTTGGTGTCAGCAGAAACTGCCTTCCTTTTCAGGACTCTTTTAATTACTTTCTTCTTTACAGTTGCTTTCGTGCCACCCTTTTGGACCACTGCATCAGCGATTACATCCAATTTAACCATTGCCTTATCTTCTACAGACTCGGGATTATTCGGAGTTTTTGCATCAGGAGTTGAGCACTCAACTTCTTCCTCAATTGATTTCACTGGCATTTTTACAATTTTCTTTCTTACAAAAGTTTTAATAGCTGGAGGATTAGATGATAGGCTATCCTCTTGGTCAGCAACTTCTGAGATAATATTCTTCTCACCAATGGCTTCATCACCGAGCTTATCATTCGGTTTAGCAGCATTTTCTGCAGAACCTTTATCATTAACAACTTTCTTTTTGACAATCCTCTTTATGGTTTTCTTCTTTCCAGGCTTTGCAGTACTAGATGCCTGAACACTGGCATTTTCCCCTGTAACCTTCTCCGCTACATCCTTGTCTTCCTCGGCTGATTTGATCCCCTGTTTACTTGCAGCTGCTTTATCTTTCTCATCATTCCCCTTTTTCTCGGAAGCTGAACTCCCTTCGCCTTTGCCTTCATGGACATCTTTGTCCTTATTAACTTCAACAGACTGTCCAGAAGATGAAATCTCTTTCTTTTTCCGTGATTCATTTTTAGTCTTTGCATCTTTGACATCCTCAAGTTTCTTCTCACCTAAATCTAAAATGAATTAGTTGGTAAGAGAAGATAACCAGACAACGAAATCCTAGTAGAAGTTCAGGTTTTTACCTTTCAAGCCTTCCTCCTTGTCTCCCGGTATCTAATTCAACATATAGATAAATGGATCAATCACAAAGAAATCAACAATAAAAACGTATTAAGCCACTGTTTGGTTAAGCTAAAATTCAATTTTTTAGTAGATTACAATAGAAGTTAATGAAATGTGTGGTTGAATGGTAGTGGGTCCCATTAAATGTATGAATAAAATTAATTGTTTGACTTTGAATTAGATTTTTATTAACTTTTTAAGCTACACCAAAAAGGGGCTAAATCTTATTTAAAAAAATAAAAGAAGCAAATACCAAAATCAAACAAGCAGATGTTATTCACCCTTGGCGTTAGGGGAAAAAGGAAATCCACTAGATCCCAAATTAAGCCCCATGGTTGAAGGAAAAAACAACCATGTCAACCCAATTGACTGCATATAAAAGAACATCTCAAGCAGTAAAAGTTGTAGCTTTTTGCTGAATATAAATATCAGAAAAGTCATCCATAAAATATGGTAAAATTTCAATGACTAATGTATTCATTTGCACTGAGAAATCATCATCTACAGTTAATTCCTACTTCATAAAATCATATCCTTGCCCACCAAGTAGGGCTGTAGATTGTGACATTTAACGATGAGATTCTCATCCCAACCCTCGGGTAGTTGAAATTTTTGTACTTTCTGAAAAATTTTATAGCAAGAGAGTTGTTTTTTCCTCATTGCAATTTTAGGTTTGATAAAAAAAAAAAGGGTGCAAAATAAACCAAGAAATAAAAAGAACCACGAAACTGCCATAGACCTTGAAATACTGCAGTTTCTCATCAAAAGGTTATTGGGTGCAAAAATGTTAATGGTCTTTGCACGTTCAGGAAATTATAGTGTCGGACAAACAAGAACATAAAGAACCTCATTCTTTTGAGCACGACGCCTTTCCCTCTCAGAGAGGGACTTTTTGTGATCAAGCCATTGGTCTTTCCATGATTCCAGTGAAGGCAGACACTCAGATAGATCGGGAACATAGAGTACGGTAACTTCTTTATGACTGAAGAGCCCGTCCTTCCCAACTCTCATGTAGTGGATCTGCAAGGCCAAGAAAGTTCATCTCACAATCACGAGTCACGACAATGTCTAAAACAGAGGCATCTAAAGTTGTATAAGTGCATGTACAAAACGCACTAAGAGGTTGTTTGGTATTGAAAGTTTTGGAGAAATTTTGAGTTTTGGGGGCATGTGTGGTTATTTAGACGTTGAAAAGTGTGAAAAGTAATGGGTCCCATATAAATGTATGATTGAAAATGAGTTCGAGGAAAAAGGTGGAAAAAACTACTTGGATCAAACAAGACGAAGAAGGTGTATTGTTATTCAAATGCAAAACTCTCATAGTTCAATAAAGAAGTATATATAATTTAAAGACAATAATTTACTATAGGATTAAATATTCAAGAGGTGGTCTTTAACATGCTGAGGCCGCTCAGCACTTCAAAAGCCTTCCCTTTCATTTCTATACCACCCAATAATCACATTAGTATTTTCAACATTTCTCTCTTCTGCTACCAATTATTAATATTTTATCATTTTTCCCTCAACTTTCTACCAGATATGGTACTATAGTCAGTTATATTATCCGGTTCTTCTTAAGAATGGCGCCTCCCCCTTACATGGAGGCAAAACATGAAAGAGTTCTTTCACCATTTTACTGAAAGATAAGCAACACAGCTAGAGACAAAAACCTATTGTTAACTCCTGGAGAATTCAGTTAATAAGTAGTTCATAAACATGCTTCCTTTTTATGTCCATCTCACATGTAATCTTCTGCACATTATCCTCATCAAAAGGACACCATAGGGATTAACAAAAGAAAGACATCCAACTCATGGGTCAAAATGAACTTGACAAAAAGATAGAAAAAGTAGTTCATAAACATGCTTCCTTTTTATGTCCATCTCACGTGTAATCTTCTGCACAGTATCCTCATCAAAAGGACAATATAGGGATTAACAAAAGAAAGACATCCAACTCATGGGTCAAAATGAGCATGACAAAAAGATGGAAAAAGTAGAAGCCACTACAATTGCCTTTATAGAATCAACCAAGCTTTAGGTTATCTGGAAAGGAATGTTGGAATAGATGATGTGAGACATATAAGACTAATGTATTCCTAATAGCACAAACTCCACTAAAAGCTGTCATGTTTTTACTCTGAGCGAAAGCTGGCAGAAGACAAGGAGAAACCAGACAAGAACAGGAAGTCAGGAACAAGGGCATTATGTCCACTAGAATTACACCTTGTTTTTAAGGGAAAAGGAAATCAAAGACCAGGAATAGCAACCAAAAAAAAATAAAAAATGCAAACCTTATCAACTTAGGACAGAATTAATTTGGTCAAAGAGAGATTTTATCTTTGAAGCAAGCTATCGACATGCATCCACCGCCATAGTCGTCAGACACCGATACGACTCTAACACACAGTCGATATCACCAAGTGGGGCGTCCACTTCTATTTAACTACTGTAATACATACTAGAGTGGTGGAAAATAACCCAAAAAAATTACTAAAAAATATATAAAAAAAATTTCTCTCCATTTACTGGTGAAAATCGTGACCAGCATCGAGAATATTGGTTACCTTTCATCTCTGCCTTTTAGCACGTTCCTTCTGCTAATGTCGATTGGTCGATTGTAGGTCTCATCACTCAAAAAACGTGGAGTCAAAAGAAAACCCAGTTGCAGAATTGTGTTTGAAAAGAGAGCCCGGAGACGTATTCTTTAAACCAATTTGAGATGCTTTGTCTACACGATTTTTACTTTTTAAGTGAAAGACAAGTCCAGTATATTAAATGGATCAGTCAACTGGGGCCAAAAAAAAAAAATTGCCTTCTTATTTATTTATTTATTTTGACTGGTTTAACTTTAAAAGTAACTAGCCTTTTTTAAAATTAAAATTAATAAAAACCAAAGTATAGAAAATTCATTTACTTGACATTATAAGAAAGTGATAAAAAAATTTAAAAATATATATATTGTTTAAGTTTTTGTTTGATTCCCATTCTTTTTAACTCTTTTTTCTACAGTACTTAATTTTAACCACATTTTAATAATAAAATATTCTACACAAATCCAAAAAAATTCTCTCGTTTTCAATCACACAACATCCCATCAATCACTCAAAACTTTTTTCCCCAAATAATGAGAATCAAATAGACCTAATCACCGAATTCTGTCAGTACTTTTATTAAAAAGCTTGTCGACATGTCCGATGCGTATCTAGGTTGGTGCATCATAGCTATGAAACACCAAAATAGAAACGTGTCGAGCAAGCCAACATGAGTTTCCAGTGAAGTATTTAATTTTATTTAGGTCCTTTTTTTATTTCATAATCACAATGTAAAGCTAATAAAATTTTATATACTTTGTTAAAAAGTATAGTTACTTCTAAAATAAGAACGAGACTATTTTTGGCCTAGTTGACCATTTAAGCTTTGCGTCCACTATTTTGAAGACTCATGGCCCATGAGAAGTGAGACCCATTCTCAGAAGCATATGAAAAGTGCCAGAGGCATAGATGAAGAAAGTTACTATCCTTCACGCAGCAATCTTACCACAGCATGTCTCAGACGTTACCAAATAAAAATAAGAATTAAGTTTGTGAACAGAGACAGAACACAATTTAAGCTGTATTTACATGCACGTGCTCAATAAGCAACACACTGAGAGGGGAACAACCAAAACAAATTGGACATACAATGATGGATGCATAAACTGAAACCTCAAGGCTGTCACGTTATTTCTGAAAACATGTCGCTTAGAATGAGAATTGAGAAAACAGAGTTAATCAATCAACCACACAAAGAAACAAGAACTTTGAAGTTAGAAACCGGTGCCAAGATTTTGGATGGATTCAGATTATATTTTTACTGTCCACTAAAGGGAAGACGCCTACATGTATCATTACTACCCATTCTCCTAAAAACAAAGGCTGTACTACAACCAAATCCCCTTTACTTGCACAATAAACGGTCATCATCATTTCTGAAGCCGGCTTGTTAGATCATATATGCATCAACCATATGTTTATTTCCAAAATGATCTGAACAAACATAAAGATTCAATAAAATTATTGACACAACCCTTTAAACCAGTAGATAATATAAGATAGAAAATTATGTATAACAGATATATATGTAGTCAATTTTATTATCATGCATAACCAGGCTTGCATCTGGAATATATTAAAACAAACAAGTGCATTCTATTTCATATGTTCACTAAGGTTGTGTTTGGAAAATATGTTTTTTCCAACACAATTCCCCAAATCACTTTTTAACCACACATTTTCTCTCTCCGTTTTTCAACCACACATTTTACCTAGAAAACACAAAAAAAAACATGTTTTTAAACAAAAAACTTTTAACAAATAGAGGCTAATTATCCTAATCTCAGACTCATAGGTTACAAGCAACTATAAGAAATAAAGGAGAATTAAAATAGTACCTCAAGGAAACGGTTCCAGTGCTGGCATTTTTTCAAATCAAGATCCGCCACATCCTTTGCATATCTGAAAGAAGGAACTATATCAGTACAATCCAATAACATCCTAAATTCAACAGATCAAGTTTATAACTTAGAGGACAAACCTCAGAGCCGTACGAATTAAAGAAGAATCATCAGTGGATGGATCCCCACCATCAACAGGGTCCCAAGGACCTCCAATTGCCATCATAGAGTTGTTCTTTTTAAGAATTGCAAATCGAAGCATATTGCAAAAATGTGGTATGCGGTCATAGTTTCTCTCAGATGACAGCTCTGCCAAAGCATTTTGACTAAGTCCACTCATTAAAATCATCTGATAACAGAAGAGATAGCCAAAAAATAATCAAACTGGAGAATGATGATGATTGGCAATACATTGCACATGATCAAACATTCTTATGGAAGTAAAAGGCCAAAATAAAAGAAAATTCTTGGTTACTACTTGAATTAATCTAAGTCAATTAGCACATTAATCTCTTAACTACTTGTGGAGACTCGAATTAGAAGTATCAGAACAAGATACTTCCTTTGTGCAATCCAAGTGAATACTCTTGGACGGAATAACTGCAGGCCACTTGGAACCTTTGAATATTATATATACTTTCTTATAGGATGTTTGTTAGTGCATTAGTTGCAACTCAGCTTATTTATGTTTTTCTTTACATTTTTTGCTTTTACATGGATAGCTCAGTATTTCATATTCTCTTCAGGCATCTAATTTAAGTTTCACGACATCAATTTAGTCTAAATCTTGCAATATGATTGTCTACTAGTACAATCCACTTGGCATGTTAGATCTTTCTTATTTTGCATTTCGTCAAGCTTAGTAGTTGCTATTCAGTATTTGTGTTCAGTGTACTTGCTGTTACATTTATTGGAGCTCAGTTTCATGTCTATATAAGTTTCGCAAGTCTACATTCACGTGCTTCTCTCTCCAAGCTTTTAATGTCTGAAAAATCTTGGTCTTAAATTCATAGTAAACTTGCAGTGAATTTATTTCCTTTCAGAATAACAAGGTGCAAGCAATCTCACTCCCATGAGACTTCCAATTACAGTACAGAGAGTACAAGCGGGTGTTCTATTCTTTGATTGCCAGGCACCTTTACAACCCTAGAATTAACAAATTCAACACGGCAGGCCTCAATGTGTTCCTTCTGTTTGAACCTCAACCAGTTTTTGTCTTAACTTCTTATACTAATATAAACCATCTCAAAAAGTGCCTCGCATTGATTGTCAAACCTGTAAGAGCCTGTTGGTGTAGGAGAGAGAAATTGGAGAAAATCTTCAATGTATGGTTGAAAAGTTGTTGAAAAGTGTGTAAAGTGGTGGGTCTCATAAAATGTGATTAAAAGTGAATTTGAGAAGGTAGAAATTTTTTTCGTGGACCAAACTGGGGGTAAATATCCTCCATTTTACCCTTTTGGTACAACATGCTCATATCATATCTCCTCCAATATCTTTTCATCTTTTAGCTACAAACTTACATACTAAGGCCCATCTTCATCCTCACAAAAGTCATATCTTTTGGAGCAACACTTAGAAAGAGCCTACCATCTAAATTACGGGACTTCTTGTAACGACTCGGGTCCCACTTAACGGGCTGTCACAACCGTTAAATGACGGCGTACTGTCTCCACTGTACCAACACGAGTCTTTTCAGCATGCTTTGTCCTCACTCGCACGCTCCCTGAGAAAACTTCCCAGGAGGTCACCCATCCCAGAATTGCTCCAAGCCAAGCACGCTTAACTTTAGAGTTTCTAACAATGGACTTCCGGAAAAGAAGGTGCACCTTGTTGGTATGAGTAGTACCTATCATTTCTTTTAAACTTTCCTAGCCTGAGGTGTCACAATCACCCCCTGTTAGACTCGCGACGTCCTCGTTGAGCTTAATCCATCTGAGGATCTGTTGCCAGGCGTTGGGATTCTAGAGGTGGCTCCCGTCCTATGGCGTAGCACTTAGTTCTCGATTTTCCAGCTGGCAGCCGGCTCTGATACCATTTGTAACGACTCGGGTCCCACTTAAAGGGCTGTCCCGACCGTTAAATGACGGCGTACTGTCCCCACTGTACCAACACGAGTCTTTTCAGCATGCTTTGTCCTCACTCGCACGCTCCCTGAGAAAACTTCCCAGGAGGTCACCCATCCCAGAATTGCTCCAAGCCAAGCACGCTTAACTTTAGAGTTTCTAACAATGGACTTCTGGAAAAGAAGGTGCACCTTGTTGGTATGAGTAGTACCTATCATTTCTTTTAAACTTTCCTGGCCTGAGGTGTCACACTTCTCCTGGAGCATAGCAACAAAAATAGACCAAATTGCACTCTACAATTCCTTGTGCTCAACTTTCTATTGGTTGTAGGGTAATAAAACCAGACCTAAAATTTTCGAAGATGGCTTCCTCCCGTAAAATGTTATGGGTTGGATCATCTAAACTTTTATGTATCTGGGGTTTTCAATCAGCTTCTATTTTCTAAAATTTGCATTGAACATTGACTTGGATATATTATATATTAGCAAATAAACATCCAAGAAGTTATGCAATTAATTTTTCCATTCATCCAAGAGTGTTTGTATCTATCACTCATAATGAGGTGCATAAGGATTTCTCCCATGACATTAGCCCATCTTCAACTAGATAATGCCTCATTTGAAAATGTACACCAATTTAACATTTGCCACAGGCAAAAAGCATGACTCGTGTGTGTAGGTCAATAATGTTCTAAATGGTTCTTGAAAGTTATCATAATGTATATCTCTATGATCAGTTAATACAGTGTTTCCATGCATGCAAACAATATCACAAAATGAACACAATTTGACCTTAGCATTCCAGACAGTAGCAAGTCCTGCTTTTGAAACTTCATTAGCCAACTCTTTAGGTAAATCACCCTGCTCCTTCACAGCCTCTTCAACAAAATCATGCTCAAAACTATTTCAGCAGAGACAAAACTAGAGAATTACTTTTCACTTCATTTTCAGCAAATAAAAGAGGTTATAATGGCAAAAACAACAAAGGAAAAGAAAACCATCAACATTTATGAATTCAAAATCTAGTGCATGATGATCACAAGGAGCAGTCCCAGTGACAGGAATCACCAAACCTTTGATACTTAGAGACATTCTCTTCCAACAGAAAAATGCAGAAACAGAAACTAAGAAAGATGTTATACTCCTAACAATGCTGCCAGCTAACATGTAGCTGTAAGTTACCAACTCCAGTAGTAGTCACAAAGAATATAGAGGAGAAAATAGTACCTTACAGGAGTATAGAAAGAAAGCCGAAGATTCTCGTTTGGCCAATTCACAACTACCTATAACCACATATTTAAAAAAAAAAAAAAATGTTAAGTGCAATGGAACCCCTAATGCATTACAAAGTCTTTTAGATGAAAAATCATACCTTTGAGCATTCTGGAGATATAAAGAGCCTGGGATATCGCTTATCCAGTAACAAATAATCCCTCTCAGTTTGTACAAAACTGAACGAGCAGACCTGCAAAGTCAAAGACGATGCATTAAGAGAACATTATTGAAAATGACCTAGAGAATACTTTCACCAATTTTCATAAACAGATTACAGCATCTTTTCCATTATATCTCCAGAATAGGTAAATTTTCAAGATGAATGACTAGAGAGAAAAAAAAAAAAACCTAAGAATAGTCTTCAAGAGCGAAGAAGCAAACAAAACAGTGGTACCAAAAGAAGCTCAATTTGAGTTTGAATAACAAGCAAGAGCAAAAGGAGACCAAGAGAAAGGCAGCAAATAGAAATAAAGAATATTTGCAGTTAGAGAAGTTCCCAATAACAGAAGACCCATAAATTACAGCGAAGCAGATCATAGGATATGAAAGAGACGGAAGAAACTTTAGAAGGAAAGAGCAACAAGTAGAGAAAATGTCTGACGCCGACACGATAGCCTGAATTAAGGAAGAACTGCGGAAGAATGATGTCCAATGTATAAAAGTAATTTTATGGGAATTGAACAAGAAAGAACTTTTAAGAACGAGTTTGAATTATCATCCACGGCCATGCTCTTGAACAGTTGTTTTTACCTTGCATAAATACTCTCTCCTCTTTTCTTTAACAGGGGAATGGCGCCTTCAGCATTACAGAACAACAAGTTAGGAAGGTTGCAAGATACATAAGTAGCTAAACATACAGAACTAGTGGGATGCAACGTAAACAAGATCCACCTATGTGCCACTTCATGACGTGGAGAGTCTCGCTGCACAGATTTGCTGCCCTTTGCAACTGAGGAACTACGAAGCTCCCTAGAGGTTCTTGGTGAAGTTCGTTCACGCCTCAATTCGGGTACACGTTTGGGCTCTCCACTTCTCTCTTTCGCCCTTCGCTCCCGTTCCCGCTCCCTTGCGCGTTCTCGCTCTCGCTCTCGTTCTCTTTCTCTTTCTCGTTCTCGTTCTCGCTCTCGCTCTCGCTCTCGTTCACGTTCTCTACTTCTATCTGTGTCTCGTTCTCGAAGTCGTTCCTTCTCCCTTTCTCTAGCCTTTTCTCGCTCATGTAAATAATCTCTGTGACGCTCTTTCTCCCTCTGCTCCATTTTCTGAGCATATGAACCGTTGTCATCTTTCTGAGCGCCCATTCTTGGGTGACTATCACGTGCAGAAATGCTACTGGGGTAATCCAGATCAAGTGATGTGCCATGAAGGCCCTTTCCTGTTCCATAGTCCCTACCAGGAGGCAAGCTCACTCCATAGCCAGGATTTGAAGAACTTTGAGCATATACAACATCATCCACCTTTCTCTGAGGGGCTGCTCCTAAAATTGATGGAGCATGTGGTCCACCATATGATGAACCACTTAGCATTGACAAACTGTGATGTTCCTGGTTAGTTCTCCCAACATAGGGGACAGGATCTTGTCCAGGATGATGAACTGTGCTTCTTGCTGCAAGATAATCAGCTTGTCTGCCAGAAATTTGATACTCAGTGCAGTAGATATGGTACTTATCTATTCAAACAGCACACGTACACACTGCATATTTCGTATCATTATAGAGAATGACCATTTCTATCCTTCAGCCTAAAAAGTTAATTTATTCACCATATGCATTTGCAAAGGTATTTATCATTGCCTTAGACATCAAAATATGTACGATATAGGTAATCACTATAACTAAAATACACTATCAAACTAAATGACATGCACATCTTAAAACAAATATTTGCAATTTAGCATACCTAGAATCCCCTTCAAAAGGAGCAGATTGAAGTGTACGAGCCTTCAGCATTTGTTCTTGCCTAAGCAGTTCCATGCGATCATATATATCAGTCTGCTACAGAATCGAAAAAAATATTTATAAGCCTAAGAAATGACTCTTGTTTCATTTATTGCTAAATATGTTGTTCTAGACTACAAAAATAAAATAAGGTGCAACTGAGACAGGAGGCAACAATTTTTATTGAAGAAAGAGACTCAGATTAAGAAACAAATCACATTCTGCAATACCTGATGTTTATTGCCAAGAGAAACTGAATCAGCATATCGACCGGCAGATTCACTTGGCAAATCCCTCCCAATATATGTATTGCGTGGATCAATATATTGGCGTCTGTCAATTGATGAATATTCAGATATATCGGGATATAATCGATCGCTTTTCTGAACGTAGCCACGACTTGATGATGAAACATAGTCACCAGATGTGAACTTAGGCGAGTCTGGCATAGACGAGTCATAACCACCCCGGCCTTCCAAAGCAGATGGTACAGATCCTTTTGCACCCAATGGGGAAATCTGATAAAAGAAGAAACTATAAGATACAATACATTTAATAGATATTAGCACAGATTACAGATCTAACAATGTAAAGCTAGTTTATCATAACAAGAAAATACATGGCTAAGAGCATGGAGAAAAAGAGAACGAGAACAATGATGAAGAGCAGTCTCATCATTTATTGAATGAGAATATTAATCCTTTAACTGCACATCCAAGCTACCTATTCAATGAGGAGCAAATCACGTCCACCTGAAAGACTGAAGACTGATACGGCTGCTTGAGAGCAGATGGATTGGATGGAACTCATACGGGTTCATACTGTTGTGTTGGTTTGGTTGCTTGCTGAACTATCATTGAAGGTCATACATTTCCCTCTAGTACAGAATTCTATCCCGAACAACACACAGAATGGCATCTGAACTGGGGGGAAGTTACCTTCGAAAGCTTAAACTCGTATAACATATTTTTATAAGACCTCAATAACAGTTTGCATATATACAGAGTAATGTACGAGATGATTTTTTGCCATAAGGAAATATAAAAATATGATGATATTATATGGACTATAGACATTTCCAAAAAAGATGAATAAAGTTTCTAAACACAAACTGAATTACTCTGTGCGATCAAACTTGAGTGTGTGAAAAATAACGTAATGAAAAGTTCGACAAGAAAAATGTATTCAGATAATAGGTACATGAGCATTTCAGAACTTTATATGTTTCTTTCTTTGATAACACATGCTAGTAGTGACTTAACCAAGCTCGATTTGCCAACTGATTGAAAAGGTGTCTTATTTTGTTGGAAAAGGAAGCATACAAAGAGTAGAGGGTGAAAATCCTTGATGCAAATCTTTGTTTTATGATAAAAGGACATCTTATCAGATAAGAAATGTACAAGAATGGAGGATAGGAAATATGTATAAAAGACGATAGAAACTATAGTCATGCCAACGATACGAGAAAAAAATTTATAGAAAGAAGTCCTGAGGTAGTGGACAATACAACTATGCCTATCTCAAAAAATCTTCTCCATCCTTCCCCCAGTGACTATATTAAGACATTGCCAAATAGAACTTTCCCATGCTTATTACTATACCCTCGTACAGTTGATGGCCATTTTTTTTTTTTTTGATAAGAAACTCAAAACTTTTATTAAAGATAATGCTAATGGTGTTACAAATATGTTAGTGGACAAGACATCCACTACAAATGTCAATGAAATCTTATGACACTTTCAAGAAATTAACCACAAGGTTAAACGCAATTCATTACAATGGGACAAAAAAACTATTAGGGTCCAATCGAAAAAGAAAATTTTCTAGACCGCTAAAAATTCCATCAGCTCTGGCCCATAATCCTGTAAGGAAAATAATATTTTCCCAGATATCCTCCACCGATCTTTCAATATCATCAAAAATCCTCCGGTTTCTTTCTGTCCATAGTGTCCAAGCTGATGATATTAAAATCAATTTCCATATCGTCTTTCTTTCCTTGTTGTTTCCCCCACATGAACATTTTATCCGTATCATTTCAGACCATCTTCTTGGTAATGCCATTTCTTCACCAAATATACACAAGATTCTGCACCAAATGTCTCTAGCAATCACACAATGAAGTAATATATGGTCGATGTTCTCCTCCGCCTTTTTACACATAATGCAGTGTGAGGGGGATATGTTCAAATATGGCCTTTTCAATTGCAACACGTCACAAGTGTTCACCTTTCCCAAAGAAACCAACCAAATAAAAATTTTAACCTTTGAGGGTACCCCACTCTTCCAAATGCATTTAAAAAGTGGATAGGGGTTGTGACATGTTGGTTGAAATAATGTGTATAAAAAAGATTTGCAAGAAAACTCACCCGAGGGGTGGGCATTCCATATTCTTTTATCAGGTGAAGAAGTATCCATGTGGATATTTTCAAGAATATATAGTAGGGAAGTGAATTCTTCGGTTTCTCTATCATTGAAATTCCTGACAAAAACTAAGTTCCAAACCGGACTTGAGGCTAATGGAAAGGATACAATATCACAAATGAGAGCATTTTTGCTGTTAGATAGACGGAAAAGTCTAGGGAAGGCCTCTTGAAATGATTGTTCACTAAACCATTTATCAAGCCAAAACCGGATTTTATCACCTTTTCCCACCACAAATTTGATGTTTTCCATAAATTTGTCCCATGCTCTTGCAATTGATTTCCATGGTGCCCGAAGGGTGGAGTTCATTCCAATATTTGCATCCCAGCCATTAGAGTGATAGCCATACCTACTAAGAATGATGGAGTGCCAAAGTGACTCCGATTCTTTGGGGAAACGCCATAACCATTTCCCTAATAAGGCCATGTTTTTCAATTCTAAATTCCCAATACCCAACCCACCAAATTGTTTTGGTTTCGACACGATATCCCATTTGACTAGATGGTCACTATGATTCTCTCCCTGACCTTCCCAAAAAAAGTCTCTCATCATTTTCTCGATTATCTTTGTCACCTTCTTCGGCATTTTAAAGATTGACATGAAATATGTGGGAATACTTCCTAGAACCGATTGGAGAAGAATAAGTCTCCCACCACGTGACAAACAGCCTTTATGCCACCCTTCTAGTCTTTTTGCAATTCTTTCTATCACTGGATTCCAAAAAGAATAGGCATTTGGATTTCCCCCTAAAGGTAGTCCGAGGTAATTGAGTGGCCACACACCCTTAAGATAACCCCAATTTTTTGCTATGTGTTCAATTCTTTCTTCCATTAGATTTAAACCCACCACTGTACTCTTAGCCAAATTTATTTTTAGTCCTGAGGTTTTAGAAAAAATGTCAAGAATTGTCATTAGATTATTGATACTCTCATCCTTATTTTCCAAAAAGAAGATACTGTCGTCCGCAAATTGAAGATGTGATATTCTTACATTGTTCATTCCTATTTTAAAGCTTTCTATCATATCTTCATTACAGGCCTTGTTCACCATTCTGCTCAAAACATCTCCAACTAAGATAAATAAGAAAGGTGATAGAGGATCACCCTGTCTTAAGCCTCTAGATGCTCCGAATTTTCCTCTTGGTTTTCCATTGATCATGACAGAAAAATTTGTTGAAGATAAACATCCCCATATCCACTTCCTCCATCTTTCTCCAAAACCCTTCTTCTCCAACACATAATCAAGGAATTCCCAGCTAACTTTATCATATGCCTTTTCAAAATCGATCTTAAGTACCACACCTTCTTTCTTTTTCACCCTATACTCCTCCACGATTTCATTTGCTATCAAGACCAAATCCAAAATTTGTCTTCCCTTTACAAAAGCACATTGGGCCGCATCAATTGTTTCTGGTAAAACTACCTTCAGTCTCAGAGACAGAACTTTTGCCAAAATTTTGTAAAGAGAAGAAACCAGACTAATTGGTCGAAAATCCTTGATAGACATTGAATTCAGTTTTTTGGGGATTAGGCATATGAATGTTTCATTTACTCTAACGTTCACAATACCATTTTTGTGGAATTCCGTAAAAACATTCATCAAATCCTCTTTTATCACTTCCCATCCCTCCTGTAGTGCTGCCATGGAGAAACCATCTGGACCTGGAGCTTTATCACCTTCACAGCTGAATAGGCCATTTCTCACTTCTTCTACTGTAAATGGTTCTTCCAACTTCAGTTTACTTCCCAATTCGATCTCCTTCCAATCTAGACCATCAATGCCAAAATCGGCAACCACCTCCTTTTTAAAGATGTTTTCAAAGAAACCTATGATTTCATTTTCTATTTCATGTTCTGTATATAGCATCAATCCCTTATCACTCTCAATTTTGTTGATCAGATTGTTTGTTTTCCTCCCACTTGCGATCCTGTGGAACATTTTGGAGTTATTGTCCCATTCCTTAACCCCCTTAATCCTTGTTTTCTGGTTCCAAGAAATTTCCTCCCTAATTATGAGTTCCTCCAATCTTCTTTTTAGCTTTCTTCTTTCAGATCTATCAATTTCTTCTATGTTTTGTGTGTCTTCTTTCTTATCTATTTCCTCAATTCTGTTCATGATTGATTTTTTTTCCAATCTCACATCTCCAAATTCTTTTTTATTCCAAACTTTCAGCTCTTCCTTTATTATTTTCAATTTTTCCATAAATGTGTAACCTGCCCACCTCTGGTTATCACAGTCATCCCACCACCTCTTCCAATTGTTGTTAAAATCTTTGTGCCTTAACCACATGTTTTCAAAACGAAAAGGAGTAGGGCCCCATTTGAATCTGCTCGTATCGATTACAATGGGGCAATGATCAGATGTCACCCTCACAAGAGCTTCTTGCCTAACTGTTTCAAACAAAGTTTCCCATCCTTCTGTAAATAAGAACCTATCTATCCTAGAACACGCCAATCTTTCCCTCATATTTGACCACGTGAATTCTGTATTTGATAGTGCCAGATCCCTTAACCCTGTCTCTGTTATGAATCGATCAAAATTTCTCATACTTTTAGTAGATCTGTTTCCATTCAACTTCTCCGATGGGTATCTGACCACATTAAAATCACCTCCAGCACACCATCTTTCACCCCCTAATCCGTGTAGACCACCCAGTTCTTCCCAAAATTCCCCTCGTTCATTTGAACAACAAGGACCATATATCCCAGAGAACCACCACTCTTCCCCCCCTCCGACCGGTTGTAAGAGTACTGTAACTGAAAAATTACCCAAAACAACTTCTTTACCCCTGAGTATCCTTGAATCCCACATAATCAATATTCCTCCAGATTTGCCTATTGATGGTAAGAAGGTCCATTCTTTAAATCTAGAGCCCCAAATACTACCAATCAATCTCTTGTCAATTACCTCCTTCTTAGTTTCTTGAAATGTTACGACATCAGGTTTCTCCTTACACAAAAGATCCTTCACAAGTTTTCTCTTATCCCTCCCCCCCAAACCTCTCACATTCCAACTAATGATCTTCATTTGGAACCTATGGTATCCCTTGCACACTTAAAACCTGCCTTACTCTTATCGTAGTTAATGTTGGTTTGAAGATTTTTGAGCTCCCTCACCCCTCTTTTAGCACTCTGGTTGCAGTATGTTTTGCTAAACCCCTTATTTGGTACTATTGATTTGAATTCCTTTTGATTATTTAAAGGCACTAGAGTCAGGTTTAAATTACTAGGGGCAGAATTTGAAATCTCTAGCTCCTCCACTCTCGGGTTCTCCTTGTTGATCAACCCTACCTCATTTTTGGAATAGGTTGGTGTTCCCCAATGATCAGAATCTATTACAATTTGGTTAAGATTATCAGTTGTATGGCTATTCACTCTAAAAACCGGTGCATATTTATATGAACTCCTCTCTCCGATGACACCTGCAGCTATATTGCACACAGACGGGATATATAATGGATTAATCAAATATGAGCAAAGAGAAGTGATAATACCTGGTTTATCTGACACTTGGCTAGTGGTAGGTAGATATAAAAATGTTGTAGCAGTTTGTGGAATTGAGAGTGAAGTTATGGATAACTGACCATTATATGTGCTATTCCTGGGAAAGTCTGTAAAGTGTGATTTTTGTTTTATTTTTGCTGGTTTGTTCTTTGGTACGTGGTTATCTTGATCTATGCACTCTTGATAAGACCCATTTGTAGCTGAGAATAATCTTTTCATGTCTATGAGCATTTCATACTCCCCTTCGGTTTCATTTTCTGTTTCTGTTACATAGTCTTCATCTTCACTGTGGTCTATATCTTCAGTTCTATCTGTGAAATGCCCATTATTCTCCAGGTTTTCCTCATCCTCCAGGGGGCATTCAATGTCATTATCTGTTCCAAATTCAAACGAACTGAAATCATCTTCCATAATATTTCCAGTTTTGCTCCTGTGTCTCAGCGTCATCACGAACTCATCAAGTCCCTCATGTTCTTCACACTCTTCAAAAAAGAGGACTGATTTCCCTTTTATTTTACCTTTACTTGTTGCAGTGTGTCTGGAAAACTCAATTTCACTGCTATATATTTTTCCCCTCACGAACACCTGCTTCCCAGTATTGTTCTTGAAACTAAACATGATCTGCAGCGTCGTCCTCTCTCCTGGGTCATCCTCGACTCGATTCTCATGTATTTTTGGGCTACGATCGGGAATCAGAGATAAGCTTGGTTTAGGTTGAATAAATTTAAGTTTCCCGAAATTGAAACCTTCCAAAGCTTTCTGGATTTGGATCAATGGGAGTGATTTTATGGGCCTGCTTTTCTTTTTCCTTTGATACATTTTCCCAGAAAAATTAATTGGCAAGCCCCTTTCGTTATTGCCCAAAGTCCAGTTAAGTCGACCCATCCTTATAATCGGACCTGTTGAGTTACTTCTATTACCAAGACAATTCTTACCCACCTGTGGTTTCAGCATCAGATGATTCAGACTGCTATTGATTCTTTCCAAAATTGTATGAAGACTTAACGACTTTTCCTCGTTCCCCACTGTGCAGTCATTATTCCTATTTTCCAGTACCATTTCCTCAGCTTTTTCAATGAAGCCGTGTATGGCATCTGTACTGGAAACTCCATTGTGTTCAACCATTGAGGTTAATCCACCTGTAACAATCAAATTGGTTTCGACTGCCATGTCATCTTTTCCCACTTCTCCATGTTCTGCCAGCTCATCATCTTCTTCCTGTGGTGAAAACTGGGTATCATCTTCTATGTTAGCAACAGTTCCATGGAATCTATATTTCCTGTCATTCAGCTTGAAAAATTTTAGGTTTATGCTTGAACCACCATATGGAAGCTGTATGGACTCTGGGATGAAGCCTTCCTTACTACCTCTCAATCTTAATCTAGCATGTGTTAAGAACTTTTGTTTGATTGTATCTCTGTCGACGTCAATCAACCCCCCACAAAAAGATCCTATTACTTTAAATACATGGATGTTCCAGATGTTCAAAGGGATACCTTCCACTCCAATCCAGCTATAACGACAGTCAACTTTAATTCCTTCCGATTGGTTCTTCCAATTCCAAGGATAGAAACACACTGTTGTTACTGCTGGTATTTCCATCCTACCTGTTCTGAGAAGTCTGTTTTTCTCATCTTCACTGTGGCACCAGATCAAAGCACGGTCATCATGTAGCGGTCTAACATCGTACTGCCTCTTCATCATTTTTTTTAACCCATATCTAATAGCTTCCCATGGTGTGTTACTACACTCTCTGAACATCAATATGTACTTTACCCAGTTTTTTGATTTTCTGTTTCCTTCTTCAGTTTTGGTTCTTTGTACCTCCAAGCTTTTCCCATTCCCAGCCTCCTCATTTTTTACTACACTTATCCAAGATTTCTTCAATGGTTCAAATATTGCTATGTTCTTCATTTGTGACTGGTTGTCTTTCCCATCTACCTTCTTCCCCCTTCCAAGTACCATATTTAAGTTTTTCTCCAAGTTTCTCCATCCAATCCTATCCTCTTCCGAAGGGATGATTATTTGCTTCATCAAGCTATTTCTTAATGTGCATATTTTCAGAAATACACCTCTTTCATTTTGTAGTACTTCAATCCATATTACCATTTCCCTGTTTCTGAAACTTTGTTTCCTGTTCAGCAGCTTTCCATTCTTACATAGTTCTCCAGTTGAATCAATTAACCATTGAGCTGCGTCAATTGTTATTGATATCTCATACCCCCATGTCCTTGTTCTTTCTGCAATTCTAACTGCTCCTCCATCTTTAGTTAAAGATAATATGAATACCTTAAATTTGGTCCTGAAGCTCCAGAAACTGTTAAAAATTCGTCCATAACCAGTAGAGTAATGGATATTTTTACCCTCATAACCAGTGGGGTAATGATTGGATCTCACTTCATCGTTCACCATCTTCACTCTTCCGAAAAATATCTAATTTCTGTGACAGGTACATGAGCTATGAAAAATTCTAATTTCTCATCTACAGACAGATAATGAAAGCTGGAGAAGGAGAATACCCAGACCAGAAAAAATCAATATTTCACTAACGTTGGCCTGAACAGGTCACCTGAGTGAGAGAGGAGTACAAGGAGATGGAATTACAGCTGGAGAAGGAGAAAGGAGAAAAACAACCGTAAAAACCGACATTTATTCATGAAATATGGGTTGCCGGAGCTGGGGAAGACTGCCGGTGCCGGAATAGGCCGGCGAGAGGTCGCCGGCAAGTCGACTAGCCGGGACAGGGTGGTCGGGGTCTGGGTCAGTCGGACCTGAACGCTGCTGAAATTTATTTACGCTGCTAGGGTTTATCCGACCTTATGGACGAGTCTCGAAGCTATTTCCCTTGGCTTGACTGAGAAAATGAGCGACTGAAGTGCAAAATGTCGGCGATTTGAGAAGAGATCTATGGTCGGCGGTGACAAGGAGGAGGACCATGGCCGGCGGCGACTTTTCCCTTCCCAGCAATCTTATCAAGCTGGAGAATAAGTACTTCGTACAGTTGATGGCCATTAAGTCTTGTAAATCACATGGAGGAATCAATCTCTTCCAACATTATGATATGATACTAAAATAGGGGAGGGGGGTATTATGAGGAATTCATATAATAAATAGTATAGACATTTGCCTATAAATATGGAGGTTAGGAGCTCATTTGTGGTATCGAGAATATTGTAGAAATGGGGAAACTCTTGGGAGAGAACAAGGCCTCTCGAATGCCTTGAATTGTCATTTCAATTTTGTTGTTTTACATTTTATTTCAATACAATAATCAGGTTCATATTATTGGTATCAGAGCATCTGACTTGAGAAAAATGACAACAAATTTCAGGAGTGAGATGAAGAAGAGCATGGATAGAATTATGGAAATAGGGGACCGGATGAGGAAGGGATTTAACCGAGAGGATGATTTTGGATTGGATTCTGTTGGCCGACTCAAAACATCACTATTCTATGGTGAAAATCCAAATTTGTGGTTGTTTGAGGCAGAGCAATGTTTTGCTGTGAATTGGGGGTTATCAGAAAGGGAAAAGGTGGAAGCCGCCATTGCATGTTTTGCCAGAGAAGCATGGAAGTGGTTTAAATGGGTTGAGTATCGCCGGCCGGTTCGAAATTGGGAAGAATTGAAGGGATTGATGATTGACAGATTCCTACCATCCGAGGAGAAAAATCTAGCATTAGAGACTGCACTGATAGCAATGGAGACAAATGAGGAGAAGAAGACACAGGAGCTTTTACTCGAGTTTGATGGCAATGATCCTAAGGGGTGGATAATTAGGGCTGAGCGATATTTCTCCATGAATAGCCTAGCGGAGGATGAGAAAGTGGAAGACATCGCCGATCGATTTGTCAGAGAAGCACTAATCTGGTTCCGATGGGTAGAGGGCCAGCGATCCATCCGTAATTGGGAGGAATTGAAACATTGATATTCGTTCAATTCGGACATTCACGAGAAGGTAAGATTTCTATTTTCAAGCAAGAGAAGATCGTGAAAGAAAATCACCGATTGGACTGGAAAGAAGATAGTTGGCGAGTAGGGGATCTGTCTTCTCTATGGCTTGAATCTTCAGAACAACTGGAAGATGTAAATGGTTTTAATTGGGCTAGAGAAAACAATTGGGGTGATGGGCTGCAAAGAAATGAAGGCATTGAGAAGCTGCTAGGGAATACAAATAAGTTGGCCCAGAAAAAGAATGTGTATAATTCGCATGTACAAACCCAAATTAGCATGGGCCTAAATCAAGATAAGGAGTCCATGCATGATTATAACCCAAACTTCAATTTTCAGTCCCTCTCTTCGGTCACAAAAGATATTCCTACTCTTGGATTTGACCTAGTTTCCAACAAAAGCCCACTAATCAAATTTAACTACAGTCAATCCCATCTCATTTCCAAGCATCAAAGAGACCCAGTAAATCCTATCCACACCCACAATCAAGATACTCTCTAATTCAAAAATTCAGCTGAAGTCAGAAAATGGCCTATGCTCCCGAAGTAATGAGAAGAATCCGATTGGGCACCAATGTAAGAACAAGCAGCTTCTTGTGTTTGTAACAAGCGATGACCAAGATGGATTTGAGGGTGCAATAGTGGAGTTATACATAAATGCTATTTCGAGTTACACAATTCAAAATTATGGATTTTTGAAGATTTGCGCTACCGGTTATGGGGTCTACTTGCATCATATATTAGTGGTTCATATTAATAAGCTCAACCATTTCGCTGGGTGGAAGCTTACTTTTCGCGGTTCGACCATAATAGTGATTTTTGCAAAAGAAATCGTTCGACTTTATTGTATTTTATACTTTGTAATTAGATCCAATCTTCACCTTGAGGACAAGGTGAGTTTCGAGGGCGGAGTAATGATATGATACTAAAATAGGGGTGGGGGGTATTATGAGGAATTCATATAATAAATAGTATAGACATTTGTCTATAAATATGGAGGTTAGGAGCTCATTTGTGGTATCGAAAATATTGTAGAAATGGGGAAACCCTTGGGAGAGAACAAGGCCTCTCTAATGCCTTGAATTGTCATTTCAATTTTGTTGTTTTACATTTTATTTCAATACAATAATCAGGTTCATATTACATTACTACATTAATAGTACAGAAAAGTTTAGGATAACAGAAATATATACACTATGAGCTTTATATGGTCTTCTCGCTTGCAGCAAACCATTCGATTAAGATTTAAGAAAGATTGCTAGAAGAGCATTGATTTTAAAGGAAACAGTCTTCCACGTGGCCTCTAAAGGACAAGGATAATTGACCTGCTGCAAGGCATACATCGCCTTTTCATTCAAAAAGTTTACCTTCTTCTGGCACAGAGCACAAGGATTAAAGATCAGTATTATAGCTTTTTGTGTAGATCACAAGCCTGGAGGCCAAATCTCAAATAAGCATAATAATATGAAAAATTACTTCCAGAAAAGCACCTGAGATCCGGAATCGAAACAATTCACTCATTAAGACAAGGATCACTAACATCGTACAATCTCATCAACTTCAGAACTTTTAAATAAGCATTACAGAGAGAAATTTGTTTTCCATGTGCTTTCAATTTAAAATAAAATTTATTCGTGCACATTTAAAATGCTGCCACACGAGCAATTTAATTCTACAAAAATCATGTGCATTTAATATAGCTCATAATGGAATTCTACTTGAGTTAGTACGAAGTTTTTTTTTTTTTTTTTTGGTAAGAGTTAGTGCACAGTTTTAGTACGCTAACATGTATGATTAAATTCTACCCAACAGACGCATGTTTAAAACAAAGCCAAGTGTGATTAATCTACCCATCATAAAGCAGTTAACAGAGATATCATGTAAAACAGTGATAAAAGTATATTCATCAAAATCTGGAGCAACAATAATTTTAGAATCACATATATGCAGGGAATACTGATTTGGTTGTCAAAACTACATGAAATCAAGAAAAGACAGTAGCATGAGATGATAACCTGCTGCCCAGACGAACCATAGACAGAACTATACTGCCCACCATAAAGTGATGGTGGTGCCGCTGCCGCAGGATGACCATGAGCCCTATATCCACCCGGATCAGATTCTTGACCTGTGCCTCCTAACATCAACGCGTGTCGAGAACCTAAAGACCCATCTGAACCCCCAACTGAACTCCCTGGGAATGCACCTCCCAACTATAAAAGAAACAAAATAAAAAGATAAATTCCCAGTCACATATGAATAAATAAACATGAAGCACTTGCTGTAACTTCTAGTAACAGTAAAATTACATAACAAATAACTATTTATGATTGATAAACTAAAGAACGGAAAGTTACGTTTTGGGCAGCGTAGGAAGATTGAGAAGAGTAAGGTTGCTGCTGTCCATAACCACTGCCTCCACGAGAGGAATACATTTCTTGAATTAAAAAATTATGCCAATCTTCACAAAATTCATGAAAAAATATTTATATATGGCAAGAGTTGTTGAAACCGTGAATTTCAGCTGGCTATCAATGATCTCAAGAATCAAGAAGAAAGGATAATCCGAGAGAGTAATAAAAAACCTAGTTTTGGCAAAGAGACGGTTATAAATACTAAATAGGGCATTCACCTGACCCGAGAAAAAGGAAAAATGGGCTGGTTGGGACCTGGATATATCGGTCCGGGTCCGAATTCGGATTATAGCTCAAAGTGGAAATTACGCTCACCCCTATTTTTAAAAGAGGAAATTACACCAACTCATATTTTTGGACTTCACATTTCAAAAACAAGATTTACAAGTTATATATATGCAAAAATCAGATTATAATTCAAATTTTTAAAATTGATAATTATATTAAATTAAATCATCCAATACCCCAGACCCACATTACCCTACCACATTAGTTTAACCCCAAATCATTTTTCTTCTCATCTCTCTCCCTCTCCCTTATCTCTCTCAACATCTTGCAACCATTCTGACAACCTCATATTTCGACAAGTTAGATGTGCCGAACATCACTGCTGCGACGAGATTCGAACAATGGCTTCTCAAACATCAGAGGTACTAGACAGAGCAGTGAACCTGCTGCAGCCACAAGATCTCGTCGTTGCGGCGGTGATCTCGCCTCTGCTGAGGTGACATCGCAAATTTTTTGAGTTGATGTTGGTGATATTACTGGTTCAGGTGGTGATGTTGAGTTGCTGGTTTGACGACGGTGGTGCAGGTGGTGTTGGTGAGACGACGGTGATTCTGACGGTGGTAGTAGCGGTGGTACATCGTTCTGTTGGTGCTGGTAGTGGTGCTAGTGTGCATATGATGATGGTGGCTGCGGTGTTGGTTATCATCGTAGCTGTGTGGTGGTGATTGAGGGCGAATTGGGGATGGTATCTGTTCCGGCGTCATTGGTTGAGAGTTGGGGATGAGGTGGTTGTGTTAGTAGGTGATGATAGAATAATCTGTGACTTTAATTAAATTAATCTGACCTAATAATTTGATAATTGTGATCCAAAAATAAGTTGTGACCAATTAATTATTATAATCATAATTTGTGACTTAAAATTTACGACTTATAAAATTTGTATTTGTTGATTGAGAAAAGTAGATTGTGATAAATTAAATCGATAATTTGTGACCAAAAATGAGACGTGGTCATAATTTGTGACTTCAAAATAAATCATGACTATAAACTTTGTAATCTGTGACCGAGAAAACTTATGATTTGTGAAAATTGTGACATTAAAAATCTTTAATTTTGTCAAAGAAAGAAATTGTGACCTATTAAATTTATGATTTGTAACCAATAAAGAAGTTGTAATTCATAATATGTTAAGTTGTGACCAATTAATTCGAGATTTGTCATCGACAAAAATTTGTAACCTACGAAATTTGAGGTTTGTGATCGAAAAATAAGTTGTGACCTAAATTTTCAGAATTTGTGACTTAGATGTTGTGACTTATAAAATTTGTGACTTATAACCGATAAGAGAGTTGTGACCGAGAAATAAGTTGTGACTTATATAATTTGTAATTTGTGACCAAGAAATAAATGTGACTAATTAATTTGATAATTTGTGACTTGTGACCATAAATTGTATAGTTGTGACCTTAATTATTTAATTATCAATTTAATTATATATTTAAAAAAACTGATTTTTAAACTAAAAGAACAAGTTTCTCAAGTATGAAATCTTATCTATAAATTTCCTTACTTATGTATTTTGCCCTTTTTAAAGATTCAAATTCATAAATGAGATCAAACATATATTACTTTAAAATTTAGGTTATAATTAAAAAATAATTAATAAATAAATTAGAAAAATAAAATAAAATAAATTATTTAACCCTATTTCAATTCCACATCACTCTAAACTATTTCCAACCACCCTAATTATACTCTCCCTAATCTCTGTATTGTCAATACACCCACTCTCGTTCAACAAAAACAAAAAAAAAGGTTATAAGCGACGCCTCCTCCACACACAGCCACACTACAGTTGCCGGACTCCACCCGTGTTTCCACTTCTCCGACAAGACCTCTGCCAACAGAGGCAAGTTTCAATGTACCCAATATGTCGATTCTTACCTTGAGGCAGTGACGACTTCCCTTACCCCCCCCCCCCTAACGGCCACATACTGCGCTCGCCAAACTCGGCCACTAATTGAACGTCTCAGGAGATTTCAAGGTAAGCGTGAGCGCCACTGCACAGATCTTGCAGCGCGCTGCTAGATCTAGTGGGATTATGGCAGATCTAGTTGTGGTCTCGCTGCGATCGAGTGGGATTCTGGCAGCAGCGATCCCGCTGCTTTGGTCGAGGCAGTGACGCGGCTGCAAGATCTAGCATGGGTGGTGGCATGCAGCGGCATCGTTTGCCCCCCTTTTTTTTGGTAACTTTGATTGGTGGTGGTTCAGCCTAGTGAAGTGGTGGCGACGGTGATGAGGGAAGAAGTTAAATCTTGGTTTTGGAATTTTGACATGGTTTGCAGTTTACTGGTGGTAGTGGTGGAGGCTATGGTGGCAGAGGCGAGGCAGTGGTGATAGTCGTGGTGGTGGTGTTGAGACATTAGCGGCGATAGGGGGGCTACAGGTGTTGATTGTGCGAGGTCACAGGTGGTAGTGGTGGAGGCTATGGTGGCGGAGGCGAGGCAGTGGTGATAGTAGTGGTGGTGGTTGAGACGTTAGCGGTGATAGGAGCGGCTACAGGTGTTGATTGTGCGAGATGTTGTGACCTTGACAAATTTGAGGGGTGGGGCTATGTTGTAGGTCGTGAGTGCATTTCATGTTGGTGGTTCGTTTGAGGTAATTGTGATGAGGATGATGGCTAATGTGAGACGGTGGTAGCGGCAGAGAGACAATTGTGACCTCATCAGTATTCTTTTTTTTTTTTGTCTTTGGTTGGGGGCGGGTGTAGTGCCGATGGCGATGGCGTTAAGATGGTGGCAACGGCAGTTATTGTTTGAAGTTTTGACCTAATAATTTGATAAATGTGACTTAATAATCGATCAGTTGTGACCTAGACATCAAATAATTGTAATCTAAATTTTGATAATTCGCACTTACAAGATTTGTGACCTAAAAATCAAATAATTATAACCTAAAATTTGGTAATTGGCACTTAAAAGATTTGTGACCTAAAAATAGTTAATGACCTTAGAATTTTGACTTGTGACCTGAAATAAATTTGTGACTTAAAAGATTTGTCATTTGTGGCCTGAAATTATTCAATGTTGTGACTTTAATATATATATTTATTAAAATATTTTTATTTCTTTAATTAAATTAATTATTCTAATTACAACCTGATTTTTGAAATTTTAGAAGTTTGACCTTATTTTTGAAATTCATATTTTAAAACACCTCATTTATGTATTTTTCCCTTGCCCAAATTGTTTTTAGATGAAAACTTGATTCAAAAACTTGTGCGCGACTAAGGATGGCAATCAGACAGGAATCCCCGAACTCAACAGGGATCCACCCCGAATGGGGCGGGGGATCCCAACAATGATAGGGATAGGGTTTAAAAAGTATCTCCGATTGGGGATAAGGAATTGCTGTCAAATCCCCGCCTCAAAACTATATTCGATTAATAAGTTCAAATAAAAAAAATCCAAAAAAATTAAAAGTGTCCTAAATCGCTCGACGCTCAAATATATAATTTTAAAATCAGACCCTACATTTCAACTATATACTACTCTTCATCTCTCGCTCTCAAGTTTCATCTCATTCTCTTCAAACATATTTCTTAACACAATTAAACTTATATTGCTCTATAAAAGATATTATGGCTTTTTTTTATTAATGTTAATTGTTGACCACAAAATCCGGTTGGACCTTGGACCAACACGTCTCAGCTCCTCCCTCTTGAATGTGTGGATCTCCCTACAATTTTTCGTCGCGTGGCCATAATACCTATGGTACGCGCAGTAAGCCCCAATCATAGGTTGCTTTCCGCTTCGGCTACCTTCCATTCTTCCATGAGCTGTGGGGGGATTCGAGGCGGGAGCATTGGAGTGCAAGTTAGGAATAGCCTCCGTGATCTCCGCTGCATAACTAGACCCGGTTCCAGGAAATGGACATGGCGCTCCACTTCGGTTACTGTCGAACATATCCTCATTACCTCCTTTCCTATGGTTCGCTTCATTGGGGTACCCAAGATTGTATCTCCCTTGAGGATGGTTGTCTTTGGCCCTAGCCATTTCTTCTGAGACGGTCTCTTCCTTCATCAGATCTACTAGGGCATTGTAATCCCTCGGCTTTCTGCTTCGGACATCCCTCCAAAACATGCTCGTCATGTCTAGGCCCCCCTTCAATGCGGAAAACATCTCCGCCTCGATGATGTTCTCACAAATGTGCATCTCTTCAGTAAACCAAGCTAGGTAGCTTTTCAAAGATTCCTGAAGATACTGGAGTGGGAGCTGGTCGGGCCTGGAGGAAACAAAGCCATTTTTTAAGGCTACCTTCAAATCTCTCCAACTGTGGATGCTACTAGGAGGGAATTTTTTATACCACCGTATTGCACTTCCCTCAAGGGTTAAAGCAAAGGCTTTGCACTTCAGTACCGGAGTGGCTCCGACTATTTCCATGCTAGCGCGATAGTTTAACAGGTGATCATCAGGGTCACCTCGGCCATAATACTTTGTTATTTCTGGAATTTCGAATTCATGGGGCACCGGGCACTTTCGGATGCCCCCGGTAAAGGGGCTTATTTCCTCTTCATACCCAGCTCATATGACGGTAATTCACTGTTCTCGTCATGGTCAGAGTGCATCGGGTAATGGTATTGGTCGTAAGGCGGTTGAGCATAGTTATGCCCTCGTGGTGGCAAAACTCGACCGTAGTTTGGCCTTTCAAAGGTCAGAAGGCCATCATGAGATTTGGTCCGAGCTGCTTCTGCCCTTCTTTCCCGCCTATTCCTAGGCTCATGTGTGGGGCTCAATTTTTCCGCCCCTGTATCATACCGGTCTCTATGCATTTGGCTCTGTGACAAAGTTTCTTAAGCCCGTTGCTCCCGCCTATATCTAGGCTCAGCTGCATTGTGCCGACCTTGGTCAGCTCGGGCCCCTCGCTTGCCCCTGAATAACCTCCTATTCGGCTAAAAACACTGCCAGATTTTGAGGGCGAAGCCTCCCTGTGGTTAATTGGGGGTTGGCATTGTTCTCTCGGTACTTCATGCACCGAACCTTCTTCGTAGAGAGGAACATACCCCACCTCATCGTATGTCTGCGGGTCTTGATAGTAGTAAGAGGCAGTAGCCGCATCAGATGGTGAGTAATGTGGCTGTGAGTATTGTGGGGGCATCACAGGTTCATTTATAACATACCCTTTAGCCATATAGGCATTCATCGCAGCAGTCTGCTCTATCTGCTGTTTCTGCATTTCCAACATCTGGGCTGCCATGCGAGTCATATCTCGCAGCATGCGGCGATTTCGGTGCCGGCGTCGAGGGTTAGGTTGGGCCACCCCCTCATTTGTATTCTCACGAGGCCTCTAGGGAGCCTCTTCCTCGCTGTGTTAGTCGTTTCTACTCCTACGAGGGTTAACATCATCGTCACTTTCATTCATGTTCAGAGCAGTTTCTTGGTTTTATCTTTTCTTTCAAAGATAGGTGAACTTTTATCTCAAAGTTCTAAACTTTTTTCAAGGTTATTAAACTTATATTCCAAAGTTTCACGCCTTTTTCTAGGTTAATAAACTTATATTTCAAAGTTTCACGCTTTTTTCAAGGTTAATAAACTTATGTTTCAAAGTTTCACGCCTTTTTCAATGTTAATAAACTTATATTTCAAAGTTCTTGTAGTTCTCCGCTCTTTTGCAAGACGTTACTCGCCCTTTTTCAAGGTTTCTTCTTTTTTTGTGCGGCTTTTTACCATGCATTTTCGTGGTTAGCAGTATGGCTTCCCAAAGACGGCGCCAAAATGTTGACCACAAAATCCGGCTGGACCTTGGACCAACACGTCTTAGCTCCTCCCTCTTGAACGCGTGGATCTCATGCGCACTGTGACAAACAATCAGTTTGCAAAGGGGGCCGAGGTGGCTCCCGTTTGCACTCCGATGTCAAAGTCAGTGCTCATTTGAAGCAAATATAAATTGAGTGCGGGAAATATAAGTGTGTAAAAGAGAGAAAATGGAGTAAGAGTAAAATATTCAGTTAAAAGTATGAAAATGCTAACCCCTTTTTAGGTGGAAGGAGTGTTCTATTTATAGGGAAAGTTATAATTTTGGATGGCGACACGTGGTGGACTTTACACGTGTATTTACCCTAGCTGTTGGAGAGGAATATCTTACTTTTTGAAAGTAATCATTACTACGTTTGGTAGGGGATGGGCGCCTGTCACTTTTTTTATAAAGGCGGCGTCACATCTCTGACTCCATCCATTGTCCCATCACTCATCTGAGGCGTCACCATAGAGTACCTCGGCTAAACATAAAACACATCGGCTAGACATAAATCAGTTCGGCTAAAGAAGTTCATGTGCTGTTCCACCTCGACAGTTGGCCCAGGGAGATATCCTAAGCTTTAGTCATGGACCAAGATCCATTGGGCCTCTATTGGGCCCTCGCTGGTGGTTCACTGTACTCCATTTTGGGCATGGTCTCAACATTAATCATTCTCTAAAACTGTTAAATGGGAATTTTGTAAAATAATCATACTTTAAGAAAAGAATTTTTATAGTTAAGTATTGCTCGAAAACATCAATGTTCAAATAAAATGAAATAATCACTTTTATATAATTTTCTTTTAAGTCGTGACCAGATATCAAATTGAAATATTAGTTGTTCTCTTATGCATTGTCATCATTTGATAATCATAAATATCTTTATTAATCTGCTTGATCATACTTTATCACTAGTAAAGTAAAGAATTGACCAAAGAATGGGAATACACGTTGATTTTTAGTAAAATGGACGCCTATAAAAGGACGGTGGCATTTTTCTAAATATATTCCAGAAATATGCGTTAGTTGTATTGAAGAAACCGACGCATATGTATTGAAGATAAGTAATACGCGTCGATTCTTCTAGAACCGACGCGTAAGACCCGAGTTTGACACCATGAGAATCGACGCCCAAAGTTTTTAATATTAACCAAACCGCGGGGCCCTCTCCCATTTTTCACTCTTCTTCCCACCTCTCTATTTCCACTACATAAATATTCACTGTGCCGCCGCCGTGGGGCCTCCCCGCCACCTCCCTCCCACCCCGTAAGAGACCCACCTCTCTCTTTATATACATTTGTGTTTGTGTGTGTGTGAACCTTTCATTTAAAGAATAACAATAAAACATTTAATATAAGATCTTAACTTTAAGATATTTTAGATAAACATTAACAATAATAAAACAACAAGTTTAGTAGTTCAAACACAAGACCTTATTTAGTGAGTCCACAACTCATAGGTCGTCACCTAGCGCAACACTATTTTTTTCGCCGTATGTATTCTTTTTCCATTTCTATTATTATCTGAAATATTAAATATGTCGTGAAATGAGCATACATTTGCTCTGTGAGTGAAGTATGGTGCACATGTGCTATTGCACATAAACAAGTCATATTCTTAAGCCAAGTCCAGTCCCAAGTCAAGTTCAAGTCAAATCATTTCAAATTATATCCAGTATAGTCCAGTAAAGTCAATTTCATATATTCAAATCAAGTCAAATTCACATATTCTAGTCAAGTCATACTTCATATATTTAAGATCATGTCTCACATATTTAAACCAGTAAATTTCTATAATCAAGTCATATAATCAAGACAAGTTAAGGCAAGACATATATTCAAGCTAAGTCAAGTTAATATGTTCAAGTTCATATGCATTTGCATATTAATTAGATAGAGACAAGTTCATATAATCAAGACAGGTGCAAATGCATGTCTTTTCAAGATAGCATGACTTTTAATGGGGCTCATATTACAATCAACTACTATCTCGAGCGCGCACAAGCACAGAATTTAACTCCAAGTTTAAGCATGGAGTTTATTCCACAAGTTCTTTTACAAGCGTGGTTTCTATACCACGGGTTTCAAATAGGGAGTCGAGATCCCTGAAATTCATTAACAAGCGTAACCACATCGTTTGGTGGCACGTATATCAATACAAGCGTCATAGGCGTATTAACAAGTGGGATAGAGTATAATTATAATATCATATAAGAAGTTCTTTTCTATGCAATGCATAAGGAAAAACATGAAAATCCTTTTAATGCAATGCACAATGAAAACATATCACGAAGTAGCATTTAAGATTACGTGATCAAGTACAAGTCCAGTCAAACCAACTTAAGTCAAGACAAGTTCATATGTTCAGGAGTTACACATTGATGCAAACCACGTAGCAATTGTAGCTACGCAATCCACAAAATATTGAATCCACCCAAGAACGTCAAGAAACCACGATTTATGGATCCAATTAAAATTAATTGAATCAAGCAACCAATACAATCACAGGGATTTATTGACCTCTTGATCACAAGCAATATTAATTCTCACCGAGATTTGAACAAACAAGAATAACTCGCAAGGTCGAATTGTGTTCAATGAAGAACGAAGTTGAAAGCAATTTGCCTCTCAATAATATCAATGATTGTCTTCCTAATAATGAAAATTACATCCCTATAAATAGGGTCAAAATCTGGTCTAAGAGTTCTAATTAAACTAGGAATGAAATTGCCAAAATATGGAAAGAAATAAGAATATTAAAATTACGCGTATTAGTTGTTACGGTCGTGACCTTATTCTTTACGGCTGTAAGAAGTTTTCTGTTTAACAGTTACGGCCGTGAAACTTAATTTACGGCTGTAAGTCATAGTTTTTGAAAAAACTTGTTTTCAACCCGAGGCTGCATTACGGCCGTGACACATGTGAGTTACGGCCGTAAGTCCAACTTTTCAAAATTTCAGTTTTCAGCAGTGGACTCGTTACGGCCGTAATAAATATAGGTTACGGCCGTAAATCTGAAACTTCACAATTTCCTTCGGCTGCTTGAATGAGGTTGATCCACTCGTCGTTTTGGCTCGGTCCCAACATGGAACTTGCTTCTTTTGATGACACGAACATTGTTTTGGCCAATGTTTCTTGTACTAGCTTGTCATTGATTCGTTGGCCCTTTTCGTTTGCAATCGAGTAATCGGTCCTCCTTTGATCATCAACGGATCTTTGCGTGAGCTTGTATTCGTGGTCTGGATCACATCACACATAGACAAGTTAATTCTTATATATTCAAGATCAAGGTAATATCCAAGTTATGTCAAATTCATACAATCATGTATTGTGTCAGGTAGATAACATATCAATTTATTAATTTTATCACATTGACGAGTCTAAGATCACATAATCAAGAACAAAGATTACTTAAAATATTCAAATAATACTATTTAGAGTTCTAGCATATTCTGAAAGACATATTATGTATCGATACATACTCCCAACAGAAAACAGGAACTTCTTAAAACATTTATGTATTGATACATGATATTAATCTTTTTGATATTAATGTCAAGATAACAAGTATAATCTAGTTAATCAATTTCAAGATAATAATAATGATGATATAACAATTAAATATGGAACACTTATAACGAGATTACATAGATGATATATCAAGAATTATCAAGATCATGTTATCATTATTTTATACTTCACAAGTGAATAAAAAAATATTATCGTCATGATAATGATATAACAATTATATTAAAAATATACGTGGACCATGTGGTACACTTATAACAAGACTATATATTTAACTTATATCAAGTAAACAAATAACATATTTCACTCACCTCGATTCAAAATGGTCAGAAAGAGTTCTTTACTTTGTAGAGGTGATAAGTGCATTATTAGCACTTATTTGGTTCACTTATTGTTTTATTTTATTATTGGTTTGATCATATTCAAGTATTGTTTAATACATTTTTATGTTTTATATTGTGTAAGATCATAAAGGATGAAAAATGAGAAAAAATGACCCAAATGCACTTAAGAATGAAGTTTGGGGACCAAGGTGCAAATAACTTACGGCCGTAACATCAACATTCACGGTCGTAAGTCATTATCATGTGGAAGCGTGAAAAAGGGCAGAAACTCATTTACGGCCGTAACTTCCATATTTACGACCGTAATTTAAAAACACAAAAAATTTCCAGAAACTCACTTATGACCGCAACGACCTAAGTTACGGCCGTAACTTTGTCGCGAAATATTTTCCTAATCTGGTTCAAGGGTTATCTTTGGCAAATATTCTTGTGATCTTTAGGGCACGATTTTAGAGGTATGAAAAGAGGAAAATCACCACATAATGGAGGGTAGAAAATAGAGAGGAAAATTAGAGATTAAAAGATAGATTCTTGGGAGATTTTCAAAGAAGAAGCATCAATGAAGTTCATGAAGCAACTTGAAGAATCTACCACAACCATACTAGGCTAAATTCTCTATCTTGTTCAAATGGGAAGTTGTGTTATTCAATTATGTTATTTTCTTCCTAGAAACTAGTAACTTGCATCTATTTCTTTATTTCAATTGTCGAATTATTGAGTTTTGAATATTTTATTGAACTTAGTTAATTTATAAATTTGATTTGGCCAATTACATTGTTGAATATCTGAATTCATGTATGTGGTAGGTTCAGATCTTTGATCCGCAATTGTCATTGAATATTTACTTTAGTGGCAAATAAATCTCGTGCAGGTTTATCAATAATTCGACTTGGGTATATTAATTAGAACTTGTGAAATTAGTAATCCGATTCAATCCGACTCTTATCACTTCACACTAGCCTTGAGTTAAATTCTAAGAACTTGTTTAGAGTTACCCATTGGTTAGAATTGAATCAAAGAGCTTGTTTTGATTTAATTTGCATAAGGAAAAATTTAGATAATCAGAGCTTGTTGATTACCTAAGATTGATCAATTGAATTAGGAATAGAAGCATGTTGCATAGGAAGGTATAACATTAATTGAGGGCATAACCTAACCCGAGAACAAGATTTCCTCTCATTTCAATTCTTTTACATAATTATTTGTTCTTTTTATGCATCATTTACATTTAAGTAATTCAAATAACAAAACCCCAAAATTCTATTTTAATTGATCGAACAACTATTTTTAGTTCACCGTTCCTCGTGGGATCGACCCTTACTCTCGCTACTACATTATTAATTAATATTTAGCGGGTAAGGAATTTTTATTATTTTGGTGTATTGTGACACGCATCAAGAGGTATTGATGATGTCACGTGTATTGATACATGTTGTCTGTCCTGATTTTTACTGTACATGTATCGATACATACTGTAGATGTATCGATACATTCTGTCCGAGGTATATGTATCGATACATGCTCTCAATGTATCGATACTTGCAAGAATTTCAGCATTTCTGGACTTATTTTTTGGGCTTTCTTCAAGGCTTTAAATATAATATGATTGTGTAGAACTTCATTTAAGGATATTAAGAGTATGTTATTGAATTAACATATCTTAATCCTAAAAAAAAAAAAAAAAACCAAACTCACATCTTTACTTTGGAATTCTATGATTTTGAAGGAAGGAAGGAAATCATCAATTCTCTCTCACTCACGATTTCTTGGATTATTTTCTGTGTGTGAATTCCTCTAGGAAGTCATGCCTATTTATAGGCTATGGTGGCCGCACAAGGAGAACAAAATTCATGGTCGTGTGATATTAATTCTCTAAGCTAGTTGGAGGTGTCCTCTTTTAATTCCATGACTAATGAGGCCTATAAGGAGGAGGTGGAGAGCTACATCCATACAAATTGGAATTAACAGAAAAATTACAAAGGATGCATAATGTCTTTCATATTTCAACTCTTCGAAAATACATCCTTGATCTATCTCATATTTTGAACGACGTATGATATGCAACCTGATTTAACTATGGAAGAAAAATCGGTTCGGATATTGATGAGAGAAGTTAAACAACTTCGAAACAAGACCATGCCATTAGTATGAGTTTTATGGAAAAGTGCAACAATTAAAGAAGAAACATGGCATGGGAGAGAGAAGAAGAATTGAAGCAAAAATATCTGGAACTTTTCTCAGGTAATTTCGAGGACGAAATTCTTTTAAGAGGGGAAGATTGTAACGATCCACTATTTTCCCCAATTTTAATTTTAAGAAAATTAAAAATCTGAAAATTTATTGATCAAGGTATCCATACATGAGTAACATGTATCGATAGTTACAAAAAACCCAGATAGAGTTTACACGTGACTGAGCTGTGATTGCTGGAGTTTAACAAACGTAGCCACTTGTCAAACATGAATTGGGAGAGTACATGCAGCTTAGCAGCACCTGCTTATATCTTAGGTGAATCACTGTAACGACCCGGGTCCCACTTAACGAGTTGTCTTGGCTGTTAGATGGTGGCGTACTGTTCCCAATGTACCAACATGAATCTTTTAAGCATGCTTTGTCCTCACTTGCACGCTCCTCGAGAAAACTTTCCAGGAGGTCACCCATCATAGAATTGCTCCAAGTCAAGCACGTTTAACTATGGAATTTCTAATGATGGATTTTCGAAAAAGAAGGTGCACCTTATTGGTATGAATAGTACCTATCAAATCTTATAACCTTTCCTGACTTCGGTGTTACATCACTAAGCTAGTTTAGGAGAAATCATTACCTAGAAATGATATTTTAATCCAACATAATCTGAAATTGGCCTATAGTTTCATGTATAAATAGGTGAGCGATTCGTGAGTTTTTGAAATAAAGAGAAACTGCTGAGAAATCCAGTTATAAACGTGAGAGAGAGTGGATTTGGTTTTCTTTTAATATTCAAGAATTTCCAAAGGTAGTATTTGATTCTGAATCATAGCTTTGTAAAAAGTTGTTGGAATCATGTTCATGATGCTGGGATAATTCTGTAGTGACTCTGATCCAACGATTGTAAGTTAGATATGAGAATTATGTGAGAATTAGAGATCATTTTGCAGAAACAGTTCCTTATGTATCGATACATGAAGAACCAAGATCTGAATATGTATCGATACTTTCATTAATTTTCAGAATAACAGAAGATTGATTTTTTATTCTTTCTTTGTTTTTAGGTTCTAAATAAGGTAAGTAACACTGAAATTTTGAAAATAGTCTTAAATTCTACTTCGTATAAAATTTCTTGATATTTTAACTAGAGCTGTCTTGTCAAAGCATTTCTTGCATTATTACATTCATTATGATATCCCGCTTGATACTACGCCTTGTGGTGCTTGACTTGTTATACTTAAAGCTCTTTCCTGCTTGAAATATGATATTTGAATCGGGATTTCAAATCCTGCTTGAATTCTTGCGCTCACGGGATAACACATGTTTTGTAATACCGGCCCTCTAAATACTCATATTTTAAAAAAATAATGTTACTTGCTGAATACATTTGTATTCATATTTTTCATGTTTTAAAATATTTTAGATGCTTGATCGAGTTTATTTCAAATCCGTCTCCCGCGGGTGGAAAGCGTTAAATGATTGATTGACTCATATGTATATTACAGAGACAAGGATATGGAGCTACCCTCCAGGTCATCCAACGTTATCCCGCTACGAGTATACAAAAATGAAAGTGGAATATTATGATATAAATACTTTTGAGTTGATTTAGACACATGTTTTTAATTTTACTAATATGTAAGCAGTTAGAGTAGGAGGTTTTATTTTGAAGAATGTAAAAACCTCATAAATGGCTTTAGAATAATATATATGTAAATTACGCGTGTTTTATAAAAGTTATGTTTTATGTATCAATACTTGTATATAGATTTATTTAACGAACTAACTTTAAAACATTAACGGTAACCAAATAACTGTCATGTATCAATACATGCAGAAAAATGTCTAACGTATCTTATGCTCAGCAATTGAGTTTTTAATGAATGATTATATTATCAATTTTGCTCATTATAATATATTTATGTGCGTGCGTGCGTGCGTGCGAGAGAGAGAGAGAGAGAGAGAGAGAGAGAGAGAGAGAGAGAGAGAGAGAGAGAGAGAGATTCTTACAAGTTTCAAGTTATCTAAAATGTCTACCACACTCCTACTTCAAATGTAAAGAATATTAGCTCAAAAGTTTACTATTACATGAATATGTTTTAATATGATGCAATTAATTTTACCAATTATAAGTCAATTAAATTATTTAATATGTATATATATTGTTCAAATTCCATGGAAGGAAGACTAACTTGACAGTTTTTCAGATGTCTGTCTTCTTTAACCAGTATCGAAACATGTATCGATACTTACAGGAAAACAACAAAGTCTTATTTTATACAAAACAACATATGGTATCAAAGCAAATGTTATAGATTCTATAGACTACTTAGTTCACCTATCTGTCTAGTCGTTATCTGAAGCTCCGCCAATCAAATAAGTAAATACTTGTTACACTTGGTTTTTGTGAAACTACTTGAATTTATAAATTGATACTCGATTTGTGACTATTCATGTGAATTTATATCCTCAATGATATTTAAAATGACAGTTCAACTTAGAAAAATTTAGAGCCCATCAAATAAACATGTGACATTAATATTTGTGATAAATGTGATATATTGCAACGATAGAACAAGAATTCATGTAAACATGTATGTTGAACTTGAAAATAATCGTGATACTACGTGCTCATAATTTTCATAACATGTCTTTCTTGCAAAGTTCTTGTAAAGTTATGATCTTGTAAACTTTTACAAAAAGTTATGCACTCGTGAATATTCTCATAAAAATGTCTTTGTAAAAGTCACGCTCTTGTAAACTTACACAAATTGATTTTTCTTGCATGACATGAGTTGCATTTCTATCCCACTTGTTAATCGTGGACTACTGTGAGAATGGGAAACCCTATTTTTGGGAAAAAGTTTCATCTCAACTTGACTTAGTCTTGTGAGAATTGGGAGCCCTAATGAGGACAAAAGTGCCATCTCAGCTTGACGTGATCTTGTGAGTCTTGGAAACCCTATTTCGGACAAAACTTCCATCTCAGCTTGTTACTTGTATTGAGCTCTCGGGATAGAAATTGTGATTATGATAAGGTCCCCCGAAAATGATTTTTTTTAAAATCCTGAATGAATATATGAACTTGATTTGAATATATGAGATTTTATAGCTCATCTTATTAAAAGGGTTTGTCACATGCATACTGGACTACGATTTCTCAAAAGTACCCTGCTTGTGATTCTCGATATGTTGTCATATACCTGGAGCTTTCCTAATGATCCTAAGGCATGGTGATGTATTGATATGGAAATTCGTGAAATCCCAGGTAGGATCAACTTGGGTATATATCTCGGGGTACAAGTAAGGGACTCATCATGTCATGTATTGCAGTATGCAGTCATTAATATTGGAAAATATCTATAATGTTCGGGTAACCGGTGATACAATACCTACAATATATTATAATTGACTATTACGATACGGATCTGTTCTTTGAGTAGCCGGTGATACAATCCTATAACACATCACGATCCTGATTTGTCAATTATTTTGGATATACGGATATTTGGCCCATGAATCGAATCGAATTGTATTACTTTGACTGGTATAAAATATACTTTTCAAAAGAATAGTTTTGAATTTGAGAAATTTCACATACCTGAAGCTTGTATTTACAAACATTTTCATAAAGTGTTACATTTTTTTGCAAAGTACATGTTCATTTGAATACACTGACTTTAAACCAGTCAAATCCATGTGCTTTGCCTCTATTATTTTCAAGAATAATGATTGACATTCTAGCTTCTAAATATTAACTTCATAGAAATACTCACACCATTATTTTGGTGTTATATCTCGATAACCTAAGGTATCAGCCATTATGTTAAGATCTTCTAGATAGAGGTCATCATTCTCTTGCGCTTTTCAACTTATCATTTGACCTACCTTGGAATGCCTTGGGCTGAAAAGATAAATTTTTGAATCTTGATAGTACTATTCTTTATAAAATCAGAGTGCGCAACGGAAGCGTGAGATAAGTTTCCTTTTCGAAATAACTATTTAAAGTTTAAACTTGTTTAGTATTCCTAGCGAAAGTTATGGGTTCAAAATGTCATTTTCAAAATATTATATTCGATTATTGAACTTGTTTTCTCTTGCGCAAAATATTTTTAAAAGTCTTGATCCCCATATCTTATTTGAGATTTTAAAGATATAATTCGTCATTGACTAAGTATATGTGACCTACTCTCTCCCTTCAGTTAATTTCGAGGGCGAAATTCTTTTAAGAGGGAAGATTGTAACGATCCGAAAACTTTGACGTCATTTATTATTCCTTATGACGTAATAAAATTATTTTATAATTTATAAAATTATTTTGAAATGTAGAGAAAGAAAAACGTGTTTAAACGAAAGAGAAACGAAAAATATTAAATAAAGAAAAGTCACGTCAAACACGTATTTAAAGTGTCCCTTTTCTCGGGATTTTTCTAGCACTCCCGGCCTCATTTGATTATATGTCATATATGTACGGGCAAGTTCTTGGTGTGAACTTCGAGAATATGAAAAGGTTTGTCGGAATCAATACATGACAGTTATTTGGTTACCGTTAATGTTTAAAAGTTAGTTCGTTAAATAAATCTATATACAAGTATCATTACATAAAATATAACTTTTATAAAACACGTGTAGTTTACATATATATTATTCTAAAGCTATTTACGAGGTTTTTACATTCTTCAAAATAAAACCTCGTACTCTAATTTCTTACATATTAGTAAAATTAAAAACATCTGTTTAAACCAACTCAAAAGTATTTATATCATAATATTCCACTTTCATTTTTGTATACTCGTAGCGGGATAACGTTGGATGATCTGGAGGGTAGCTCCATGTCTTTGTCTCCGTAATATAGGTATGAGTCAATCCATCCTTTGACTCTTTCCACCCACGAGAGACGGATTTGAAATAAGTTCGATCAAGCATCTGAAATATTTTATTTAAAATATGAAAAATATGAATACAAATGTATTCAGCAAGTAACATTATTTTTTTAAAATATGAGTTTCAAGAGGGCCCATATTACAAAACATGTGTTATCCCGTGAGCGCAAGAATTCAAGCAGGATTTGAAATCCTAATTCGAATATCATATTTCAAGCAGGAAAGAGCTTCAAGTATAACAAGTCAAGCACCATAAGACGTAGTATCAATTGGGATAATATAATGAACATAATAATGCAATAAATACTTTGACAAGGCAAGCTCTAGTTAAAATATCAAGAAATTTTATACGAAGCAGAATTTAAGATTATTTTCAAAATTTCAGTGTTACTTTCCTTGTTTAGAACTTGAAAACAAAGAAAGAATAAAAAATCAAACTTCTATTATTCTGAAAATTAATGAAAGTATCGATACATATTCAAATCTTGGTTCTTCATGTATTGATACATAAGGAACTGTTTCTGCAAAATGATCTCCGATTCTCATAGAATTCTCATATCTACTTTACAATCGTTGGATCATAGTCACTACAGAATTATCCTAGCATCATGAACATGATTTCAACAACTTTTTACAAAGCTATGATTCAAAATCAAAGACTACATTTGAAAATTCTTGAATCTTAAAAGAAAACCAAATCCACTCTCTCTCAGTTTATAACTGGATTTCTCAGCAATTTCTCTTTATTTCCAAAACTCACGAATCGCTCACCTATTTATACACGAAACTGTAGACCAATTTTAGATTAGGATTGGATTAAAATATCATTTCTAGGCAATGATTTCTCCTAAACTAGCTTAGCGATTCACCTAAGATATAAGTAGGTGCTGCTAAGCTGCATGAACTCACCCTGTTCATGTTTGACAAGTGGCTAGGTTTGTTAAACTCCAGCAATTACAGCTCAGCCACGTGTAAACCCTATCTGGGTTTCTGCAAGTATCGATACATGTTACTCATGTTTCGATACTTTGATCTATAAATTTTCAGATAGAGAAACGGATAGACAATTAGAATACATAAAAGAAGATTTAGGAAGATATTACAAATTATTAGATTCAACAATTAGAAATTTTCCAATTATAGATATATCAGTACTTGAAAAAATTATCATAAATAAATATAGATTAATTAGAAGCCTAGAAGAAAGAGTTGAAGAATTAGAAATAATTATAACAGAAAAACTTTAGAATATAATAGTAGATTTTATACATTTTATTGTAATTCCAAACATATCTTAGACTTAGATACCTTACCTTACGGTTAGAAAACTAAAAGATTTATAACTAGCAGGATAACATAGTAATTATAGATTTAGAAATTTTGTCTTTTAGCTATTAGTACGACTGTTAGTACAGTTTGTTAGTATGTATAGCAAGGTCCAAAGAAAAATAGCATTGTTCAACATGTTTTTTGCATGTGAAGAAAGTGAGCTAAAGTGTGGTGTCCAACCTAAGAACCTAACTTTGCCACCTTAAACCACCTAAAGCTAAATGGCTTGCAAGGGAATAAAGCTCACCAAGGTAATGATTAAAGGGAAATAATTTTTTTTTAGAAAATAGAGAAATTATATCTATAAATAAGGGGTGAGCCATAGTTAGATTCGGTGGAAGTGAGGTAAGAAAATATAAGGAAAAACTTTGGCGAAACCATGACGGTATGAAATGTAACTCAAAAATGAAATCATGTTTTAAAAATTTCGTCAAGTGTATGTTGACCCCTTAGAAATAACTTCAAGCATTAAGCCTCTTTTTCTTTTTAATTTTTACATGAAATATATTGATTGACCTTTGAAGATGGGTGATTTATACTTGCTTTATTATTATACAATAAAAACACATTCACCTATTGAATAGATTTCATGGTCCTGAACCCTTGATTTTGTTTTTTAGTCTTGCTATATGTACATTCATTTTGAGATACAGATTGACAAATAGCAAATGTTGGAGAAAAATAATGTTTTTTTTTTTTACACCAATCGCATCATCTTTTCAGATCAACATACTTCAACATCACTTTTTTGGGAATCTTTTTGTTAAGTAGGATAAGTAACATTAAGGACAGACGTCCTCTAACTTAATATAACTCTTCAAAAAGACGAAATATTATTGAATGGACAACTCTGCATTATTTAAACCAAATAAAGGATAAAAATTAAAGTTAAAAAAGGAAAGAAATACAAACATATAAAATGGAAAAATAAAACATCATTTCCCCCAATTCCCAACCAGGCACCCTATCACCGTTTGTAATGAAAATATTGCTAGTGCACAATATCACATACAATAAAGTTGACTTCTTGAGTTTGGATTATCAATCCCACGAGTATTATTTTATCTAATACTAGTTTCAGTTACTCACTACCTAATCTAACAAGAAAAACACAATAATATGATTTTGTAGTTTAAAAATCAACTAATTAAAATGAACTATTAAGAAATCTACTAAGAAATTGCACAAATCAAAAGATGGATTTTTTTTTCTTTTATATATAGTAAAGGTGCCGGGGCTCACCATAGTAACCAACTTATCATATTCAAATTTTCATCTTAAGTTTCTTTCGAAAATAGTATTTAGTCAAATTTACAATTTTATCTAAAATTTCTCTCTTGGATCTAAATTAATTATATTTAATTAGGTCAACAACATATCTCTATATTAGATCAGAATAAACTCTAATTACATGCATTAAATAAAAAAAAATATCTAAATCATAACAATGTATCTCTACCCTTTTGTTAAATTGCTGAAATTTACTATGTGGTCTAAGCGTGTAACAATAATAAATTCAACACCATAAGATTTAAAGTCTAAAACTCGAGAATTAAAATTGAATATTCAAACACGTTACACCATTCGTCCCAAAAATTAAATAAGCTACTCGTACTAAAAATAAAATTGCAGAAGAAAGAATTAAATGTCTAACAAATTATCAAGTATATGATGAGAATCTTGCACCAAGAAATCGACTTAAAGCTTGAAAATATGGATTTTCTCCTTTGAGTTGCCTCCATTTTGCATTGCACCTCTTTTTTGTAGAATGATCAACATCACTAATGTAGGCTAAAGGTAGATATTTATGTGTCCAAGAACACCTAAAATTCGTACAAAAATGGACCCCAAAAATAAATCACATAGAAATATTTAGTTTCCAAAAACAATTTCTCGCGACAAGATTTGTACCTTGTGATCGCAAGGATTTAACCATTTCAATACAACTCAAATTTTGTGTTGCCTTGCAATCACAATGCACAATGCAAATCCTACTTTTCACTTTTGGTTGTTATGTATTTGCAGCTCCAGTCCTTCTTTTTCTGACATCTTCAATTTAGTCCATAAACTTTCATCTTCATATCACTTTGATCCTTTTTTATTTGTTGTTCGCTAAAATTGTGTACCACAAGTGCACGAGTCGTGTACAAGTAATAAAGTGAACTTTTTGAGTCCTGGTTATCGATTCCACGAGGAATGTATACTAAATTACACTCTAATTAATTTAATCTAAACAAATTAAACACACAATTAAAGATGGATTTTTGTTAATTAAAAATTTAAGAAACTAACTTTAAACCAAATTAAAATTAAGGAAAATAAAAGATAAAATAGTTGGGATTCATGATTTCACTTAACTCTCGCTTAAGCAATTTCTCAACACATGCAAATTCATAAATTACCCATTTATAATGTTAGACCCGTTTTCCAAGTTTAGCTATTTACCTATTTCGAGTGAAATTAATCATAATCAATTGATATAACCTATTATATCTCTATGTTAATTAAAACTCAATCAATTGCATTAACTTTTTATGAAAATAGCTCAATGAATCACATAGGGATGTGAGTATATCTCTATATCCTAAATTAATACCTAGGCATTTGTTATTTGGTCTAAAATACAAATTATCACTCAATTATCATACACTTTACAAAACATATATTTGATAATCAATCAAACACATGAAATCATCTCAATAACAAACACACATTAAATAAGCTCAAAATTACTTAAACTAGGTTAAGCTACATCAATCATCTCAACATAAAACAACTAGCCCATTGTATAAATATTGCACAAAAGTTGAGGTATATAAAAATACATCACAAAAATATAGAAATCAAAGATTAAAATACAAGATAATGAAATAAATCATTTCCCTTGACTTTTACTCCAAAATTCTTTCAACAATGTTTGAATCTTCACCTCACTTCCTACTTCATAACTTCAATAGAGACTAGCAACTTGAAACAAAACTAAACTACAAACGAAATTACAAACTAAAGAGAAAAACAAAGAAAAGAAAACAAAGAAGAAGAAAAGGGAAAAAAGGTTAGGGTTTGGAGAGAAAAATTGTGCATTGGGAACTGGGCTGAAATGGCCCGCTCGACCTCGCAGGCTAATAGCCCGAGGCCAAGCAGGATACAAAAATTGGACTCTGTCCGATTGATGTGCAATCGTGCGATTGCTCGGTCATTATAACCGAGCGACCACGTGGTTAAAGTCCACACGTCCATTTCAATTGTTTTGCAGTCAGATCCCTCCTTTTCTGATCATCTTCAATTTAGTCCCCACATTTTGACTTTCATTACAAAAATATTCCTGAAATATTTGCACTTCTAGTCCTCCAACTTTCTGGAATGTTGCACGTGAGTCCCTGAACTTTTGATTTCTTTCAGTTATGTCCATGAACATCAAATTTTGCTTCTCTTTTAGCTCAATCGCTCTTCGATCTTGTCCATTTTATTCCAATTGAGATTGTACCTAATTGTATAAGATAAACACAATTTATCAATTTGTCAATTAAAATATCATATTAAGACCAAAATAAGTGTGTAAAGCGTACTTATCATTTGCACCAGTGGTCCTACATCTTTTGAAATGTTATAGATTGGTCCTCACATTGCCATTTATGCACAATTTGAGTCCATTTTCCTTGTTAAACCTCCAAACGCATCCCAGTTTTCTAAAACAAATGAAATAAACACATAATTAGAAATATCATATTCTAAAATTACTCACAGATGTCTAAATTTAAGACTGAAATAAGTACAAAAAGGTACTTATCACCGTTTTTGCAGCCACTGTCGCCAATAGCTAAGTTTCATGTTCTTGTTGTGCTAAATAAGAGGGATTTGTCTTTGGCCAAATATATTCCCACTACAAAATCAACTCAATACACCACATTATATTACCACCACTAGTAAAATACATTTTTTTATAAATACACCACAACACATGTACAAATATACCCCTTATGTAATTATTAAAAAAAAAAAAAAATTAGATATGTACACCACACCGCCATTATTCCTTCTTCCTCTTCTCCCAACTCATGAGCTCCAACCTCCACCCGGCACCCATGATGAGTTTGTACGCCACCAGATCTGTTGGGAAATAAAATCCTTTGGGAGAATATAATCCAAATGTGATCATATGTCACAACCTATATAATGACACTGGAGAAATTCAAGTTCTAATTGAATACGCCGACAAGAGTTCTTTCAAATACATTCACATCCCTCATGAACCCTATTTATCTGAAAATTATATTGTTAAGAATGCATGACCCTTGAACTTCTCAAATTCTTCCCTGTGATATTTAACTTCACAGAAAAGTTTGAAGAAAGGCGGCATTAATTTTTTTAGTTAATTTTCAAACAATAATCTACCAACGGAAAGTTATTGAAAACTGAATTAAATAGAAAAGCTCCATTGTGTAGGTTTAAGTTTTCATTATCTTCTTTTTTGATAAAAATTCAAAGGGGGTGTTTGAAATAGTCAGTTACTGATAAAAATCTTTCATGAACATGAACTGCAATTTGTGTTATTGACTCTGAAATAAATATATAGCAAATAGAAGAAAGTTATTTTTGATTGTGGAGTACATATAAATTAGTAAGAGAAAAATAAAAGGTTATTTATATAATTTTATTTATATTTATTTTTGTAGATAAAAAAAATTTAAAATTGTGGTGTAGAAAATAAGTTTTGTGGTAACAATATACTCACCCTTTGTCTTTTCTTTCATCTTCAATGGACATATTGGTAGAATTGAGTTTGAAATTTATTCTATTTAAATGCATGATTCCATATCACACCTGATAATGGAGAAGAAGATGCATTTTCATTGCAAGATTTACAATCCTATCATTTACCAATGCCGGCACCGCAATTGCAAACCATTCACGAAAAATGTATTACCATATTGATCCCAAAACAAAAAGAAAGTGCCAATCGCCAGCATGTTAGGCTTTTTATAAATGGCTGTACGACCATATGAAGAAACAAGAGTAATACTTAAATAAATTTTACACACACACAAGCCATTCGTGTTTCATTTTTTTCCTTTTCTACTAAGCTCCTAAGATTAAAATCAGATTCTTTATATAAATTTTGATAAATGTTGACGAAATATGTAGTTAAAATTGATTGTTAATTTTAACTTATATTAAAATCTAGAATTTAGTTAGCACCAATAAGGGCTAAAATTATAAGTTGATAGAATAAAGTGACGAATAAGTAACACTTGTGAACGTCGCAGAACTTGTGGCTAAAATTGACATCCAACTCTAAAAAATGAACATTTTAGGAGGGGAAGGGCATATATTCTTGATTCCATATTTTATTCGCTAAACTAAGTAGTCTTAATAATTACCATAAGTAGTGTAATCCTAACTAATGACGTTTAATGATCACATGCGAAATAATCATATCCGTAACATAGTTACAAAGGTACATTTAGGTAGAATTTGAAAGCTATCCTTTGCCATGGAAAAAAATTCATTTCCTACTTTTCATCTTTTGTCATTGTTTGAAAATTATTATTTTGCCTAGAAATTCATTTGCTACTTTTATATAAGTTTGTACAATTCCTTCCTTTTAAGAAAAATGAATTCTTAATTAACATGGGATAATTAGCATCCATTTGTAAAAAAATATTTTTTGTTTATAAACGTATTTATAAACAACACAATTTTCAAATCACTTTTTAACCACACATATTTTTTCAATTTTCAACCATTACTTTTTACCTCAAAATCATAAATAAACAAATTTATAAACCAAACAGTGTTTCCATCTTTACATGACAAACCTTAAACGTCTCGTTTGATCATTTTTTTTGTTGTTAATTGTAACTTATTTTTTCTCAAAAATTAACATTATTATTATTAAATAAAAATATGTGAAAAGAATAATTTTTTTAATTATTAAAATAGTTAATTTTTTTATTTATTTTTCATGAAAAATAATGTCAATCAAACAACAAAATTCTTCACTTTTTTCATCTTGAAAATTAAACGAATCAAATACTTTATCAATTTCCAGGAATTTCATCCCCTGAAATTTGTTTTATTTACACTCAAATTTCAACCTCGTTGTTTGACCCTTACCTTACCCAAAAAGGATTCGCAGAACACCTGGGCATGAGAAACAATTAAACAGTGACTCAATATTTTTGCTTTCCCGTACCTTTTTCAAACTCAAGGATACATATTATTCATTAATCTTCAATTATCTCAGATGAGAATACAAATAACAGCCACTAAAAGATTACGGACAACTTTAAAAAAAAGTCGAATGTATTCTACGAAAGAGAAGAGAACTAACCATTTTGCTTCTGTCATACATAAATGCTGGGAAACCAGACATTGAATACAAGGAAATTAAAATAATTCGACGCTGAAGATCGTATCAGAGCAGTTTCATTCATTCTTCGTAAGCAAGATGAAAAGCTCATCATCAGTTATTGCACCCATCTCCATAGCCCTTTCCAAAGCCGTGAGGCCACCGCCATCCTTGATTGAGGCGCTCGCACCTCTGTATGGCGTACATGTAATAATATGACATAATTAGGATATGGCTAAAAAGCAAAAAGAACAGAAGAAAGAAAGTCGAATATTCAAAAGGGCTCGGTTTTTAATCTGCCGTCATTAAGTCTCTTATTCACTAAAGACAAAAATGTAATGACCATTCTTGTTGATAATATCTAGATAAAAAGGATCTAAATATGTTTAACAGATACAGATTTTTGCAACTGATATTTTAGAAACATGGTAACTGCATTTATTCATAAAACTGGGTAACAAGCTTTACGAGTATTTATACGTGTAAAAAGAAAACTTCACAACTTCGACCTCAACCTGAACAAATAATAATTATATGAATATTCTTATAGCAAAACACAACAGAGCAAAACTGAAAATAACATTCAACCAATGAAATATTTCAGCAAGATATTTTTGAAAGGTTCTGTAAAAATTAATGGATACTGAAATTGATGACCATATGAATGTAGAATGTAATAAGTGAATGATACAAAAGGAGAAAAAGGAATTCAAAAATAGGAGCAGCCAAATCAATTTCACAGGGCTATCAGTTAAATAACATGTTATAGTATTACTATCGATTAATCCCAATAATTATATGTAAAACAGCTTAATGCATATTGGTCAGCTATGAGACCCACCCTACAACTATTAGAAAAATTATTCACACATTAGAAACTTTAAGACTAAACACTATGACTAATATATTCCAAAATGCAGGCCATTCAGAACTCCATTTAACTTCAAGAGGAACTAATCAAGACAAGGACAATGACGAATGTAGCTTGAATAATTTCACGCAATGATGGAATTTTACAAGATGCTTCCTTTGCTAGGATAAACTAGGCAATAGAATCTGCAATTTTTAATGAAGTCATGACCATGAATGGACTTTACCTTCTAAGCAAAAACTTTGCCAATTGATTGTTTCCTTTAGATATGCAATGTTGCAGAGGTGTCCTTCCATGAAAGTCACAACTATTAATGTCAGCACCAAACTGCAACAACAGCTCAAGCATCACAGGATTGCCACCGTGGCATGCAAGATGCAATAACGAACAGCCTTGAAGGCAGTTTCCTGGATCGCTGGAAGACTTGATCATCTCACAGGATGCTGGATCGAATTGTTTCTTTTTAGAATCATGAAAGCATTTTTGCAACCCTGGTCCATCATACCCATTGGAACCAACCAACTCATCATAATTTAAGTTTACAATATTCATATCTGATGCTACAATAATTCGATACACTTCCCGCAGGTTGTTGGCCCAAACTGCTTCCCAGATAGTGGTGTAGTGAGAACAATCCCCAGGGGTATTAGCTACTTTATTTACTAGCAATTTCCCAGCATACTGAATTTCAAACAATTAGTCAGTTTAAAGTGATGTATTATAAGGAATGACACAAGGATAAAATTCTATTGAGCCCCCCTCCCAAAAAATAATAATAATAAACAAATAAATAAAATACAGTTATGCAATATTATAGAACTTGTTAAAATAAACAGCATGCTTGACAAAGAATACGAAAACAAAACAAAAACTATCCCGAGTGAAGTTTATTTTAAAAACCCACTTCCAGTCAAAGCAACTTCAACCCAAGTAACTAAAAACCACTGCATTTATGGTTTATTTCCAAGCAATGAATAAAAACCCATTAATGCAGTATTATTGAATTTGTTAAAATAAACAGCGTGCTTGACAAGAAATATGATTTTAGAACCAAAAAAAAAATCCTGATTGAAGTTTATTCTAAAAACCCACTTCCAGTCTAAGCAAATTCAGCCCAAGTAACTAAAAACCACTGCATTTTTGGTTTATTTCCATGCAATGAATAAGAAAGTTCTCAGCAGGGAAAATGGAAAGTAGAAAATTAAGTGCCTTCCAACAACGTATAGTTCTTCATTAGTCCATAATATAGTATATTTTTTTGAGAAATATCAGGATGCATAGCAAGTCCCAAAAATTAATAAATGATGAACTTATTAGATTATACCTTTGCTTGAATATACTTCTCCTTTTGGTGTGTAGCATCTTTGGGGTTTGGTTTTGTAACCGATGGTGGCAAGGCATCAATTTCAATCTTTCTGCATTATATAAGAAGTTGGTAAAATTGTGAGTTTCGCAACAATCTGGAAAAGCACAAGAGCTCAATAAATCAGCCAATTTGATGTGGAAGCAATGCTGAAAAAAAGATGATCCATTTATCATTCATGAATTTAATCAGATTCAATTCTCCCATTCCCAAAACATGTAAACTTACCAACATCAATGCTTAGTTAATAGACCTCCTCTTTGTATACAGAATTATGTATTGACAAATGAACATATTTTCACAACAATGAGCTAAACCTTAATCTGCAAAGTCTCGGGGTCTGCCACATAATCCCTTTTCCTGACTCCCTTTTGGTCTAGCCTTACCTCTAGTGAAGTTTCAATAAAATCAAACCTTTTACAGCAACCTTAGATAATATTAAATTTGATCTACGTCTTTTAACCTGTCGTTGGAAGCACACCACTCTTGTGTTGAGAACTCCATTTAGGCTTTATTATACATGCCCTGGCAATATTAATCGTCCTTTGCTAAATTTATCGCTTAATTGACATTAACTCCACTTGTAGGGAGTATATCCTATTCTTTATTTTATACATTCTAGTATGGTTACAAGAATATCTTAACATCCTGACTGTTGCTACGTTTACTTGTAAGTACTTTGTCCTCTTAACAGTCCAACAGAACATAGCATAAATTATAATGTCTCTACCAATCTTGACCAAAATCCATTTCTCCGACTGTTTCAGATTTTACTCTCACTATCATTTTTTGCCCAATTGCACAGGAGATGCAATTAGCCATCAGCCAAACCTGCCAAAGGGTTTTAACAAAAATGGTACTTAGGTAGATTAAGCTGTGGGAGAAAGATCTGTCTCACGTTGGTAAAATAACTGAGAGACCTATTACTTAATGTCTAGGTCAAGTTTGAGTTCTGTACCTGTTTGTTAAGGCCAAGTCTATTAAGGTGAACTCCTCGGCCTCACCCATCAAATGTCATCAAACATCAATTGTAGAAATTCAGTGTAAGCATTAAATTGAGTGTAGCAGATTTTAGGTTGAGAACCAAGATGATAATAGCACTCTGATGATGAAGCAAGAAAAACCAGGTTGCTACTTTTACAAGGTCAAAAAGAGTGGATTTGAACTCTCTCAATAGAGGTGGGAAAAAACCTGGATTGATAACATACTGCAATGACTCCGAGTGCATAGTACAAGGCTCTAAGAGGAGCTGCATGCATAAAGTGACTAGATGACATATGTGACTAACTAGCAGGTGTCACATTTGTAGCCAAGCTGTGTCTTTCATTCATACAATTGGTAAGTGGTAAGATATCATAAAAATCATAATATCAAAGAGTTGATGATTAAGGTATACTTGTGTAAATAGGTATCCGAAGTTCCATAGGTGCATGAAACTGACATCCCGCATATGAAAGAAAAACTAAAAAAAGAATGGTCAGTGTAAACTTAGTCTAAATCTAATTCACCTATGTTTGGGTCAAGCTTGGGTCCCATGTCATGGCCCAATGGCGAGAAATTCTTCAAGCTCGCCTGACACAAAAAAATCAGAAACCCGGACTCATGCACTAGCTTCAAGAATATGGTGCAATGGATAGCAACTTTGGAAGAGGCACACAATTGCAAAGAGTTGAAATGTCCTAAAACAAGTAAAAGAGTTCCCTTCCACAATCCTCTAATTTCTAAGTTGAGGCATGGAAAAAACTATTCCGTGGGATTAGTTAATCTTTCGGGTTTTATTGATAAGGTGCCAACGTATAGTCTATAGATGATTAGATGATGTGGATATTTTGTGTTTCTCAACAGGAATTGCACTGTCTAATAGCTTCACTTTTGTAAGTTGTGGAAAAGAATAATTTCTACCTAGTTTATATATATATATTTATTTGTCCTTCTAAGCAATCCCTAGGATCAAATCGAACACTCACCGACTTTCTTTGTTCTAAAAAAACTCTCCATGTTTCAGTTTAACGACAGAATGAGCGAGATTCAAAGTTTCATTGATATACAACAATACACAAATGAGAATGGTCAAAAATTATAATTTGAAGTGGTAAAAATGGGTTTGATGAGAATCTTGTGAATAAAAAATATCAAAGTTCACATGCTCACACGGTTGGTAGTACGAGAAGATTTAATAAGCCTCGTGGAAATTTAAGTCGAAAGATGGGTATGGCGGGAATATTGTTTAAGAAATGGTATTAAGTTAATATCACAACTTAAGAAAATATCATAACTTAACATATAATGCTAATTTAATCTGATCTAAAAGAAAAATCAGGGTTTAGAGTGCTTTTGAATGCGTGTTGAATTGTAAAATTCAAATCCATGAATATGAAGTTGTTCCCCAAGTCCAAGCCCGTGTCTAGTGTCTACAATTGCAATCTATGAAATTCAAATAGTATTCATGCCACATTTTTCAATAAAGACTAAATTCAGAAGATTTCTGATCTCATGAGCTCTTCAATACATACAGTAGACTGATAGCATTTCCATTCTCTCAGGGTGGTATACAATTCAAGGAACTTACCCATCTTTCTGAAGTAAAAGCAGCTCCTCCCAGACAGAATTACAATATTCATTACCGAGAGTTTGAAATAATCCCAAGACACTAGGCTCCCAAACTTTGACATCTAAGGTGACTGACCTCACCTGTAATTGGTGGGACAAGCATTGGATTAGTCTGATAGTCATTGAAATCTCATATAGGATCAATATAGTTCATGTCCAAGTCTTGGGTGTTGAACACAATAAATAAACATGTACTGAATTCAATTCATCTCTAGTATATTAAAATCGTATTTAGCCTTATTTGATTCAGATTTTTTAAAATCTACTTTTCCTCAAACTCATATTCAATCACAGTTCTCCCAATAAAATATTTTTGCACATGAATCTATAACTTTTTCCTACGTTTTTAACCACACATCTCCAAAAACAATCGCTTCTCAAAAAATCTACATGAAACAAAGGCTTAATTATATTTCTGCATCAGATTCATCATACTGTGAAACAACAATTAGGTAACAAAATTGAAGAAAAATTTATTGACTAAGACAAAGGAAAATCAACTCTAAATAGAATAGGGGACTGACGATTTTTTCGCCAGTGAAGTCTATATGTTCATACTCACTCGTGACTCGGTGAGCTCATATGTTAAGACTCACCAAAGAACCGTCGACTCGGTGAGTTCACATGCAAGTGAACAGACAACCCAGTGAGTTCAGTACAAAGTAAATGGACAGCTCAGATATTAGGGTAGGAGTATTATTTTCTTAGGGGTCTTAACCTTTAATCCATGGACTGAATATCGAGCTTACCAGAGCTACTGCTTCAACAATCAACTGAGCTCAGGAGGCCTTGAGATTACCATAATGAATATCTCAACTAGGCCATCGAAATAGAGCTTTTTTTTGTTTAGGGAAAAGGTTAGCTTTTCTAAAGAGAGGACTCCCAAGAAAATAATTGAACTTCTTGAAACAACAAAACATATGCCACACAAGGATTTATATAGAACAAATTTCTGGTGGTCTTTTGTTCCTTTAATTGGGATGGTCATAATTCTTGAAGAGGACCCTTTTTTTTTAAAAAAAAAAGAAACTTGTCATTTTATAACAAAAATCAATTGGTTACAAAAAATGTGGACATTGAATCCATATATAGCAAAGGCATTTCGACGTTGAAATAAGAACGGGCTCTTAATATGATTTATGATCAAGTTTGGGTGCAATCGTAGGAGTGATGGTAGAACAAGTTTGTTGGCTTGATTTTACTCAACAAATTAAGAAAGCTACAAAAGTTTCTTGAATTTTGTTTCATTTTTTGTTCTAATTTGCAATTCCAAAGTTCTTGAGACGATCGATCATTTTCCAATTAGTAGATTATTTAACCATGATATGAGGCCCTGAACGTTTTCCTGAGACTTTAACACATATTTTGCCTGTTCCTTATTAATGTTCATTTTTACTATAATCTGAAAACATGAAATTCTTTAGGTTGCGAACTAGTTAGAATATGAGTGTAAACTATCAGGGTAGACGAGAACTACAAGATCAATTAAATTTGAACTGTGGTCGTTAATTCAGTAGTTTGTCACATGGATAGAACCAATTTCGCTGAACGAATAAATGTCGTAATAAATGTCTCAAAATCAGTAAAAGTTTTTTTTCTAGATTAAAATTAATATGAAATTAGTAGATGTCTAGGAAAGTGACATTTCTTTAGTGTAGAAGTCATTATTTAGTTTAAAGAGTGTGTTAGTGTAAGTGGGGGAAAAACTTATGACATTTTATAGGCGAGCTAAATGGTAATTACCATGCTAGTTGTTAGTGGATCACTAAGAAGTCTAAGTATTTTATATCTCCTTCTGCAAACTAAGAATATTATGAACAGGTAGGGGGTTTTAAGGTATCCAGAACTCATTACCCAATCCGTGATTTAGAGTTAGTTTTAAGAAAAAATCATGAATTTGATTAAAAGACGGCATAATAAAAATAACAAGAGATCTTTGCCATTGCCTGACTTAGCACTTTTTGATGTTCTAAGTGCTCCAACTCTAGTAGTAACACAACACAGGTCTCTACTTGCATAATGCTCTACAAAGATGGAACTTAAGTGGTTAGGACTTCATAGAATTGTACCTTCTAAACAAACAGTTCCTGTCAGCCATGGGCTAGAATACAAATACATAGGCCCTGAGGAAAGTAAAAATGTATGTGCCCCTAAAGATAAAGATATACAGACGAGAAGAAAAAGAATATGATCAATTTTCTTAAAACGAAAGATAAAGGATGCACCTTTGATATATGAACACCAAGGTTCCGGTGAATGCCTGAGCATTCAATGCATATTAAAATGCCAAGGTTTAAAGATGCCCAATCAGGTTCAGAAGCACTGCATTCTGCACACTGGTCATTCCCAGGAATTTCCCTGAGAATTCTAGAAACAGAATCAGCTCGATTAACTCTCATGTTATCTGGCATATATTCATTATTATCAAGTTCATGATTGAAAGATGCCCTAGTGGAATCATTAGTTTCATCCAAGTTTTCCCCTAGCTGTCAAAAATAGAAGTTCTAGTCAAAATGGGAAATTTAACATGATATTTGCACATAATCACAAGAAGTTCAAGTTCACCTGCTGCAGATGAGAATTCAAGAGGGATGCAATAGCACCTGTGATTTTGTCCATCCAGTCAATCCTCTCAGCTTCACTTTCAGCCTGTCCATAAGAATACAGAAAGGTGACATATAACTTCCAACCTGGTCAGAATACGTTACCAGTTTATCCAGAGTAACTCGAAATATGAAAGGACTTTTGGCTTCTATGAAATTATACTACAATAGCAACTTTGGAGTACACCATCTAATCTAATAGTTAGAAATTCTTATAGATTTAAACGCTAGTTATAAGAGATACTAATCGATGTTTAAAAGGGCTAAATAGGGTATCAAGGAGGCATGGCATAAACCTTGAGGTGCTTTGAGGCACCATCACATTTCAACATAAACTAATTCGATAATTATGAAAATATAAATTACAAATTTTAATGGGAAAACTCTATAATGAAACATTTCCAAAATTGGAAGTCTAAATTGCAGCTAGAAATACGAACCAACAAAGAATTTAGCTTAATTTAGAATTAAAAGTATAAACCAAATGAAATAACTGACCAACTGGTTTAAGAATTTAGTTTAATTTAGCCTCCATTTGGTAAAGTGTTTATAAACAAATTTATAAACAACACATTTTCTCAAACCACTTTTTAACCAAATACATTTCCCCAAACCACTTTTCAACCACACACATTTCCCTGAACTACTTTTCAAAAAACATATTTTTCCTCAAAAACATCACATTTTTTGTTATAAACAATTTTTTTTTTTTACCAAACACGGGCTTAACTTTAAAGGAAGAAAACCCAACTAAAGAAAAGAAAAGCACATAGATCGAAAAAAGTACAAAAGATGAATGAAATTTTGTTTCGCAAATCCCATCACCAGTCATCTGGCTCCCAAAAGTCGCAAATTGCGCTTTGGGCGATTCAGTTGTAGGAGTATAGAACTAGAGCACACATGGCTATTCATTTATTTTCTTCTCAAATCTCTAGTTTTTGCTTTTTAGTTTTCAGCGATAGTAAAAATGCCTAGAAAGGGCAAGAGTGCACACTTCAACTATCCCAAGGCTTTCCCTAAAGCTTATATTTCAGTAACTTTAGGTGTAAACCTTGAAAAAGGTCATTAAGTCATAAGCTTTTGAGGTTCCTAATGAATTAAATGCTTTTAAGAACACCAAATGGAACTGGAGAATTTTGAAGAAAAAGAAACAAGTGTTAGGCTATTTATGGACTCCGACATTAAAAGAGTTTTGTGTCCTTTGAGCTTGTTTCATAAAGATTTTTTGAGAAGTGGTTTTTTTTTTTTTTTTTTTTTTTTTTGAATGTGGTTAAAAAGTACGAAAATGTTTTAGAAAAAAGTTATATATATATATTAGATATATTTGTTTATTTAGTTTCCAATTTTGACCCAATTTAGGAAACGTAATTATCGTTTGATTTAATAGCTTTTATTAATATTTTCTACTTAGAATAGATTTATTGAAACTCTATATAAATGGATCTTATGCTTTGTAATTGAACACACTTGATTATATGATAATTTGATATTTCTGTCGACCCTAATTCTTCTCTTCTCGAACCTCTTTCTCTCTTCTTATCTTCCCCTTCCCCTTCTCCTATAATTCTACTCTTGCATCCTGCGTCAATTTGGTATTAGAGCTCAATCTATTTCCTTTGACCAATTTCAACCACCACTTCAACCAGTGTTCTAAAAAATGTGAAACGTGACAAAACATGGAGTTCGAGAATCAAGCTTTACAAGCTCAAGCGGGAGTAAATGTTAAAAAGCGTTGAAAAACATTTTTCGATTTTTTTTAAAGCAATCTGAACCATTAAATAATTGAAATAATGCATATATCTAAAAATATAAATATTCCATTTACTTAATAATAATTTTTACTACAAGTCTGCTATCCAATTTTTATGTTTTCAAAAAGCAAAATTTAGACAATTCCTACATACTAGATTTAAACTAATACTAGTATTTCACCCGTGAGATGCATGAGATTTATATCCATGATAATGATTTTCATGAGAATTTATGAAAATATGTTGATTATACTATCATATTAAAAAAAATAGTACAAATAACATTTTATTACAAAATATTATCGAATTTGAAACTTTAAAAAAAAAAAAACAAAACTAATCAATTCCGATATATGGTTCATCAAAAAATATTGTCCTCCTAGGATTGGGTTCGGGTATTTAGTGATGTCCATGGCTCATGGTCAAGACAAAAGATCGACCTCCTTGGCATATGACATTCAATTCTAACTAGTCGGAGTCGAATTCTCTCAACCAGGGAGAAATGATGCAATATTATTCGATATATTAGTTTGTTTAGTTTCCAATTTTTAGACTCATTTTAGGAAACATAATTGTCGTTTGATTTAATAGTTTTTATTAATATTTTCTACTTATAATAGATTTATTGAAACCCTATATAAATGGTTCTTATGCTTTGTAATTGAACACACTTGATTATATGATAATTTGATGTTTCTCTCGACCCTAATTCTTCTCTTCTTGAACCCCTTTCTCTCTTCTTCTCGTCCCCTTCCCCTTCCCCTTCTCCTTCTCCTATAATTCTACTCTTCCATCCTGCGTCTTATATATTTTTTGAGAATGTGAGGTTGAAAATGAGTGCAAGAAAAAAGAGATCCTCAAAGAATCAAAATCAAACGAGTGCTTTATCTTTTCTAGTTCTTGGTTCTCAAATATGTAATGCATTTTTTATTCTATCTTTATTACATTTTAATTTTTTTTTGGGTGCATTATGGGGACTTCTTGTTCCCTTGATTTATGTATTTCAAGTAGTAAAACTATGTTCACTTTCAAAAAGAAATTATAAGGTCTCTATACACTTCCAATGATTCAAAATTAGTGCACATATTGGATGTTTCCTGATAAATATTATTATGGTCATTGTTTCATTAAAAAGTCATTAATCAGAGAGCACTAAAAATATTGATTTTGAGACATCAAAATAAGTTGGTTTATGAATCTTCATGTATAATTAGAGATTATTAACCTAATATGTATTATTATTAGTGTGTCAACTATATTCAGTAATGATGCACATGGAGAAATTAAAGAGAATATATTCGGAGCTTCAAAATAGGTAGCACATCTACTTCGAGGGCAAAGACTATAAGTTACATAAATTTCCCTTATTAAGAAAAACAGGTTTAAAAATCAATACCAATCTCAAAGATAAAAGAAATCAGCATATGAAATACAAAAGCAAATACAAGCATGCAAGAGCATTAAAATGAAGAAAGAAAAGAAACAGAATACATAAATGTACCAGATATAGAAAGTACACTAGTTTCCAAATGAATTGAAGTGTGCTTCAAACAAATTCAGGTGGCAAACAACGTTTAAACCGAAAAGGTGAAAATAGGCCAAAAGAAAATTAGAAAAACACAGGCATAAATATTATTACAAAATTTTACTAAGTAATGCACATTGCACGATAACCACAAATGATGGTTATGATAACAGCCATTTTCTCACTCGTCTTGGCCAAAGTAGATTTCCTGTGAAATGACCAGCATATTATTCCCTCGTGTTCATGCAGTCACTTGGACTTTGCATTATGTAAAGTAAAAAAATTAGAAAATTAAACAAAGACTCCAACCACCATGCCCATGATCACAATTAAATGCATGTCAATATATTACCCGCAAGGTGTAAGTTTTCGATGGTGAGATTATTCTGAAACATAGGCGCAGATCTGCATCCTCAGCATCAATCTTAATTATTGAAGCACGCAGATCAATAAGTTGACAGCCTAAACTTTCCTCGCCAAAGGATGATGCTCGGCCGTGCCTTGGCCGAAACCTACCAAATACACGACTATCATGTTCCACTAAGTTGGTGGAATGATATGAAGGAGAACTCTGGGAATAAGAAAAAAGGATAGGCTCAGTTGTTAGTACAGTGACATCTTAAAAATGATTACTGGATCAAGGAAAACAATCTGATACATAAAATATTCATTAAAATGTTGAGGAATGAATAGAAAAAAGTGCGGAGTCCATTAACTATCAAGATTCAAGACCCCCCTCCCTCCCCCCAAACACACACCAAGGTCTACGCGGAGAGTAGAAAGTCTAAGGCAACGTAAGTTAAACCACGAACAATGCTAGTAATTTGACCTGATACTGATAAAAAAACATACCCCACGTTCGTCACCTTTTTGTCTATAATAATATAAAGTCCCACGACTATCAAGTACAAAGAATCGCCTCTTCCAATCTGCCCTCAGGCTAGAAGATCTTTTCAAAAGATACCCCTGCTTTATTGTCTGCACCTGAGAAAATGAATCATTTTTTATAATTACTAGATGATACAAGAGATAAAATAATGGAAAGCTGAAAGTCAACAATTCATTAACTCTTAAAATCCAGGGAGTACATAAGTCAGAAAACAAAATAGATGTACTTTTCGTTGCTAAAATCTTTTTGAGAAACTCAAGATTTGAAAGAATAATTTGTCATCCTCGCAACAGATAACTATGTGAAAAAGTACTCACCTCACCTTTAGCAGTGGACAGCACAGTTCCCTCTATGCTTTTGTAACTACTCAAGTCTAATCCGTTCATGCCAACAGAACCTGTTGAAGTTGCCATGTTACTAGATGCTCGCAAATTGGCCAGCTCGGCGCTTGTTCTGAACTCCTGGATTCTCTTTGCAAGTCTATCTTGTTCAATATTTGACTGCTCCTTTGATTGTTGTGCATAGGTTAACACCTGATTTCATAGAAGCAGCAGCTTAGTAAGTTACAGAAACCACTCTATCAAAGCTAATTGATTTCAGTTTCACTGTATATAGCACAAGTTTATGCAAGCTGAGTAGCTTAAATGGATCCCATTCAAAGCACTATCAAATCTGAGAGAGAGAGCTGAGTAAAAAAAATACTAAGCCTCCTAGAAAAGATTGGCATTCTAAGAAAACATTCAATGCATTCCACTTAGTATTATATAGATGCTTTTGTAAGGCCAAACGTTGGGAATTTTGGATAATAAAATACATGAGATTCAATGTACATGTGTTCGCATGTACATGTATGATTCAATTCCCATTTTTCAGTTATCAACATAGAGAAACGACAAAGAGAAAGGAAAAGAAAATTATCTAAAATAAAGGATAGAAGCAATGAAGTGAATACTGTGGCACTCACAAGAAAGGACAAAACACCACTTTCTCCAATGAAACTGCCCAGGTTGAGCTGATATAATTATTTTCAGCTCAAATTTTTGTCATCCATTTGTGAATTCACTTATTCTGATTTATGAAACAAAATTGTATACTCTCACACTGTATTTTTGCCAAGATTATAATCTACAAACTCATCGTCTAGTTTTGTTGGCATCTATGTATTAAAAGAGAATATTAAGGCAAAAAGGGATTAAATTGGTGGAGAACCATGAAAAGCTCAAAAACAAAAAATTTAAAAGCAAGGGTTTTCTTGAACGAACTTGTGCGAAATATTTATAAATAAAAGGAGAAAACGTAGCTACGCATGAAAGGGATTATAATGGTAGAGAATGAGGAGTGCTCAAAACAAACACTTAAAATGCAAGAGTTTAGTGAAAAAATAAAAATAAATAATAAAACTTCCCCAGCTTCCCCCCGCACTGCATGTCTGTTGAAGCCAGTTCCAACTGAAGCAATAGTCTATGCCCCAAAGAAGATGGAAACACCCACTAAATCCTATAACCAGTAAGTATTGATGTACTAATTTCTAAATATACAACATATCACCAATCACCATGCCATGATAATTTCCATCATCTCCCAAAAAGATTGAGAAATTTTTTTGGTCAAAGATGCTAGGTAAGACAACCAATTTCTCAGAGAAAGAAAAAAAAATCTTTACCATATCATTTCAATGAAATTGAGATTCAAGAACCTATGCGTGGCTGATTAGCTACTTAGCAAGCACATAACATTTTGTGGAACACTTACAATGCATTACTCCTCAAAGAAATAGGAGAAAAAATCCTCTGCAATCTTATTATGAAAAATACAAAAGAATACACAGATTAAATAGGAGAAAATGATAAAAATCAACCGTTGTTCCTCCTTGATTCTAGCTGCTAATAACATGAGCAAAATATTCAAATATTAATCAAACTAAAATAGATCAAATAACCAAGATTCCCTCAAATCACTCTAGAAATTAGGGCTGTGAAATCAGATTTCCAAACTCCTGCAATGCATCATCTTAGGTGTTAATTTTTCATGAAGCAAAGAAGTTTGCCTTTGACTTCAAAGAAACTTTGGCAATTCATATGGAAAATGTCAAAGGGAAAAGAGAAGACGCTTCAAGTTGAGTAATGTAAAAGAGGATGACTTGCAGTAAATATATTGAAACAGTCTCGAGTTTCCAGACTGTACAATCTAGACAAGAAGAGAAGATGAGATAAAAAATCATACCATATTTATGAATGTAAACAGATAATCTATTTCACAAGATTGAGGTAAAAAGGGAAAGAAAATTCGAAGAGATTGAACTCCCTCGGTGCATTAGAAATTAGTAGTCAAAGCATTTGTTGAAGTGTAAATAGTTGTAGCTACAGGAAAATATCCAACTGTTTATCTCTGCAAAAGTAAATCATGGATCCATCTTCTACTTTTAGGCATAGATGCTAGAGAAAGGGACAGTTAAAGTAATAACAATCCAAGAAATCAAGTGACGCTGGAAGTGACCTAGGATCCCTTTTTCCCATCTTGTCTAGGCCAATCCCTGGTTTTAACGTCACTAAACATTATACGCAAACAAGCTTGTTGTGCGTTAATTTTTTTATTTTATTTTTTTGTACATTTAATCTTCTAATTTGCTTAGACTTGTACCGTTTGTTAATGTAACAGTGGTTACTGATAAATAAAAAATTTGGGGTCAAAGTGTTATTGTTCATTGTCCATTGTCCTTCCTCAACGGGTTATCTAAATATTCTGGGCTATTTCTCAATTTCATGATACTTGGGGTTTTCTTAAATTTAATTAATAATGGGAGCTTGTGGATGCAAGCACAAACAAAAACTAAGCCTTATAAACAATCAACAATATGTTTTCTTCATTGCTACATTTCCCAGAAATTCCAAAGCAACTAGGTTATTAGCAACCACATGAAGCCATGTTAGGATATACTAGATCATTTTTTTTTATTTTTTTTTTTTAAATGGGGATCATTTTACTCTTTAGAGTTAGCAATGTATTAAATTTTTGTGAGGCGCTTGTGCTAGAAGTGATGTAAGAGGATTCGAGAGAACAAGGACTATATGAAAGGAAAGCCTGAACAGATCTGAAAGAGAGAGACAGATGCAAAGAAAAAGAAAAAGGGAGAAATTAGAACATGAAATATTGATGCAGAGAATTTCATGAATATATCTATCTACTGTTGCACAATTACAGCTGACCACTCGTTTTTAAAAAAAATCACATTTAAAGGAAACAAGCATAATCATTGTACCTCATGAATAAAAGGCTCCATCTGGCGCAACAGGTCATATCCCTAAAAAAATAAATAAATGGTCTATTAGTCTGATGGACGAAAACAATAGCATCTATTAGCATTGGGGTGTAATAGGAACTTAAATACACACCAACTTAAAATATCTCAGATGAGCATCCATGATGGCGCTAAAAGATTCCAAGAACTCGTACTTCTTTTTAGCTTCAATATTCATGAGAGCATTTACCTGGAATCCTTAAAATAAAAAAGGAAATATAATAACCCAAAAGATGGATGACAAATAATGTCATAAACAAGTGCAACCAAAAAGAGTAATTGTACATTAGACATACTAGATTAAAGCGACTTCTCTCGAATGCTGACTTCGAATTTTGTAGATCCTATCACCAATTGCACAATTAAGTTTCCATGTCACAAAGAATAAGATACAGAACAAATTTCTGCATTAAAAAAATTCATTCAACAGTTTCAACTAGGTGGAATTTCAAATATTTTATTTCATGCAAGCAAGATGGAAGGCTAAATCTTAGTCATCACCTCAAATAGTCAAGAGACGAGAAAAATCAGAAGAGCGCAAAGCCATATCCTCTCAAAATAATTTTAAAGTCGGATTTCCAAAAACATCTCAGTAAGGTTAGGTGAAAATTTCTATTCCCAAGTCTATTTTATAAAACTTTAACTGTGTCTCACTAAAGCTACTATATAAGATATATGAAAAAAAAAATCCAATTTCTATTTCCATCATCATGTTTATCCATGAAAAAAACTTACCTTGTTGTAAGAGAACAATGAGTATATTACATCTGTTTTTACTGTTACATTGTTGTCACCCTTTCTATGCGAAGCCTCTGTTTTTCACATGAAATATATCACCACCCAAGCACTCCCTTTAAAACAATTTTCGTTCAGTACATTAAAGGGTGATTATGAAATAGAATCAAAGTTTTATCTTTTTGGGTTAGGGCTTTGTGCTCCTAAAAGCAAACAAAACTCTAACACAAAGCTTAAGGTCTAACAAAGTTTTCAATACATTTTAGCAAAAGGTGCTCTCACACACCGGAATTAGTTGTGTGTAAAATTGGTTGGAAGATCACTAAACGTTGTGCAAATTTTAAGATATTTCCATGATTTATGACATGAATTTCCCCCCTCCTGTGAATAGTTGAAAGTATGATCCTACATGCTTTTGTTGATGCTCTCAAGCACAACAGGTCTCATAAAACAGGAAACCGATATACACACAAAAGTAACCTAAATAATATGAACTAAAAGCAAATAAAATATGATTAACAAACAATGAAATTGTATTCACTCTGTGATTAACAAGAGTTGCTTATAATATAGAACATATAACAGAGTATATAGTTAAATCGAAGAATATACTTCTTCTACTTCAGTAACAACTTCTTCACGTGTACTCTTCTTCAAAGACGCAGACCTTTCACGTGCCTGGTAATTGTACAATAACTGAGAAGTTAAAACTCGAAGAATTATTAGCGATGCATTAAGCATGTATAAGCAAAAAGATCTAAATTATGAGTTTCCAGAATCTGGTCAGCATATTCAAATTTGTTTCAAATGGCAAACGATAATAACAGAAAATGAAAATCTTCTATTTGAAAGCATGAAGGTAGGGAAATGATCTTTTCCACCCCCACCCCCACCCCCACCCTCTCCCCCCCCCCCCCCCCTCTCTTATAAATTATGAAACTCTGGGTCTTGATTCCAATTGTAACATCTGTACTAACATATAGTGAATGTTCTGGACAAGCTATAAAGCTGGGGAGTCTAATTTCTCTAATTCTTTTGCAGGGAATAAAGGCTATCGCCACACTTGCTCTGAATAAGAAACCAAATGGAAAAACCAATTTATTCCTTCATCACCACCCTATACCTCTTATGGAAATTCCATGGCTATCCCATCCTATCAGACAAAATCATTTGTCAAGAAAGCCCCTAAACTCCAGAGTGATTGTCCCCTAGTAAATGAAATAAAAAACCTGAAATACTCGTCCTCAAAGCTCACACTATCTCCAAAATTTACTCAGATAAATGAAGTTCAACTGAAACTATAGACCATTCTTTACTACTGCATGCAATTGTGACATACTTTACAATAGATATTCATCCATTTGTCAAATGTCAGTCCTGTTACTTTCTCAACAACGATGATAATGATATAATCGTTCCTTTTAGGGAATTGTGTGTCTGTCTGTACTAGATGGGCATTTGAATTTGGAACTAAAGACCTCAAAGCAAACCCTTGAGCTCATGTTGTTTCTCAGCAGAATACACATCGAATAGTTTTTATTGCTTCGGATGGCACTAGTAGTAGAAAGAAATGGCGAATATGTAAACACATATATGATATCGTCGCTCTATTGCTATATTTAAGTACTTCAAGGACTAATGCGTGAAAGCCAGGAGTCTTATCTTGAAAAATCATCAGTACCTGGTCATATGTATATGTGGCCTTGTCAAATCGGCGACGGCATTCCTGCAGAGATGGAATCCAAATGATAAGCATCAATAAACAAGATCCTATGTGTCTACCTCTAGGCCAGCCTGTGATTGGAGAGATAAGCCAGAAGTACATTAAGATCAATTGGCTGAAACCAATGGAGGAGAAGATCAAAGAGCATCCAAAAAGTTTCAATATCAGCTTAATCAAAACTTTCGTCACTTCAAAGCTAGTCTTCCTTATAAATTTTAAAATCTCATTGTTTCAGGTTTTTACATTGTTCATTTTTTTATTTTGCAGCTTGGAATTTTGGACAAGCAGAGAATAAGCTTGAGAGGTATGTCAAGGGGCGTGTACTCTTAATACATTTAAGGAAATGTAACTTTCTAAGAAAAGAAATGAAGTAGAATGTATTAAAAACGACTTTTGGAAGTAGAAGCTGACTTGAAATGGAAAATGAGAGAGATCACACCAACAATACCTCAAGTGACCTGTGTCACTGTTTGGTTACCTGTAGTTAGCTCCATCTAATAGTCTTTTTTCTCTTTTTCGATAATTTAGTTCATATTTTTCTTACAATAATCCAATGCATATCACTAACCTACTGTTTATAATTTGTATCTCTATCATTATGACAATATTGGACTCCTAGCTTAAGTTTTGAAATAATTATTCAACATGCCCTAACTCATAGTGTCCCACTTTAAAAAAAAAAAATGTCATTTTCATATGTCAACATCTCTTCATGTCCAATTGTCCATGTCCGTGTGTCGTAAGTCACAGGCGTTCAAGAGAGACACACCCCACCAAGATTTAGACTCCATTAGGGAACAAGGACTTCATAACTAAGCGTCGGAAATATAAAGTGACTCCAAAAGACTTTTTTAAATCAAATTTCAGTTAAAGAAAAGATAGAACACAGTGAAATGTTGAACGAGTAGCAAAAACAAGATAAAGATTAGAAGTGGCCAAACGGCTAAGCTGTGAAATTTTCAGATGGACTAGATGTGGAGGATAATCAGGATTCTACATTCCACCATTCTTAAATTACTGAAGTTCTAGTCGACTGTCTCAAGGGGATTACCTTTGCATCTTGCAAATCGACGGACACAATTTGGGTTAATTGGTCTACCAGCACATGCTCAACCTGTAATAACAATATCGATACAAAATTTATTGTAGCATGAATGACATTTCACATCGAAATAAAATTTATTGACTTACTTGAGATCGAAGAAATTCTTTGTACGTAGCAAGCTCACGCAATGCATTATTGAATTTTGTTATGATTGGCCCTGTGATGAAAGAAGCAAACGAAAACAAGAATGAACAATAACTCTTCCATAATGGTTATATCATTCACACAACTCGACTAACAAAGTCCATAACATGGCACCACAATTTTCAGCAAAGCTAGAAAATCAATTCCACAACAATTGAGAAATGGTGGTACTTAAAGAGTAAAAGGAACAGATTACATCAGCTCTAACTAGCCATCAAATGGTTGATATTTACCCAAACACTAATCCGTTTCTAACGATAACATACAAGTAGTAAAATTATTTCAAACCGAGCTCATCGTAAAACTGGTTTCAATTCATATTCATAACTGCATGTTCCACCAAAATATAGTGACTCCCTCGTTCAACTGTTACGTCACTGAATATGCTCAACACTTTCATTTAGCTATCCAATTTAAGGTACCTCCGATGGACACACTGATAGGATCGTCTAGACCACCACCAAATGCTTCTAATGATTCCGCAAAGACAATATCACCATTACATGATTCTCCAAGCGCCTCCCTGGAATCATAAATCATTTGAATCAGGTATGTTAATGTCAGTTACAAATGTCTTAGAAGAAAGTATCCATTTTACGTCCAATGTTGGTGGAAAAACATCATAAAGTAAAATTCACCCACGTGTGATTAAACACTGAAGAAACAAGTTCTAGTAACCAGCAATGAGGTAGTAGCAGCTAAAAGAACACTCATTTACATACGAACCATGCTATGTGTACACCTTTATTTGTACACTTTTTGTACACCCCCACTGGGCCCACTCACATGGAGGTGGGACCCATTTATAGGGGATTAAATTAATCAAACCCATGTGAGTGGGTGTACAATAAAAAGTGTAAACATAGGTTTATTCTTTACGTAATTACATGTTCTTACACGAACACTTTGATACGAATGCAAACCCATTGAAAGGGCACTATTATGTAATTCAAGAAACAGCATTTTTTATTTGTTGAAACCCTTATTAACTTAAAGGTTCTACCTTTGATCCAAATCTACACATTTACTCGTAATTATAATATGACACTTACACGAACTTCTTACAGCCTTTGTATAGTTTCTGGCATCGATCTCGTAGTTCATCAGTCGTCTGTTCTAGAGATCGCACCTAAATATCCATTCAACAAGTCACAAAATCAGAATTAAAACACAAACGGAACAAAAAAAAAAAAAAAATCAAATGTAACCAAAAAAACATAAAAATTAAACGAACTGTCTTGCTTAACCTGTTTCTGGAACATTGGCGAATCCTCGAGCTTGATAAAAGCCGCCATTAATTTTGATTTTCTGTTTTCTTCTTTGCGAAATTGATTTCAGTATTGAAGATCGAGGGAAGATTTGAGAAGGAAACGGGCCTTCAAGTAATTTTACACGATTATATCTTACGGTGAGTTCGGCAACTTAGGCGCAGTAATTTTTTTTTTTTTTTGTTTATTTGACCTTTTTTTTTAAAAAAAAAAAAAGGTAAAATGTTTGTTTAAAAATTGAAGAGAGAAAATATGTATGATTAAAAAATGGTATGAAAAAATTTATAATTAATAAATTGTAATCATTACAAAAACATGAAATTGCCGAATGCACCATTTGGTTTTGAATAGTATTTTTTAAAGAATTTGTGGTTAAAAAATGTTTAGCATGATTAAGATGGATGATTGAAATTGAGTGTTGAATAAATTTGTAAAAAATTGGAGGCCAAATAGGGACTAAGTTTGGTAACTTGGACTATGCAATGTTGTTTGATGGGTAAATTACACAAAATCATACCTTTAAATTTAGAATTTTTAAGAACAGATAATTCTAAACTATTTTGTAAAATCAGGTATCCCAAATCCAACCCTAATTAATCCTCTCTCTCTCTCTCTCTCCCCCTCTCCCTCCGTAAACAAATTACTCAGATGTCTTCCTCTCTCCCCAATTCTCTCTTGCGTCGAAGATCCACCGCCACTGTCTCTGATCAATCCCACCACTGGCAACACCAACAACCAACAACGCCACTTCTTATGGTTTTGTAGAGCTGCTTCTTATGATCTAGAGGCGGGTGGCACCGATGCTTAGGGCGTATTTCATATATTATTGCTGCAACTGTTGCTTCGATCTACAGAGAGTGGCTCCGATGCTTATGGCGTTCATTATGTAGCGTGGCGGCGACAGTGACAGTGGTGAGAGAATAAGTGGAATTTTGGTATTGAAAGTTGGAGATGGGATTGAGTTTTGCTGGTGGTGGAGCTACAACAGCAGCGTGCGATGAGGTGGGGGTTGGGGTGGTGGTGTATGTGTTGAGTCTATTGATGGAAGTCGGTTGTGGTGGTGGTTGTTATGGAGCAGGTGTTTGTTGCGGTGGTTGAGGTAGCTCGGTGGTGGTTGTGATGGTAAAGGTGGAGTGGTTGTGTTGTTGAGACGATGGTGGTGGTGGTCGAGGTGATGGTGAGTGTCCAACGGCGACAGGCGGCGGCGGTGGTTGGTGGTGATTAAAATTACAATTATAACTAATTACAATTGTAATTACTTACAAATTGAAATAAGGTGGTGGTGGTGACTTGTTACAAATTAGGGGGGGATCGATGGTGGTGGTAGTAGTTGTTGTAATTAATTACAAATTTTAATTAAAATTACAATTGTAATAATTATAAATTGAAATAAAGTTACAATTGTAATTAATTACAAAGTTGAAATAATGCGGTGGCTGGTTACAATTTTAAGTAATTACAAAATTGAAATAAAACTACAATTGTAATTAATTACAAACATTGATTTCTGATTATAAAAAAAACACCTGATTTTGAAAATTATTTTGATATTTTTGTAATTAGTTACAAATCACCTAAATTCAGAAAATTTCATACTTAAATGTGTGTAATTGTGTACTTAACCCTTATTTGATGCAATTATTACAATTTATAAACTAAGTCCATATTAAAATTTTAATTCAAATCAAAGTCAATAAATAATTTTATCCATACACTCCATGGGCCTTAGAGATTTTAAACCACACATTTCATCAATTTCTATCAAAATCTACTACAAAACTAAGGTGGGGCTCTATTTGTATTTTATTTTTATTTTTGAAAACGTTTTCTATTTTATGTTTTTGGGTTAATTTCACGAAATACCACTTAAGTTTGGTCGAAATTTCAAAAATATCACTAAAGTTACAAACTTACGCTAAATACGGTTGAAGTTTTGGGCGCTTACACGAATTACTACTATGTTAAATTTCCAACGTTAATATGCTTATGTGGTCGTTAATGTATGATGTGGCCATTAATTCTTGGTTGTTGTCGCTGACTGGCATTTAACCTCAAATAACCAGATCAAACAAATCTATCCAAAACCCTAATGCTCTTTCTATCTCTGCCAAGTGCAAACAATGAATCCAACTTACACCTACCTTCAAATCTGAAATCGGATATCCTTGAAATCCTCAATATCCCATAGGCGGACCCAAATTTAAATTTGAGCTTTTTGAATCTGTAACGAGGCTTCGGTGAAGAACCATCCCTTGAAAATTTTATGTTCGAACGTGAATCGAAGTTCATCCCTGATTGCTATGTCAAAATTCCATCTTTGTTGTGATTGGTGCTGATGTCTGAATTCTTCAACTAGAAATGTTCAGTGCCTGGGAAAATTCCTTCAGATTTGTTCAATTCATTGTTTGGTTCAGAGGGGATCATGGGCTATAGATGCTGCAAATGCAGAATATATATTGCTTTTCCTTTAAATTGGTAGAATTATATAACTAATTTGATGGTTTTTTCTTCTTATTTATTTATTTATTTTTTAGGAAGGAAGATGTTGTTGCTATAATTGTGAGCAGTAGCTAAGGATGGTCGTCATTGTTGAATATTCTGTGTAATCTTATTCAATCATTAATGAAAAAATGTTAATTTTATGACATTTGATTACTAGCTTATGAAACATTACTTTCTGCAATCAGTAGCCATGCAATAAGATGATGATTCTATGGCATTTGATTACTTGTTACATTTGCTAATCCACCAGATTCTGTTAATGAAAAAAAAATGTTGTCACCTAGTTGAAACAAGAATCAATTCAATAATACAGAAGCCAAGAACATTTTTATTCAATAATAATATTCAATCCCAGCATACTAATAATAGCAGTCATGTAACATTTCAAACGATAATTCCAAGATTACAAGCCAAGAACAAAATACACAACTCTCCCTCTTTGAAATTGTTCTTGGAATAGGCAAGTCTTGTGCTGTCGACACCTCGAATTATGAATATGATACTAGTTGTTTAGCTCTCGGCACCGATGGTACGTAACCAGTCTGGGAGAATGGTGTTTGTTCTGCACAACTTCTAGTAAATGCACCTTGTCCACCAAGCCACAATGACTACAAGCAGCAATTAAAGATATAGACGTTACTTGATCTAGTTTCATGCCTCGTCTCAGCATTTCGTCATGGACTAGAAAAGCCTCCTATGCAGGGGCGTGAATCATTTCACATTGTCTCTGAGTTGCAAGATCAGCACATGCACTTAAAGCGCCACTATGTGCAAAGCTTTCAATTTTATAGCCTTCATGTGACATTGTTATGCCAAACAACCATGTCAGTCCAAAGAACAACATCCTTCGGAAAAATCGAGTAGAAAATCTTTTGGGCAGAATTAATCTCCCCATTGCTGAAATACATGGATATTAATGTGCTCCCAACTTAGACACTCCTCAAAAATCCTGCCTTCTCGCCATAAAGCAAAACACTTTCTTAGCACAATCCATTTCCCAAATTTCGAATACATCACTAGTAGAGATGTTTGAACACGAACATTATTCAAGAATCCAAGCTTCAAACATAGTGAATTCACCGAAGACCCACTATCCCATCCTCAAGGCTAGTCGATTCCTGCAAACGATCCATTTGGCACTAGCCCCCTCATTTCTCAACTCTATAATCAAACAGAAGTCCACAGAGGAACCGCATTTGGTGTAGGTCTGGACGTTGTTGTGTAAGTATGTCGTTTTGGAGACCAAACTATGCTACATTTCACGGCTATTTTGAGAGACGATCCAAGGGGATTTAGGGGTAGGTCAGGTGTGAGAAGGGTTCAATATTTGCGCAGAGAGAGAGAGTGAGAAGTTTTGGGATGGGTTTACTTGGTCTGGTCATTTAGGTTAAATGCCAAGTCAGCGACAACAACCAAAATTAATGGCCACATCATACATTAACGGTTACGTAAGGAGCTTAATGTTGGAAATTTAACAGAGTGATACTTGGTGTAAGCGCCCAAAACTTCAATGGTGGTTCGCGTAAGTTTGTAACTTTAATGGTATTTTAGAAGCTTTGACATAACTTCAGTGGTATTTCGTGAAATTAACCCTTATGTTTTTAGTTTCTATTTTCAAATTTGTTAAAAACGTGTTTTTATTTTTTATTTTTAGTTTCTGTTTTCAAATTTGTTGAAAACATGTTTGCTTTGACATTTTGAAAAATTATTTATCAAAAGGAAAAGTTCGAAAACACGTTCTATTTAAAATTTGAGATATCTATATATTAAAGCAAAGTAGCCTTCATTTTTGTTTTCCCACCTAAAATACTTTCCAAAAATGGCAAGTCGATGCATTTATGTCATATGTTTATAATTTCTAGATTTACCTAAATTGGAATGCATTAATATTTATCATTAATTGTTTTATAAAAAATAAATTAAATTAATACATTTGGAAAACTATGCATTAACTTTAAAAAACAAAAATAACTTAACTTTTTTCGTGCATTAATTGTGCATTAATTAAATTAATATTTTATTAAACTTTAATATTTGTTATTTTTTGTTTATTTAAAAATATTAATGACAAATAAGTTTGTTTACATTTATTTATTTATTTTTGACAAAACGGTAATTTTTTGTTTGTTTGTTTTTTTAAGAAAACGATGGCTATTCATTTTTTAAAAATTATTTGAATTAAAATTTGCTTGCATCAACGTAAAAGGTACTGACGATAATTAATAATTTATTGAAACTAAAACCAATTATTATGTCATCACATAGATATAAATTTGAATGGTATTATGGAAACCATTTTACATATTGAAAGATTATTAAATGATTAATTTGAAAATAATTAATTATATTACTTTTATGGATGACGTGTTAATTGCATTTGACCCCTGTTTGACACCCATTTTTTAGAATTATGTGGTTTGGAATAGTAAGTTTTTGGAGTCCGTGTAGTTAAAAAGTGGAGAATTTTTTTGGGTTTATGTGTTAATTATTTATTGGTATAATGTATGTCAGAAAATGAGTTGTGAAAAAATGAGGTTTAGAAATAATAGGTACCAAACGGGGCTTGATGATGGGAAATGAAATTGAAATTACTAAGGATGGTTATTTTTAATACTTAGCAATTGTTTGTTTAACTAAATTTTGAGTTGTGTGGAAAAAAAAAGTGAACGATGATTAATAATTGAAAGTAAGTTCAATGTAGGTTAGTCCGGGGTGCCACTTTACCCGATAGAACACCTGAGTTCGAGTCTATAGGTGGGGTCAGATTTATATTCTTTTGTATATATGTTAAAAAAAATTATAAAAAATAATTGAAAGTGATAATTGTTGGCCGCAAAATCTAGTAGAATATTGGATCAACACGTCTCAGCTCCTCCCTCTTGAACACGTGGATCTCCTACCCACTAGGATAAACAATCAGCTTGCAAAGGGAGCCGAGGTGGTTGCCGTTTGCACTCCAATACCTAAGTCAGTACTCATTTCCAGCAAATATAAATTGGGTGCGGGAAATATAAATTTGTAAAAGAGAGAAAAGTGAGTGAGAGTAAAATATTGAGTTAGAGTATTGCATTGCCAACCTTTTTCTTGAAGGCAATTCAATTTTTTCGAAGTGGGTAGCTAAATCTTTTACTTTCCTCAAGTATGCAACCATGGCTTGCTCTTTGGCAGAAAACTATTCGTTAAATTGGCTTACAACAAGTTGCGAGTCACTGTTTACCACCACTGACTTAATTTTCAGGGCTTTCGCGAGCCTTAGTCCAGCTAGCAGTGCCTCGTATTCCGCAACATTATTCGAGGCTTTAAAGCCAAGTCGAATTGCGCTGTGCAACTTATGCCCCTCCGGACTCACCAGTAGTACCCCCGCCCCAGATCTTCCTTCAGCGGAGGACCCATCAACGAACAGCTTCCATTCAAGGCTGTTATCCATGTTTTCAATCATCTCGACCTCTGGTGGATGCGTGAACTCAACTATAAAATCTGCTAACGCTTGGCCCTTTATAGTCGTCCGAGTGCGACTGAAAGTAGGGATGGAGTTTATGAGCCGTAGTAATCAATGTTAGAGCAAGTTTCTCCATGTCTGGGTATCGTGTTTCCGCATCCAGCATTACCTTGCTCACGTAATACATCGAAAGCTGATTCCCATTCTCACAGCCTCCTTAGACACGGCTAAATACAGAGAAAGTGGTTTGCCAACCTTTGGTTTGGACAATAGGGGGGCCTGTCCTAGGAATGCTTTCAGCTCGGAAAAAGCTTGCTCACATTCTTGTGTCCATTGAAATCGTTTTCCTCCCTTTAAGACCTTAAAAAATGGTAATCATTTGTCAGTGGACTTGGAAACGAATCGACTTAAGGCAACAATCCTTCTGGTTAAGCTTTGCACTTCTTTTGGGCTCCGAGGAGGGCGCATGTTAAGTAAAGCTTTGATCTTATCCGGATTGACTTCAATTCTCCTCCTGTTCACCATGAATCCAAGAAACTTTTCAAATGCTACCCCAAAAGCACATTTCACAGGGTTAAGCTTCATTCGATATTTCCTCAATATATCGAAGGCCTCTAATAAATGGTGGACATGTTCTGAGGCGACCATACTTTTGACCAACATGTCATCGACATATACTTCCATGGTGTTTCTCAGCTGCTCTGAAAACATATGATTTACCAACCTTTGATAGGTGGCCCCTGCATTTTTTAAACAGAACGACATGGCTTTATAACAATAGAGCCCCCTGTCCCTGATAAATGAGGTGTGCTCCTCATCCGACTCATGCATGGGGATCTGATTGTACCCGGAGTATGCATCCATAAAGCTCAGCATCTCATGTCCGTCGTAGAATCAACTAGTTGATCAATCTGAGGCAGTGAAAAACTGTCTTTTGGACAGGCCTGGTTTAAATTTGAAAAGTCAATACATACTCTCAACTTCCCACTTTGCTTGGAAACCAAAACAGGGTTCGACACTCACTTCGGATAACGGGATTCTCGGATTAAACCATTTTTCAATAGCTTCGTTACCTCTTCTTTCAAGGCCTCGTACTTTTTCGAACTCATTTACCTCCTTTTCTGCCTGTGCCCAGGGCTTCTTTGGTCAAGTTGGAGCCTGTGATAGGCTACTTTAGGATCAATTCCGATCATGTCGTCATGTTTCCATGCGAATACATCAAGATTCTTGAGCAAAAAGCTTTTCAGTTGATCTTTGTATTCAACCGGCGAATCTAGTCCAATCCGCAACTCCTTGATTGGATCATTTTGATCAACACAAAAGCATTCCAGTCTTTCGGCAAGAGTAGAGCAACCATCACCGGTCATTCTTGGGTCTAGATCAGCCAGATCCTCTTTCGGCGTTATTGTGACATCATCAATAGCTTCGAGAGCCCTTAATCCAATCTTTCAGGGTTCAGAACAGCCTCGGTCATTGCCACGTCACCTATCATATTTACGCTCCGGTCTTAAAACTTTCAGATAGCATTTGTGATTTGTGTAACAGGACCGTGATTCAGTTTGGCTCCCCCTAACAGTGGCTATGCCACGCTCCGTTGGGAATTTCATACAAATATATTTTGTATGAGTTACAGCCCCTAAGTCAATTAGGCCCGGCCTCCCAATTGAGCCGTGATATGAGAAGATTTTATCCACAATTAAGAACTTCATGGGGATCCTAGAGAGGGTTGGAGCCTGCTCAACTTCCGTTATAAGGGTTATGGATCCTCTGGGAGTTATACTATCCCCGGTGAAGCCATATATCGGATCCGAGACTGGAATGAGTGGGGGTGCTAATCCCCATCTTATCAAAAGTGACTCCATAAATCACATTCACCGAAGCACCGTCATCCACCAGCATCCGGGACAATCCATTCCAAGTCACCACCACCCGAATTACCAGCGGATCATTATGCGAAAAATGTACCCCAATAGCGTCATCTAGGGTAAACATGATAGGTTCTGTCCTGGACACCCAGCAGGATGCGAATGGATGTGATGTAGCTTAACTTAGTTTAAGTAATTTTAATGTTTGTTTATTAATGTTGAGCTTATTTCATGTGTGTTTGTTATTGAGATTATTCCATGTGTTTGATTGATCACCAAATATATGTTTTGTGAAGTGTATGATAATTGAGAGATATTATGCATTTTAGACCAAATAACAAATGTTCTAGGTTCTTGTTAAGGATAGAGATATACCTTAAACCCTAGATGATCCATTGAACTATTTTCACAAAGAGTTAATGCAATTGATTGAGCCTCAATCGACATAGAGATATAGTAGGTTAGACCAATTGATTAGGGTTAATTTCACTCGAGAGAGGTAATTAGCTAAGCTTGGAAAATCGGGTCTAACATTGTAAATGAGTAATTTATTAATTTGCATGTGTTGAGAAATTACTTAAGCAAGAATTAAGTGAAATCATGAATCCCAACTATTTTATCTTTCATTTTTCTTATTTTAATTTGGTTTAAAAATTACTTTCCTTAATTTAGAATTGTCCAAAAATTCATCTTTTTAATTGTGTGTTTCTATTTGTTGTTAGAATTAAATTAATTAAAGTTATATAATTTAGAGTATACATTCCTCGTGGGATCAACAATCCGGACTCAAAAAGTCCACTTTATTACTTGTACGCGACTCGTGCGCTTGCGGTACACTATTTTGAGCGAACAGTTCGTTTACAACGTATGATCTAGCCATATTGGTGTTCATCACAGCGGTTTGTTCTATCTGCTGTTTTTGCATTTCCAACATCTGGACTGCCATACGCATCATATCTCGCAGCATGTGACGATTCCGGTGCAGACGTGGAGAGTTAGGTTGAGCTCCCCCCTCATTTACATCCTCATGAGGTTTCTGGGGGGCATCCTCCTCGCTGAGTAGTCCCTCCCTGTTTCTTTGAGGGTTAACATCGTTATCACTTTCATCCATGTTTATAGCAATTTTTGGTCCTGTCCTTTCTTTCAAGGATATGTGAACTTATATTTCAAAGTCTCAAGCCTTTTCAAGGTTAGTAAACTTATATTTTAAAGCTTCAAGGCTTTTTCAAGGTTAGTTGCCTTTGTTCAAGGCCTTTAATAGCTTTTTACCACGCGATTTTGTGGTTAGAAGTGTGGTTTCCCACAGACGGCGCCAAGATGTTGACTACAAAATCTAGTAGGACCTTGAATCAACACGTCTCAGTTCCTCCCTCTTGAACACGTGGATCTCATGCGCACTAGAACAAACATCAGCTTGCAAAGGGGGTCGAGGTGGCTCCCGTTTGCACTCCGATGCCTAAGTCAGTACTCATTTCCAGCAAATATAAATTGGGTGCGGGAAATATAAATGTGTAAATGAGAGAAAAGGGAGTAAGAGTAAAATATTGAGTTAGAGTATTGAATTTCCAACCTTTTTCTTGAAGGCAAGTGTGTTATATTTATAGAAGGATTTATTGTCTTTAGATGGTGACACGCGGTGGGCTTTACACGTGTCTTCACCCTAACCGTTGGAGAGGTAAACCAATTTCTTGGTGATAAATCATTGCTACAAGCCGTAAGGGAGGGGCGCCCATCATATTCTCCATAAAGGTAACGTCCTGTCCAGCCATAATCAACAGGAGAAAGTTACGTCTCTCGACACCCTCCATTGTCCCATCGCTGGTCCGGGGTGGTACAATAGGACACCTCAGCTTGTTGAAACCAATTCGGTAAAAGAGGCTCCAAGCGATATATCACCTCGGATATTTGGGCTAGGGAGAGCCCTAAGCTTCATCCATAACTGGAGTCCTTTGGGCCTCTTTTTGGTGATCAGTTGGGCTTATTTTGGGTACGGCCACAACAATAATAATTAGATAATTTTCAATGATATTATGGAGGACATGTTTTGCCTTCAAAATTTCTATTAAAAAATGATTACATTTATTGTTATAAAAACAATATCAATTTTTTCGCGAATAACTCATTTATTTGGTGAAAAAAGTGAAAAATTTAATAATCATTATTATTTAAATATATAAATTGATTTTTATTATTCAAATAAGCTATTATAATTTGAAGTTGTTTTATTGTTTGTAAAGTTTTAATAATTAATTTTTATGCACTTTGTATAATGGAGAAATTATATATAAGAATTAAAATTTTACAAATACTTATCAAAATTCATATTGTTGAATAACAACTTCCGTGTATCGCACGAGAAAAATACTAGTATAATATTACATTATAAAAATTTGCTCCAGAGGTCTAAAACTTTCAAAGGTGTCAAGTCAATCCCCGTCTTCAACCTTCTGCCACCAACCCTACCATCCCCAATCTCCCCAACCACCATAACCAGACCCACCTCCGACCACAAAATCCGTACCACACCACTTGAAACCAGCCATAACCACGCCACTGAAATGACCAAACCCAGTCGCAAGGCACTCCCCAATCATGTATGAACAGTAGTTGCAAGAGTCCAATGAGGTGCCCAATTAGAATCGATCAAATTGAGAATAATCAAGTGAAGTATAGGAAGGAAACAACCACCCACCAAACTAACCTGAACAACTCCAATCCACCATAACGGACTGGTCACAAAACCACACTTCCTATACCGAGACAACCTCACAATGAACAGTACCCACAAGTTCTTCAGTTCGAATTTAAGCAATACGAGGCGTAGAACTTAGTGATAAAGCTGAATTTAGGTAGGTTATAGACAACCCATGTCCTGAATCAGTGAACAGTGCACCAAATTTCAAAATCGAAAATCATATATATATATATATATATATATATAGGGCTTTGATCTAAAATCCATTGTGAGTTTCTTATGAAACCCACACCCCACCCCCTTATGATGGGTGGGTAGTGGGACCCGCCCACCATTATCCAACCCCCATCCGCCATGTGGCGGATGGATTTTATAACTAGTGCCCATCATGAGCACTAGATCATTTCCCTATATGTATATAGTGAGGAGAGAACGGAGCAAGGAAGCTACAGCGCAAAAACGTGTTTTTCGAATTGTTTTGTACTGAAAATGGTCAAAACGGAGTTTTCCGTGTGTTTGAGTTTTGTGTGCAAAATTTTTTCTTATTTTTAAAAATTCGTTTTGAAAAATGATGAAGAGAACATATTTTTCGTATTTTTAAAAATGAAACACAGAAAATGTCACTAAAACGACAAAGAGAGCGGGCCCTAATTTTAATCCCCCACCAAACAAGGGCTAATTTATAAATAAAAATAATACAATTTCACAAATAACATCTATATTTATATTTATACTATATATAAATAAAAATAAATGGTAAAGTTTTGTATTTATTAAAAGTATTGCATTTAAAAACATATTTTTTATATTTTCATAGTAAGATATGTGGTTTGATAATTAAAGAGAGAAAATATGCGTGGTGAAAAAATGATTTTTGAAATTGTATTATTTAAAAACATGTTTTCTTTTCTTTTTTGTTTGTCAAACATATGCTTAATAAAAAAATTTCTTTTATTTTGTAGTTACCTTAATTTTTGGTAGTTATTTATTGAGTGGGGAGTTTTTGCTGAGTGAGTTTTATAAATTACTAGCTAACCCCGGAATTGAAGTTCTATTTTTTAACTTTCCACCACCAATCCCTGCCTACAATTTCCGACCTAAATGGAGCAAAAAAGAACTGTATCACAAGGCCCTTCTTCCAAGAGAGAGTGGATTCCAGGAAAGTTAATACATCAAGCATAGACGGCAAATTGCAACTTTGTTCTCCGATCTCCAATTCTACAATATCTAATAATCCTATTTTACCTTCGACTTCTAGCCCCCTTTCAGTTGTTGGTAAGTTTTTCAACTGAGTTTATAAGTTCATGTATAATGAGTTTAATTGCTGAAAAAGTATATGTTTTCATATTTTTCAGTTCCAAAGAGAAAGAGATCGAGAAAATTTTTGGAGAATACGAATTATGGTGACCTTGGTAGCCCCAGCTCTACGGATCGGAAGCCAAAGAGCGAGTATGCCTCTCCTAAATTGGAGAAAATCCTATTTTTTAGCTCCCCAAATATCAAGAACACACACAACAACCCACTCTATAAATTCCGTTCAAAGACACTGCAATAAATAAAAATACGCCGTCTTTTTTTCTAAATTTGTTCGAAGAGAAGGAAATCTCAGAAGGAAAATCAAGAAAGGAAAAAACCTGTGTACAAGTTGACATACTTTTCCCAGTCAAGTGACTAGAGAATACCCTAAATTAATGCATAAAGTATAGGAATTTACACTTTTGTCTCACAGGAAATATTAAACATATGAAGAGAAATCGGAAAATCTGTTTCTAACGCCCCTAGTTCTAAATACTAGGAACGCCACTACGTTCTTTCAAACTTATTTTCTAAATAAGAATTTAGCAGAAAATAACTGGATATTTAAATTTCACATGAACTATTAGTAAAATTCTCCAACAAAATCAATTCAAGTTTTTCAACAATTAATAAAATAGAAATTTCGAATGAACGTGAAACTATAAAGTTGAACTTTGGAAATAAAACATTTATTTATTTCTTTGCCACTCGTGTTCATCAATCGCCACCGCTTCCGAAGTCTGCAAAAATTGTTAATAACGGGATGAGTATTTCGAAGAAATACTCAGTAAACTCATGACAGAATAATTCACTTATTCCATAAATTGCACATAAACATGTAATCATGTTAAACATATCTTTTACATAAAATCATAACATATAACACATAAGTGCCGAAAGTAGCATCGTCTTGTCTTCTTTCAACATGCAAATATGCATGGAAGTTATAGCTCTTATAACATTTCTTCTTTTTCTTTGTTCAATTTCATGAACATTACTTTCCATACGTCATTTTCGGGAGAGTCTTGACCCATCTTACCCCTCACGGTCAATTACATGATCATAACATCACTTTTCTCATAACATCAAATATGATTTACATAATTTCAGAGTCACATGCAAATCATAGCTAAATAAATTATTAGGTATGAGTATACCTCAAATACTAATGAGTTCGAGTTGAGAGCAGGGAAATCTTCAAATCTCTAACTTTCCGTTCGCGTCGTCTAACCAAAGAAAATAAATTTGAATTAGTAATTTTTGGAAATCGAGTGTTTAAAAATAAAAATAAAGTTTTGGGGACTAAATTAAAATTTCCAGAAAACTAAGGGGCTGACTTAAATATTTAAAAACTGCAGTGGCTTAAATAATTGTACTTGAAATCTTGGGGACTGAAAATAAATATTTTAAAAATAAAAGGGGTTGAACTTAAAACACTTTTGAAATATGAGGGACTTAAGGGGTAATTTTGGAAAATCAATTTTGATTTATATAGCAAAATTGGGTGGAGCTCGAATTTGGGCATGAAAAATTCCGGTCAAGTTTCCAGTGATAATCCAGCGAAAAAATCGATGGCTGAGGTAAGTGTTGGGTCTGATTTATTTCTTGGTTTTTTTTTTGTTCTTATTTTGGGTTTAAATCTTGGGTTTGATTTCAACTGGGATTTAGAAGTGGCAGTGGTGGTGGACTGCGTGTGGTGGTGGCTTTGGTTTGGTTTTGCAGTTGATGAATGAATGATTATTACGTTTTTGAGTTGTGGAAGTGAGGTTGGATTGGTTGAGAGATGGCAATGAAGATGGGTAGGGATGATGGCGGTTGAACTGCGTGTGGTTTGTGTAATTATGTGTAGGATGATGATGATATTACAGGTTGTAAATTTGGAAGGGGCTCGGCATGTTAGGGGTTGTTTAGGGATGGAGACTTGGTCGGCAATGTATATTGTGAAGTTTGATGGCATCGAGTAGAGAAAATGCTTACCCAAAGTTGTTGTGTGTATGTAAGGGAATAACGGAGGTATTGGACTTGATTTATAGACTATTCTTGGAAACTGAAAGGATTGTAACTCTTGTCTGTAATGATGATGAATAAATCTGCTATTGAATGACAAAAATTGGTCGGTTTAGAATCTGAAGAAATGTATTTGGCTGGGGTTACTCATCTTGTATTGATTGGGGTTTAAAATAATAATATCAAAATAAAGAAAATTTGAATATTGGATTTAAAATAAAGAATTGGATGAAATATATTTGGCTGGGGTTACTCATCATGTAGCATGATTCTTCTATTGAAAGAGAGGATCTCAATTTTATTATTAATTTTGGAATCATTGTAATGTACTTCATAATTGAAATGTACTTCAATTTTATTATTCCATAATTGAAATGAAGAGAAATGGAAGACAATCAAATGTGGTGCACATTAATGTACTTCATCTTTTCTTTTTTAATTTCTTAATTGAATTACAATGTGCAAATTTGTAAATTTATGGTGGTGTATTTATTAAAATTTTGTTTTAATTATTGTGTTTTTATAATGTGGTGTAATAAGTAAATAATGTAGCGGTACAACACAGGTGTTCACAAAAACAATTTTATTGTTCATTTTTGAGTCATTGTAATTTTACTATTTTGCCCCCCTATTTACCGCTGAACCACTCTTCCAATCTTATAATTTAGATAAAAAAGACAAAATAAGCTTTCCATGTGAAGTTATTCTATACATCCTCGATGTTCAAATCTATAAAGAGGGGATCCAATTTTACCATTCATTTTAGAATCATATTCTATCTTGTCTATTTCCCCCCTCCTCCTCTTTTCATTTATCACATGATTCATTTTTTCAACCGTGAGAAGGGCAAAATATATATTTCCTTTGAAACCGCTTCTGTTGACATCCTCGATGTTCACATCTAATCTGGTAGGCATCAAATAACGTACTTCACTTTTACTTTACCCCCTCACTATTGAACAAAAATGCTAAATCAAAAATACTTTTAAATAATAAGGTGAACAATACTCTCACATGGAGGTGGGTTCACATGTGAGGACCCCGCACTCCATGTAAGAGTATTGTTCACTTTATTATTCCAAAGTATTGTTCATATAGCATGATTCTTCTATTGAAAGAGATTATCTCAATTTTATTATTCATTTTGGAATCATTGTAATTTTACTATTTTGCAACCCCCCCTCGTTTCCTTACAAATATGGATCCCTTTTCCCACCATTAGAATTTAGAAGGGAAAAGTAGACTTTTTCTGTGAAGTTATTCTTGACATCCTCGGTATTCACATCTCAATTATACTGTTCATTTTGTAATGTACTTTATATTTTTTATTTTAGATCTCATGCCTTTCTTTTGTGAATATTTATTACTCAGTAGATGAAACTGGGTGTAATGTACATTATTTTTTTTATTTTAGTTCTCGTACCTTTCTTTTATGAAGTCCACAGGAAATTTGGAATGAATATTGCGGAGATATAGCAGCAAAGATCCAAAATGGCGAGATTTAAATTAGAGTTATGTAGATCTAAAAGAGGATCATGCATTATCCATAAAACATGTCAAAATTTTGTGTTGACAATCCAACTTGACTGCGTATCCAATGTTTTGAAGTTGGATTCTTACCACATAATTTCTGACAGGTTTAATGTATAAAACTTAATCATTTTTCGAGTTACATAATTTTGTTTTAATATTGTTATCAAATTTTGGCATATCTAAGGGGTAAATAAACGTGCCAATACAAACTCATATTATTTTCTTTTTTGAATTTCTTCCTATGTATAGTTATAGTACTCTCTTGCTCAAAGTAATCTCCACGCTATGCGTGTTTTAATTTAGCGAAGTTCTATGTCCATTAACTCTTCAGACACAACATGATTTCCCAAGTAAGAATTTACCATATCATTTTTAATCACTTTTTTCTTTAGTTCTTTTTCTTTCATTTTAATAGTCATGTCTTCTACCCACTTATCCCTCATTTTATTATTATATATACATATTCAGTTAAAATAGATCTCAACTGTTGATCTATTGATAACCTCGAAACATAACCGAGAGCAAATGATTAAGGTTATGCAAAAAGACTATCAATCTCGAAAACAAAAGGCTGGCCTTCATTGGAAATTGTAGGCTATCATTCGACTCCTAATCGATTCGCTTCTCTGTAGACAAAGGAAGACACTCATGCAATGGACGGATTATGTGAAGAATTATTGCAAGGAGCCAAGGGAACTTAGCCCACGAACCATAATGAAATCTTAAAGCTCTATTAGTCTCAAGAGTTCGACTTTATGCTCAATCGATATGAGGATTAGTCGCCACATTATTAGTATTCACCACAAATTGTGACCTTTTACATTTATAAATACCTTCACAGAGTTCGAGGGAAGAACCCATAACACTTGAAGGTTCCGGCCATCTCGCAATAGAGGGAGGCAGCACATGAGGCCGCCATCCAAGAACTCGCCAAGTTGAATGAGGTATTGGGGAGAAGAGGCGGGTGTAAACGGTGATCATTTCTGTTGTACTTGAACGAGTTTCATTTCCAAAAGTTGGGGAAAAGTCCTTAGTACTTATCTGGTTATCACACTGATAGCTTCAATAGTCCATTGAATCTTTGTGTAGTTTTTTCATATTTCACCGCTTACTAATCCAGTATACATTTAGTGGCTGGGTTGGTTACGTGAGCCGTCTACTCTACTTTAGTTGCACTGGCTAGGAAGCTTCTCACCGTGCCTGGTCGGAGCACGGGGCTTGATGATAATCCTTGTAGTTCTAGAGCTCATGTTGTCAGTAAGTGATGAGCGACTAAAAGCTCTTTGTCTTTCTCTTAATAGGCAAAGCGTGCTCACGGCCTAAAGCGTTATTCTTACGTGTTGCCTTCCAAATGAGCAAAAGCTGTTTGGTTTGGTTTGATTTTTTATGTATAAGGTTATTATGAACTTTTTAGCATAATAGTATTCCGTAGCAAAAGTTATAACCGGTTAAAATGGTTCCTTAATAATATATTTTCATTTTTTCAGAGTCAACTTTCGACTCTTTTTCGACATGTGCACTCTAGATAAAACTAAGTTTTCAATTTTCATTTTACGATCAAATTTTGTCTCATTTTCAAAATCATGCATACTTTAGATAAAATAGAGTTTTTAATAAACTACTCAAAGATTTCACAAAAAGCTGCAAATTCGTCTTCAAAATTATTTGACAACTGAGAGATCATAATTTGACAAAATGTTGTTTTTGATTGTTCATGTGCAATGTGAAGTTCTCACAAAATAATTTATGACATTTATTTTTCTTGGTCGCCCCTTATTTTGTCTTTTAGCGTTTCTTTTTTTTACTCTATTCATTTTGTCAATTTTGTGGACTAAAATGAAGTTATAATAACAACATATTGAGATCAATGTAAAGTTCTCACAATGTTTTACCACATTATTTTACAATTACAAAATCGTCAACCGTAGGAATGTTAGTTAAATTTTATCCACAGATAAATTATTTATCCAGGATCCAAAATCATCATGTTGGAATTATCAAGAATTAAATAAATGAAGCGGAAGCGTACCTTAATCAAACGTGATTCACGATAAACGATTCGATTGGTTGGATCTTCCAAATCGATACGTAGTCCTTATTTTCTCTCTGATGATGAGATGTCAGACAAGATGAATAGTACGTAGGATTCAGGGACCATAACCGACTTTATATACTGAATTGCCAATTAACCTAATCCGGTCCATCATGAATTAGGTAATGGTCAATCTACACATAAAAGCCCATACATTAATTAGATGCATTAAAGCCCAATATACAAAATCCTTATTAGATCACTTTAAATGGGCTTAACCAAAATTGATAGCCTTTTATTCAATACACAATAATTCACATATAAGCCCACGCGATTGATTAAAATCCTTACAATCTCCCACTTGGGCTATATGTGTAACCTTACAATTGTGTATCAATCATAACTTTATGAGTACTCAGAATTTTGCTATCATTACTGAATGCATCCCCAAACAATCCGATCCATCAATCATATCAACATAGGATCAAAGCGGCTTTCGCTACATTAATCGTAACTAAACCTTCAATGGTCACGTATATCGACATAACTGAATGACATGGATCAAGTATGGATGTGTAGCATGGAAATTACATGTAATGTGATCTTCAACATGCCTATTTCCAACTGGTCCAAACTTTAGTGAGATCATCCTCAAACGAGTTCAAAGATAATAAACCTGAAACCTTACAGCTGTAAATAATTTTAACTTTAAACTGTATCCAAAAGGACAGTAAATGTGTCTAATGCACCCAAAATACAAACTCCCACTGAAACCAAATATCCTTAAGAAATACAACACCCATATGAGTAATGTACTCATGAAAGACCTCGGGTTGTAATACTTTAGTAAGCGGATCCGCAATTATGGAGTTTGTCCCAATGTGCTCTTATTGACACGTGTCCACTCTAAACTGTATCCTTCACAACCAGGAACTTATGTCAATGTATTTTGACTTAGTTGAGCTCCTGTTGTTACTGGAATATAAATCTTATGAGTTATTGTCACAATATAACTTTAGTGGTCTTTCTATACCATACAGAATACGCAGCCTTGTGACAAAATTTCGCAGCTATATTCCATAATTAGATGCCCCCAAAATTGCTACAACTGTGCTGCCAAGTGAAAGAAGCTAAAGTGTCTGTTAAGCACTCCATCCGGAAATAGCTCCTCCAACCAGCAGATAGATGTAGCCTGATGTGGATCTTCTACTGTTTTGGCATCTAGCAAAAATCGGAATCATAATACCATATGATCTCCAACTGATCTGATTTCTGTATGTGAGAATGTAATCTTTTGTTCTCTTTAAATATCTTATAACCCATGTTTGGCTGCTTTCCAAATGATCCATCCCAGGGTTACTTAAATATCTCATTAGTATCCCAATAATGTATGCAATATCCGAACGCATACAAATTTGAGCATACATCAGACTTTCTATAGCTTAACTATATGGGATCCTCTGCATTTCTTTAACTTCAAGATAACTTTTCGGGCATTAGTTGAGACTAAATTGTCTCCCTTAGCGATAGGGGTGTTCCCTGATTTACTGTCTTGCATGCCAAACCTCTTAAGTACTTTATCGATATAACCCTTTTGTGACAATTCAAGAATACCCCGAGAACAATCCTGGTATATCTGAATTCCTAATACAAAATAGACGTCACAAAGATTTTTAATCTCAAAATTACTTGACAAAAAATCTCATAATTTTATGTGACATACCTATATCAGTAGTGGCAAGCAATAATCAACATATAAAACCAGGAAAATATACTTACTCCCACTGAACTTGCAATACACACAACCATCAACGACATTAATCTCAAGACCAAATGAGATAATTACTTGATGAAATTTGTATTACCCTTAACGAGAAGCTGGCTTGAGCACATAAATGGATTTCTTTAATTTGCAAACCGTCTCATCAATGTCTCCATTGAGAAACGTCGTCTTAACATCCATTTAATGTAACTCGAGGTCAAAATGTGCAACAACCTGACTTTCCTGAAAGAGTCTTTCGTAGAAACCAAAGGGAAAATCTCTTTATAATTAATGTCATCATTCTGTGTAAAGCCCTTAGATACAAGACGAACTTTATATCTTTTCACATTACCTTTCGAATCCCCTTTGGTTTAAAAATCCATTTAAGACCAGTGGGCTTCGCACCTTCTGGTAATGGGACAAGATCCCAAACTTTACTGTCTTGCATATGCTTATACTCCTTATTTATGACATCAATCCACTTTTGAGAGTTAGAACCCTGCATGGCCTGATGGAATTGATTGGACCATATTTCACCATTCCATTATTTCCTTATGTTCTTGGAAAAATACTATTTAAATTATCCGAAATGGTATTTTTCCCTTTCTCTCGTGGATCTCCTTAATGGCTTTAGTTATTGAGGTTGTTGAGTTTGTACTTCTGAAATTTACCTTATTTTGGATGGGAGGTTCTTCAACATTGTCTAGTTGAGTTCCGGATATGCTTCTTGATCAATGACATGTATAGAAACTTGAACATTGTCAAAAGCAATAATAGGAATCGAAACCGATCCTTCCTCAACTTATTCCTTAAAGACAATATCTCTAACCTTATTTCTCCCCCCAAACTCAACATCCTCAAAAATGTTGCAGTTCCCGTTTCAAAAGTTGACTTAAGTGTGGGATGATAAAATTTATAGCCCCTTAAATGACTTTATTCTCTTTATTTGTTTTCTTGCCCTTATCTTTAGAGGTGTTTGCCAAGTAAAAAAAAACTTTCAGTTCTGTCTTGCTTCAACTTTTCTTCCTCTTGCACACAAAATAGAATGAGCTCATTTAGAGTTCATTTCTCCCTTTGATAGTTACAACTGACCTTAAATTGACTGAATTGTGCAAGAAGCTTGCACACTATGAAATGAGCTCATTGAGAGTCTATTTCTACTTTGACAGTTATAACTAACCTTAAATTAACTATATTGTGCTGGAAGCGATATCAATACCAAATGCATGAGCAAGTCATTAGACAAGTCGAGTTTTAGTTCCTTAAGTTTTGAAGCAGTGTGAGATATCTACATGATGTACTTCCTTATTTTCCCATTGCCTTTACACTTTATTGAAATCAAGCTTTGCATAAGCGTGCTTGTTTCAGCCTTATCGTTTTTCACAAAACATTTCTTAATTTCGGCAATGAATTCATTGGCATCATTTACCTCCTTAGCTACTATGCCACTAAAGGCTTCCAGAATGCCGCACTTAATGATCGTGAGACTCACGTAATTTAAGCAATCCCACTTCTCAAAGTTCCTCATTTGATTAGATGAACTTTCATCCGTAAGAGGAGCATGTTGCTCAATCCTTAGTACACGGTCTAGATCGATGCAGCCAACGAAAAGTTAATGTTCTTGTTTTGATCCTTGAAGTTTATTCCATACATACAGAGATTAAATTTGAGCTTGTAGATATACTACTAGCAGAATTTGAAACCGAATAGAGAACACTTAAACAAAATAGCTCACATAAATACCTTATTATGCAAATCATATTTTCAAATAATGGTAGGGCCCATCACAAGATACCTAGCACAACATCAATATTTAGTCTTTGGACAGAAATATTGACTTGTAAGTGGTACTCTTGGCGTAGTAATCAAACACTGACAGTAAGACATGTCAACCAACAAACCTTTCTTTGGACCGATTTATTGATCACACGTAAAACCAAATAACCGTCACGTATTTATTACCACAAGTTCATGTGAAATTCGGGCCAAATATTGACCTTCCTTTGGGCAGATCAATATCCGCATGAAATAGCACACAAACACCTAATTTTCCCTTAGTGCAGTGATCAAACACTGGCAATAAGACATGTTAACCAATAAACCTTTCTTTGGACCGATTTATTGGTCACACGTTAAACCAAATAATTGCCACGTGTTTATCACAACAGGTGCATGTGAAATTCGAGCCAAATATTGACCTTCTTTTGGGCCGATCAATATCCGCAATGAATAACACACACAAATACCTTCTAATATTCAAAGTTAATTAATATTCACAAGAGAGGTTGCTTTGACAACATGTTGCTTCAACTAACTTATTTTCGAATATTATATCTCTCAAAAGATTCCGATGTACCAAGATCTGAAACTAAAATCCATTGATTTGCATCTATATTTGACTTTAGGATTTGAATTATAGAATTCAAAACTTTAGAATAAAGCAATCCTTAAGTTGCGAGAGTCTAATTGCAATATTCTTAAACTTTTGGTGGCCAATTCTGTAAAATTTTAAGCTTGAAGGACTTAAATTATAATTTTCCCAAAACTTTATTGGCCAATTTTGAGAAATTCCAAACTTTAGGTCCCAATTTGAAACAAAACCAAACTTTAGAGGTCCAAAATCGTGAATTTGGAAACTTTAAGGACTGAATTAGAAAATTTTCAAACTTTAAGGACTGAAAATGAAAATTTTCAAATTTTAATGGACCAAATTAGAGAGCTTTCAAGCTTTAGATGCTGATTTTGAAAATTTTCATACTTTAGGGATCAATTTTGAAAGATTTCCAAGCTTTAGTGACTGAATTAAAAGATTTTCAAAATTTAGGGACCAAATTAAAGAATTTCAGAACTTTAGGTGCTGTATTAGAAAATTTTCAAACTTTAGGGACTGAAAATGAAAAATTTCAAACTTTAAGGGACCATATTAGAGAATTTTCAAGCTTTATGGATCGAATTAGAAAATCCTCAAACTTTAAAGACCAATTGTGAAAATTTTCAGACATTAGGGACTGAATTAGAAAATTTTCAAATTTCAGGGGCTGAATTATACAATTTAGAACTTTAAAAGGCCCAACTTAAATAATTTTATAAATTCGGGGGCTGATTTCATAAAATTCATAACTTTAAGGGCCAATTTAAATTCCTTTTAAACTTTAGGATTAAACATTATTCTTTAATAAGATTAGAGGACCTGACTATGCAATATACCCAAAAATTATGAAATTGCATATTGAGTCCCCGAATTAACCAAATTTTCGCCAGAGGTCCCTGCCTCAAATCGCACAGCTAGGGTTTGCAAACCCTAGCCGCAGCCACCGTCGCAAAAACAGGTGCAGCCCCTCCGCACCAAACGGCGCTGCTCACCTCAGTCGCGCAGCCAGTTCCCAACGCTGCGACGTGCAGCGCCATCCATGGCGTTCCACGCCCACGCCGTCGATGGCTAAATAAAACACCATCCCGCGCGGCGACGCCGCACTCCACCGCGCGCAACGCGCAGTCCGCGGCTTACCCATCTCCGACCAGATTCACAACCATTCTCAACAATCCGTCAAAAAATCCAAATATATACACAGCCAGAAATCGATTGCTGAATCTTAATACCAAAAAACAAAAATTCGACCACAATACACAAGATCAACAAAATCAATTTATAGGTTCATATATATATGTATGAAAATCAAGGTCCATGGTTGAATCCATGATTCACAGCAACAACACCCAATTCCACAGATTTTATATATACATGATTCAACTTAATCTCGAAAAATATATATACTCAGGAACATATACGGCATAAAAGTTTGAATTATTATACTCATATGCGTATGAGTGATCTGATAATCAACATGATGACTGGTCTCTGATACCACTTGTTAGTTAAATTTTATCCACAGATAAATTATTTATCCAGGATCCAAAATCATCATGTTGAAATTATCAAGAATTAAATAACTGAAGCGGAAGCGTACCTTAATCAAACGTGATTCACGATAAACGATTCGGTTGGTTGGATCTTCCAAATCGATACGTAGTCCTTATTTTTTCTCTGATGATGGGATGTCAGACAAGATGAACAGTACGTAGGATTCAGGGACCATAACCGACTTTATATACTGAATTGCCAATTAACCTAATCCGGCCCATCATGAATTAGGTAATGGCCTGGTATCTACACATAAAAGCCCATACATTAATTAGATGCATTAAAGCTCAATATACAAAATCCTTATTAGATCACTTTAAATGGACTTAACCAAAATTGAAAGCCTTTTATTCAATACACAATAATTCACATATAAGCCCATACGATTGATTAAAATCCTTACAAGGAAAAGTTAGAACCGTTTAAAATGGTCCTCAACGATGTATTTTTCATTTTTTTTCACGAGTCAACTTTAAAAACTAATTTTTAGTGTACCATTTTGAAAGATTTATAAAAACTAAAATCTTGCACTTTCAAAATCATATAATGACTGTCAAAAACAAAGAAGAACGGGCATCTCAAAATGACCACTCACTTTTTTTGAATCCTTGTGGTTATCGGCTTTCAAAAATCTATTTTTCGATTTTGCTTTTACGTGTTAGATCTCTTCCAATTTTTAAAATCATGCATATTTTAGGCAAAACTGAGTTTTTAATATATATTACTCAAATAACGCGCAAAAAATTTTAAATTCGTTTTGAAATTATATAATAGACGATGAATCATAATTTGACAAAATGTTGTTTTGATTGTTCATGTGCAATCAGAAGTTCTCACACAGTACTTTACCTTATTATTATCGAATTACAAAATTGTCAAATGTAGAAAAAGTTATAACCGTTTAAAGTAGTGTCTTAAAAATGTATTTTTCATTTTTTTCACGACTCAAATTTCATCTTATTTTTTACAAAAATGTTACTTTTAATTATTCATGTGCAATAACACTATTACATACATAATTAAAGATATTACTCGTGTATCGCACAAGCTTGACTAGTTTTTTTTTTTTTTAAATATTATATATACGAGGGAATTGAGAGACACTAATCATTTGTGGCAATCATTTATTTATTTATTATTATTTTTATTTTGTCTAAGTTTGATCAACTTTGTGAAATAAGAAAATTAAGTCGTAATATTAAGATATTGACATCGATGTAAAATTTTCAAACAGTATTTTACTACATTATTTTTGAATTACAAAATCGTTAACCATAGCAAAATTTAAAGACATTTAAAATGGTTCCTTAACAATTTATTTTTGATTTATTTTCAAGAATCAACTTTCGTCTCATTTCAATATATGCACCATAGGTAAAACTAATTTTTTAATGTGTACCACTTCGAAAAGCTTATAAAAAACTGCAAACTTACATTTTTAAAATCATACAATGACTATCAAGATAAGGTGAATGTCCAACAAAAAATGACGACTCACATTTTTTTAAATCACTGTGGTTATCGTTCATTAAAAATCAATTTTTTGATTTTCCTTTTACGTGTAACTTTCGTCTCATTTTCAAAATCATGCATACTATTAAAGAAACTTAGTTTTCAATAAACTACTCAAAGAGTTTGCATAAATTTACAATTCGTTTTCAAAATTATATAACGATCAAGGAATCATAATTTGACAAAATTTTACTTTTGATTGTTCATAAGTAATGTGAAATTCTCACACGTTACTTTGTTGTATTATTTTCGAGTGACAAAACTATTAATCGTAGAAAAAGCTATAACCTTTTAAAATGATTCATTCATAATGTATTTTTCATTTTTTCACGAGTCAACTTTAGTATCATTTTCAACATATGCACTCTAGACAAAATTATGTTTTTAATGTACCACCTTGAAATGTTCATAAAAACTACAAACTTGCATTTACAAAATCATATAACTGTCAAAATAAGGTGAACTCGTATCCAAAAATGGCTACTCACTTTTTTTTTTTTAAATCTTTGTGACTAACTATCTTTAAAAATCTATTTTTGGATTTTCCTTTTACAGTTAACTTTTGTCCTATTTCAAAATTTCGCATACTTTAGACAAAACGAAAATTTTAATATACCACTCAAAGAGTATGCAAGAATTTACAAATTCGTCTTCGAAATTATATAACAGTCGAGGAATCACGATTTGACAAAATATTACTTTTGATTCTTCATGTGCAATAATACTGTTGCACATATAATTATAGACTAGACACTACTCGTGCAACGCTCGAACTAGATTAGTAATTAAAAAAAAAAAAAAAGATAGGATTTTTAAGTCTTTTACATCATTAGAATTAGAATTAGAAAGTTTTGTTAGAATTTCATATACTTGACATGTGCATTTTGAAAGTCATCTCATTAAAATGACATTTGCTGAGGACATCGACTCAACTCAAAGTAAGAAAAAACCTTCGCTCTTCATCGCACTGCTGCCTAAACCCTAAACCCTCCCTCCATCCCCCAATACGCCATTTCGGATCTCCCATCGACAAGATGTAAAAGAATACAGTGTTGGCTGTTGCAAATATCTGTTCCTCCTTAAGATACAAATGACTTTTCGGATTTTTTATTTAATTGCAGCCAATGTCTAAAGAAGCTGCTCTGTTTACATGTTTCCTTATATTTTTTGTAGCCATGTTATTTCTTTTCCGCAGTCTTATGGGCTTCAGACTCAGAAACTTACATAATCATATTGCAATCTCGTCAAAATCTACTGCTCCAAGAAATTCAATTTCTTACAATTTCCTTTTACGGGTAACTGATTTTTTCTTCTTTTTTGGGGACCCATTTTCCACAAATGCAAATTTTAGCAGTTTTGACGGATTTTCTGATAAAGAATCGATAAGGAAAATTATAAGTGAAGAGAAATGGGATGATTTTAGGATAGTGGGTTGCTTTGAATCAGCTGTAGCACCGGTTTGGGTGTCCAGGATCTTAATTGAACTAAAGCAGGAACCTAGATTAGCTTTCAAGTTATTCAAGTGGGCCCAAATACGAAATGGGTTTCAGCATACAACAGAAAATTGTTGTGTCATGGCTCATATTTTGTTCTGTTCAAGAATGTACAACGATGCCCATGATGTTCTAAGAGAACTGGTGAGTTTGAATAAAAGCAATAATGACAGTAAGACTAAAATATTTCCTTTAGATATATTTGATGCATTGTGGTTGACAAGAAACGTTTGCGTTCCGGGTTATGGAGTTTTTGATGCTTTATTTAGCGTGTTGGTTGAGGCGGGATTACTAGAGGAAGCAAGAGAATGTTTTACGAGGATGATAAGGTTTAGAGTGCGTCCAAAAACCAGGTCTTGTAATTTTCTTTTGCATGGACTTGCAAAGGCTGGGGAAGGAGAGTTGGTGAAGAAGTGCTTCATAGATATGGTTGGGGCTGGAATTGAACCGTCTGTGTATACATATAATATAATGATTGGTTATGTGTGTAATGAAGGTGATATGAAGGCTGCTAGACATCTTTTTGCAAGGATGAAGGAGATAGGCATTATTCCGGATGTTATTACATATAATTCCCTAATTGATGGGCATGGGAAGCTAGGAGAATTGGATAATATGCTTTGTATATACGAGGAAATGCAGGCAGCAGGCTGTTCTCCAGACGTCATAACATACAATACTTTGATTAATTGTTTTTGTAAATTTGAAGAAATGCCTCGGGCATTTGTATTTCTCCGGGAGATGAAACAAAGAGGTCTGAAACCTAATGTTGTAACTTATAGCACATTCATAGATGCTTTTTGTAAGGAAGGAATGTTGCCACAGGCAATTAAATTTTTTGTTGACATGAGGAGAGTTGGTCTTTCTCCAAACGAATTTACATATACTTCTTTGATTGACGCAAATTGTAAAGTAGGTAATCTAGACGATGCTCTGAAGTTGGTCAAAGAGATGTTGGAAGCATCTGTCGAGTTAAATGTTGTTACCTACACGGTATTGCTTGATGGACTATGTGAAGAAGGGAAGATAAAGGAAGCGGAAGAAGTTTTTAGGGTGATGCAGAAAAATGGTGTAGTCCCCAATGAGAAAAGCTATACGGCTCTTGTTCATGGGTATATTAAAGCAAAAAGGATGGCGGATGCCATGGATGTTTTGACACAAATGAGTGAAAATAATATCAAACTTGATTTGTTGCTCTATGGAACTAAAGTCTGGGGCCTTTGCAACCAGGGAAAGTTTGAAGATATGAAAGTTTTGCTTGATGAAATGAAGGCGCATGGTATAGAGTTGAGTTATGTGATATACACAACACTAATTGACACATACTTTAAGGCTGGCAAAGCCGAAGAAGCACGAAAACTACTAAATGAAATGCAAGAAAAAGGTGTGGTTCCTACTATTGTTACATATTGCTCTGTGATTGATGGATTGTGTGGATTGGGATGTGTGGAGGAGGCACTTGATCATTTCCATAACATGCAAAGCATTGGCTTGCAACCTAATGTTGTGGCTTATACAGCACTAGTCGATGGCCTTTGTAAAAATAAACATGTGGGGGTTGCTCAAGAGCTGTTTCTTGAAATGCTTGATAAGGGCATACTTCCAGATAAAATTGCTTATACATCGCTGGTTAATGGGAACTTAAAGCAGGGAAATGTTCAAGAAGCCTTGGATCTGGTGAAGAGAATGATTGAAACAGGCGTGGAGCTGGATCTTCATACTTACACATCCTTGATTTCTGGGCTCTCTAGAAATGGTAAAGTGCAGCAAGCAAGGGATCTGCTTGATGAGATGATTGAAAAAGGTGTCCATCCTGATGAGGTTGTGTATGGTTGTCTCATAAGAAAGTATCAAGAGCTTGGAAATGTGGAAGAAGCTAATTTCTTGCAAAATGAAATGATGAAAAGGGGTTTGGTTAAAGTCGCAAGTGAATGTTCTGTACAAAATGTGCAAAACTGAGCATTTCTAAACCTTGTATTCATTATGATAATTTGACTTTCCTATCTTGGGATGAAGCATAAGAGCTCTGCATAAAGAAGCTGCAAGCCTTTTTCCTTTCAGAATTCTCATCTCCAAATTGCAGTGAGTTATGCTGTTAGTTTTTATCCTTTATCCATGTGTTCTTGATTATTTTAATTACTTTTCTATCTTTTAAATGGAAGCTTGATCGGAAAGCATAGTATGTACTTAAAAAGTTGTTAAATGACTGTAGTGGGTATTCCAGTAACCGCATAGGAAAGTCATGGTGAATGTAAAATGGTTCTCCAGGACAGTTTGAGGACTCCATGCTGTCTGTTTAGCTTTGTGAGAATGCTTTCTGTATAAGGGGTGACTAATGTCAAAATAAATGGAAGAGCTGAGATCTGAAGTGGCCAAGATTAATAACCAAAGAGGTCTGAGAGTAAGAAACTGTCAATCCATGCCTTAAGATGGATATTAGGATTGCCACTATAAAGAGATCTCCTTATTATTCAAACTTCTCCTCAACCTTAAAAATTCCTTGGGACCTCATGGCAGGTCCTAGGAGTTCTTTTTTGTTTTCAAAATAAACACTTGGGGCTGTAGAAAAGTAACCTTGTCGGGCTAAAAAACAAGAGGATGTAAGATTTGATGGATTTTTTTATATGGTTCATAAATATGCATAGTAGCTCTACTTGTTCATTTGCGAAAAATTTAGTATCTGATCTTCCAGAGTTAGCTTCTCTCACAAAACTTTGTTTTCTTGTTTTGCAAATTTTCCATAAAAGTATCCAACATTTTTCTGTGGTATGCCTTGTTGTGTTGCAACCATCATTCATTACAATCATGCTCTCTTCCCCACAGCATAGGAACACATAAGGCATTCAAGGGACAGGTTCTTTGCCAAGTAGTCTCCCTTTCATAAATTTTGAATTGAGTCTTGCAAGAGACCCAAAAAACCACTTATTTTCAAGCATCTTGTTGTAGCACACTCCCATTCAGCATCAATGTACTTTTCTAGTTCCTGCCGTAGCCCCTTTAACATGCTGTAATATTTATTTCACTTTGCCTCCTTTGTTCCAAATCACGAATGCAGGTTTTAATCTCAAATATTTGTCCTGCTTTTCCCAAGTCTCAGCAATTTTCAGCTATGCCATAACTATGCATTTCTCTGCTTTCCATTCTTGAAGCTTTAATTATTTATTTTTGATGCTATACGGTACCAATAAGATAACCAAACTTTTCTTTCCCATAAATAAAGATGTTCATGAACTGAGACCATTGCATACAATTCTGCTCATCCAACTTACGAGTTATGAGTTATGATCTGAATTCTGAAGCCATGGGTTTTGTTAGTCTGCAGTATCAACCTCGGAGGCTGTTCAATGTTATTCTTGGATGTCTCTTCCCATGTTACTCCCAACATTTTGTAGAAGAAATAGAACTAATGGAAGAACATTAGGATCACAGAGTACTCTAATAGCATGAAACCAGGTTTGGAACCCATGAACTTTTTTCTATATTAAGCCCCTGTTTGATCCAGGAGTTCTTACACAACTTTCCACCAAAACTCATTTTCAACCACACATTTTTGTAGGACCACCGCTTTCACATTTTTCAACCTCTTTCCAACCACATATTCTACCAAAAATCCAATTTTCCTCCAATTTCTCCTACACCAAACAGGCTTTAAAAGAGAAAAAATAAGAATGACACATAGGATAGGTGTTCAAATTAGGGCTAGCATGAGCCGTGTCTAGGATCTGTTACAACAACTTAAAATATTTTAAATATGTTACTGATAAAACAAAAAACAGAGAAATAAATAGTTATAACGAGTTTATCCCAACAAATCTTCCCAGTAAGAAGCTCCCGGGGGCATCAAAATTTTTGAGATGTATACACGCATATTATGCCAGTAATTTAGTTTAATTAATTTATGAGTGGCATGTAAAGTTGTCAGGGAGAGATGTAACTGCAAATACAGCAATGATGGACAGAGTTCAAGGTATATTTTTCAGGAACAGTACATGAACTCTATTTGGTTTTTGTCAACTCAATAAAAAGCATTTTTTGATTGATGGAGATCAACTTCTGACTACTGCTTCAGTTGAAATTGTCATATGAAAGTGTCCCAATTCTCATTGATTCTCTAGCGTTTAGGGTAAACTGTTTTTGTCATAACTCAGCGGAAAACTGATAAATATGTATTCAACAGTTTATCTTCATATGCAAAACATCAGATCTTGTCTCCATGGAAGAGATTATTTACAGTATGCTCAATATGAGAGTGACTACATGTTTATTAATTAAGTTGCATTAACTTTGCTGCATGTAAACCACTGATTTTGATGCTTGAAAGTTGAATAATTACATTATATATAGTTGCTGTAAAGTTTATAACTTAAAGAAGGGTCAAAATATGCAGTGTGGTTTCTGGAGAGTAAATTGGATTGATCTAGCACCATTTAACTAGGCAACTGCGTCATGCAGTTTGTGGTTTCATCTGAACTCGGTGTTGAAACTGAGCATAATTGATCCTTTTAAACTAGGAGACTACGCCTCTGTTTGGCAAACTACTTTTTAAACATGTTTTTTATCATACATTTCCCCAAATCACTTTTTAACCACACACATTTTCTCTCTCCACTTTTCAACCACACATTTTACCTAGAAAATACAAAAAAACATGTTTTTAAACAAAAAAAAAATTTAACAAACAGAGGCTACTAGCTACTAAATGAAATTTGAGTTATTGTTCCCTTGGAACATAAGCATGAACTGTGGCAGTTTATTGACTTGATGTTGCTACTTATTCAGTACCCTGGTTTAGAGCTAATAGCCTAATATGGATAGGTGAGAGTTAGTCACCTTGTTTAAAATGAGAGGTTATAGTTTCAGTTGATTACACCATAGATTCTTAACTTTCACTTTCGTACTGTAAGATTCCTCTTTCTTTTGACAGTTTTTTTTAGCACTTGAAGTCTGTATCCTTGATATAACAACAAAAACAAACTAAGCTTTATACTCAAAATGTGTGTTGAATCTATTTTGTACCTCCATCTGATTTGTTTCTGCTTACAGGAGTACATGTCCCAGCTACTGCAATCATAATTAGTGAAGTGATAACAAGTAGTCATGCACCATAATATAGTGGAACAACTTTTTGATGACCATCCTATGATACATAGTAAGTCCCATCTTGACTTACAAATTCTATAGCTGGCATGAAACAGAGTTTCGTTCTCCTGCTATTCAAGATTCACGTATCTGAACCGGTAAAGCAAAAGTTCTCTGATGATTTTGACATTGAACAATTTCAAGAGATCTTGTTTTCTTCTGCTCAGGAGTATGCCAATTTAACTTCTGGTGGTACAATCAATTGGAGAAAGGACACAGCGCACCTACTCTTCACAGATGAAACATGCTGTAAGCTTGGTGCAATGATCCTGATCATGATAGTGATATGCGGGTCACATGGTTATAAATTATCCAAGTTGAAAAGAAATAGTTCCTTTGCTGAATCTTCAAGGCTAATTATGCATTGAACTTACTCATAATTTATTTATTGCCCTCTGAATGAGTTTTTCTTTTTCTTTCTCATTTTCCCTTTTTTGGTCTCAGATGCTATGGGAAAATAATTATTAAAAAGAACAAAAGCACTGTGATGGAACAGGTCGTTAATCAAACTGAAAGGTAACAAACCTTCTCCTGTAAATTTTTTGTGTTAAGTTGTACAATATGCTATTTATTCTACCTCATGGTAGGTTCATACTACCGAAAATCACTCAAAAATTTGCTTACATGATTCACAACACACTTGGACACTGCAATACCATTTTTGGACATGGAATAGTGTGAGGATATCAACCTTATAGGCTCTGTATATTGCATACGATAATTGAAATTCCATTCAAGAATTTCTTGCTCTGATGAAGTAGGATTGTCAATGTGGCCAGATCTGTATTTATTGTATTATTACAATGGAATAAAACTCAATTAAAATGTAAGGGGTTCTGTTTCCATATTCCAGGTGTCTACTTTTGCGAGAATCTTTGTTGAATGTTTGTTTATGAATTTCTATTTATCTCTCTCTCTCTCTCTCTCTCTCTCTCTCTTATAGGACATTGGAAAGATTGAAAAGTGAGTTGGAGGGTTAATTACATTATTAGTCAAACTTTGCAAAAGGTGTTTAAGGGGTCACTGAATTTCAAAAGATTCCTCGTTAATTAATAAACATACAAAATGTAATATTGTTAGTCATTGGGTGATGGATGAAATTACATTTTATAAAGTTCAATGACAAACTGGAAAACTTTTGAAGTCAATGACCCCATGGAAACATTTCGCAAAGTTCTGACCAATCAAGTAAGTAAAGTTGAGTGACTAATGGAAAAATATTTAAAATTTAATGACCACCTGAAAATCTTTCGCAAAGTTCAAGAACTAAAAACCTAATGCAAAATATAGTGACTAATCATTTAATTAATCAGAGCTTTATTAATCTTAATGTTTTTTATTCTATATTCTTTAACACGATCATCATAATTTATAAATCAATTTATAAAAAATACAATTTTTCAAATCAATTTTTAACTACTCACTTTTTTCTCTATACTTTTTAATAAAATGTTTTACTGCAAAATATAAATAAACAAATTTATAATTGCTACAGTTTTACTGAACATAGCTTTAGTCCTTTTCTTTGGGTAATTGACACAAAACATTCATATATTCGACACTCATTGTGCAAAACATCTCAACGTTTTGATTTCTGCACAAAATATCCCAACGTTTTCAAAGTTTGATGAGCTAGAGAGTAAAATAATTGTGTATGAATAAAAAAAGAAAGAAAAAAGACAAATTTTTTTGATAAAAGTAAAAGTTAATTACCTGAAATCGAGTGAAGTTTTCAGGATGTCAAACTGACTCCATAAGTTTCTCTATTAGTCACTGAACAAATTTTCCCTTAATCGTCGAGTGATTGATGAAATTACATTTAGTGAAGTTTAGTGACTAATGAGGAAAATTTTAAAGTTAAATGACCTCCCGAAAACCGTTTGTGAAATTCAGTGAATAATCATGTAATTAACCCATGAGTTAGAAGTTTGAATGTATTAAAGCCTATGTTCGATTGTCGTTATTTGGTTAAAAAAGAGTTTTGAATCGTGATTGATAGGATATTGTGTAGTTAAAAATGAGAGAAATGTTGGGTTTATATGTAGAATATTTTATTATTAAAATATGTGGTTAAAATTGAATGTTATTGAAAAATAAGTTAAAAATAATGAGAATCAAACATAATTTACTCTTTCCAAACCTTCATCGAAGTTGGTCCACATACCTCCATCTTCCGGCATTTCTATTTTGGTAAGACTATGCAATATTGTATTATGGAACGCACAAGCGAATACTGATTTGAACATTCCCTAGGCTTTTTCATCGATGTTTAGTTTTATGATGTAGGAACTAGGCCAAGCTGATACATTTAGGGCCTGTTTGGCAGGCTTTAAAAATTTCGAAAGCAAGATTTTTGAAAGTGCTTATTTGTTTCTTTTTAAAGAAAGACTTAAGGTCATGGTCTGTGCCTCTCTTGCAGATCAGTTTAACTTATGTCGATGATTAGCCTTACGGGGGGCATCTAGGACCTGTCTTCAACATTCTCACTGGATGAGTCTTAAAGCATTATCCATCCCTTGCTCCGACGCAATAAGTCTCCCGCAGCACTATGAGGTTGGAGAGAGAAGTGACGTCGAGTCACCGATCCCATCAAAATGTCCCAGTCACTAAATTCCATTCAACCCGATGTCCACGTTCCATTGTGTTGGTGTCGATAAGTTTTCTAGAAATTCTTCTACAAGACGTAGAAGTTGTGTAAAATGGACCATTAATTCATTTGATTATATATATATATATATATAGCTAAGTGAAATATCATGGCTCGTTGTTATTTATCTATGTTCGGAGACATTTTGTTTATAAATGGTCACGTAATAACTTCTGATTGAACAATTTTTTTAAAAAATCAACAATTTTGACTTGTGAAAATTCTCAAAAAGAACTAATAAAATGTTGTCACGTTGTTATTTATAAACAATTAATAAACGATTTGCCAACCACACTATTAGTTTTTACATTTTATGCTGTGTTCGGTAACTTTTTGTGTCATTTATAATGGTTTGTTGTTGATTTTTAGGTAAATTGTCAGTGTGATTAAAAAGTGATTTCGAAAAATATGCGTGATTAAAAAGTAATTTGAAAATTTTGTTATTTTTAAATTGATTTATAAATAGTTAAAGAACATAGATTTAGTTGAATTTGAAGCAACGAAGTGGGTTCACTTGGCTATAAAGAATTCTCGAAAACCCTGTGAGGTAGCGGGTAGACGTAGACCCGTAATGTAATGAATGAGCGATGATTATAAAAAGCAGCAGTACTACATAAGTAACCTGTAACCTGCGTGTGTGGTGGGGTTCATCACCCTAGATTTGCTCACCATTTTTAGATCTAACAGCTCACCGACCAATCTAACAGAGTTAAGGTTGGCACTTCACTTCACTTGCCACCCTTTGTTCCATAAGGTAAGGATGATCAATTGTGCTACATGAACATAAATTTTTATTTTTATACATACACATGACGACAATTTACTTATTTATTCATTATATCAATATCGAAATCAACGACTCACATCAATTCAATGCAACTTTCGGTTTATATTTTCGGTCCCTTTAGTATTACTCTCTCCGTCCCATAAATATAGTCTTTTACTCATTTTCACACAAATTAAGAAATGTCAATTAATGTTGTTCGAAAAATAAGTTTTACAATCCCTTTTTCTAATATGACCCTAATAAATTTTGTAATTTCCCACAAAATTGAAAAAGTATAAATTTATTTAGGGGAAAATTACATGAAAACCTACCTTTAAAGATCACTTTGTAATAACAAGATGATGAATATTACATTTTTAAAAATCAGGTGCTATTATCCAATCGATTAACATTAATTAATTAAGTATTTTAATATTAATTAAGAATCAAAACCCAAAGACCCACTCTCTCTCTCTCCCAGACCAAACGAGAATTCCTGTTGACCCTGACTGGCGACATCTTCCACCCAAACGATCGGCGACATGGCGGCGACATCACCGACTTCGAGGTGTAGCAGCGGCGATCTTGCTGGAAGCATCCTCTAGGAGCGAGATCACCGCTGCAGGTGTGCAATTTCGCTGCAACAATGGCAGCTCCAATAAAGAACAGGTTCGATTTCGCTACAGTAATGGCATCTCCAATAAAGCAGCTAGCAACGAAGGCAGCGAGAAAATCCACTCCAGTCACCTACAGCGTGAAGAAATCAGGTCAAGTTTTGTGTTGTATGAGGCGATTTCGGCAGTATGCAGTAGGTGATCTTCAATGGTGTTGTGCAGGTTCGCGATGTGTACGGTGGTGAGCGACGGAGATAACTTTTGTGATATGTGCAACGGAGGTGTGCGGTGGTGAGTGACAGGTTTGTGGGTGTCGTGCCTACCGTAATAGGTAGTGTTTGTGTGGACGGTGCGGCGATGGTGGTGGTGCAGTGTTATCCGATGGTGTGGTGGTGTCTGGTGGTATGGTGGTGCGGTGTGTGGTGGTGAAAGTGATGGTGATGGTGATGGTGGTGGTGGTAGTGGTATCACCGGCGGCAGTGGCATCACCGACGATAGTGGCGTGACGGTGGTATACTGGTATTACAGGGAAGGGCACTATTTTGGACCTTGGAAAGGGTTGGGCATTTAGGGTGGGATTGGGTGGGGTGGGGTGGGGTGTGGGTGGGTTAGTGACCAATTATTAAGTAATTGTGATCAAAGATATTGATTAATTGTGACTTTGAATAGTGATTGTGACTAATTATTAGGTAATTGTGACCAAAATGTCGAATATGCGTGACCGTGTACTTGTAACGAGTATGAAATGTGACCAATTATTAGGTAATTGTGACAATCGAATTGTAACCTCGTGTGATCGAACTATGACTTTATGTAAGCGAATTGTGACCTCGTGTGACTGGACTGCGACCTTGTGTGACCAAACTGTGACCTTGTGTGACCAACTGTGACTTTGTGTGACCAATTATGACCTAACTGTGACTTTGTGTGATGGAACTGTGACCTTGTGTGATCAACTGTGACTTTTGTGACCAAATGTGACATGGTGTGACCATTGAACGAGGACGTGATGTGACCTACAATTGTGTCAAATATGACTATGTGTGACCGAACTGTGACTTTGTAAGAACGAAGTGTGACTTTATGTGATCGACCTGTGACCTCGTGTGATCTAACCGTGACCTCATTTGACCTAATTGTGACCTAACTGTGACATCATTTGACCAAATTGCGACTTTGTGTGACCGAACTTTGACCTTGTGTGACCAACTGTGACTTTGGAGGGGTGAAATTTTACAACTAAATTTGTAATTGTGACTCTGTGTGACTTAACTGCGATCTCGTGTCAACTTACGTGACTGACTGTGATTTTGGGGGGTGGGGATGGTGGGGCTAGAAAAAGTAGAAGAAATCAATTTTTGTGGTGAGGTAGGGTCGGGGTGGGTGAGTTGGTGGGGTGGGGGTCGGGGTTGAAAAAATAGAAGAAAAAAATCATTTTTTTTGTGGGTGGAGGTAGGGTAGGGTGGGTGGGTGGGTAGGGGGAAAAGTAGAAGAAAAAAATCATTTTTTGGAGTGGGGGGGGGGTGGGTGGGTAGGGTAGGGTCTAGGTTGGGTTGGGGGTTGGAAAACGTAGAAGAAAAAAATATTTTTTTGGTGGGTGGGTGCGTGGGTCGGGTGGGTAGGGTGGGTTGAGATGAAGTGGTGGGAGTGAAGTGTGAAAAAATAGAAGAAAAATAATTTTTTGATGGGGTATGGTGGGTGGCGGGGTGCGGTGCGGTGGGATGGGGTGGGGCGGTTGGGGGAAGTGTGAAAAAATAGAAGAAAAATCATTTTTGGGTGGAGTGGGGGTGGTTGGGTGGGGTGTAAAAAATAGAAGTAAAATCATTTTTGGATGGGGGTAGGGGGGTAGGATGGGGCGGTTGAGGTGAAGTGTGAAAAAATAGAAGAAAAATCATTTTTGGGTTGGGTGAGTTGTGGTGGGGTTGCTAGGGTGGGGTCTGGTGGGGTTGTTAGGGTGGAGTGTGAAAGTATAGAAAAAAAATCATATTTGGATGGGGTAGGTTGGGGTGGGGTGGGTAGGGGTGTGAAAAATTAGGAGAAAAAAATTAATTTTGGGTGGGGTGGGGTTGGGGATGGGTGGCGGGGTAGGGTCTGGGCGAGTCATGGAAAAGTAGTAAAAAAAAAATCATTTTGGATGAGGTGGGTTGGGGTAGGGTCTGGGGCGAGGCTAGTGGGGGAGTCGAAAATTAGTAGAAAAAAATTAATTTTGGGTGGGGTGGGGTGGGTGGGGTTGGGTAGGTGGCGAGGTAGGATAGGGTAGGGTGTGTGGGTAGGGGGAAAAGTAGAAGAAAAAAATCATTTTTTGGAGTGGGGTGGGTGGGTAGGGTAGGGTCTAGGTTGGGTTGGGGGTTGGAAAAAGTAGAAGAAAAAATATTTTTTGGGTGGGTGGGTGCGTGGGTCGGGTGGGTAGGGTGGGTTGAGATGAAATGGTTGGGGTGAAGTGTGAAAAAATAGAAGAAAAATAATCTTTTGATGGGGTATGGTGGGTGGCGGGGTGCGGTGCGGTGGGATGGGGTGGGGCGATTGGGGGAAAGTGTGAAAAAATAGAAGAAAAATCATTTTTGAGTGGAGTGGGGGTGGTTGGGTGGGGTGTAAAAAATAGAAGAAAAATCATTTTTGGATGGGGGTAGGGTGGGATAGGATGGGGCGGTTGAGGTGAAGTGTGAAAAAATAGAAGAAAAATCATTTTTTGGGGTGGGTGGTGTTAGGTTGGGTGGGTGGGTTTTTTGGGTTAGGAAGGAGTGGGGTGGGGTGGGGTGGGGTGGGGTGAGATGGGGGGTTGGTGGGTGAGAGGAAAAAAAATAGAAGTAAAATCATTCTTGTGGTGTGTGGGGTGGGGGTGAGGTGGGTGGGTGGGTGGAGTTGGGGAGGAGTGGGGGTGGGGTGGGTAAGATGGTGTCGGGGTGGGGGTGAGTGTGGAAAAATAGAAGGAAAAAAATCATTTTTTGAGTTGAGGTGGGTGGGGTGGGGGCCGTGGGTGGGTGGGTTGCCGGGGTGGGGTGGGTGATTGTGGGGTTGGGTTGGGATTGAGTGGTTGTGGATTAGATATTGTTTTGATTTTATTATGTAATATTATATGAGTTTTAATTTAATATATAAATGATAATTATTATAATATTATATTAATTAATTATCTAATTAATAACTGATTTTTAAAAAAAATTTATAAGTTTGTTATGTTTAAAAAGTGAAAGTTTTAGTTGTATAGTTTTGTACTTATTCCTTTATTTAGGCTAATAAAAAACAAGTTAAATAAGAGTAAAATGAGACATAACATAAGAACTCCATTCTCAAAAAAGAAAGTGAACCATCTTTTTGGAACGAATAAAAAAGGAACAGTGAATTATATTTTTGAGATGGAGGGAAGAAATGGTTTTTGTTTTGTTTTAATGGGTAATTCTACTTATGTTTTCAATCGGGCTGAGTCAAGATTTTTAGCTTGTACGTATTGAGGCGTTCGCTGGCGCTACAACAGTTGATTAAAATATTTAAATGGCACTTAAAGTAATGAAGGGTTTTTGACAGTGGTAGAACTGAAATAATACTGTTTTTGAAGTATTTAAGTACAAGATTCATTCTAGCATGGCTGTAAATTTTGTCTGTCTTGAGAACAATAAAAATGTTATATTGCTTTGAGCTGATTTCACGTGAAGCTGCACCCATATGTCCGTGAGCAAAAGAAGTTGATGAAAAAACTAAATGCACACACTTCTCCTGGAGAGAAACTGAAAAAATTGATGAAAAAAATTAATGCCTCTTCACTCCTTTTGAGAGAGAGAAACTGGGTTCTGGTGCAACTCCAAATAAGAAGAAGAAGAAGGTTTTTTATTACTACATAAATTTTGCATTATACGCTTGTTTTGATTTCTGGGTGTTGTGTCGGTGTTTTCATTTCGTGTAAAACATGTTATTGTATTTATCAAACGTGCAGAGTTGATAATGAGACTACTTGGTCCCAACCCAATGGGTAATGATATACAAATACAATAATCCTATTATCATTTCATGAAATTATACCATCGCTCGGAACATAACTCAGTGGTTAAAAGATAAAAATGAGATGAGACTCCTTATAAGTATAGTTAAATAACAAGTTTTTAACTCTACTTCGCCTAGTTACATTCAATGATTTACATCATCCACAAATCTTCGACACATGAGCTGTAGGGGATCATAAGGTTGAAGCTCTAACATTTTTTATATAATCGTACCCTCTTTTTAAAGTGCTAGATCTGGAGATGGGGTTCTCATAGTGAAATTGGTATCTTAAAAGTAAAGACAGTAAAGCCAAATGTCTTTTGGATTCTATATATCCAGCCTACCTTCAACATTCAGTGATCTTTTTTTTTTTTTGCTCATCGAAGCCCCATTTCTTGATTTGATTACCATTTGCCTGCCTTTATTTAATTATGGAAATCTTGAAATCAAGAGTTGATTTTTAGATATATCAAAGAGAGGTCAATATTAAACTCCATCAATGGGTCTCTCCTTCTTCTTCTTGTTGGTGTTGTCATCATTCATTGCTTTCCCAGAAGTAAGATCAGGAGATGCAGAAGCACTTGTTGCATTAAAGGTTGTACTTGATCCATTGGGTTTTCTTCAATGGGGAGGAGGAACTGATTTCTGCAAGTGGGAAGGGGTTAAAGAATGCATGAATGGAAGGCTCATTAAGCTTGTGGTTGAAAGATTAAATTTGAGTGGCACACTGGATGGGAAAAGCCTGAATCAGTTGGATCAGCTTAGGGTTTTGAGCATTAAAGAAAACTCTCTTTCTGGGACAATTCCACAACTCTCGGGCCTAGCAAATCTGAAATCTCTTTACCTCAACGATAACAAGTTTTCCGGCGAAATCCCGGCTGGGATTTCACTCTTGCACCGCCTGAAAGTGGTGGTTCTTTCTGGTAACAGACTATCAGGTCACATACCTCAGTCCTTTGCTGATTTGAGCCGACTGTATATTCTTTATTTGCAGGATAATCAATTGACTGGTGATATTCCAACTTTTAATCAGACCAGTTTAAGATTCTTTAATGTGTCTAACAATATACTCTCTGGTGAAATCCCTGTTACCAATTCAATGATTAGATTTAATCAATCCTCATTCAGTGGTAACATTGATTTATGCGGTGAGCAAATTCGAAAATCTTGTAATTTTGGTCCATATTTAATCCCTTCCACTAACAAATCGAGGCATCATAAGAGGAATAAGAAGCTTTTTGTTATAATTGTTTCATGTATTGTTGGATTTATGTTATGCATTTTATCTATACTTCTGATTAAATGTTTGTGGAAGAGAAGTAAGAAAGAGGAGAGAAAGAGTAAAGTGGTCGCGGGAGGAATAGACGAGGGGACAACTAGTGTTGGTAGGGACGGTGATAATGGGGGAAAACACGGAGTATTCCCGTGGGACCAAGGGGGTGAGGGACCAGGGAGTTTGGTATTCCTCGGACCAGGGGATCAGCAAATGAGCTATAGTTTGGAGGATTTGTTGAAGGCATCAGCCGAGACTTTGGGGAGGGGGAGCACTGGGAGCACCTACAAAGCAATGATGGAGTCGGGTTACATTGTGACTGTTAAGAGGCTAAAGGATGCTATGTATCCAAGGATGGAGGAGTTCAGGCGACACGTTGATATTCTTGGTAGATTAAGGCATCCCAATCTTGTTCCTCTCAGGGCTTATTTCCAGGCTAAGGAAGAACGCCTCCTTGTGTACGATTATTTTCCCAATGGCAGTCTCTTCACTCTCATTCACGGTACGTTCTTCTCTCTCGGATATCATCTGCATTATATGAAGTGTTTCTCCTGATCACTGCCAAGGGAACTTCTGATCTAATGTTGAAATGCAGTAGGACCTTATATGCTTCCCATGACAAATCGAAAGATGTTTATAAAAGATCTATGGAGTTCCTATGTAGATGGGCAGTTTAGGAAATTTTCTATTTGTCTGTCAGTGTTACACAGTGGTGGATAACTTAACAAGTTACAAATCAATATGATCTGTTTCTAAAGGCTTCCTTAAAATATGTATTTTGTCACAAACTGTAATTATTAAATTTTAAAGACGAAGCAGTAATTAGAATCCTACAAGAAACCTCGTGATGCATTATACTTATTTATGTTCAACAGAAGTGTCTCTTGAAGCATCGGCATCACCAATTGTTTCTTAGCAGTTACTGATGGATGCATTTTCTGTTTTTATGCTGGCGTTTTGTGAAGTATAAATTTTACTTGAATCGTCTTTTATCAACGATTTCGTCACTTCTTTATATGTTGATTTCCTTCACCTTGTATGGTTGGTTTGAGCTCTGACAAATTATAGCATTCCTAGTAAATTATGAAGAAGTTTTAGTAATTTTTTCTCATTATGCCCTCATATTCCATGTGTAAGGTTTCACTGCTGAAATTAAAAAACTCGAAACCACAAGCTCGGATCAACCTTACACTTAGATAGAATTTATAATAAGATATAGTACATTTGATGAATCTCGTGAATCTGAATTTTGGTGCAAAATGTAGAAATTTCGTCAACAAAACCGTCCAAATGTCCAACTTCTGACAGTAATTCACAAAGCAAGTTAGGATCTAGAAAGAGTTGTGCTAGAAACCAAAAGACGACTCAAAGCCTAACTATATTGTAACTAATCCAGTACTTATACGTTTTCGAAACTTAATTAGGGTAGAGATAATAGACTTGGGTTGGGCTGGTCCTACTAATTGGGCTTGAGCACTATTCCAACGCCATGCCCCTTTGCAAACGGTTCCTTAATTCTTGCAAGAAGAGCATTTTACATCTTATTCTCATATGGTTTTGCTTAGTGAGGAGATAGAAATATTTTGGGAAATGAATTATTTCTGCCTTGAGGAACATTTTTAGTGTGATTATTACGTTGCAGGATCAAGAGCTTCAGGTGGTTCAAAGCCTCTTCATTGGACATCCTGCCTTAAAATAGCAGAGGATTTGGCTAGTGGACTTGTTTACATCCATCAGAACCACCCTGGTCTAACTCATGGGAACTTAAAATCTTCAAACGTACTTTTGGGGTCAGATTTCGAGTCCTGCCTCACAGATTATGGCCTAACACCTTTCAGAAACATAGATTCCGTTGAGGAATCGAGCGCTTCTTCCCACTTTCACCTAGCCCCCGAATGTCGTGACATGCGAAGGCCAGTAACGCAACAAGCCGATATCTATAGCTTTGGCATCCTTCTCCTCGAGCTCCTGATGGGAAAGACTCCTTCCCAAGACCTTGTTGAAGAATACGGTTCAGATATTCCTAAATGCATGCGATCAGTACTAGGAGAAGAGACAGAGTCGGGCGATGAACCTACATCATCTAGCAATGAGGCTGCCGAGGAAAAGCTAAGTGCACTTTTGAATATTGCCATGGCTTGTATATCGGTTGCACCAGAAAACCGTCTTGCGACGGGGGAGGTCTTAAGGATGATTAGGGAGGCAAGAGCAAAAGCTCAAGTTTCTTCTAATAGTAGCGACCATTCACCGGGAAGATGGTCAGATACTGTTCAAAGCTTGCCTCGAGAAGAACATTTGAGTATTTGAGAATTCTTTTTTTCTCCAAATTGAATTCGTCCACCTCTTTCTCTTTCTACTTTCTTCTTGTCGCTTCGGGCATAGCTCGGATAGCAAAAGTTGAAGTAACGTAATATTAGTCACATTGACAGTCATTAGGTGAGAAGTTCAAATCATGATCAATACTTTGAATTTGACCACCTTGTGGCCTAAAACCAATAGACAAGTTTCAAATTCTGGTTAATTGAAGCACATTCCGTGATTTACATTCTTTACAAAGACTCTAGAGATAGGGGCAATGAAGACCGTCAAGATTGTGGTTCAACTTTTTTTTTTTAATTTTTTTACTTCTTGTCTATTTATCGAAGTAAACTTCATCTTCTTAACTATATCAAGTATTGCCCATTTCTTTCTCGAACTCCAAAAATTTGCATCAATAGCAAAATGGCCGGAGTCACATGGTCGCCTACCATTATATTATACCATATGAAACATCTAAACCTATGCTTGCTTGAAAACAATTTATAAACGATTTCATTATTAAATAGACAGAAATAAATGACTTATAAAAATGAAATTGACTATTTATATATTGATTTAAAAACGTTACGGATGCTAGAGTAAAGCACCTTTAGTCTTTCAAATTGCCTTCCCACGCTCTATTCTTTTATATCTATAAAATGAAATCATCAATCTCAACAAATACATATGACGGGAAAAAAAAACAAAAAAAAAATTGTTATTGATCTTCTAACAACAGCGACGACCCTTACAGTCAAAGAAAATCATCAACTATCCAAAACCATACAATGGAAGAGAAGTATCGTCCAGTCGAGACTTTGAAGAGAATGAATAAAAAGTTTACGATGATAAATAGGAGGGTTCTACTCTACTTCTAAACTCCAGTAGAGAAAAAATTGAATTTGCCAACACAGAGCAAATCAAAACAAAGCCTGCAAAGCTTCAGCACAAATTGGATTAACAAGAAGTACCATAAATCCAACATTTATCCTTCTCAAGAGTACATGACACCCATCTTCTTTGCAAACTCGTCTCCATCTTCATCATCAGGGTATTCCTCTTCAGCTTCTCCATTTTCCGCTTCTTCATCTAAGTCGTCGTAAAATTCTCCATCCACTTGCTCATAATCAGACGCACCATCCCTCTGCTCATACGCTTCTTGTTCTTCTAACCGATCCTTAACTATCATTCCATATTCAGCTTCAAACTTTCTAGCATCACTTAATCCATATTTTTCTGCCCTGCCATTATCACCTGATGCAGACTTGAAATCCTCATTAACAGGTGCGGAGGAAAGAGCACGCTGATCCTCCACAGTCGAAGTAATCTTAGTCATTTTCCGTGATCCTTCTTCCTTTTGATTATTGTCTTTACAATTACCTGAAGAGGCTATTTCACCTCTTTTCTGCTTCAGAATCTCTTCCAGAGGCTTAGGCCCTTCAAATGGGAGATCACCACCAGTTTCTTGATAGGCATCAAGCATCGGTTTCTTTCTCTTCCCAAGTGATTGCTGCTCACTAGCCTCACCATTTTTCTTGCTTTTCAGCTCTGCAAGACTTTTTGGACCAGCAAAGTCAGTAATATTGTCACCCTTCATTTCTCTTCTAAAGTTCACACCTCTATTATTCTCCCCACCACTATTATCCTCCTTCCCCTTTACTCTGTCCCCAAGCCTTCCATGGTGAGAGGACTGTTGTGTCCTTCCATAAGACGATTTACCATGAGCTGGGACCCTAATTATTTCCGTATCAATCTGCAAGTCCCTTCCATCAAGTGGAGAAGATCTCCCTGGAAGCTTTATTCTTCCTCGTAGGCGACTGCTAAGAGAACTTTCCCGTGGGGTTAAATACTGTGTGTCCCTACTTGAAACCTTGTATCCTTGATCCTCATGTCTGTCATGTGCATATTCTTGACTGATGACAGACCTCAAACCATTACCTCTTCTGTGCTTTGATAAATGACGCCTTAGATCTGCTACACTAACTTGATCGGGGCTACTGGCTCTAGCATGTCTCTTTTTCTGGTAGGCAGACCCTCCTAACATCCTCTCAGATGAAGCCCCGAGCTGCTCCCAAGCATACTGACCTTGAAGGTGCTCATATGATTCATAACCACGATGATCACGATACATATCACGGTCAACATCAACCATTGAATTGTAATTAGCAGTATGGCCAATGTCGTATTCATTCCTGCCTTCGTGATCCCCAGTCATTCCATACTGATCTTCACCAGGATAGTAATCAGAATCTCTTAGTTCATCATCCACCAGAACATCAAAGCCAGGGGATGGCTCTCTCGAAATTTCTTCTGCGTCCTTACTGTTCATACTACCATGTTCATCCAACGGGTGAGAATGCTGAACAGAGATGGTCCTGCTGGCTTGCTTTCCATAATTAGAAGGTGATAGACTTGTTGGTCTGTAGCTGGAAAACTCTTCATTCATCTCCAATGTCGGTGGTGTCTTTTTGCTTACAGCAAATTCATTCCTCGGTGGAGCAGGTTCCACTTTCATAATTGGTTTTTTATGCAAAGGTAACTCACCAGATTTTTCTACAGTTTTAGATGGGACCTTCTTTTCTTGTGCGCACTTTTCAGGCCCACCAAAAGTATTCTTAAAAGATGCAGGCTCAGCAGTAGACATTCCTGGCGCCTGTGTACTTTTGCTGCTCACAGAATTCGGTGCATGCAAAAATGGACACCAGTCACCTTTTGAACAGTACCCTTTCTGGAAGAATATGCAAGGCACCCCTTGTTTACCGGAGGCATTTGGAACATGTGGAGAAGGTGTAGAGGCAGTCTGCAATGGAGGTATAGCAGATGGAGCAGAAGTTTGAGCTTGTGTCCCCAGCAGTGCATCGAGCGGCTGAAGAACAAAAGAAGATCAATACCCTCTTTGCTAATAATAAAAACTAATAGTAAAGAACAGTGATATCACCAAAAAATATCAATTTATATTTGCATGATTTCAATCAACTTAAAGCACAAAGTTGATAGACTAATCCATCTATGCCAAGAAAGAGAAGACTCACCGGATGACGGAACCCACACTTGGGATTCAGACAATTACTATATAACCAGAACCAACAATCCCTCGGGTTTACCCTTGCAACGTCACTGTGGCGGTACTCGCATTCGCTTCCCTGTTGCCAAAGAATAAGTGGAATGTAAATACGAAGGGAAAAAGAGCAGGCAGCAGAATTTATTAAACTATGATACAGAATGATGACATAAGCCTGTGCAAGTGGAATGTACTGGCCCACTAAACATCACTTGATAATTTCATCTTGATGGAAAGAATGCCAACAAAAATCACTTAACTGAACAGGATACTGAAATTTCTAAACAAAGCATATCCTTCTGCAGGCACAAATAACTAATACTTAGACCAGGGAGCCAGATTCCACGTAACCCGTAATTTGGACAGAACGTGTAATCAATTAGTGCAATCAATTAGTCACATTAGACGTGAAAAGCAACAAAAACCAGTCAGCAGGAAACTGGAACAATTAATAGGCTGCATAAATAAATAGAAAATGTGACAAAACATGGAGTCCAGTGAGCGATTGACAAACCTAATTAATGATCAATCATCTTATTGGTCAATTTTACAACTAAACCACCATTTTAACTGCCTACCGATTTTTTTTTTTTTTTTTTTTAATTCCTAAACAAGAAAACTCCCTAAAATAGAAACAAATAAACTTTATACAATGAAATTTCATTCCATAAATTGAACCTCACACACCAGCAGTTTCTTAATAGAGACATGCACTTCGCACATATACGTGCATATATAATACACAAATACACATGCGGCACACATATTCTAAGATACACGAGTGTGTATGGATGGATGGAGAGAGCCGTTCTGAAAAATGCAAAAATAATCCATTAGTATAAGAAAATCATACATAGAAATATATAACCTTATAAATTAAAAAGACTTAGAAGAAAAAGAAATCAAGCAAAATTATGGGGTTTTTCAAGAATGAAACTAAACCTCACATAATCCATCACCTAAAGGAGAAAAATGCAACGCCTAACGTACTCATACAATTCACATACAAAAGTAAGATGAAGAACCCTAAATCCCTAAGAACTTCACAGATCCTCGACCATTAATTTCAATATATCTCCTGAAAAGATCTAACACGTGCAGAAAATCTATATAAATTTATTCATGCACAAATACATACTCGGAGTAAAATAAATAATTCCAAGAAAAAACTTAAAAAATAACCTTTTTGCAAGTTAAAGGAGAAGCGAGAAAGTAAACGCAATCCGTGTGTCTCTTAATCGCTTCATCTTCAGCTGATGATGCCGCCGTCTGTGGTGGTGGTGGTGGTGGCGGCGGCGGAGCTGCTGATTCAATCTGCGGTGTTGGGCCCACCATGGTGGCTCTCAGAAACCCTAAAAGCTTGCAGATCCTAAATAAAACCAATTATTCTGAAATATTGTAAGGATCTAGGGTTTCTTGAGGCGACTGAGCGATCTCAGTACGAATCCAATCACCGGCTCATTAGACTAACATTTTTTCCAGAATTTTGAGCGAGAGTTTTCTTCAGATTATACGGAATGAAGAGAGGTAAGGCTTTAGGATAAGCGAAAATGTTTAATTAGCCTCATTTATTTTATTTCGTTTGAGCAAGAGACAGGCTCAACGATGATGATAACGCAGAGTTGGAGGTCAAATTATAAGTCGAGTTTGCCCTTGTTCAATACTCAGATAATGAGACTTTTTCCAAAAAATGTTTTTTGAAATTGAAGTGATCCAAGTTAGGACATCGACCGAAAAGATCGAGCTACAAGGAACAAATGTGCAAGTAAGAATTTGGTGACCTCAAAAGTCAAACAAGAGACGATAAAAGAAGGCCCAAAACAAGCGTTAATGGTTAGAAATCAAAATAAGAAAGGGTAAATATATTATCACTACACTTTTTATTTACCACACCACATTTTAAATACATCACACTTAAGCCTTTGTTTGGCAAAATGTATTTTTTTATGTTTTTAAGCAATACAATTCCCCAAATCACACACATTTTTTCTTTCCACTTTTCAACCACATATTCTACCTCGAAAACATATTTTTAAACATACAACTTTTATGAAACAGAGGCTAAAATCCGTCTTTTATATAAACACACCACTATTAGTTTACAATAATAACCCTAACTTAATTAAAGAGGAAAAAAGAGTTAACCACATTAGACCCTAATAGATGAGTCACGTATACTGGCCGAGCATCTGTCGAGAAAGAAGGATTGCTAACAGGGTCAAGAAACTCAAGAGATCTCGAAGTTATCTTTTAGCCTCTGTCAAGCCCAACTGGAATGCACCAAAGGGTATTGATTCTTTGGTCAAAACTCAGTAGAAAGCTCAAGGGATTGATCGACCTTGATGTCCAATTTTGGATAATAGACAATGTCAAGTACCTTGAGATGTTGGTGACAACCAACTCTTGATAAAATTAGTGTGGCTCTTGTGATGTTTGTTTGTATGTTTATTAGTATTTCATTTTGTAAGATTTTGTATTTTTTATATGAGTTTTTTCTGTTGAAATGCAAGAGTAAAGTGCAAATCAGAAAAATTTATTTCGAGAATGAATTGCAAAAAATGCAAGAAAAACTCGAAATGATGAAGACCGAGAAGGAGTAGGCAGAGGGATTTTTAAGGTCAGAAAAGAGGCATTGAAGCAAAAGGAAGAACAATGGCGAATTGAATATCCTACATAATTGATAACTCGAAAAAACGGAAAAAGGAGAGAAGAAAATGGGAAGATGCAGGTTGTGGTGGTACTTGAAGAATTAGAGATGAAATTTAAGTGGTTATTTATATGATTTCAATTGTGTCCAATTTTATAAATAAAAAAAGTACTTAAATTTGTGGTGTAATAAATAAATTTTGTGGTGACAATATAGCCACCTAATAAGAAATTACAGGTACACTCATTTTATACTTTAGAAGAATCAAATTCAAAAATAATAACAAACCTATAAACCTTAAAAATTAAGGTTGTAATTTTATACTTTAGAAGAATCAAATTAAAAAATAATAACAAACCTATAAACCTTAAAAATTAAGGTTGTAATTAAGAAATTTTTGCCAATTTTAAATTTATTCTATTTTAGTTCAATCAGAAGTCTAATTTTTTGTAACTTTTGATTAAATTCTCAATTTCCTCAGTTCCACCTTTATTGCTATAAAATGGTTTATTTATATTAGATTCATAATTAGATTAGGAAATATCTTTTATTACTTTTTCAATTAAATTAGGTTGTCTATTTAGTTTCCTAATTAGAATATGACTTTATTTCTTAGTCTATTTAAAGTGATGTGATCCAAGGTAGGAAGTCAAAGGAGAAATCAAGCTACAATTAAGACAACAACAATCTACATAGCAAAACGAGCAAGTTTCATTTTGGACCCGAATTTAGATTCAAATTGGATCAAGTCACTTCAAATGATCGAAAAATGATGCAGTGTGACACTTACGATTGTAACTAAAATACTTACGGTTGTAACTCAATTTCTGTGTCAAATTACAGTCGTAATTAAAAACACTTACGGTCGTAAGTGTTATTCTGTCCGCGTGACGCTACCAACTCGGAATTTCGCGAATTTTTAATTACTTTCTGTTTTTAATTATTTATTTCCATATTTTAAGTCCTATTACGGTTAGGGTTAGGTTAGATGCAATTTTTACTTTATATTATGTTTTGTATTCATTATTGAACACAACTTTGATATTGAATTGAATTTGATAGTGTTTTCTCTTGAAATGTGAGATATTTCATTTTCTTGTTCTTCAAGAACACTATTGAACTTATCAAGTATTTGTGAAATATTTGTGGCGTTCCAATCCTAACTTATCAAGGAATTGGACAATCCTTTTGGCGTTCAATAACTTTGTTTCTTCATTCCGCATCATTGATTCATCGCGTTGTGATTGTTGAGTCAAGGTCCTACCGTCTAATCTATCGTTTATCTTTTCCGTTATTTCTATTTCTTTATTATTTTAGTTCTTGTTATTTTTTGGCTGAATTTATATCTTTCCTATAATTTGTTATTTATTCCGCGTTCTTTGTTGCGTTTCTCAAGTGGAATCGCATCATAAAGGCTTCTTCATTGTAACTTTTAATGACACGACTTTGATTATTTTTGAGTGATTTTTCAATTAAAAATGTGAGGATACCCTTATTTCTTGTTCTTCGTTGAGCTTCATAGAACTTATCAAATGATTAGATAATCTTTGTGACGTTCAAGAATCATGGTTCTTGTTTTCGCATTGTAACGGGTTTAAGATTTCTCTGTCTTATGTTCTTGCATCGTGAAGCTTGGGTTAGGATCTTATTGTCCGTTATAATTTGAATTTAGAACTTTACAACGTTTTCAATTATTATTTCGTAGTTTTTCGTGTTTCCCAAAAAAAATTACATCAATTGATATCAGAGCGTAGATCTAAATTCATGTTCTTCATTTTTGTTCTTACTTCTTTTTTCTTGGTCATTATTCCTAATTAGTTGTGTTTCATGAAAAAAAAATTGAATTTCTTCGAAAGCTGAGTTTTTTTAGTTTGTTGTTTATCGGGATTAATTTTTGTTAAAAGAAATTAATTTCGAAAATTTAAAAATATATATATCAATTCCGAAAACTCAAGAACCACTTTCTTGATTTCTTTAAATTCTTGTTGTGTTGAAATTTCCATTCCTCAATTTCAAGAACTACTTTTTTGAAATTCTTGAAATCTTGAAATCCTTTCTTCTCGGTGTCTTCCATTACTTTGTGTCTGATTCTTCAATTGGTTCTTTGGAGAACTTGGAAAAAGGTACTAAAGAGAGGAAAAAGGCAAGAGTGGTGAGATTATTTAAAAAAAAGGTCAATTCACATGATACACGAGTGTAAAAACACGCGATGATACTTTTTTATAACTAACCATGTCTGAGAGGAGAAGATAATTTTCTTCATCAGTGAGTGACAAAAAGCAATTTAACATGATGGTTGCATTCCAAAAGCAGTTTGATGAACTTCGATTGGCAATTGAAGGGGTAAATAATAGGTTTGATACACATGGTACACACATTTCTCAATTGCGTACGGAGCAATCTAAAACAACCTCTAGGGCTAGGAGGGAGAATCGACGTGAAAATAATCATAGGTTTGGAGTTGAGATTAATGATGATAGGATAGGAAGTGATGGCAAAAGTGTTCAATCTTCCATGACTAGTGTAGGAAGGATGGGTGATAGAGGAGATAGGTGTGACAAGGAGTATGGAAGAAATCATGTAGATCGGAATAGAGCGGATGAGAACCTTGGGAATATCAAGATGACAATACCATCTTTCCAAGGTAAAAATGATCCTGATGTGTATTTAGATTAGAATAAAAAGGTTGAATTATTTTTGCTTACCAAAATTATTCGGAGGAGAAGAAGGTGAAGTTAGCTGTTATAGAATTCACTGATTATGCTATCATTTGGTGGGATCAATTGGTAACAAGTAGGAGGATAAATTATGAGAGGCATGTGGAGCATTAGGGTGAATTGAAGGCGATTATGAGGAAGAGATTTATTCCAAATCACTACTATTGGGACATCTATCAAAGACGGTAAGATCTTTATCAGGGTTCTAAGAGTGTAGAGAATTATCATAAGAATATGGAAATCGCGATGATTAAGGCTAATTTTGTGGAGGATAGAGAGGCTATAATGGTTTGACTTTTAAGTGGGCTAAATAAGGATATAGCTAATGTGATTGAGATGGAGGACATGGTGCACATGATTATGAAGGTTGAAAGGCAGTTGAAAAAAAAAAAAAGGCATCGGGCATTCTTCGAGCTCTTATCCTTCTCAACAACCAAAAAGGGAAGGCAATGAAGATCTTGCATCAATGGAAAGGTTCGAGCCAGTTAAAGGGAGAGAGGAGCAAACACGTAAAGGTAAACATATATCTGATTCCCAACCTATTAGGAATAGAGAGATTAAACGTTTTAGATGTTTGGATGTTGGGAACATAGCTTCACAATGTCCAATAAAAAGATAATGCTTTGCGTAATGATGAAGTGATGTTTGGGGATGAGGTTTATTATGAAGAGATGCCTAAGTTAGAAGAAGCTAGTGATAATGAAGAATTATTATGTATTGTGGTAGGTGAATTACTTGTTAATAGGTGTGCTCTTAATGCTAGAATTAAGGTGGATGAGGTAGATGAGCAAAAAGACACTATATTTCAAACTCGGTGCCTTTTAAACAATAAAGTGTGCAGTTTGGTGAATGATGGGAGGAGTTGCACCGATGTTGCTAGTACTATTTTGGTTGAGAAGTTGGGGTTACCTATATGATAACATCATAAGCCTTATAAATTACAATGATTGAACGAACCTGGAGAGATTAAAGTGAATAAGCAGGTTAGTGTGAATTCTACTATTGGCAAGTACAGTGATAAGATGGTTTGTGATGTGGTGCTTATGCATATTGGACATATCTATCTGGGGAGGCTATGGTAAAGGTCCATGAGGATCAACAAAAATTGAAAATGGGGTTTGGGGGGAAAATAAGATAGTTGAGACCACGACTTCAGAAAAATGAGAGAATGTGTGCAAAGAGAAAAAGAAAAGAGAGGCCACCAAAAATGAGTTTTTTTTTTTTTTTTGCACAAAGGTTGGTGTACAATGTTCTTTTCCTTGTACTTAACCACACTAACAAATCCCTTCTTAGTTTGGACAATTCAGGTTTGTAGGTACACAAGTCAGCTTCTAAACTTAAAGTTTGGAAGAACTTTAATAGCTAGCACAAGCGAGTTCCTCAAGCCAACAAAAGCAGGAGACATATGACCATTGGACAAGGTGCAAATTCGATGTCGAATCCTTCTCAAGAGAGAGGGGTTGATTTGATCCAAGATAAGACATCAAGGAAAATATCAAGCTACAAGGAACAAAGGTTCAAGCACAATTTTGGTGGCTCCAAAGGTCAAACAAGAGGTGATAAAAGAAGGCACAAAACAAGTGCTAATGAGTGGAAACCAAAATTCAAGGTGAAGGACGGAAATGGAAGAACCACGTGATCGCACAGTTCAAAAATCAGGTGGTCGCTCGATCATTAATACAAAAGGCAGAATATGATGACGTATTGCCACAGGATCGTGTTGTTCTACCAAGATAGATTTTTTCCAATTTTAGATTTATTCCGTTTTAGTTCAATTAGAAATGTAGTTTTTGGTAATTTTTTATTAACATCTGAATTTCCTTATTTCCACCTTTATTGTTATAAAATGGTTTATCTAAGCTAGATTCCTAATTAGACCAGGAAATATCTTTTATTACTTTTTTCAATTAGATTAAGTTGTTTGTTTAGTTTCTTAATTAGAATATGACTTTATTTCGTAAGCTATTTAAAAGTGTCTTCATTGTAGCTTTTAATGACACAACTTTGATTATTATTGAGTGATTTTTCAATTAAAATGTGAGAATTCTCTTATTTATTGGTCTTCATTGAACTTCATAGAATTTATCAAAGATTTAATCTTTGTGTCGTTCGACATAGAACTTATCAAAGGATTAGACAAACTTTGCAGCGTTCGACAATCTTGGTTCTTGTTTCAGCATCGCAATGGGTTTAAGATTTATATGTCTTAGGTTCTTGGGTCGTGAAGTTTAGGTTAAGATATTATCGTCTATTATAATCTGAATTTAGAACTTTACAGCATTTTCAATTATTATTCCGAGAGTTCTTTGTGTTTCTTAAAAGAAATCATATAAAAAATAGTAAATTATTTAAGAATGTGTAGTTAAAAATAAGAGTTTTTATTTTTGCGTAATATTATTTTATTTAAGAATGTGTAGTTGAAAATAATAGAGAAAAAATGTATTAAAATTAAAATGAGTATCAAACTAAGGCTAATTGATTGATCAATAATCTTTATACTTGGTTACTACTAACTCACTCAAGAATAATAGGTTACCAACTATCCATAATGTTACCTATCCATCATCTGTCACCCTAGTTGGAGTACAAACTCCAAGTATCAGACGGAAATACGTCGTGTTAATTATGGACAAGTTAGACAAGTTTATTAATGAAATGGCACTTCTCCTTCAATTATCGAAACAAAATTTTCTCCTTCCAAAATCAAAAGTAAAAAACCTATTAAAATCACCGGAAATCAATTGAGAATCTCCTCCAAATTCATATGAACCAAGGATTCACTTCTTCGTGGAAAATTCTTCATCGGCATCCTATTATTTTGAACTATGTTTATGTTATTGTGGTGGATGGCTCACTGATGCAGACTAGAGCAGGAGTAGAAATTGTTTGATAAAATGCTTGTGCGACCTTATTGATTATGCAAAAAAAAGTGTGATAAAATGCTTTTTGTTATAAATAAGATAAAATATGTGAATGACCAATTAACATTATACACCTGTAAATTTACATATGACGATTATGTCATTGTTTACTCCTATAAATAGGAGCCATTTTATTTCATTATATACACATAAAATGAGAAGAATTTCTCTCTTATCTCTCTCTATTCTCTCTAGTTTTTTGATAGTTTGACAACACGTTATCAGCACGAGTCTCTAACCAATTGAGTAATATAATGAAAATATGCTCTACATTTGCATCTAAATGATGAGTCTCTGTATCAGAAACCTGATTATTATTAATCAATGTTTTCCTTTTTCAAATCAAACACTTTTGGCTTTAGAAAATAACACATATATTGTAGATCTGAAAACTTCAAGAAAGATAGAAACTATACATCTTTGTATGATTCAAAAAGTTCCATACGAGGAAAGAAACATGGTCGCGATGTTGTGCAAAAGGAAAAGTTGGAAAATTCGAAACTTTCAAAGCTGATCTACGCAAAACTATACATCTAATCGACAATCGGAGACCAGATCTGAAACCACGACGGCGAGATGAATCTTCGGCACCAGCGCGTGTCGACGGAGATGGCGCGTGGGGCACGTGACGCCCACAGGCAGACGTCGACGCAGCGCGTGAGGGAGCGTGGAGACGTTTTCGGCGACGGTGTCAAAAGGCAGTTTGTTCATATCGACATTTTTTATTTTTCTATGATCTTACTTTTCTATTTGGTGCAGTTTTGGACATTTTTCTGTGGTCGAACGTGACGGCTTCGTAAAAACTATTTTTGAAGCAATTCCGGCGAGATTTTGAACTTTGGACCAAAAGTAAGTTTGTTCTAAATCAAATTTCAAACATATTGACAGTTTCGATTTACTCATATGATCAATATATTAAAATATGGACAATTTTGCCCTTGATAATACGTTAAAGTATATTAATCGTGATTTAACGAATTTGATTAATCATGATTACTGATCTGATGATAAATGCTAATAGAATATATATATTCTCAATCATTTAACACTATTATGTGATCAATATGATAAATTAAAAGATTTAAAACATGGTACAAGTAATATAATAGTTACCATGTCATGATGTATTGAGTATAACTCATTATCGTAACAGACTGGACTATTATGAATACTTTAACTGGAATTGGATATATGACTTGATCATTTATGAAATGTAATTATTTCTTTATGTTGTTACCACCTATATGGTTGGTTTTATCAGCTTTAAATATACATATTATGTTACCGCTTATATGGTTGGTTCTACAAGTTTCAAGTATATTACGTTATCACCTATATGGTTGGTTCTACCAATTTTAAGCATATTACGTTACCACCTATATGGTTGGTTCTACTAATTTTAAATATTTCTACTCACAAAATTTAATATATTGTTGTTATTTGATATTTCAACAAATGGTATCAGAAGTTACCATAACCAAAAGATTGTTATATTTTAATGAAAATATTTTATCAAATGGTACCAGAAGTTACCAATATCTGTATTGAAAGGACAGATGAAAATAAATTATTTAACAAGAAAAATGTTGATGTATGATAAAATAATATCACATGATAGCACGGATATGGCTAATGTGAAAATAATCTCATCAGTATTATAATATAAATATTATATGATTGAGATAAACAGTCTTGATTAAAGTTCTTGCACAAGCACTTATGTACTCCAGAAGAAGTACATATTTACTTCAGAAGAAGTAAAGATTATCATCTAAACATACTGAAATGATATTATTATTATTATTATTATTATTATTATTATTATTATTATTATTATTATTATTATTGCTCTTGAAGAAGCATAAACGAGTCATATTGAAAAGAGATACATGCAAAACACAAAAGGGGGGAAACATTTATGATCCTCAAAAGTAGAGGTGTGTATCAAGAGTAATAATACTCCGTACTCTACCACCCCTAATCTTTTTTTGTGTGTCTCAAGAGTAAGAATACTTCGTACTCCACCACTCCTAATCCTTTTGAGGTTCACAAGATTAAGTTCAAATATTCATCAATATTAGAGGTGTGTCTCGAGAGTAAGAATACTCTGTACTCTACCACCCACAATATTTTGGAGATTCACAAGGATAAATTTACGTTAACCGGACTCCATTTTCGCTTGGTACCCCTTCCTTGCGACCAATCTATCTTAACTCCGGCTGGATCTTGTATTAGAACATATGATTGTAACTTTTCCAGTAGTTCATCGATAGTGGGAGCAGAGATAAGGATCCTCCTAGAAAATAGAGAGACGAATCCCTGTTTCACAGCATAATCAAGAAATGTTAGTAAACCATCAAAGAAGTTGTTAACATTTAAAAGCCCAATAGGCTTAGTATGGAGACCCAGCTGAGCCCATGAGGTAATAATAAAGATTTCCTCTAAAGTACCAAAACCTCCAGGCATGGCAATGAAAGGCATCAGAACCATATAATATGCAAGTTATGCGTTCATGGATAGATAATGTTTGTACTTCATGCCCTCGTGTTTTTCCTGCGATATCAGCTAAAGGAACATGTATAACACCTATCACTCTCGCTTTCTCTATTTGAGCGGATTGTGAAACACAACCCATCAATCCACTGCTGCCCCCTCCATATATTAGATTGATACCTCTCTCTCCCAACTTCTTCCCTAGAAGCACTGATACTTCTAGATATTCAAAGCCTCTCCCGATTTTTGATCCACAAATTACACAGATAGTTTTGATCTGTCGTAGTTTTGACCTTTCCATCTTTTAAGAATAAAAGGAAGGAAAACTTACAAGAAATTGTTATTTTGGGATGATTAAACTGCGAAATTACTTGGCTTTTTAAAATTGAGAATATTCACTATTTACTGCTCGTCTTTTGAAAAAGTTATTACTTACTTTTGACTAAATGACACCACTTTTGATAATATCTCTGACAGCATATATTTTGCTCCATAATGGATAATCTTTCGGTGATCTCTCAGAGACCATCTGTTAATACGCAAAAAATGAAAATACAAAATATTTTGTTAAAATATATACACTATACTAATTTACCTTGTATCAATGTTGAGTAGTCAAAACATCATTGTTTATAACAGCCTGGCAAACGGGATCTTTTGATATTATATTTTTGAGACTATAACGGTCTTTATCGTTGTTGAATTGAGCCCATAAAGATAGTAGTTCACGCTGCACATACCCACAAGGGTGCATCTCAAGAGTCAATCGGATATCATCAAATGACTCCCTACTCAGTCCACCCTTAATGAAATCTATTTTATCATCTCGATTTCTGGATGAATATCCTATTGATTTACAACGGGTATCACATGTCCATCGAGCACATTTGTAACAACCATTTAATCTTTTCGCTCTTCGCTTCTTTGCAAAATTACTCTTATCTAAGCCAGACACGTGCTTAAAAAATGAATCTGGTAATTCACCAGCTAATCGAAATTTTGCTTCAATCAACCAACGAACATTTTCTGGGATACATTGATCCATCAGTAGCCTCAATCTTTCGAGTCGAACTCGGTAAATCTTTTTCAAAACATTTATCGAAAGATTTGAGTAGTATTTGCGAATATTTGATAATATAACATCCATTTTGATGAATCTGATCTTCTCCTAAAGTGATCTATTTAAATGAGTTATTTAACGCGTAAAAGAGCGGTGGCTTCGCGTGTCATTGATTCCACCAAGAAAAGGGAAAAGATTTGTAATCAAAAGAAGGGGACAAGGATCATTTTATTGAGATTTTGATCTAATCATCTTTTTAGATATAATAAATCAAGGTATACTGATTTACAAACTCGAACAAGTAAATATTGTATTGAATCAGAAGTTCATACGTAAAAGTGAAATATATATATAGTATGAACCAGAAGTTCATAAGTGAAATATACATTGTATTGAATCAGAAGTTCAGCGATATTGTATTAATCAAATATTCATACATAGAAATGAAATAAAACCATATTGAACCAGAAGTTCTATAATAAATGGTTAGATTATCAAAAGTTTCAAATTATTTTATATGAGAATAACTTATTCAGAAATTGTTTATCATACAACAATATTTTATGTCAAATAGGGATTAGCTCAAGAAGCTTTATGATTTGTAAAAGTGCGATATGTATATAATCCACGAAAGCGCACTTAAATATATGATTGAGATTGTATCCCTAAAAGGATGAAATGTGTTGTGGCATTTTAGCCGATTGATATAATATAAGATTTGTGAACATTATGCTGGAAACACGCCTAAAGAGTAATTATGCCTGAAGCATAATGATAATCGATTCCAAAAACAAATATCTCTTGAATAATTGAGATAATCCCTTTGAGGATAAATACTCATGGTGAGTAAAAGTGACATAGTTAAATGATAAGAGATTTATGTACTTGATATCTAATTGTTATATTGAGATGAAATGGTATCGATAAATAAATCGAATACATACACAACTCTCTTGTGAAAATGAGATTGATGAATTGTAATACTTTAGCCAAATATAAAACCCCAATGTAGGGTTTATTGTTCAAGGACCTGAAGTTAAAATGCTTAAATGTGTAAAGCTAGTAATTATTTGTACAAATGAAAAACATTACACAGTCGTAAAAAATGACTCGTTGCGCGCGAAATTTTTCATAGAACTGGCATGACATATGGTGGATAGACTATAGCCTAAATCACTAGCTTGAGCTCTTTGATATACTAATGAGTGAGATCAAAATGTATGATTCTCATCTCGGTACTTTGAGAGTATTCTTTGATGTACCAGTTGATCGCGGTACGTTGGGATTTCAAGTAAAATGATTGTAGATTATATGTCGAAATTGATATTTATTTCAATGATTGATTATACTTATACAAATCAGAAATTATGGTTTATGAGATGCAAGAACATACATGTATAATTACTAAAAGATTCAATACACCCAGAGTAGTATCACTATAAAATGATACAAATGACTCCATGATATAATATTTTGAAATTGAAATTGGAGTGTACTATTTATAACATCTAGAAAATTGATTATTTACTAGAAGTGAATTTGAAAATGAATATTTTATTATTCACCAGAAGTGAATATGAAAATGATTATGTTTAATTATTCACCAGAAGTGAATTCTAGATTTGATTATTCACCCGAAGTGAATTCTAAATTTGATTATTCACTATAAGTGAATTCTAGATTTAATTATTCACCAGAAGTGAAAGATGCAATCGATAAATTTGTACAACATTACTTAATATAACATGTTATGACATCATAAATGAGCTATGAACGATTTATATAAAGTTCATCATAAATGATATGTTTGACGAAAATATTCGAGATTGCATCAATAAACTTGTGATATTCCATGAAAGGAATAAATACGTGTTGCACTCTTTTTCCCTTAGCTGAGGTTTTGTCCCACAGGGTTTTCCTAGCAAGGTTTTTAATGAGGCAGCAGTTGAGGCATTATCATAGCTATCAATGAGCTATAATTCAGTAACATATTGTTATACTGGAATGATATCAACAAATGAAGAAAATCATAGGCATCTTATGAAGAATGTCATGATATCAGCTATACAAGGAGATTTTTATAAATACGTATTCCAGACGAAAGATGATATCAATGTTCGAGAAGTTCATGAATCCTTGATTGCACACTTCAGGGGGAGAATCATGATGTACTCTTTTTCCCTTCGTCCAGGTTTTGTCTTACTAGGTTTTCCTGTCAAGGTTTTAACGAGGTAGCGGCTGTACTCTTTTTTCTTGATTCAGGTTTTATTCAACTGGGTTTTATAGACAAGGTTTTAACGAGGCAGCACTTCAGAACTTCAATCTTCAGTACATGATTTGTTCTGCTTCTCATTGGATGTCATTTCGAATATTAGACTCAGTGATTCACAATGGCCAACATCAAGGAGAGCTGTTGTACTCTTTTTCCTTCGCTCAAATTTTATCCTACTGGGTTTTCTTAGCAAGGTTTTAAAGATGCAGGCAATTTCGGAATAGGTCATTCAAGGGAGAGTGTTATAAATAATATAAAATATGTGAATGACCAATTACCATTATACCCTTGTAAACTTTACATATTACGATTGTGCCATTATTCACTCCTATAAATAGGAGTCATTTCATTTCATTATATATACATAAAATGAGAAGAATTTCTCTCTTATCTCTCTCTATATTCTCTCTAGTTTTAGATAGTTTTACAACACTTTTTAAAGATTTGGTTTCGTGTAGATTTATTTTTTTTATTTTTTTATGGTTATGTAAGTGTGGTGTGGAGAATAATGAGGTTCTGATTAATTCTTCATTCTTACCCTTAGTTCTTATACACACCAAACATAAATTCCAAAAAATTGAGAAAAACTCATTTTAATTTATTAAAGCTTCTGCCAATCTTTGAGGATAATAAGGTTGTTAGGATCGTGTTCATTATTTTCACGTGTTTAATTATTGATAATAAGTTAAAATTTTGAACTACTATCACTATTGTAATAGAAGAAATCGATATATCAGAAGATAGAACGTCCTAAACGTCACCAATCTCTTAATATATATTTCACCAAATCATCTAAGTTTTATGTGTTTTATGAATGATGCATGTTCTTTATCTTGTGAACTTGTTCCATCAATGATTCCAGGATATCACACTTCGTATCATTTTTACAAATATCCATACCATACTTTATTTTGTAGGTTTTAAATTTCCTAAATTGAACTGTCATCTCAAGTATAACTCGGGATATAAATATATGTCAATGCATATAAATTATCTCATTATCTCAATACAAATAATCACTTAGAATTTCACATTTTAGCAATTAAATCACATATAACAAGTAATAACTTACTCGATTGATGTTACTCTAAATGATCGAAGACTTGTGTACCTTGATTATTCTTTAGAATCATTAAAACCAAGCCCAGATACCATGTTTGTTACACCCCAAATTTATATTTATTTATTTTATCATCAGATTTTATTTTGAAAAAAAATAACATAATACTATAACAGTTCAATCTAAAAATGATTTTCACTTTATTTTTTAATATAATCTAATTGTACTAAAAACATGTATTTACTATTTATCTTTGAAATTTCATTTGTACTTTAGTTTAGAAGAAACACAAAATACACTGATGATAATATAATATAAAAATACTTTAGTTAGAAGTTGGTATAAAAATATCCTTTTAAAAAGGAAAATAGAGATAGGATAGTGGAAAACATTTAAATTTTTGGCGCAGGAAAACCCTAGGCGTCGACACAAAACGAAAGGAGGCTTGGTAGGCAATTTGACGTCAACACCAATACAGGAGCGTCGTGCTAGTTTCCAAGGTGAAATATTTTGGTATCGATATCTAAGGTTTTTGTGTAACAATCCACTATTTTTTCCAACTTTCAGAAAAATCAATGCATCGATATATGTGAACATTAAAATTCAGCCATGGTTTACACGTGTCCGAGTAGGAATTTTTAGTGTGTATTAAATCAAGTTATGCCACCCTTCAGACATGAAGGTGACGACTTCATGCAGGGATCCACCACCTGCTTATAGCTTACCTTACTGCTCAAGCTAGTTTAGGACCATCATTATGCTAGAAATGGTTTTTTTTTTTTTTTTTTTAAATTTGGAGATTATCAGAATTCAACTCAAAGTCATACTATAAATAAGAGTGCTGCTTTCTGAACTAAAGATACACTTGAATTAGTAAAGAAATACAATTAAAAACGTGAGGAAGTTCAAAGCAAGTTTCAAATTTCCAACTTTAAAGATAGTTCTTAGTTTTTTTATGTATAGATTGATATAAACATGTTATGATCTTATTCAAGGTTCTGATATGTTCTGCAATGATCTTGAAATATCAAACCAAAGAAAATTATGAGATTTTGAAGAATCAGAGATCAATTGTAATACCCTTAAAAGATTTTATAGGTACTACCCATACCAATAAGGTGCACATTCTTTTCTGAAAGTTCATCGTTAGAAACTTCACAGTTAACCATACTTGGCTTGGAGCAATTCTATGATGGGTGACCCCCTGAAAATTTTCAGGGAGCGTGGAAGTGAGGACAAAACATGCTGAAAAGACCCATGTTGGTACAGTGGGGACAGTCGTCGATCTATAAGGCAACTCGGATCGTTACAAATGGTATCAGAGCAGGTCGCCAACCGAAAATCAAGAACTAAATGTTATGCGGGACAAATTGCTATGCCATAGGGTGGGAGCCACCTCTAGAATTCCAAAGCATGGCAACAGATCCTCATATGGTTTAAGTGCGACAATGACGTTGCTAGTCTAACAAGGTATTACTCATACCAATAAGGTACATCTTTTTTTCGTAAGTCTATAATTAGAATCTCCACAGTTAAGCATGCTTGGTTTGGACCAATTCTATGATGGGTGACCCCCTAAGAAATTTTCTTAGGGAGCGTGCGAGTGAGAACAAAACATGCTGAAAATATTCATGTTGGTACAGTGGAAACAATCGTCGATCTATAAGACAACCCGAGTCGTTACATCAACTACAAAAATAGTTGTATCAGTACATGAAGAATAAGGATCTAAACATGTATCGATACTTTAATCATTTTTCAAAATAAGACAAAACTTTGATTTTTGATTCCTTTCTTGTTTTCAGGTTCCAAACAAGGTAAGTCATACCGCAATCCTGTAGTTAGCCTTAAATGCTACTTCGTGCGATTTCCTTGATATTTTTATAACTTGTTCATGTATTGCTAAATTATTTTCTTCTATTATTATAATCATTATGTTATCCCGCTTGTTATTATGATTCATGACGCTTATTTTGATATACGTGCAATATTATGGTTACGCTTGAACTACAGGGAAACTTTTCCTTATTGAAATACGCGTAAAACAACATGCTTGTATCGGGATTTTAAATCATGTTTGAAATATTGCGCACAGGAGATAATACTTGACTTGTAATACGGCCCCTCCTGAAATCATATTTCAAAAGTAAACTTGTTACTTGCCAAATACTTTGCATTTATATTTTTCATGTTTTAAAACTTGAAGATGCTTGATTGTAGTATATTCAAAGCTACTTCAAACGGGTGAAAATTCTTTGATGATGGACAAACATATGTGTATATTACGGGGTCTGAAATTTGGAGCTATCCTCCTGAATATCCGATACTTTCTCGTTATGAATATACTAAAGTTAAAATGGAGTATTACAATGTCCACACTTTTGAACTCATGTACATGGATGTCTATACTTTTACTAATATATAGTTAAGTTTGAATAAAAATACGAGATTTGTTTTGAATGATGTAAAAATCTCGTATAAGAATAACAATCTATGTAAATTAGGTGTGTTTTTATAAGCTATTTTTATAGATGTATCGATACATAGGATATGATTATGTTTAACTAATTTTAGCTCCAATTTTCAAATACAAAAGGATAATAATTGACTCCATGTATCGATACATGCAGAGAAAATTATCAACTTCCAGCTTTCTGACTTGAAACATAAATCATACTTAAGAAACTCAATGAATTGGAATGACTTATCCTTATTTCAGTTTATGTTTTTATAAGCTATTTTTATAGATGTATCGATACATAGGATATGATTGTGTTTAATGAATTTTAGCACCAATTTTCAAATACAAAAGGATAATAATTGACTCCATGTATCGATACATGCAGAGAAAATTATCAACTTCTAGCTTTCTGACTTGAAACATAAATCATACTCAAGAAACTCAATGAATTGGTATGACTTATCCTTATTTCAGTTACATGCATGATTTTAGTTGTAAACTAGTTTCACATGTATCGATATTATACATGCAGTAAAAATATCCGTGTTAAGTTCAAATTTGTACAAATCAAGAGATGTTTAATTAAACTAGCTTTAATGGTTTAAAATAATAGAAAAACAAGTAATACCATGATACAAAACCAACATCATACAAATATCGATATACATAGTTTTTAATATTATTATCATTAATGAAAACTATATACCTAGTTTACTACTCTATTTTAATTGATTAAAAGATAAGGATAGTTAAACAATACTCTTAGAAATGGTAAAAAAATCTACAGGTATCGATACATGCAGTATCAGAACTTTAGAAAAATTCAGAATTTATCCCCAAATTTACTTCCGCTTCATACTATAAAAAGAAAAATTTTGACGTGAAATTTTGTGCACCACATTTTGACATGAAATTTTGCGTTGAAAAACAATTTTGAACACGTGTTTTCTAAAACATAAAACATACCATATACATAATTTTCTGAGGTCGATTACATCATGATTTTGGAAAGAGAATTTACTAAAGTACAAAAAAAAAATCCTCCTTCTAATTTTAACAAAACTATTATAAACTTACACCGTTTTACATTTCCTACCTCTCGAAAAATTAATCGGAGTACTCATACTCCATAGTTTCACTACTAAAAAAGTCCACATAGAAGTGGAATCGCAGGAGACATGTCAAAGTAGGAAAAGCACAATATGACTGCCACGTATGTACTTCTACCACATACATATAGTGTCGACCGTCCATTGACTTTATTCACTCCCGAGAGATAACTTCGAATTAATCAAATTGCAGTATCTATAAGTTAGAAAAACACGAAAATGTGAATTGACAATGCAATGAATAATCGTTAAACATGCACGTTATTTTCAAAAACTAATGTTTACAGGCCTGATTATAGATTATCTCATCTATCCCAAAGAGTTTAACATTTTCACAAATCGGATATCAATAAAATGTCCATAACATCAGATTATATAGGAAAAACTCATCATTTAGGACTTCTACATCCTATCCTCTTTCACCCTATTTGACTCCAACAAGGCTACTAAATCACCATGTCGTCCGTTGAAACCTTGGAGTCATAATGTCCTCACGACACATATCGATATCCTATACAACACATTGATTACCGAGGGTATTGAGTTCAAATCTATAATCATCATGCACAAACCTTTCTTTATGATTCATCAACTATCAAATGCAATGTATTAAAAACATGTTAACACATTATGTTACATTATGCTCTATATAAGGGTGTATCAAATACTCACGGTGTTTGATGATGTTATGATACAAAATCAAAATGAAAATCATAGAATAGCAAAATACCACGATGAGAACACAAAAAAAAAAAAGAAGCTTGGTGGCTACATGGGTGTCAACACCATGTTCATCATCTCCGTTTGGTGTTGATACTAAGCGTATTTCCAAAATTGAAACTTTATTTTCTTGATTGCTTTGATCCAAGACCATGTATTTTGATAAGAGCCTCGATAAAACATGTTTTCCAAAAAAAAAAAATGATGAATTGAAACGAATTAAAGTATAGTTTTGACATGAATTCCTTACCTGGAGTTTTGAATATGAAAAACTATTTTGGCAGTGTTTCTCCCTTTGATTTTTCAGTTGTGAGGTTTTGTTTCAAAATTCTAGGTAATTATAGTGGTATATGGTTGCACGGAAATGGATTGAGCTTCGTTTGTAAGAGAGTTTTCACTTTGGCTTGGAGATTAAGAATTGAATCAACTTATCTTCAAAATGATTAATTAGCTAGAGCTGGAGATGAGTTAACATGCAAGTAGGAGTGTCAAACAAAGTTTGGATGAGTGTTGAAGGGTATAGATGTAGCGGTGGAATCCTAAGCAAAAACCTCATGCTTGCTTGTTCCAAGATTTCAGTTTCAAGAGGCCAGATTTGAGCTTAAATTCGAGATAGTAAATGTTGTCAAAATTTGATATTATTGGTACCATTTTGAAGTACCCACAACATACTTTCACATTCACTTTATCACGCTTGAAATAGTTAATCGAGGAAGAAATTATGGCTTCCCAAAGTAGGCTACCCAAAACTGTTTTTTCTTTACCGTTCGGTAAAGTACCAACTTTGAAAATTCATCGGATGCTATCCATTTCTCGAGCTTAAAAACGAATTTCAGATTCTCAAAGTTCGTTTCGAGAAGTTTTCCATGCATTCAATGGAATTTGAAGGTAATCAAACAAATCTCCTAATGGAGACGTTTAAAAATAGTTTTCGTAATTTTTTCATTTTAATAATATTTTTGTTTTTCTTTCTTTAAATTCCATAAAAATTAAATAAATTCTAAAAATACCTAAAATTTATGCATTGTCATACCTACAATGCAGAACTATATGAGCGAATTTAATAGTTTATCCCATTGTCATACCCCGGAATCACAAAGTCAATGGGTATTCAATTGATCAATAATTTTAATAGAACCCATACATAATAGACTTTGATGGACTTTTAAGTGAAAAAAATATTTAGAAAAGTTCTTTATCTCTTCTATTTAGCCTAAAAACTTAAAAATATTTTTCAATGACTTTCTCAATTCTGTAGTGTCCTCGAAATATCTAGAGAAAATAACTGGACTTCAACTTTAACTTCGCGCCAGACCCAATCCTATTCATTGTTGAAGGACGGTGAAAAGACAACTTGGAACTAAAGAGATAAGAGAATGTTTTCCTTCGTTGTTAAATAATATGACTAAATTAAAGGATGAAGATATTAATTAAGTTGTATTAGAGGTAATTGTTGACACAAAAATTGCCCAAAACAAAAGGTGAACCGGATGTTGACACCTGAGCATCAAGAATAATCAGCATTGGGTGAAATGTCAACTAGCATAGAAAGCTAATGCACCTAGTCAAGGCAAACTAGGTAAGACAAGATTCGTCTAAACAGGGCGAGGGAAGCAAAAAATAAATAGATGTCTTGGACGAGATTCCAGCAGAACATGTCTCAGAAAAAGAGGAGAATATGGATTATGGAGTAAAATTGGCAACATGATGGAGCAATTTTTACCCATAGTTATTCATAATTCCCCCATGATTTGGTAGTTATTGATTAAGGATGTTATTGGGTAAATTGTGGAAAGCGGTTACTAAGAAAATACAAGTAGTAGGATCATTCAAACAAGGACATGACAATGATGATTACAAGATCAAGAGACAATTTTAGATATTCGATTATTAGACATATAAAAGCCATAAATCAAGATATTTAGAAGAACTAACAAATCAACTCTCGAAATAGAGAATGTAATTTCATTTATTTCTCTTTTCGTATTAAATTTCTACTCTCTTGTAATTGTGGGTGCCTTGGAGACAGTGGTTCTATTCTCAATTGCATCATTTTTTAGGAATTTGTCTTAAGATATTCGTTCCTTCACACAGTCGTCTAAATTTTCAACTTGGAGCTTGTTTGGTGTAGGTTGTTTTTTGGAAGTTTTGATAATTTTTTTATTTTTGGGAGAATGTGTGGTTGGAAAGTGATTTTAAAATGTGAAAAATTTTAGGTCCCATAGAAGTGAGTGGTTGAAAATGAATTTGAGAGAAATGTTCAAAATTTTGCTCTAGACCAAACAGGCTTTTAATTATTTTGCTCGAAAACACGTGTGAACACTGTTATTACTCATTAGATCATGATTTAGTAATGACATTTCAATTTCAATTCCTGATAATTTGAGTGACAAACATGGGCATGGGAAAAAATTCAATTGATTTAATGACATTGAAGAAGACGAAATAGAAACAATAATTTCAAGCAAATAAGTGACGAGCATATTAAAAAATTACCAAGTGCTTAGAAGTTAGAATACTTCAAATTGGTTGGTAATCATGGGTTGAGTAGACTGAATATAGTGACCGAGAAATTTCTGATTTAAAATATTAAATAAATATTTTTATTTTTTAAAAACGTGTCGCTATAATTTAACCCATTATTAAAGTTTAAATACGTCGTCTAGCTAAGTTTTGAAATTTTGAGCCAAAAATAATAAATTTTCAGCCCAACTCGATTCTATGTCCAAAATTCAAAATTGAAATTAAAAAAAAGGCCAATTTTATTTTATTCAACTTAAATTCCAGTTTATTTTATTTTATTTTCAAAATTCGAAATGTTAGAGTTTATCATTCTGTTAAAATCCAAAAATTTGACTGCCCAATTATCTTGGCAATTATTTTGGATAATCCTGAACTCAACCCTATCCGTTTTCCTCATCCATACTTGACTGATAAGATTTCACAGTTCAAATTCTAATCACATAACTAATTCGTTCAGCCATTATATTTCCATCCACGTTCAGAACATTTTCCTCACTGTAGCAATTCAAATCACTCGGTAAACTCCTCTCTCTAGTTACTGGCTTGTATGACAAATTCAATTTTTCACACACCACAATTTGCAATCCATATTTTCATACCCCCATCAACCATTTTGCCTCCATAGATAGGCAATTTCACTACTGCCATGATAATTGTATTTTATACACTTATTTATATGTCTAAATTGGAATATATTATTGTCGTTTTAGAATATATGTTATTTAATTTGTGTTTATTTGTTTACTTTGCAGAAAATATCGCAAAAGATGAAGAATGAAGCAATTGATGAGAAAAATGCATCATTGGATACTAATTAGAGCTAAATTGGACAATCGAGAGGCTAATGACATCAACGAGAAAAGATGCAATGTGCTAAAGTAAATAAATTAAAAGTCAAAGGACTGAAGAGAAAATTAAACACGAAGGACCTACTTACAAATATCTAATGATTGATTTAGATCACAAGAAGATACTTTGAGGATTTTTAGGAGTCAATTGGATGCAAGTAGAAGTCAAAAAGAAATGGAATATTACCATAAAATTGATTCCAACCGCACAAGATTCTGGACAGATTTCTAGTCGGACTTTAAGACCTAATTTTGGGGAAGTAAACGTTAGAATTGGGAAAATCCTATTTCAAGAATTGTAGTCCTTTAAGTTATTTTTCTAACGCAATTTTAAAGAAAGAAACGCTCGAGCCAAGTTTTGATTCTTCAATTATCTTCAATTCACGTCCCTTTGTGATGCATGATTCCTTAAGAATTTGATGTTGAAATCTCGATTGTGGCTCGTTCTTTGGAGAAGAGACCTAGTCGAGAAAGGAAAGAAATTCCTTAAACCCCCGCGCTAGTGTTTTCTTGTATCTACCCATCATTCAGTATTTCGACCATATCTTTCTATTCCCTTATCCGATTGAGATGATTCAAATTGAGTAGAAATATAACTTAAATGGCTACAATTATTCTTGAAATAATATTTTCCCAATTAGAACTTTTACTGCCCCAAAATTAGGTCTCAAAATCCGACTAGAAATCTGTCCAGAATCTTGTACGGTTGGAATCAATTTTATGATAATATTCTTATCATATTCCATTCCTTTTTGACTTCTACTTGCATACAATTGACTCCTAAAAATTCTTAAAGTATCTTCTTGTGATCCAAATCAATCATTGGATATTTGCAAGTTGGTCATTCGTATTTAATTTGCTCTTCAGTCCTTTAACTTCTAATTTATTTACTTTGGCACAATGCATCTTTCCCTGTTGACGTCATTAGCCACTCGATTGTCCAATTTAACTCTAATTAGTATCCAATTATGCATTTTTCTCATCAATTGCTTTATTCTTCATTTTTGCGATATTTTCTGCAAAGTAAACAAATAAACACAAATTAAATAGAATATATTCTAAAACGATAATAATATATTCCAATTTAGACATAAATAAGAGTATAAAATACACTTATCAATACTCCAAACTAGAACTATTGTTCATCCTCAAACAATGTAAAACTAAACTAATAAATCAAAATATCAAAGAAGCAAATATTTTCGTTTTGTCAATATGTTTATCAAATGCCTCAATAGTCCAAATCAGTTCACACTTTCAGCAAGAGTTATGAACAGCATAGTAAAATAATTTCTAGTTATCTCATGCCAAATTTTCAAGTGTGTGTGAATAGCTAATATCAAATTCCTACTTATGCAATGGATATATCTAACATTGTGTCGCTTGTTATGCACAATCTAGCCTGAATCTCATGTGGTCACCCTAATGAATTTAATGATTTTCCTTATATCACTCATGGATGATCACAACTTACTGTTTTTATCTCGAATCCCAAGGTTCCTTCTATTCATGTGGTTTCTAAACATAAAGAATTTGCATTTTTTCACACCAGGTAGTCATAATTAGTTAAGTCTGCCCAAACAATCAATGGTAAGCGATTCCCTAATCCACGTCTTTGGTATCAAAGTCTTAATCAACAAGTTTATACCAAGTAAATTATTATTATTATTTTTTATTATTATTTTTTAATGGACGACTTTTTCTTTTTATATCTATGTCTTTTACCATTTTTTGTGCAGAACTTTTCATACTTGCTTTCTATATGACCCCTGTAGCGAGCTTTAGGTCGATGACTCCCAAACCAGACGACTTTAGGGTACCAGGTTTGAAAGACTCCTCAAACTTAATTACTCAAGTCATAAATGATTAAACAGAAAAATTAAAGATGTTTCATTGTCTTATGTGGAAGTCCACTAACCGTACTTGCTTTCTAATTGACTCTTGTAGCAAGCTTTAAGTCGATGACTCCCAATCCAAACGACTTTAGGGTACCATATTTGAAAGACCCCTCAGACTTAATTACTCGAATCAAAAAGTCTTTTGAAGAGCAGAATAAGACCTTCAACGTTTTTTCATTTTTGTGCTGGCAATGGTTTATACACGTTGACCAAGACCTCTTCAACTAATGACACATTTCAAGAACTACAGACCCTTAAAAGTTCAAACCTACCTTCACCCCTTCTTCCCACCCCCAAACTGCTCTTGAGCAAGTTTAGATTCTAAGTTTTAAAGGTTGGGATGTCTCTAGACCTAACTTTAGGGATTAATAATCATTCCTACGTTAAAGGTACATAATACTTTCCCCACACGTGTTAAATAAATCCATATACAAGTATTTATCCAATAATGGCTATGTGCGCATAAAATTCATGTTTTCATTTTGTCCAAAATCCAAGCTAAAACAAGATTTGATTCATATTACATCCTGACAATAAACACGTCAACAAAATTTTCAATTCAATTCAATTTTTTTAAAATTTATTTTTTGGTATCCCAATAGAAATCGAACGAAAGCTTATAATGAATATGAAAGAAAATGATACGAATGAAATCTCCACCCCCAAATTAGAAAGAAACATTATCCTCAATGTTTGACAAAAAGATTCAACAATATAAAACAAGACAAATGAGAGAGAACAAGAACTTCCCAGGTGTAATGGAGATGTTTTGTCGCCTTAAAGCTTCCATTTGATTGCACTTTTGATGAATTTGACTCTTTTCTTGCATTTCCAACTTGGTTCAAGGTGTGTTGATTGGTGTGCTCCTTGCAAACAAAAGATGAATGACTTTAGAAGACATGAACACCAATAAGAAACTATCCAAGTTCTAATCGTGTGTACGTGTGTGCTTGGGATGACGATGAATACCTAAACTACTAAAAATTGCATAAAAATCCAAACACCCATAAACATGCAAACTATTGTAACAAGCAAAATTGTCTTAACATGCAAAACACTTAAAACATGTCACCTATCATGCATGTATCTAAAAACAAGTAAATAAAATAAATACTTAAAGCATAATAAATAAAAGGGAAGAAAAGTTGGGTTGACTCCCAATAAGCGCTCCATTATAGTCTAAAGCCCGACTTTTTGCACTTTTCTTTAAGGAACTCTAAATGAGGCTTTTGATTAGCTTCTTCGTTTGTGTCGTTTGAACTTGCTCCAATTTTCATTCATGCTCCAAGATTTTACCTTGCCCATGTCATGTATGTTGGCTTCTTCACTCGATTCGAACTTCAATATATATACTTCAATAATCTCTTCAGTACCAATGATGAAATCAATTTTTCCCCAGTGATTAAAGTTAGGGGATTGCATTGTAAAGTCGGCACTTTTAAGTGTCTCCTTGTTTATTTGCTCTTTTGTGATCAATTCCTCCGTTTTTATTGAAGTTTCTTTAAGCTTGATGTCTGAAATTTGAATTGTTGACATTTGGACAAAGATATCTTCATGGCAGCTATTTTCTTCTGGTTGATCCACTCTTTTAGGTTCTTCTTCCTTTTCTTCAGTTGTTTCAACCATTTTTTCTGGCTCATCTGATATTTTCACCAAAAAATGTTCTAGTGGATGCCCCCTGCTCTGTTAGATCAAAATTCCCCACACAATCAATACTCCACAAACCATCCTGAGGTGCAATAGGACAATCATATAAAGCAGGATTTTCCCAGCAGAAGTCACACATCATATAAGTCTGAATTGCAGTTCGATCAAAGAGCCATTGATTATTGCTCGCTGCTATCTTGCTATATTGCCTCCAACTGTCTGAAAATTCATTCAATACCTGAATTGAAACAATTCACAGTTTTTTTTTAAAAAAAATTCTCAAACAAAGACTAAGAAACAAAATAAAAACAAAAATAAAGTTCAAACTAAAGTAAGAACTAATTGGTATTGATATTAATTAACAGTCCCCGAAAACGGTGCCAAAAACTTGTTCACCAATATCTCTGTATCCCTCAAGTGTACTGCGGGATCGTGAAGAGTAATGAGTGGACTAATGAGTCCGGATTATCGTTCCCTCGGAGACTGCTATTAAGTATCAAAATGTTTTAGTTCTAACTTTATTTGAACGGACGAATGAATTGTAAATTTTAAAGCTAAAATTAAAGAATTGAATTAAAAAAAAAAAATTTGCGAGCTTGCTTTTGTTTTTAAAGATGATTGTAAAGTAGTTGGAAATATCGATTTCACCTAATCAATTATATTAACTCCAATTAGAGGTGGGTATTAATCGACCAAACCCACCAAAACTGCCAAAACCGACCCTATCGATTTGTGTCGATTTTTCATGAAAATTGAGTTGGGTTCGGGGTTTTTAAAATTTTTTTAGTCGGGTTGAGTCGGGTCCAACCCGCAACCCAACCCAAATAAAAAATTTGTTTTTTTAATTTATTTATTATAATGAAACTTAACTTATTTAAATATTAATTAAACATATTTTAATTTTATTAGCAAGTATTCAATTTATTGTATTTGAGGTTATTATAGTGTACATAATTGATTTGAGTTAAAGATTGATTCATGAGTTTTTTTTTTTCTTTTTAAGATTTTTTACTAATTGGGCTAAAGCCCAAACCGTCTAACCTGACTGAAATTTTGTTGGATTGGGTTGATTTTTTTATCAACCCGACTATAGTGGGTTGGGTTCAGGTTGGGCAAAAAATCGATTCAACCCAACCTAACCCATGCCCACCTCTAACTTCAATTCCAGTTTTATTTTCTAAATATGCATTCGATCAAATTTACTAATGTATATTGAAATTTCTCTCTCGAGTTTAAATCAATTCTATCTAAATAAGTCAACTATTTATCTTTGCAGCGGGTCCGAATATTCTTTATCTAGATGCAATAAATACAAGAATTAACACACGACTGCAATAATAATAAGAGTATATCTTTATCTCTTGTTTAATTACTGAATTTATTACCACGTTTTAAATTATTAACTCACCTCTCGGATTATGAAAATAACTCAATATATCATGAATTGATAATCAAGCAATTCAAGCATTAAAAATAATAATAAATCAATACATGCAACAAAATATTGAAACTATGGAACTTGAAATTAAAATAATATGATTAGACTACATCGTTCATCCCAACATAAAATTTAGTTACACATCATGATGAAAGAACAAAAAAAAACAATAATAAACGTTCATTGAAAATAATTTAAAGAAAGAAACGCTTGCACCAAGTTTTGATTCTTCAATTATCTTCAATTCAAGCCCCTAAGAATTTGATGTTGAAATCTCATTTGTGACTCCTTCTTTTGAGAGGCAAAGATTCGATTTTCGTTTCAAGAGGTTGTATTTATAGTTGGAGAAGAGACCTAGTCGAGAAAGGAAAGAAATTCCTTAAACCTGCACGCTAGAATTTTCTTGTATATGCCTAACATTCAGTATTTCGACCATATCTTTCTATTCTCTTATCCGATTGAGATGGCTCAAATTGCGTTAGAAAGATAAATTAAAGGGAAACAATTGCTCTTGAAATAGGATTTTCCCAATTCGGACGTTTATACCACAGCCACGATCAATTTCACAGCCCAAACCAATCTACAAGTTTCACTACTCCCACTCAATCCAACAGCCCAGTACTCATGGCTCGACTACCACACGCAAGACCACAACATGCACCCAACTTCAATCCATTCACCACTGGTTGCAGCAACCGAACCCAAGCCTAACACCACTGCCATTACATTGTTTCCACCCAAGGACGCCGCCACAGTCCGCAACCAACACCAGCGGAATCATCATCACCACCACGGCCAGCTCTTCACTGAACACCCCCAAATTTCCACAATCAACACCCAAATCACCAAGAATCAAACCCAAAGAAATAAACCCATAATCAAGAAAACCCAATCACTTACCCGACCGCTAGCATTTTTCGCCAGAAAACCACGAACACAGCCTCGATTTGCCTCGGTTTAAGCAACACCTCGCACCAAAATCTCTAAATCCTAACACATTGCACACCCTCGTCGATCGCTACCACTCGACGACGGCGTTTCGCCGACTAAACGCCGACAATTGTCGGATGAAAGGGGCGAATGCCCCGTCACAACCTCCTCTCTGTTTTGTGTTGATACAGATAGAGAGAGATTTATTCTTGCATTTGATAATATTTTGATTTTGAGAAAGTTTTACATTGATCCCCAACTTTTCAAATGTTTCAATTCAATCCACGTGTTCAACTATTTTTAAACTCTGCCCTTTATTTTAAAATTCTATTATTTCAGTCCCTGAATATTTTAAATAGCATTTTTATTCGAGCCCCTTTAATTTCTGAAAAATCACGTTTTAGTCCCAAACTTTTAAATTGATTATATTAGATTCTCTATTTCATCCCCAAACTTTAGTTTTGTTTTAAAACTTTAAATCCTAAAAAACTAATTTAAATTTTATTTTCTTTTGGCTAGAGAAGGCTTACGAAGACTTAGAGAATTGAAATATTTTTCTACTCAATCTTACTCGTTAAGATTAAGGTAGACTCGCCCCTATTAATTGGTTTATATTTTAATTGCATGTAAATGTGTACTTCATGTGACTTATATGTACATTTATTGCATAAGACGAGACGAGAATTTATATTTCTGGTGAACTATTTGATGTTATGAGCATGCCATAACTTATATGCATTTTAATGCATGAGACGAGATGAGATTATGATGTTGTTATGCTTGACATAAGTTATGTGCATATTTTGCATGAGACGATATTGCCCACACCCTATGTTACGAAAGACTAAGATTATGAAGAAATTGTCACTATATGATTGCATATTTATGTGTTCAATTTTTATGTAAATTGATTAATTGACGATAAATCTACTGAGTATTTCAATGAAATGCTCACCCCTTTTTAACAAATTTGCAGATGTCGAAGATGGAGGTGATTGATGGGCAGAAAGTGACATTAATAATTGAATAACCAATTTATATTATTATTCCAGTTGAATATTTACGTTTGAGAAACTATGAGATTGTCAAAAAAAAAAAAAAAAATTATTTGAGATTTCTTAACAATATTATTTAAACAGTTTGAAGAAATTTGAATTTATTCAACTTTTGGAATTATTTAATTAAATCTTTCCAATTTAAAAATGGTATTATTCTTCCGTTAAATATTATTTCAAAGATAGACGAGACGATGACGTGACGAATCAGATATTTAGAACTCGAGCTGTCACCCTAAAAGTTAGAGCACAATGAAAATAATGCAAAGAAAAGTAAGATTGGCAAAATTGTAGATCTCTACAAATACATAAGTAAAATTTATAATATAAGTTGATTACGTACTTCTAAATAACTTTTTACATATGAGTTATTTTTTTACTTATAAGCAACTTGTTATATTTTACAAGTGATTTTTTACCTTATTACTTATTAGTATTTAGTAGTATGTTTACTTTAAAGTAAATTTTCTTTGTTTGTTAAAATTTTTTTTGTTTAAAAATATGTTTTTTAGGTAAAATGTATGGTTGAAAAATGAAGAGAGAAAATGTGTGCGGTTAAAAAGTGATTTGTGAAATTATGTAGGAAAAAATATGTTTAAAAACATGTTTGCCAAACGATACCTAAAGTTTTTTTTTTAAAAAAAATAATTATTTAATTAACAAAATCGGGGAAAAAAACTCCTAAACATGCCCTTAGGTTTTAGAATAATTCTACTTTTACAAATGGAGATTGACAAACCGAATTACTCCCTCCTCACATGAAGGGGGGTCCGCAAATATTATAATATTTGCGGACCCCATGTAAGGGAGAGTAATCCAATTTGTAGGAGTAACAAGGTCCTAGGTTTTAACAGATACTTTCGGCTTTCCTTCTGTACACAAGGTACTTTCAAATAACATATACCACCCCAACCGGGTAAACAACACAAATAGTCCCAAACCTTTAGGTTTCTTGTGAAAATGGTCCCCAACGTTTAGATTTTTACATTTATACCCTCAGAATTATCAAACGTTGCGAAAATGATCCCTACCGTTAGATTCCGTTAGTTTTTTCCGTTAAAAATGTGTAAATAGCACAAATGGTCCATAACCTTTGAGTTTTTTACGATAATATATTAATGTCATGTTTGACATTTTTAGTTTGTAACCTCCAAACGTTTGACGTATTTAGTCCCTAACATATTAAGCCCCTATATGTTTGGCATATTTAGTCTCTAACATATTAAGCTCCTATTTGAGACCAATTGTTTCAAATAATATGGTTTGTAATCGTAATTTTTTGAAGAATTTGTTGTTAAAAAAATTGAATTTATTTGTAAATTATTTTATTGATAGAATGTGTGGTTAAAAACAAGTTTTAAAAAATAAAATTTATTCTGAATTTCTAAAATGCACAATAAAATATTTAACAAAAATTCAGCGCTTCAATCTATTGAAAAAAATAAATAATGAATCAATGGAACATAAACAAACAAATATATTGGACATTATTTTAGGAATTGAATAAAAAATCCCCTGTATGTTTGGCATATTTAGTCCCTAACATATTAAACCTTATTTGAGACCAAATATTTCAAATAATATGGTTTGTAATCGTAATTTTTTGAAGAATTTGTTGTTAAAAAAATTGAATTTATTTGTAAATTATTTTATTGATAGAATGTATGGTTAAAAACGAGTTTTAAAAAATAAAATTTATTCTGAATTTCTAAAATGCACAATAAAATATTTAACAAAAATTCATCGCTTCAACCTATTGGGGAAAAAAAAAATGAATCCGTGGAATATAAACAAACAAATACATTGGACATTATTTTAGAAATTGAATAAAAAATATGTTTTTATCAATTCTATTTTCGATTTTCGAAATTTCATATTTTTTCAAAACTCATTTTTTTCCACACGTTTTATTAATATATTTTTTTTTAATTTATGCATAAATTAAAAAAAAAAAAATCTTACGTTTTAACTAAAATTTTCCAAACTTACTTTTCAATTCGATCGATTTTCAAAGTCGAAAATCGAAATCGAAAGTATAACTGATAAAAACATATTTGTTATTCAATTCCTAAATGATGTCCAATGTATTTGTTTGTTTATATTCCATAAATTTATTATTTTTTATCAATAGATTGAAATGTTAATGCTGTGAATTTTTGTTAAATATTTTACTGTGCACTTTAAAAATCTAGAATAGATTTTATTTTTAAAAATTCGTTTTCAACCACACATTCTATAAATAAAATAATCTACAAATAAATTCAATTTTTTTTCTTTTACTTTTTAACCACAAATTCTTTAAAAAATTATAATTACAAATCACATTATTTGAAATAATTGGTCTCTAATAGGGATTTAATATGTTAGGGACTAAATACGCCAAACGTAGAGGAGTTTAATTTGTTAGGAATTAAATACGCCAAACGTTTGAAGATTTAATAAGTCAAACATGACCTTAGTATGTTAGGGATTATTATCGCAAGAAACTCAAAGATTAGGGACCATTTGTACTATTTACACGTTTTTAACGATAAAAACTAACGAAATCTAACGATATGGACCATTTTCGTAACATTTGGTGATTCTGAGGATATAAATGCTAAAAGAAAAAAATTGAGGACCATTTTCGCAAAAAAACTAAAAATTGAACCATTTGTGCTTATGGACCCCAACCCACCAAGCAAAACCCACAAGCTGCTTTTATATAAGCGAGATGAGCAAAGGAGAGTCCTTCACTCCTTCCCCACCTGTTTATTGAAATTCTTTCTCTTTGTTTATAAAATTCCTGCTATTTCAGTTTTTTGCGACAATTTTTTTTTTTTGAAGAAAAAGGAAACATCAATGGAGGGTGTTTTGTCTACGACAGACCAGCAAAGTATGGTTTCTTCGTTTCTTGAAATCGCAGTCGGTCAAACAGCCGATACTGCCCGTCAGTTCCTTCAGGTTCATCCCCTTTTTCTCTAAGACGCGTTTATATGCGATTTCTTGTGTGTGATTAGTAAATAATTTGTTTTTATTTTGATTTTTTGATTTATGGGATATGCATTGTTAATTTTATGTTCCAAGAAGTGTTCTTTAAATCAAAAGTTTGTGCCTTGCCTTGAGGGGAACCATCTAATTCAAGTTGGTTTGACATCGATGTGCAAGTGACTGAAAATTGTGGGAAAAAGAATTGGAGGAGATTCGTGTTAGGTCTTTGTTCAGTCTCTTTTGCTTAGGGGGATCACCCTGTATTCTTGATGTGCACTAAATAGCCTTGCTAAGATAATTGTTGTTGTATGGAGCATAGAATGTAAAATAATTGAAGAAAGTAAAGAATTAGGGTAATCTTTCCTTGAGCAATGATTACTTATGGTTGATTGAGCTGGTAAAAAGTTCTCCCTTATATTTTTTGCATATGAATATCGTGTACATCGTTACTTGAATTTTGGAGTGCTCTAGCTTGTGATCTCAAGTAATTATGTGAATCCCACGATTCCAACTGGAGGATAAAAAAAATTTATGATGACTGTTTCGGCCAGGTAAGTATGTGATTATCAATTGCCAATGTCATAATGAAAAGAAAAAAAATCCTTCAATGATTGTGAACTTCGGGGATCCAGTGCAAATCTATTAATTTTTCTATGAACTTGTAGATTGCCTAAAAGATAGAGCAAGATAATACAGTGAAATAAAGTATTAACTGCAGATTTAGGATTTGAAGCAGAAATCACTAACTTTTGACTGCTCCATTCAACGAGTAAGCTAAAGGGGTGTCTAGGGAATTTGGATGAGTAAGTGTGACATTTCTGAAGTGAACATAATTTCTTTATCGAGCTTGGTCATTCTTGCCCATTTAACTCGGAAAAAATATTTTCATATTATTCATCTACCTCAAAGGGTGGGAATATCTTCGCATTATAAAAATGTTTAAGAAATCTAATTTACTAATCAATTGATTTGTAATGGTTAAATTACATTTTGCAGTATACTTCTGAATGAATATATTATTGCATTGGGGAATATGCGTTGGCATATCTCAAAATACAATATGTTTGGAAGGGTAGTTAGAGATTTCAGTAATACTATATTGCATTTGACATTTTTTCTTTTCCTGCTCAGTTCCTTGTCGGATTATGTTGGCTTATCTGTTTTGTAACTTTGTGCACCTAACTTCTTAAAAGTGGGGTTGCTTAGCTAAATTCTATTCTTGATGTTGGAGTTCTTGTGGTACAGGCCACAAGCTGGAAACTTGAGGATGCTATTCAGCTTTTTTATTTAGGAAATGAAGGCGGGGCTGCTGCACCATCTTTCTCTCCCTCAGAGCTCGAAAATGATGTACCTCTGCATGATTCGATTGTAAGGCATGTCATGTGAACTCAACTTAAATATGTTCCTGTTCATTTTTTTAATCTCGGTATCTTATTTTCTTGTCTTTTGTTATTTAATTCAGAGGACTAGAAAAGGATATGGGAGATCAAAATGGGAGAGAAGTTGACGGGGATGATGTACGGCCACCTCTACCTGTGAAGAGGGAGGTTCTCTATGATAATTCAATGCTTCATGGGTATATTATTTCTCCCTCTTAATTAAGAAACATGCTGCTTGTCCTCATGCATGGATAATTGGAACTATGATGCACGGACACTCCTATCCTAAAGAGTGGGGTGTGTGTTGAGTGTATGTTTTGGACGCGACAATCCTTGGGTACTTTGGGATATGTGTCCAACGCCATATATATCGTTCTATTATTTTAATATTATATTACTTTTTCAGCACTCTATGAACACTTCCAAGACACGCCTCAGGCACGTGTCTGGCACTCCATGATATTCTTTATAGTTCCAATACAAGAGGAACATGTCCTCAACACATCAAGGATATGGAAAGCCCTATTTTATAAATCTTTTTTAAAACATTTTTGTAAAAAAGTCGATTAGCATGAGAAAAAAATTCTACAAGCTTCATATCAAATTTATGTAATGAATTCTTGAAACCAGAGTGTATTTCTCCAAATTTGGATGTCTTTTTTAAGTGACCCCAAAAGATAAATAAAGACAACTCAACATGAGTCTTGTTTTCATGTTCATTTATTAATTTACCAGTAATCCTAGTTCCTTTCATTATCTAATGATCCTCTCATAGATTGTCTGTCTTCTGTTATATGACTTGCTTCTGTCTTCTTACACTTATAATGAACACTTGATGAAGTGTGGATGTTAAAGTTACTGAGTGGAGAAATTTTACTGCTATCTTCATTATTATGATTTCTTCATGCACTTAAATAAGACTTCAAGGTGTTGAACCCTGTTATGTTTTGTTTTGTCTCACTAGCTCTTCGAGAACAGGAGGTTTGCCACATGAAGCCCAACGTCACCCTATAGACCCGTTCCGCAATTTTGAGGAGGAAATGAGCCACCCTGGAGTGTGGGAAGGGGACCAAGTTTCTTCCTCTGTGACGAGTAGAGTTCGAGATAATCTTGCTTCCTTGTATCGTCAACCATTTGCTTTAATGATCATTGGGCCCTTTGAAAAGGTAAGCAGGTTTTGTTTTTGGGAAATCTATTTCGTTTTCTTTAAGCTGGCTCTTTCAGGTTTTAATTAGTAACAATGTACACAGCTATTAGAGCTAAATGACGATAGATCCAAGGAAAGAATCAGAACAAACAAGGCTAGTTACATATGGCAAATATACAACTTACCCTAATTACAATTTGGCAAATCTACAAGAAATCCCTACTTAGGTTTAGAGCAGTTGGAGGGAGATGTAAATTGTAAATGTTGTTCTGCTTTGATGTCTTCTGTTATTCACTATTGTAATCTTTTACTTCCTATTATTGAATTCTTCTCTTAAAAAAGAAATCACTGCTGTTCTGGTTTGGTGAAACATATCTCTTCCTCTTCCATTCTTTTACCCAATAGCATTTATTGCTTCATATTCTCTTGTTTATGATTGTATTTTTGGTTCTTTTCGGTTGACTCAATAGTCTTTTTCATTGTTGATATTGATATTCTGCTGGTAGTCACGAACACGTATGAACACCCCTTTGAACACTGTACTGGAGGAATGTTGTAGTTTATTTTCGGAGAACTTATCTCCTACAGTCATTGCTGATCTCTCCTGGCTTAAAATTCCTAAAAAAAACTGTTTAGTTCCTTTGTTCTTTCTGTTAATATTGAATTATTTGTATAGGCAAAAGACATTGCAAGAATGCAGAACAAATGGCTCGTGGTTAACATACAGTCCACCACGGAATTCAGCTCGCACATGGTAGTGTTTTAATCTCTCTCTCTCTCTCTCTCTCACACACACACACACACGCACACACACACATACACAGGCATATCATTCAATACTTGTTCTCATCTTAGTCTATATTCTCTCTCTGTTTTGAAGCTAAACCGAGACACGTGGGCAAATGAAGCTGTTGAACAAACCATCAAAACTAACTTCATCTTCTGGCAGGTTTATTTTATTATTCTGTTCCAAGCAATCCATTTGGGTCTCAGTGCACTTCACTTTTTATGGGCATGTCTGGTTATTCTCTTTCATTTTGGATATCATGAAACTAGTATATCTTTTTATGATGCTTAGTTCATACCATCAATCACTGCCACTGGATGGTTGTCAACATGCAAGCCGTACATTTTCTAATGCCAGCAAGACATGAAATTTAATTAACTTAAGATTTTCCCAGAGAAGTTGCATTCTGAACTGTGAATGTCCAGGATTAATTTGAGAAGATATGGATTATGTAAATCTGTGTTACTATTGTATCAATCTGCATCTGCACTATATTTAAACTCAGCAATCGACGCCTCACCAAACTTTGTCTGACATGACTGCTTGCTGCCTGTGAGCTTGAAGAGGGTACTCCAGCCATAGTTAATTCTCTTGTTCCTCTTTCCTACTACCTCTTTAAAATAAAGTTCGGCATGGTTGATGACACCCAAAAGTTTTTTAGTTAGCTTGATCAATAAATCGAATATGTTTGGAAAAATGAGACTCCATCATTTAGCCACGACCAAAGGTAAGTATTGGCTTGTTTTGATCCTTGGACGCTGGACAAGAGAAATGTGGTTATGCCAAAAATGAGTTTCAGTAAATTCCAAGGAACTCAACATGAACTTAAACAGTAATGAAGAGATAATGAGACAAGCCATCACATATGGATCTAGCTGGCACATTAATTTTTCAATGTGCATATGTATTTGGCAATATGAAATAATGAACAGATGCATTTGCATTCTTTCAGTTTTACCACCTGTTAATGCCTTTGAATCAATATAATATTGATCCGTGTGTAATTTTTAAGAATAAGGCTCTGCCTGAGCCTTATATAATTTTGTGAAGTTGTAATAGTTATATTTTGGAGAATGTATGGTTAAAAATCAAGGAAAAATTTGGGTTTGCATGCAAAATTATTTTTTGGGAGAACGTGGTTGAAATTGAGTTTGGGATAAGAATGAGGCTCGATCAGGGGCTAAGTTTCTGGTGATAATCTATAACTTAGACATTCATACTAATGGTCTGAATAGCTGGCTTAAAGTAGCAAACTGACCTTTTTTTGCTTGGTCATTTTAATTGTCTTCGGGCGTGATACAAACTGCAAAGAGCAATTGAACATCATTTTGATCAAAAGCACTTGAGTAAATGGAATATAATTCAGTAATATAATATTTTCTTAAAATTGATCTTGTTCAATTTTGCTGGAACTAAATCTGTTAAGGCTTCTCTTATTTCTTCTCCTTTTAGATGTTATTTATATTTATGGCAGGTGAATGGTGGAATGTTTAGTATCAGTACGTTTTAAACTTTTTATTGCTTGTTAGATGTATTCTCTTGTTGCATTGCATCTTACCTCTCACCCCATGTGCGTATAGGTAAATGACGACGAAGAAGAAGGCAGAAAGGTTTGTACCTATTACAAATTAGACTCTATCCCCGTCATTCTGATAATTGACCCAATAACGGGTCAGAAAATGCGCTCTTGGCTTGGAATGGTTCAGCCGGAAAATCTTTTGGAGGTACATGAACTAGATCCCTGTTTAGTTTATATGGACATCTTTTTATTTTTTATCGATCAAAACAAGTTTAAGCCCTTTAAGGTGTTTGGAGCTTCTAATTACTGAACTAGAATTTCTTGTTGCTGACTCTTGCCCTTTGTTGCTTCTGTAGGACCTCTTACCATTCATGGATAGTTGCCCCTCAGATCATCACGTCAGTCTGACTCATAAACGTCCAAGAGGAAGCTCTCAAGCACCATCTTCCGCTGTTCAAGGTGTGCCAGGTAAGACTATGTTTATTGGCATAATTGTCTGCTGCTGCTGGAAATATTACTGCTACTTACATTGCTTCAACATAATACAAGAGGCAACAGATATCAAATGACATGAAATGGAATAAGCTTGAAGAAGCTAGTGGACAATTCATTATATGGCTAGATGTCAGGAATAGTTTGGAGAGCGAAGGCATATCGCTAATATCTGTTACTTCACCAATCAATTCTAGAACAGCATCTCACATCTTTTAAAATGTTTAGTAGTATGTTAATACTAAAATATGAGAAATGTAATTACTAAATACCCTTGCTACATGGTTTGTTTCAACTTCTAAGAATGATCTTATTGCGAAGGGATTATTTACGCAAGACTGATCACCCTTGTTTATTTTGCAAATCCTTGGTTTCATAGACCTCGAAGCACAACAGCGAACTACTTATTCCTAGTCATATAGGGTCAGCTATATAAAAGAGATCAAAAGTTCTTAGTACTCCCATTAACCATACAATACTAAATCTGTACAATTTCGTTTGGGAATGTCATTGTGAATTAAATAATAATCTAAGAAAAACAAAACAAAATAAGAAAACTGTTCCATGAAGCTTGAGAGAAAGGGATATTTGTATGTAATTATGACAACTCTCACGTGGTATTGCATAGGAAAAAAATGGTACACATGCAGTACGGCGGTCTCATTATTTTGCCACTCTATACCATAGAGAAAAAGAGAGTTTTGGCCTTTGGGTAATCCATGGAGTTCTGGACCTTTATGATCTTTGCACGACCATTCATCTGATGAGAAGATATACCATTTAAAACATTTTGGTCTCGCTATGGTTAATGTCAAGAATAAAAGGCAGCAAGGCACTGGATGCTTCAAGACAAATGCTTTAACAGATATGCAACACGTTGATACAAATTGTTTGATGTTACTTGCTGCTTATATTTGTGGCTTCCTTTTCAGAAAAATCAGACAGAAAAATGTACTCACCTGTCTTCAGACCTGTATGTCATTATTGCAATGTATCTGGAAATTCCTTTATATGTCTCCATTCAGATGACAATTGTCTGTTCCTTATATGTTGTCATGAGTGAGTTACGTGATTACATGTAGTGAATATACCCGCGGTTACTTAACCAAAGAGTAATCTTTCTACATCCATGTCACACTGAGTGTGTTCTTATTCTTCAAAGAAATAAAAATCTAGTTGCTGAATTTCATTAGCAACCTGATAGGAATTGTAGGTGTGGAGGCGTCAAAAGGCAGGACTTAAGCGATAATTGCTGTATAACTTAATATAGTTAGTCTTATTATCAAAACAATAAATATAGAAGAAACTTCCAAAAGTATAAGTGCTAGAAGGACATTTCTATTTCTTCTCTTATTCCCTTCCCCTTTCTAGTTTTCTTTATACAACATCAACGTTAATTCTAGCGTATAATGATAACTAAATTTAGATTTTTGGTTATCTGCAGCAGATGAAAGCAATGAAGAAGAAGTTGCATTTCAACAAGCATTGGCAGCTTCTATGCAGGGCATTAAGGGAACTGACGAAGGTACCCCAAAAGAAGTGGACGAAACCATTTCGGAGAAAAAGGAAACATGCTTAATGAAGAAGCCTGCTTATCCACCATTACCTGAAGAACCCAAGGGTGATCGAAACCTGCTTTGCAGGATTGGAGTCCGTTTTCCAGATGGACGCAGAGTTCAGAGGAACTTCCTCCGCTCCGATCCAATTCAGGTAAAAGTTCTCTTACAAGCCTCAACCATTAGATTATCCTAAATTTGCTTTTCCATATTACCTTCTGTCTGTTGATCTGTTAGGCAAAGGTGTCGACACATAACTTATTATTATTATTATTATTATTATTATTATTTTTGTGAAGGATTTTTCCTTTCTTGTAATTTGAAATAACGAATTTGCCTTGGCGTGGGATATGTTGTGGTACTAGACTTTGTTAGCCTTGATTTGCATGTAGGTGAAATGGTGAATCAGATGTTATACATATCTAGGCCTTGTGTGTGCATGTCAGATATAGGTCATGTCATTGGAGTTAAAATATTAACTCTCTATTTTCTTCTTTTTTCTAGCATATCGTGCCACCCTTTTTGTTACGAGGATAGATAGGATGTGGGTTTTTGGGAGTTGGTTTTTAGTTTTGACAAAAAAGTTAAACTAGTGAGCCCTTCGAATCGAATAAAACTAGTGTCTTCAGTTGAAATTCTGTATGAAGACATGCATGCATATGACTCTTTGCGTATGTACAGGGTTTAAGTTTACTTTTCAGTTCCTTTTTCTTATATTTTGTGATCTTGTTCTCAAGTAAAAACTCTTCTCTCAGTGACAGTGCATTGCTGGTTGTGATTTGTGATATATTTATCAAGTGGCTTCTGTTTATTTTGATATGTGCTTTCAGTTGCTGTGGTCTTTCTGCCACTCTGAGCTGAAGGAAGCTGATGTGCGGCCATTTCGTCTCGCACAAGCCATTCCCGGGCAAACTAAATCTTTGGAATACGATACTACTTTGACGTTTGAGGACTCTGATCTTGCCAACTCAATGGTTTCAGTTACTTGGGAGTGAAGATGACAAGTCTCATGTTTTACTGTGCCGAGACCATCAAAGAATTTTTGTTTCGAATGAGCTTTGTTTTCCATATTTTTGTTGCTTGTGTATGGAAACAAAATAACATATACATATTATTATCATGTATATATTCCATACCTGAACATGGAAGAAGCGATGGGATATTTATACTGTGAAGTTTTTTAATTTAGTATATTATTTTATTTTTTTTGTGCCCTAGCTATTTTAATAATTATTTCAAAATTCCATTAGGTGTAATTCAAAGGGAAGAAGAAACTGAACTAGAATGTATGGCATTCTCCTACTGGAAAATATAATTATTTGTAACCTGGAAAATTTACTTCTTTCAGCAGCTATTGAGCAACCCCTACTTGAAGAAGAACTCATGCAAGGTGATCATTTAATACAAACATACCCACTTTGATTTTCTTGATGGAAAAAAAAGACCATTCTTCAGAACCCAAGAAAACTCTCATAATATGAGGGCAAAGCTTCGACTGTATATTGTGAAGGCCTAAGTCTCTATGGTATTAGAGTCTATTATGTTTCGACGAGCAATTTGATTTGATTATGACTTGAAAAGTGACCACGCGGATTTCAAGACGCCACCAAGAGTTTGAACCTTCTTCTTAACAATATTAACATTTTAAAATAGAACCTCCGAGCCCTTATAAATTGTTTTCTTATAAATTGTTTTCTTCTTTATTCGACATGAAGTTTTTATCTCTTAACATCCAGTAAGCACAATTTTCTCAAGATTTTTTATTTTTTTGGCATGCATGATCCATGGGGAGGATTGGATAGGCGGGACATGGATGTAAATCTGGGGAGTCGAGGTCTTTGTTTAGATCCGATTTCTTGTACACCTCAAATATATGGTTACTATTTTACTCCACAGCATAGAGGATTTTTGTACAGATGAAATAATCACCATGGAGGCAAAGTTCGACGGAAAAAATTTAAATTGTGTGAAAACTGTATGGCAAGATCCTTGCTTGGGCTGTTCTTAATAAATTGGTTGATGTAGTAGTAAGCTAGCTTCCATTGTATACATTGTAATAAATTTCGAACTTCTTCAGTCATCATCCAATGCATAAACTAATGTGTATTCTATGTTGGAAAGATTTCAAAATTACCGTTTAAAAGAGGGTAAAAAAGATGTTAAAAAAGAAACACGAGAAAGAAATGAAAGGCATCAATCATATGACTGAACAATGAGACAACTTTCATTAAGAAAAACCAAAACACATTTCACCATTCACCGTTAGTTCACAATTCACTGAAGATCTACAATTTGTGAAGTGAGAAAAAACTCGATATTTCACGAGCCATTACTTTCCAAACTGGTGATTCTCACGTTTTTGGATTCCATTTCAGGCAGAAGTTTTGTCTTAAATGTCAATTCATCCATCGGCCAACTCCGTATTTGATTCCCATCATTTCTTTGTCATCAGCGGAAGGGCTGATATTGTGTGACTAAGCGTTTCGGAGGCAACTTCCTCAGTATGAAGAGGACAAGCGAAGACGGAATTATCTCTACCAACTGGCAAATCAACGTATCACATATTAGAATTGTCATATCAGACATACTAAAAATGTAAATTAGCTAAAAAGAAGACGACCCATCAAGCAGCAACAAGTAAACAGAACCGTTCATAAAGACAATTTTTAGAAGAAAAAAGCTATTCAGCACCAGAGGTGCTTAGCAAAAGTCAAGGTGGCTGTGGGGTCCAACTGCTTCATTGTTCAATGTAATGCATTTTAATCCATTGGACCAAAAAAAAAAAAAAGGTTCAATCACCTAAATACTGCACAGTTCCAGCTCCGATATAATATCCAAAGCAAAGAGGAATTTAACAGAAAATTAAAAAAGTGAAGAAATAAGTTCAACTAAAATAACCTCTAGACACGAGAATGTTGAAAACTTCAAACGAAAAGGAAAAATATAAAAACAAAGGGAATTTGGAAGTTTCTTAAATATTTGTTTTCCCTAGTTTTTGAATATTAATAAATTTCCAAAATTAGAATTCAGTCTCTCATCCACCGTGCCAGGTTACTAAGCAGTGGTGAACATATGAGATTACATCACCACCCAGAGAACGAAAAAAATTCCTACGAAAGTTTGCTTGAAATTTCGACAGTTATTCTAGCTAACTACCAGTATTATAAACATAAAAACAACTAGTCTTAGTAATTAACAAAGCTTACCAGGTAATATATAAAGTTTAAAACAGGATGATCTAAAACATCCAGATCTGTGGCTTTGTCAAATGCATTAAAGCACATCTGTGGACAATGACACAGTAATAGAAACATAAGTTAGACAATTGAAGAAATAATGATATAATAAAAGCTTTTATTATGTGCTTCATCAATAGCAGCATCTCCTTTAGGATTAGGCTCCGTTTGCCGGCTGAAATAAATGGAATTTGATTTATAATGTGTATTGTTTGGGTTATTTAGGTAAAATGTTTTTTTAAAAATTGGAGAGAGAAAATGTATGTGGTTAAAAAGTGGTTTGGGAAATTGTGCCCATTATAATTTGGAATTATAATGGTTACCGAACTAAGTATACAAAAGAAAATGAAACCTCGACTTGAATATTAAATCACTGGAATCTCATTTAAATAAAGTTTAGAAACATCTTACTCCTGCAGCTCAACCACGGAGTAAATTCTTAAGTAAAAAGAAGACTGGACTTACCATAATACAGCGAATAAGAAAACATGTGAAACATATTGTGGTCACATAGCCAACCTGAATGTGTGAAGAAGTTGGGGGAAATGGAAGTTAAAAACCTAAACACTCGAAGAGATAAGAATATGTCATGCAACTTGGAACAGACCTCCTGTAGCTTCTTGCGCCTACCATTTGATTCTACAGGGAATCGCTGTAACATTAAGAACAACCTGCGTGAAGAAGGCAATAAGTGTTAAAATTTACGCTGATTATATAAAGTATATCCACAAAAACCTTGTCGCCAGCAGATACCAGATAATTGGCCACAGATCGACCAAATTCAATTCTACATTTATAATAATTGAGTCCAATGAGAATCAATTGTAGGAATCTCCATCATAAGGGTATTGACAAGTGGAGAACACAAATTTCTTTTGAGCCCCCACATTCACAGACTCTTTCTTTTCCTTTCTGATCAACATATTTTTTCATAGTTAGAATAATACTCAATTACGACATTAACATTATTATTTACTTCCTTGTTCCCTGCCATATGATTGCTACTACGGCTATCCATGTACCAAACATAATCTTGAGAAACTTCTTCCATATTACGTGCAAGGAAAATAAACTCTTCATCCTGATTTGGTGCCCATTTATTTCTTTTCGAGATTTTGACTTCTTAGAAAGATGATAGTGCATTGTTTTTAAGAAAAACATCATCCAACATGTAAACACAACAACTGTCCAAGAGATCTTCCGTACCACTAATTGATTTTGACATCTTTGCAACAGACTTCTCTCAGTCTACTTTTCAGGTGGCAGAGAAAAATGTAAGTACAGAAGGTAGGTGGTCAACATCTTCAATTATTCTACGAAAAATGGTTGAATAGGACCATAGGTGTATTACATGGTAAATAATTAATCGTGTCAGAATTTTTCGTGAATAGAAACATACAGTACAATCAGTAAATGAACTCTAAAATAGAAAGAAGACAGAGACCAAATAACCTCAAAGGAAGGGCAAACAGGATAATCAACATAACCACAGATGTCAACTTCATCTGATCATTAGGAACCTTATGTACAGAATAGTATTGTACTTTCAACAGAAAAGATGTGCACGGGCGCGTATTGGTAATAGAATTGTTTTAATGATATATGAGTTTATTGCGTCTATACCAACGAAATAAACTAGAGAAATTAAATAAAACCTAATATATCATTGGAAGGTGAGAGAAGGTGATAGTAAATATGATTGTGTCCCAACTTTGTATTTATTTATATTGTTCAAGAAGCTCACTTCCAGAACCACGGTCAATTGTCAAAAATGAGGAAACATAATTACCTTCCACCATAAAGAAGAAATCCCAGAGCTGCAAATAAAGACACACCTGCCAATTGATGTATGTGTTTAGCACCTCAAAGTTAATAATGCATACAGAATATAATTTAATAGAAAATCTAAAATATAAACCTGCAAAGAACATCTTTGACACGATTATCAGAACTGGGATGGGCTTCCACCATATAATTAGCCACAAAAGTATCTGAAAGAAATTATATTATACGGTTAGTCAACCAAAAAATGCAAATTTCAGATGGATTTATGTAGCATTAGCAATTCATTTAAACATTGTATCAATACTCTATTACTACTCCCAGTATAATAGCATTTTTCCACAGCATCAAATTCTAGCATAGGTAAAGTATATATGACTTACAACATACCTACGTGAAAATTAAAATTTTTTTAACAATTTAGTAATTAAAAAAGTCCTACAAGAGTCCTCAAACTTAGCCCCTGTTTGATCCCTTTTTTTTAAAACATTTTTCTCTCTCTTCTTTTCAACCACATATTTATCAATAAAATAATATTACACATAAACACAAAAAAGATTCCCTATATTTAATCACATGCTCCTAAAAATTACTATTCATTTCAAATAAACTCTTTTTAAACAAAACATCAAACACGGGCTTAATTGGTCTATGTATAATAATTTACTGATTTTTTTTTTTTTTTTCGAGTGCCGTCTAACTATAGTGAAATCATACAGAAGTATTCTATATTGAAAATATAGGTATCTTAAACACATCATAATGTCAACCCATGATAACTATCCTTTCAGCCATCTTGGGAGGTCATAATTGATGTAGATAGGTTATAGTAATTTTATATTACACGGAAGAGAAATTTAAGACATGAGAGTCTTTGAACCATGACTAAGGCCCCATTCTATTTGCTGTTTTAGTCCCTTTTGAGTTTTGGATTTTTGAAAATATCGAAAACGCGTTCACTTTACCCATTTTCAGAAATTTGTTTTCCAAAAAAAAAAAAAAAAAGAACAAAACTCAAAACAACTTTATCACGTTTTGAACATTTTGGGTTAAAAAGTCCAAAACGCGCGTTTTGGAATTAAAGGGCACTGTTCACATCAGCAAAAAAAGAAAAGAAAAGCCATTTGTATAAGGAAAAGGTCCTTTCTCTCTCCAGCAAAGGTTTCCGTCTGGTCCAGTGAACAATTTACTCGTGACTTCGTCTCCCCACCGTCTCCGCTGCCGACGACTCTGCTGTCGACGACCGACGACGCTGCTGTCAAAGACCCACAACCCCACTGTCAAAGACTTCATTATCGACGACTTAGGTTATCTCTATTTCTCTCACTTTTCTTGTATGTACATTTGTATTTTTGTTCCTAGTTCCTTGTAGATCTACCAATTTCTTGTGGAATTTTTTGGATTTTTAGCATATTTGGGTGTCGATCTATATATATATATATATATACTTACATAGATACATATACACAGAGCAGTGGCCGGCTGCCACTTCTTATCTTTCTATTTTTTTTTTTGCGTATTTCCTTATTTTTATTGCTGATTTTAACATTTTGTTTTCTCCTTAGTTCTTGAGATGTTTTGGTAACAATAAGTTCTGAATACCTTCCTTCTTTGGCAACTAAAGTGAGTTATTTCAATTTCCTATATTTTCCGGCTTATCTGGTTTAGTATAATTTCAGTTTTTGGCTAATATGATTTAGTATAATTTCGGTCAATTAGAATAATGGGTATGACATCCTGTTTAGTCCGAGTTCTAACTTCTTAAGAATCAACGTTGGGGGATAATTGGGAATGTTTGTATTCTGTCCATATATACGGGCCTGATGAAAGTGGACTTAGAACATTGGCATAAAAGTGAAACAGAAAAGTTTGAGAATGTTATCTTGGTGCTAAAACGAATTTCGATAACTGTCTATTGTGCTTGCTTCCCTTGACTTTCTTATTGGCTGTGCTCGTTTTCCCAACTGAAGAGAACTCGATGTTTTGAAATTATTGCTCTGTTTGGTTTTGAAGAAAGGGAAGGAAAAAAAGGTGACAGTATAGGGTAAGAAGTGAAACAAAATATAACCAAGGACAAAATTTGTGAGCCAATACGAATTGGAGAACATATATATACCTTGTCGAACTTTGATGTGTGTCAACTAAAATAAATAAAATAATTGTTCACATTATTGGAGTTCATTTAATTAGGAAAACTGGTTCAATAATTTTTTAACTTAAGAGAGATGTTTGGTTAAGACTAGAAAATGAGGATAGAAAATAATTGATATTTTTGTGATTAGTCATAAAAGTAGGAGAAGAGAGAGGAAAGGAATGAGTCAAGGGTGGAAATATTTGCAAATGGATGGAAAGGTTACAAGTTACATACATTAAAAATTTGTAAAGCCAATGAACGAATTATGCATGTATACGACATTTTGAGTGATTGTTTAATACTCTATCTATCCCATTCTGTTGGTCTATTGTCTCTCCATTCGGCTTCTAAAGGACCATAAAGCTTCATGGCTAATTAGGTTGCTATTTAATGCTTTATGCTATTCTTCTTTTGCTGCTTAGTTCAGGGCAAAATGAGGCCTAAATGAAAGGGAATTCAATTCACTTGTCTTTCATTAGTTCCTGCATAAAAGACTAAGGAAGTGCAAACTATGCACCTTACGAAGAGCTATTTGTGTTATGATATGAAATCTCATATTTGATTAAATACATTGGTTATCTATTGTTTCACGTAATTTTGACCAAGTTTTAGTAAGTTCATTCAAGTTTAACTTGCTATTGAAGTTTGACAGGCTTTGTAAAATTGGTTAAATCATGACGTGATTTAAGTCATGAAGAAGAGAAGAAGTGCATCATCTTTGTAGATTCAGATAAATGGAAGATGGTAGGTGCACAGAAGAGAAGAAGCCTATTTAGTTTTGATGTAGTAAATGACTAAATGTTCATTTTGCTTATCAAAAAGTAACAGTAGAAATCTTTAGAACTTTTGTATATTAATTGATCAAGTGTACATGTTTTTGGTTCACGAGGATTACAATTTAATTTCAAGAAGTTACTATTGATTTTTGAAATGTAACAAAATTAATGTAATTTTGCTAAATGAATTCATGGAATGGAAATGTTTGTGGTTTCATATTTATTTATTTATTGTTGCATTTTAAATATATTTATTATAGTTTTAGTTCATAATAAAATTATTAAGAAAATATCTTTTTTTTTAAAAGATTTAAGATGCATCATTTGCCAAGAAACAAAATAAACATAAATTAAAACCTGAGTTACAGTGCTGATTGCTAAAAAAATATTTTAATTATACAAATCAACCATTTTTTTATACCAATTGTGTTGTGGACTTTGTGGTAGAAGATGGAGTAACAGAACTTGAATGAAGTATAGTACTGATTGATATAATGAAATTAAAAGTTTTATTACATTTTTGTACATATAAAATATCACAAAATAAGTATATCAGAAAATTACAAAGTAAACGCATTTTTCAATTTTCTATTTTTGAAAACAGTTTTCTAAAATCACAAAGAGAACATGTTTTCAGTAATTCCAAAACAAACAACCAAAAATCAAAATTCAAAACTCAAAATCGAAACACAAAGAGAACTTCCCCTAAAAGTTTCGACGTGGTGTTTCCAGGTTGGAAGTTATAGAAAAGAAGCACAAGGTAAAGAAAAGGAATTAACTGATTTTTAAAGTCTACAAAGTTTCAATTGCATAAATATGAAACTTAAAACCATGTTTAGATAACAAAATAACGTGAAACCTATCATAAAGCTTCCAAGAACAACTGAACTTGGCTAATGGACAGTATGTGCGTCCTAGACTTCTTGTACACACTATTCCATGACCGGAACATGCAAGGACACACATTACCCCATGATTATGAATAAGAAAGCAGATTTCAAGAAATGATCGATCTATTCACTACTCCATAAATAACCTAGTTGGATCTACTATATCATCAAGCCCCTGTTTGGCCCCCATTATTCGGAAACCAAATTTATTCAACACTCAATATCAACCATCCATCTTAGTCAAGCCTAGCATTTTTTACTTTTCAAATATTTTTTAATCGCTTCAAAACACTACCACATTATCCAACAGCAGATGCATCCAATGTGAACATAAATCAACAAGTTGCTTTTGCACATAGAGATGCATACATAAGATTAAAGGAATGGCAGAAGCATTAAAAGTGAACATAAATCAACAAGTTACATTTACATATAGAGATGCATTCAAAAGATAAAAATAACTTCCTAGCCAAGCTGTGTCACATATAACATTATCTATAAAGTGAAGCCAAAAATACACTAAAAATATCCTAAAGATACTTACTTCAAGAAAGTATTATAGTGGAAGCCCACTTAATGCATATTCCTGAAAGACCATCTTCCCTCACCCACCCATCTTCCCCCTTCCTCCAACTTAAGAGGAAAAGGAAGGAAGGGACGGAAAAGGGAAAACTGTAACCGAATGTCACTGATAATTGTAATAAGTAATAAAAATGTCAACAATAGTTTTTTAATTATTCTTTGCACTGATAGAACAAACAAATGGCAGCATAACAAGATCTAAGGGTGTGTTTGATAGCCAAAGGTGGAAAAGAACCCCCCCCCCCCCCCCCCCCCCCTCTCTCAAAGAATTAATTTCCATGGAATTGGCCAATTTTGAGTTTCAAATGGTTGTACCTTAGAATTCGAATTCCAAATTCGTATCAAACGGAACAAGTAGGAAAGCAATTTCCTGGATGTGACATTTCCATGGAATTTGGGTGTTATCAAACACACTCTAAGTGGGAGAGAAGAAAATGAAAAAGCTGACAAGAAAATCCATTTTCGGAGCCATCTATGCCCTCATAATTTGCATTCTTATCGAAACCCCCCCACTTACTGGAACATATTTGGGAAAGAGTTTGCACCTGAATGGCGTATACCACTACATTAATTGTGTAGAACGTAGGCCTCAGACCGTCAGTTGATACAGCACGTGCCTACCAAAGAGTCAGAAGAAACAAATTAGACTAATTCATCATTAATTAATGACAAAATACATTAAAATAAATAAAACTAATCCAACCTTGAAATAAATTTCTGCCCAGAACAACACCAGGAGTGCATACGTTGAGAAGAACACAAGACTTGGCATATCAAGCAAGATATGTTGGACAATCTATCAAAAACATAATGGCAAACAATATATCAGACAATTATTAACAAGATGATACAAACAAAAGCAATAACATGTACTGAAGTTAATAATGATTATTCCTACCTCTGGATTCAACTTTTGTACGTTCCGGCGAAATGCAAATACTAAGCATCGAACTAAACAAACAAAAAAGGGTTTTGCAGTTTAAAGCCAACAAATCATACCACAAATCAAGATTATGAATACAAAACTGATAAGCCTATAACATATAAAAGGTACAAACCCATGTTGACAAAGAAATTGAGAAAATGGAAGACTTTCTGTGTGGTCCAACCATACTCAGGCACTCTCAATTGTATCCTTATCAATTGTACCTAGAAAGAACACATTCCAGTTTCATAAAAATAATAAATACAGAATAAGTGAAGCACTTGAAAATCAATTTTGTAGAGATAGTTAATTGGTAGTTTTATTAAAAAAAAAAAAATCTTATTCCTTCATTTCTTGCTAGAGATCAATTCAAACAAAAGGGTAATTATATTTGAACCACAATTTTTTATAACTACACCACATTTTAATTTTATTATTAGTGCATAATTTTTATAGACTATTACATTTATATGTTCTTTATTTTTTTTTTATCAAGTTTTTATCATTACATTTTCAACAATTATCAAATTTTGTTCTTCATGATGGCTTACATCCAATTTTTTTTTATTACCGTGCTTTAAAATTTTGATTTTTGATTTTTTTACTTATTAAGTGTAAAATCGGTAAATAATTTTTTTAAACCTTCTTAATAAATTTTTTGACATAAATTGATAGAAGAGACGAGATATATTAATTAATGAAAGAATTAAAATAAGAATACGATGAAAAAAAGTTGGGGTGGCATAATTGTAATATTGATTAAAGGTTATGAACATTTCTTGCAATTAAAATGTGGTGCACATATAAGAAGATGTGGTGTCAATATATTTAGCCTAAATCCATAGCTGAGGTCAAGAATCATCAGGAAATTGGCCATCCTGACATCAAATTTTAATGCAACTTATAGGGAAATTATCAAAAATTTATTGACTAAAAATAACAGTTTATATAATGAAATCAAGAAAAAGAAAAGCTTAATCCTTCTTTCTCTCTCACTTTACTTTTCATATTTATGGCTTCAAGTGAAACATTTAATATAGGTAATTAGTAGTTTTATTTAAAAAAAAAAGGATTTTTCTTATTCCTCATTTCTTGCTAGAGATCAATTCAAACAAGATAAATCCATAGCTGAGAATCTTCAGGAAATTGCCCATCCTGACATCAAATTTTAATGCAACTTATAGGGAAATTAGCAATAATTTATTGACTAAAAATAACAGTTTATATAGTGAAATCAAGACAAAGAAAAGCTTAATCCTTCTTTCTCTCGTACTTTACTTTTCATATTTATGGCTTCAAGTGAAACATTTATTAATAATTAATAATAATAATAATAATAATAAACCAGTAATTTTACCTGGTAATGTAAAATTAAATGCATTTTGTTTTCTTCGTATTCATTCATTCATAGAAAGAAGAATTCAACTCTCAATTCACGACAAAATACTTATACGAAAAAGGAAAAGGAAAAGGAAAGGGGAAATAATACGAAAAAAATTGAAAAGTAAACTTAAAATTCACATCCTCAAATATTCAACGATCAATTAATGAATTAAAAAGTTTATTGGTGAAAAAAGGGAAAATCAATTTAATTACAAGAGCAACGGCGGCGACGATTCCAGAAAGGCCAGCGAGGACGTCAAATATGCGATCCTGCCAAACGGGTGACTCATTGATAATATCCCACCAATTCGTGGCATCTTTAAGGCTTAGAATCACCGTAGCCGCCGATGTGCCAACCATATCCGCTCCGGCAAGCGACATCGCCGGAGATCTGTAATAGTAATTGATTCTCAGGTTATCGAAAACGGAATGGTTAAATTGATTATTTTTCCTTATTGAGAATCAATATCGTCGTTATGGATGGTTTTTGGGGAATATTCGAAGACGATAGAGATTGAACGAGAGGCAAGAAACGAATATACGCGCTGAAAGAGGCGTTTACACGAAGCTGGATGAGGGGCGGGTTTACTTCTTTCTTCGAGGAAATATATGAAATTACTCATAAAAACTTACCAATTTTTAAAAATAATCCTAACAATTTTATATTTTTTAAAAATAATCTTAAACACTATAAATTATCACAAATATCCTTATATATCATATTTCAACTAAACTCATTAAGATTTAGAAAAAGTTACAATCTAGTCCTTGAAATTTTATATACTTGTATTAATTTTGTTTATAATTTTATTTGATTTTTGTTCGCTCATGGTAACATCTCTCACTTGGTATCAGAGCCATATGACAGATCTAAAAAATAAATATTATATGACAAAAAATAAAAATAAATATATAATATATACATCAAGATTTATAATTATGCATACATTAATACTACCCGATAATTATAAAATAGAAATCGTGAAAACTTTAAAAGATTTAGATAAAGATATAAGAAGAGAAATATATGATCTAATAAATTTCGATATAATAAAAAAAGATTTTATCATAAACGAAATATTAGATTTAATCCACAAAGATATACTAGAAGAGTTATATAAAGATTATAGAAATGGATTATCATAGAACAGATCTTTAATTAGTTAAGTATCTAGACATAGAAACAAATGAAAAATTAGATTTAATAGTAGAATAAAGAAGAAATTTATTGGATCAAATAAGAGAAGAAAGAAATATAAAACGATAAGAAAAATTAAGATTAAAATTATTGGAGAAAAATAGAGAATATTTTGATAGAATTTTAAAACAATTACCAAAAATTCAAACAATTTTAGAAGACAGAGAAAAAACTAGAAAAGAAAAATATGATTAAACAAACACATTGGAAGACTATCTAAAATATTACAGAATATATCATAGAAAATTAATGATTGGATCAATAGAAGAATATTGTGAATATCAAATAATGAATTATAAATAAGCAAAATATGAAACAGAACTTATCTTAAAAATCGAACATATTAAAGGAATGAATTAATGACAGAATTTTCAGAAATAAAATTTGAAAAATAGATAATAGAAAATATCAATTTACCAGAAAGATCATACTAAATAAAAGGAGCCAATACAACTATGTTTCAAACATAAAGCTCATGGGGAGAATCTGGTGGATTTCTTAACATGCAATTAAATTTGATAAGTACCTTTTTATGGCAAACATATAAAAACATAAATTTACAAGATAAATTAGCTATCGAAGAATTACAATAATTAAATATATAGGACATGAATATCAAAGAAAAATTACAAAATATTCAAAATAAACTAACAATATAATTAAAAGAATTAAAAGAAGTGATAGGAGAAGTTAAAAATATAGATGAAGAAATCTTAAAAGAAATTCAAAGAAAATCAGGAGAATTAATTAATCAAGATAAAATTGGAATAATTATAGAAAAAATAGATATGTTAAATGAAAAAATAAGGAAGAATGAAAATGAAATAATCATATCAATAGAAGAAAAAATCAAAAAACTAGAAATAAAAGTAGATGATATGTATGACAAACTATTTAAGGTACCAAAAACTCAAAAATCAAGAGTATAAAATGTCAATAAGTGAATATATTGAAGATCTAAAAATATTAATAAAATCATTAATAAGTGATGTACAAGAAGTAAAAAATAAATTAAAATAAGTAAGAAATGATATAAATATATTAAAACTAGAGATTAGAGAATTCAAAGAAAATAGAAAAAGTAAAGATAAGAAAATAGACAAAAAACTCATAGAAAAAGAAATACTAAGAATAGGAAAGAAACACTTTGAACAAAAAAAAAATTATAATAGAAGCAGGAAGTATGGATGATGAATTTAGGAGAAACATATTATCAAAAATATTAGAAGAAGATTTAGAATTACAAAAATATATAGAAAAAACTTTAGGAAAATTAAAAGCTGGAGAAAAAACTGAAGAAGAACAAGACAAAAATGAATGAAGAATTATATTTGCTTAAAGAAAATTTTGACCAGTTAAGCATAGAAAATCTTAATGAATACCGAGTTTTAATGAATATTGGAGGAGCACCTAACCCAGCTCCGACAGGAACTTCCAAACAAGAATTACCAGATCTAGATCAAAGTTATGCACCCTTATATAGTAACCACACCGACAATATTATGATAGAATCAGAGATAGACAACCACCTAGAGGGAATAAATATAAAGATAGATTTGAACCAAATAATAATTATGATAACCCCATTAATCATGGAGGAACAAAATTAGATCTGGATTGTAAAATAGATATTAAAAAGGCCTTATTAACTTGGGCAGATTCAATGATACTATTTTTTTTATACAATAAAGATGATACATGGAAAAATACTGATAGAACGATAAATTTTTTAGTAGCATATTTTGAATGACATGTTAGAAATTGGTGGGAAAGAATAAGTAGTAATACAAAAGCATTAATAAGAAGAAATGTACAAACATAACTAATAAAATCAGATAAAAAATAATAGAAAAGTTAGTAGATTATATTGCGGATGAATTTTTTGGAGAAAATTGGATAAGTAATGCTGAAGCAGAATCAATTAGAGAAAAAGATAATGCAATAGTGAGATTAATAAATTTAACAATATGTGATATGTGTAAAATCAAATAATACACCTGTGAATTTAAAGAATACTATTATGTCTAATTCTATAGTAATGAAAACCAAGAAGTATATAGAGATATGTATTACAATAAATTACCAGGTTCATGGGGAATATATTTTAAAATAGAATTTGAAAATTTATCAGAGATAACCCTGGAACACCTAGAACATTAGGATCAAGAATAAAATTCATATTTGAAAAATTAGGATATATATGTCAACAAAGACAATTATTAAAGAAATCAGGAAAATTAACTAGAATATGTTGTGAAGATATGAAAAAACCTACCCAATGGGGATGTAACCCTGAAAGAAGAAGAAATAATAATAAAAGAAAATATAAAAATAGAAAGTTTAAAAAATTCAGAAATTTTAATAAAAGATATATAAAACCTAAGAGAAGATATTATAAAAGAAAATATAACCCAAATAAAAAAAAAGAAAAATTGGATTTATAAGAAAGACAAAAGCCAATGCAAATGTTGGAATTGTGGAGAAATGGGACATATAAGCCATGCTTGTAACAAAAAGAAAGTTAAAATATTACGAAAAGAATATCTAGAAATAAAAAGCGAACTAAGTAAAATATTTGATATTGAAGAATACTATGATCAAGAAGTCTATGTAAGTGAAACAGATTCAGAAAGTAATGAATCAGGATCAGAATAAAGAAATAGAAGAAATAAAAACAAATAAGAACATAGATAAACATGAATATGAAAGAATAGAAGGTTATGGATTAAAAGTAACTTTTGATAATAATAAGTTCAGAAAAATACAAAAATTATCTTTAGATTTGAAAATAGGAAAGTGAGAAATATTAGACAGAATATGGAAAAGAGAAAAAGTAGCAATAAATGAATATCATAAAATTGAAAGGGTAATAGATGTTAGAACCACTCAAGGAACACACAAATTAAATATTTTAACAAAAAATACGATTACAGAATTATTAACAAAGATCAATAGAAAATAAAGTGAAGAAATTCAATATATGTACTTAGCAGGTATCCAAATAATGTTTAAATCCCTATTTAGAGAATGATTAAATTCGCCTTTGACTGTAAGTTTACATGATGAAAGAATTATAAATTTAAAAGACAGTCATTTAGGAACAGTAGAAGGAAATCTAGCATATAAGAAACTAAAGCCCTGTTCTCTTTGCTATTTAGAGGTCGTTTGCTGTTTTTCTTTTCGAAAACACTAAAAACGCGTTCTCTTTATCATTTTCGAAAACACATTTTGGAAAACAAAAAAAAAAAAAGTGTACACAAAACGCAAAATGCTCAAAACCTAGTTTTGGGCGTTTTGTGTGTAATTCAGCAAAAAATGTTCAAAACGCGGAAAACGCGTTTTGATATTTTTTTTTTAAAGAATTATCCTAACTTGGAACTAAAATTAATATAAAGTTTTTTTTTGTTTTTTTTAGAAATATCCTAACTTGGAACTAAGCCTAAAAAAATAATTTTTTTTTTTTTTTAGAATTATCCTAACTTAGAACTAAGATTAAATAAATTTTTTTTGAATTCAATATCAACATTACAAAAGAAAATTAAGTGAAAATTCTTGTTATATTTCAAAAAAATACCTTGATAAATGGATTCTGGTTGTTTTGAAAGAACTTGCATTTTCTGAATTTTAATAGAACTAGAGCTTTCTCAAATCCGGAACCTGATCAAACTGTGTTAATATAGACTCTTAATGCTCACATTAGTGTGTTGTATGTAACCATATTTTCAGTGTATTGTGAAAGGAAATTTAAGTTTGAGTCAGTAGTATTCTGCAAGCAAATTAATTAAAAATAGTTTAAGTAATATTTTGCAAAATTTCAAACAGAACGTGTTTTCCAACTTTTTATTTTCAAAAACAGTTTTCAGAAATGACAAACCAAACGCGTTTTCAGCAAATTTGAAAACAAAAATAAAAATAAGAAACACAAAACATTTTCGAAAATAAAAATACAAAATAAAATAAAAACAGAACGCTACCTAATATTTACATGTTACCTAAATATTGTATATCATTAAAAGATAGAGATTTTAATGAAATTTTAGGACTACATTTCAAATTATATAAAGATGATATAATGAAACTAGGAGATAAAATTATGACTATAGAATACATAGCATTATACACATTTACTAATTATAATTATGGAAACATATATTTTAAAAAGTCATATATTGAAATTCATAAAGAATGCAAAGATTTTGGTAAAGCTGTGGAACCAGATAAACAAATAAGTTTAGTTCCAAGAAACTATGAACTTACTATAACAAAAAATAAACCAGAAATCATAGAGTTAAGAGAAGAAGAATACCGTAATCTTACTTAATATTAAAGGAGAAGAATTTCCCGCCAATTTGACACAACTTTTTGTGATTTTTTTATATAATATTATATATTATATATTTTATTTATTTTCACAATCAACTTTTATTGCTTTCACACTCCAATAATCAAAATTCAACTTTTATTGTGTTCACACTATTACTTTCACTTAAATATTTTTATGGAGATTTTTTTTTACTTATTTATATTTGATTATTTGTGTTTAAACCTCTCTTTTCATAATTTTTTTTATCTTTTAATGTTTTGAATTTTGCAAAAAAGTATTTGTGTGCAGTCATACAAATTCAATGCAAAATTTTCAGTTCAAAATTATATCGAAGTTGTATCACGCATCTAATACTAAATAAATCTTATTGTATAAATTTTTTTTATAAATAATCTTATTTTTTTAGTTATTTAGTACATCTAAAAATTTGAGCTCCTTTGTATTGCGTTCTATTAACTTAATTAATATTTTTATAGAAAGTTACATTTAATACGTAAATAATTTTTTTCAATAATTGTGATATTTTATTGGTATCAATCTTATGGATGGATAATTTCGTTCTGTCATACAAATCTAATATCGACTCCTCCCGTCAATTTGACACAACTTTTTATGATTTTTTTTTTTACAATATTATATATTATATATTTCATTTATTTTCACACTCAACTTTTATTGCTTTTACACTCCAAAGACCAAAACTCAACTTTTATTGTGTTCACACTACTACTTTCACTTAAATATTTTTATTGAGATTTTTTTTTTACTTATTTATATTTGATTATTTGTGTTTAAACCTCTCTTTTCATAATTTTTTTTTATCTTTTAATGTTTTGAATTTTGCAAATAAGTATTTGTGTGCAGTCATACAAATTCAATGCAAAATTTTCAGTTCAAAATTATATCGAAGTTGTATCACGCATCTAATACTAAATAAATTTTATTGTATAAAACTTTTTATAAACAATCTTATTTTTTTAGTTATTTAGTACATCTAAAAATTTGAGCTCCTTTGTATTGCGTTCTATTAACTTAATTAGTATTTTTATAGAAAGTTACATTTAATACGTAAATAATTTTTTTCAATAATTGTGATATTTTATTGGTATCAATCTTATGGATGAATAATTTCGTTCTGTCATACAAATCTAATATCGAATTTTCATTTATATTTATATCGAATATTTAATCAATTTGTATTAAATTTTGTTTTAAATAATCATACTTTTAATTCAATATTTATGATTCTTAAATTTTTACAACAATAAGTAAATTGTCTCCCAATTTACTTAACTGATAATTGAGATGATCAATATTATATTATAATTTTCATCAAAAAACAATTACGTTATATAAAAATTGTAAAAACTTATAATACCATGAATTTGATGCATCTTTGTCAATCACAATTTTAGTTTTTTTTTTCTTTTTTTATGATTATCGAATTCGTTTCTTATACGTGTTGTTTTTCATTGTCAATGGTCAAAACAATAAATCTTATCTTTTATAGCATGATCTATATTATTAACTTTTTCATCTATTGTTTGATTGTTCAGAGTACATGGATATTGGAGATCCTACATTTAAATATTTATTTTGCAAAGCAAATTTTTGGTGCGAGGAGAGAGTGAATAAGCATTATAAAACATGTCGTAATTCGAAGTTTTCATTTTGTTGTGGGGTGAACATGATTTTTAATAATATTTCAAACAAAACCATTTAAAACGGTTTGAAATTTTTTCAAGCCAAACTAAACCATTTCATTTTTTAAACAAAATAAAATCAAACTATTTTTTGCGATTTAGTGCGGTTTGAAACCACGGATTGCCGATGAATAAATTAGTATATTTCAAAGCCAGCTCAAAGACACATATTCATCTAAAATTTCGAGTTGAAATTAGCTCAAAAATAGTATTAAGTTTTTAATTGAGTGCTTTATTGTGAATCAATCCATGTTGACAAATAAACTAATTATATAGAAGTAAACTATCGTTAGCTCTTATATTAAAAATTTTATTTTAAAAAAATATCTTGAATGATGATAATAAATTGTAGCAGGAAAAATTATTTCCAAATGATTGTGGATTTGAACAAATTAATTTTTGTCTCCTCAATTTTGATTTGTTGACAATAAAAAGTATATTGCTTTTTTTTTTTTCCTTTTTTTAAATTGAAAATTTGTCTTTATTTTTATTTTTTAAAAATTGGCGGGTTGGCTGTTTGAAATCGCGATTTTAACAATTGAAACCTAAACAAAATTGTTTAAGGTGATTTGGAATTTTTACAAACCAAACAATTTGTTGTAATTTAATTCGATTTTGCGGTTTATTTGTTCACCCCTACTTTGTTGTATACAAGAGAAAGTGAATGTTTCTCTTATGGACGATCATCCTCTAATTTTGAAAGATTTGTTATATGATAGGGAGATAGGATTAAAAATTCTATTGAGAACATTTCAACATATAATATGATGTTTTCATTCACTTCTATAGGGGAATAGATAATGAGCTAAATGATGGTAGATGACCTCCCCTCTTCAGAATACACGATCAAAATTGCCAAAGATTGAGAGTCTATTTCCTGATGACGGTTCAGCTCTGCAATTTGCTCGCTTTACATTGTTGACAATGTGAATGAGGTTGAAAGCAGAAAAAGGGTCGTGAGGTACGTATTATGTATTTATTGCTTTTATATTTATATTGTTTACAGGTAATTTTGTTGTGATATTCTAAAATTTAATTTATGTCTTTTAATGTCCCCAGGTAGGAGTGAATCATGCGATTCTATGTTGCATGATTTAATAGTTTCTGATTCGAAAGATATGCTAGACAAATACAACAAATTGTTAAGGCAATTTAGGTCGGTTTGAGAAAAGATGATTGAGGAAACACTTCAAATTTAAGACTTATACTTATTGGTTGGTGAGCGACCAATGATGGCCAATATGATTTTTCTATTGTCGATGAAATTGCCGAATTGATTGTCGGTGGATTTTGACACACTACCTGGACACATGGATATCACTATTGCGCCACGTGGTGGACCTTTGCAACAGATAAGTGAGGACATAAGTTCTTTCTGAGAAATATTGATCATACTCAAGGATTGAGTAATGGAACAAGGTTGATAGTTACAAAACTTGGCGACCATGTTCTAGAAGGTCAAATTTTTTTCTGGCATCAATGCAAGACACAAGTTCTTTATTCTAATGCTATCGTTGAACCCTTCTGATTCTAGGATATTTATTAGATTTCAAAGAAGACAATTTCTATTGATGGTGTCATATGCCATGACTATCAATAAGAGTCAGGGACAATTATTCTTGCATGTGGAACTTCTTTTTAAACGGCTGTTGATTACACATGGATAACTTTATGTTGCGATTTCTAGGGTGACAAATCGTTCCAGATTAAAGTTATTGATTTGTGATAAGAAAGGAAGAACAACAAAATCAACAAACAACGTTGTGTACAAATAAGTATTCCAGAATTTGTAGTCATATGAAATCAATAAATGATGATATTATCTTTTATTTGCGAAATTTATTTATTTTATGAAAATGATTTATCTAATTTCATATTGAATTATCTTTATCCAAACGTTTCTTCCTGTGCATCGCATGGGTGATTATCTAATAATAACATAACATTTGAAGATGGTAGATTAATTAGAAGATCAACAAGTTTACCTAATAGAAAACAATTAGGAGAAACTAGTAATACAAGAGAAATAAAACTTAATAGAAATGCTGGAAATATGAAAATAGAAGGTGAATATTTTAATGGAATAGAACATATAAATGACTAATATCTCATAGAACTGATCCATATAGATATATAAATTTTGATGGACAAGTATATATGACTGAACTTGAAGTAAAAGTACCAATAAAATAGGAGAAATAAATCTCTTAGTACCATGTCATGTAGATAGTAGTATGGTAAATCCTCATGTATTATTAGGAATGAACTTTCTAGATGGACTAGAAGATTATAGTATAAAACGTGAAGGATTATATATAACTCATAATGGTCAAACTATACTATGCAGAAAAGGTGAATAAATGAATAACCAAATAAGTTTTCCATTAGCTGTTTATATTCAAGTCACTATTGTTGAAACAATATAACAACATTTGCATTAATAGACACAGGAAGTGATATAACAATATTTAAGAATTTCTTAATAAAATCATGGAATACTGATGGGAGAATAAAAATAACAGGAGTTACAGGAGAAAGTACCCAAATAATTAACAGTGTTGATAAAATCGAGATAATACTAGGAGGTAAACAAATAATTGTAAACAAGATATATAGTTATAACAAATTAGAATGTGATATATTATTAGGAAATGACTTTATACAACAATTTCAATATTATAAACAAAATAATTACATGATAATGTTACAAACACCTTGCGGCCATTTACTAAAAATACCAAGAGAATTTAGACCTTACAGAGTTCAGCCAACACAGCGTGGTGATAAATGAGAGAAAAAACCAATTATACAAAATGAAATAAAAAATAAAAGAATAATGTATAAAAAAGTCTTAAAAAGAACATACAAACAAATATAGAAAAAATCATTGACCAACTAGAATTTTTTTTGGAGAGAATCTATTATTATTTTGGAAACCACATCATCCAAAAGCTAAAATAGAATTAACAGAAAATGTTATTATAAGAGTTAAACCAATGATGTATATGATATGATCCGGACCAGACATCGGAGGGCGAAGTCGAGTCATCGGCAATATGACAATGATCTACGTGCAAAATGGAGCAAAGTTCTATGTTGGGGTTGAGCCGAGAAGAGGGACGGATCAAGCCGAGCCGAGTTATCGAAGTAATTGGTGCAGAAAAGGCATTACGATCGTATTTGAAATCCTTCACGGCCGTAACTCATTTAATCACGGCCGTAAAAGCTATTATCACGGCCGTAATCAACTATCGAGGGAAAAGGCAGAATTTCAGCAGAACCAGACTTACGGCCGTAAGTCTGAAAGTTACAGCCGTAACTATTGAAGCAGTTTTGGACCCGAGAGGCCTTTACAGCCGTAACGTTATTCTTCACGGCCGTAAATGAGGAGCGGGCCAGATTTTGCGGAATTTTATAATTATTTTATTTCCTTTTTGGTTTTTAGATTATTTTCCTATTTTAGAATTTTAGTCTAATTAGAATTCTATTTTAAGTAAATAGCAACTAGGTTATTTTGCTTATATATATTCTTTTCCATGATTTTAAAAAAAACAGTTTAGTTTGAGTTTTGAGATTAATAAAGTTGAGAGAGTTTTCTCTAATTAAAAGGTTGAGAAGTCCCTTTTGTGTTCTTCGAGAACAAATCCAACTTATCAAATATTCGCGAGAATATTTGTGGCGTTTCCAATTTAGAATCTTATCAAGGAAATTGACAAGTCCTTGTGGTGTTTCGAAAACCTTGGATCTCGATTCCGCATCGTCAATTTCTTGCGTCGTGAATCTTGGGTCAAGGTCCTATCGTCAATTTTATCTTTCCAGTATTTTAATTCTTATTTATTTTTCGCGTCAAATTTGATCTAGATCTTTCCTAGGTTTTAAATTTCGTTATTCCGCGTTTTTGACGAGATTCCCCGACTAGGATCTCATCATCTGGTATCAGAGCTTGGATCTATTTCAGATTCTTGCGTTTCTTGAATTTTCTTGATTTTTTTTGTGTTCTTCGTGTCAGTCATAAATTTTTTCAGTTTGATCCATAAGAGTCAATCCCAAAAAAATTCAAAAGTGTTTTTCTTCTTCGTTTTTCGTCCAAATCCAGTTCCGTTTTTTCTGCCATACTCGTAGTCCAATTCTCTGGTAGATTAAAAAAAAAATTCCGAAAATTCCCAAATATTTCGAATTTCCTTGTTCGTGTCTTAAAAATGCCTGATAGAGAGGTTTCCACATCTTCATCTTCTATTGGAGACAGAAAACAGCCCGGGAGTGTGAATAGAAGGAATGAACAGGTTAATAATGATATTGCAGCAATGAGGGCACAATTTGAGAGGTTTATGGCACATATGGAGAATCGAGGTGCAGAGCTTGAACAAAAACCTCGGGATCAATCTCATGATGGTTCTCGAGTTAGGAGAGGTAACAGGCGTGAGGTTGGTATGAATGATGAAAGGCCATTAAAGCGAAATGATACATCAAGACAGGAGAGTAGTGATCATGTTCACAAAAGGAGGGAGGAATCGACAACCGAAGGTAAAAATAATTATGATTCCAAACCTCTTAAGGATAAAAATGTTAAGTGCTTTAAATGTTTGGAACGGGGTTACATTGCACTTGATTGTCCACGTAAGAAGGTTAGGTGTGATAGTGAAGGGGCTAAAAGTGTTGTGGTGGGTAAGTCAATTATTGATAGGCATGCTCTTAGCGTTAGACGTAAGGTGAATGTTTTGGATAATGTGGAAGGGCAGAAGGATAATATTTTTCGCACTAGATGTTTAGTGGATGAAAAAGTTTGTAGCTTGGTGATTGACGGGGGAAGTTGTACTAATGTAATTAGTGCAATGTTGGTGGAAAAATTTGACTTACCTTTAATGAAACATCCAACACCTTATAAATTACAATGGTTGACTGAGTCGGGGGAAGTTAAGGTGAAGAGACGGGCCTTGGTGACATTTTCTTTTGGTGGGTATTCGGATGAGGTAATTTGTGACGTGGTACCAATGCAAATTAGTCACATACTGTTGGGGAGACCTTAGCAGCATGAAAGAGCTGTGCTACATGATGGGTATACGAATAGATACAGCCTGGTAAAAGGGGGAAAAAGTTTACTCTAATGCCATTATCTCCAACTGAAGCCCTGAAAGATCAACTGAAGGTGAAAAGTGAGTTTGAGGGGAAAAATAAGAGAGTTGAGGCCACGACCTCAGAAAAGGAGAGGGTGTGGAAATTAAAGAAAAGAGAGTTGAGGCCACGACCTCAGAAAAAGGAGAGGGAGTGAAAAATAAAGAAAAGAGGGTTGAGGTTCAAACCTCAGAAAAAGGAGAGACTGAGTGCAAAAAGCAAAAGAAAAGAGAGTCTACCACAAAAATGAGTCTATTTGCACTTACTCACGCTAACACACCCCTCCCCAGTTCTTTAAAATCTGTTTTACAGGTACCGAAGTCAAACCATGATCTTAAAACAGGAAAGAAACTCGTTGGCACAAATGAACAGCCCAAAAGGCCGAGAAAGTTGAAGGAGAAAAATGGGCAGTCCAAAATGTTGAAAACAAGCACGAGGCATAAACATGATCATCGAGCCCAGAAAAGCAGAAGGAGTTTGAAAAGCCGACCAAAGTTGGATTCGAGGTCAAATCCTTTTCAAGAGAGGGAGTATAATATGATCCGGACCAGGTATCGGAGGGCGAAGTCGGGCCATCGGCAATATGACAATGATCTACGTGCAAAATGGAGCAAGTTCTATGTTGGGGTCGAGCCGAGAAGAGGGGCGGATCAAGCCGAGCCGAGTTATCGAAGTAATTGGTGCAGAAAAGGCATTACGGCCGTAATTGAAATCCTTCACGGTCGTAACTCATTTAATCACGGCCGTAAAAGCTATTATCACGGCCGTAATCAACTATCGAGGGAAAAGACGGAATTTCAGCAGAACCAGGCTTACGGTCGTAAGTCTGAAAGTTACAACCGTAACTATTGAAGCAGTTTTGGACCCGAGCGGGCCAAATTTTGCTGAATTTTATAATTATTTTATTTCCTTTTTGGTTTTTAGGTTATTTTCCTATTTTAGAATTTTAGTCTAATTAGAATTCTATTTTGAGTAAATTAGCAACTAGGTTATTTTGCTTATATATATTCTTTTCCATGATTGTAAAAAAAACAGTTTAGTTTGAGTTTTGAGATTAATAAAGTTGAGAGAGTTTTTCCAATTAAAAGGTTGAGGAGTCCCTTTTGTGTTCTTCGAGAACAAATCCAACTTATCAAATATTGTGAAATATTTATGGCGTTGAACTTATCAAATATTCGCAAGAATATTTATGGCGTTTCCAATTTAGAATCTTATCAAGGAAAATGACAAGTCCTTGTGGTGTTTCGAAAACCTTGGATCTCGATTCCGCATCGTCAATTTCTTGCGTCGTGAATCTTGGGTCAAGGTTCTATCGTCAATTTTATCTTTCCAGTATTTTAATTCTTGTTTATTTTTCACGTCAAATCTGATCTAGATCTTTCCTAGGTTTTAAATTTCGTTATTCCGCGTTTTTGACGAGATTCCCCGACTGGGATCTCATCAGTATATCATACAAGATACACAAGAATTTAAAACTCAAATAAAAGAATTACTTAACCAAAAATTAATCAGACCTAGTAATGGACCCCATAATAGTCCAGTCTTCATGGTCATGAAACATTCTGAACAAAATAGAGGAAAAGCTAGAATAGTAATAAATTATAAAGAATTAAACAAATATACTAAATTTGATGGATACTGTTTACCAAATAAAGAGGTACTAATAAATCTTGCAAAAGGAAAACAATATTATTCTAAATTTGATTGCAAATCAGGATTTTGGCAAGTAAAAATGGAAGATGATAGTATGCAATATACATAATTTAGTACACCCCAAGGTAAGTATGAATGGATAGTTATGCCATTTAGTTTAAAAAATGCACCACAAATATATCAAAGAAGAATGGACAACATATTTAGAAAATTTAAGGAATTCTTAATTGTCTATGTGGATGATATATTAATATGTTCTAACAATAGAGAGAAGAACATAGAAACCATTTAATGAAATTTATAAATGAATGCAAAAAAGAATGAATTGTTCTTTCAAAAAATAAAGTTATAATAAAAAAATAGTTGATTTTCTTGGATTATCAATAGATAAAAGATGGATAAAATTACAAACACATATATCTAAGAAGATAGAAAATTTTCCACACAAATTAGAATCAAAAGAACAAATACAAAATTTTTTGGGATGTTTAAATTATGTAGAATGATTTATTGAAAATCTATCAAAAAAGAAACTTAAAATTCAAATTTTACTCGAAAAAACAAATACCAAATGATGGAGTGATGAACACACAGAAATTGTCAAATCACTAAAAGAAGAATGTAAGAATTTGCCAAAATTAAGATTATCAGATGAAAAAGATAATCTGATAGTTAATACCGATGCCTCGAATAAGTATTGGGCAACAATATTAAAAACATATCTTAATAAAATTTGTAGATACTCAAGTAAAATGTTTAACCAAGCAGAAATAAATTATACTACCCATGAGAAAGAATTGTTAGCAATCATCAGAGGAATAAAGAAGTTTTCATTGTTTTTATTATCTAAGAAATTCATTGCTGAAACTGATAATTCTCAAGTTGCAGGTTTAGTAAAAAATAAGTTACCACCAGAACCTCAATATAGAAGGCTCCATAGATGGCAAGCCTATTTGACATTTTATAATTTTGATATAGTTCATATTAAAGGTGTCAATAATTATCTTGCGGACTTTTTAAGTAGGAATATTGAATTTGCAGATGAATAATATCAAAAAATCATTGATAGACGCCAAAAAGCGAATGAACTTCCTCACAGAGGAAGTTGAAGATATAAAGCTTGGAATTGAACAACTTGCAAAAACTCTCCAAGGAAGTTTCAAGCTGTAACGCCCCGGATTCCGCGGAGAGCCCGGGACGCCACTTCGTCCTTTAAAATTTGACTTTATTGCGGAAAATAAATTTAATTCAAAGCATCACATTCATCATTTGAAAACTTCAGCGAAAATTTGATTAATTTAAAATATAGAACAATTCATAAAACTTGTATAATTATTTAAAAGAAACTAACGATAAATAATTTAACGAGTAACATTCGTAAAATTGACTAAAAATTCTCATCATTTATTAAATTTGCCACAGCTGCCCTTTCATTCGCCGCCTTCTCCGAGATCTGCAAAAACTGTTAAAAATGGAATGAGCATTTCGAAAGAAATACTCAGTAGACTCATCACCAATAATTAATTTACAGAATAATTGAACACGTAATTATGCAATCATACAATGACATCATTCTCATATTCTTGGGCTACTTTACTTTCAAAATCAAGGCTCTTTAAAAATCATAGGGTGTGGGTAGTCTCGTCTCGTGCACTTAAGGCACATAAGTTATGCATAACATCATCATTTCTCATTTATCTCATAAGAGATATTCTTTCTCGTCTCATGCATCAAAGCACGTAAATCACGTAATTTCACATAAGACATGCAATTATAATTTAAACTAATTAGTGGGGGCGAGTCTACCTCAAATCACGAGTCTGAAAGTTGAGCAAGAAAATTCACGTTGTTCTTCTAAATGTCCAAGCTCCTCGTCTAGCATAACTTAAAATAATAAGTCCAATTTAATACTTTAAAATTGATTTAAATGGCTTTGAAAACATGAGGGATAAAATGAATACTTTTGAAAATTGAGGGATTAAAATGAATACTTTTGAAAATTGAGGGATTAAAATGAATACTTTTGAAAATTCGGGGACTAAAATGTAAATTTTCAAAAGTTGAGTTGAAACTCAAAACGAATATTAAACTATTGGATTGAAATAATAGATTTTAAAAATGGAGTGGCTGATTAAAATCATTTTAAAACTTTGAGGAACTGAAATAGATAACTTGTAAAACTTGGGCTTAAAATCAAATGAATTTAATCTACCGGGACTAAAGTAAAATGAGTTTGATACTTAGGGGCTAAAATAATAACTTTTAAACATAGGCTAAAGATTTGAAACATTATTAATTTGGAAGGACTAAAACTCAAAAAAATTAAAAGTTGAGGACTGAATGGCAAACTTTGAATAAAATCAACATTTATATAAACAATTTTCATTTCTCTCTCTCTGTAATTCGACCGAGAGTGAGAGAGGCGAAAAAATGGGAGGAGACGGGCGAAACACCGGCGTTCGACCGGCGGTGGTGCCGCCGTCATGTGGCGGAGACTGGGCCGGTGAAAAGGTGGAGATTTGGGGTGGGTTTGAACTGATTTTGGCGAAAAACTGAGATGAACGCAGGCTCGATCTCGGGCGTTTTCGGAGTGTGGTTTCCGGCCAAAATCCGTCCAGATGGCCGGTAATAAAGGTAAGTAACTAGTTTTCTTGTTGGGTTCTTGGTTTGTGGTTTGATTTGGTTAAAGATTTGAGTTGGGCAGTGGCCCATTCGTGTGATGGCTGGTGGTCGGTGATGATGATGATATAGGTGAGATTTGGGTGGTTCCATTTTCGACTGTGTGGTGGTATTGTGGTGGTTCTTGGTTGGTGCAGACGGTGGTTGGGGTCTAGGCGGCGTTGTGATTGTGAAACTGGGCTCGATGGTGTTTGATTGCAGTTGGATGGATGGAGACTTGGCAGCTTGGTGGCGGCATTTGGTAGTCTCGTTCTAGAATGTGCCATGGCCGATTGTGGGTGGTTCGTGTGGTGGTGATGATTGGTTGCGGTGGAGGTTTAGGCAATGGCCCGAAGGTGATGATCGAGACTAGTGATGGGTCTGGGTGTGATGTTCGGTTGGGAGTCATGGAGGTGGTGTTGGCTGTGAAATAAAATCTTGGTTTGGGCACGATGGTGTTCGGATTATGGCAGTGGGCAGGGACGGTTCTGAAGAGGTGAATGAAGGCAGTAATGGGTGGATGAATCCCTCGTGCTGAAGGTCTGGGTTGTGGTAAGTGATGAGGGTGGTGGGGGGAAGAGGAGTTAAAAGCAGGTTTTTGAATTAGAATTTTGGTAAGTTTGTAAAGAACCGAAATTGAGAGAGATTTGGGATTAATTTAAGTTGAATGGCTGATTGAGAGTGATGATGGAGTGATGATGGGGAAGGGAAAAATGTGCTGCAAAAATTGAAGTTGGGGAGGAAGTTGGAAATTGGAAATGTACAAAAATGAGGGAGACGTGTGAAGATTTCTGGGAGACGATTGTGGGATACAAAAATGGTTTATGAGCTGGGGAATGATTGAAGGGATATACCAATTTATTATGGCGTGAGAGGGGAAAGAATTATTTGAAAATTGGTAAAAATCCATGGATGGAAAGCTTGAGGTTTGGAAGGTAAACTTATGGAAAGAGGAAGAACAAAGAAACATGTGGAATTAGTTGGATTGAAATAGTTTGAATCTAAAGTAAATTTTAAAATTTGGATTTAAAAATAATTTAAAGCATGGACTTAAATAATTAAAATTTGGATGGAAATAAATAAATAAATAAATAATGAAAATAAGATACTTTCATAAAAATTGAATTACGATAAATCTAAATAATTTAAATTTTAACTTAACTGGCTAGACGAAAAATGTGTTTAAAATAAATAGGTAAAGTCGTAGCGACACGTTTTAAATAATATTTATTTAAATGTGTAATGGAAAATTCTTGGTCGCTACACAAGCAATTGATGAAAATCTCAACATTTCATCACAATTATACTAAAGAATTGAGCGATAATATAATTGAGATTGAATCTCAGTTTGAATCGTTAATTACCAAACAGGTTATATCAAAAATACAAACGGGTACATCTTCTGGAAGCAGTGGTGGACCAACGATTAAAAGAGATGAACCAACTCCCAAAAAAGTTGTTATAAATGAAGTCAGTCCTCGAAAAATCACAATCAATGTCAAAAATGAATATACAAAGGTAGTCAAAATTCGTGCTGAAGAGGAAAATGATTCCCCTTTTTTACCAAAAGAAAACGAATATAAAACTACTGTCGAAATTATATATGAACTTCAAGAATGTGATTGTTATTACATTTCGTCTAGAGACCATGTATACCCACGATTGATCGTTACACAAGGAGGAGATCCCGTCATGACAAAAATGGCAGCTGATTATGGATTTTTGGATCTTATCTATTCAGGAAAAGATTTGAAAGAAATCGAAAATTTTGATGACTTACTAAAAGGAGAAATTTCAAAGTTTGCCCAAGGAAAACCCATATATTTAAAATTTTATTCGATCAGTCCTGAAATTGATGGAATGATATAATATCCTGCTGAACATATTATCACGATTGTGTATGTTGCTCGAAATTTTCAAATTGAAGTTGGAAAAAATACCAGGCCAGTACCAAATAGGGATGTCGCCGAGCCGAGCCGGCTCGCGAGCGCGAAGATCAAGGCTCGAACTTGGCTCAAGCTTTTTGGGATCGAGCTTTTTTTGCCCGAGCTGAGCCGAGCTAAAGCTCGTCCCCAAAAATAAGGCTCGACTCGAGCTTTTTCCGAGCCAAGTCCCGAGCTTTTACTTTTTTTCTTATTTTTATAGCAAAAATTCATAAATTTTTTATTGAAAATGTGTATATATAGCAAGTTGAGCCGAATTCGTGGTCGAAATTCATTGTTCAAGCTCCTATCGAGCTTTTTTAGCGGGCTTTTTTTTGGCTCGAGTCAAGTCGAGCCAAAGCCCGTCTCTAAAAAAAAGCTCGGCTCGAGCTTTGGCTCGAAATCTTGAGCCGCGAGCCGAGTTTAGCCCGAGCTTTTTTCGAGCCGAGCCCGAGCGGCCCGAGCCGACGAGCCGTTTTGCCATCCCTAGTACCAAACATTACAAAACCATGGTTTAGATCCCGAAGGGTGTTGGGAATTAAAGTTCTCTACAACATTGCCAAAAACTTGTATGAGAAAAAATTCAAATGCATATGCCAATATAATGGATGAACCCTACTCACTAATGGAGGAAAAGAAAAGTCAACAATCTTGCAAGAATACATCAACAAATTTGACACTCATCAAATCCATGGAAGCTTTGCCACTTTGCAAGAAGTGTGCATAGCCAGGAATTGCCCCACATGCCAAAGGAATTGATGGACAGGTGGAATCCACTTGATGAATCTGCTTTACATGCCAACAGAATTGATGGATAAGTGGAAACTGTTTAATAGATCTACTTTAATGGAACAATGCAGAACAATGTAGGGGCCATGTCAAGACCAAAAAATAGAAGGATAAGTATCCCTATAATGTAAGGGTCGTGTGATGTAATAAATAATAGAGGGACATGTGTGTCCTTAGATGAAAAAGGCTGTGAAATTGTTAGGTCGATGATGTAAGCAGTGATGTAATTGTGTCTAATGTAATATTATAAATAGAGGCCTCCGGGCTAGTTGAAAGAAAGAACTCACTTGAGCACTCAGTTTGTGAGAAAGCCAAGGAATTTTCTGTCTTGAAAAAATTCTCATACCAATCATGTTTCAATCTTCATATTATCAATAAAATCCCAATCTACTTATCAAATTATGTTGAGTTTCTAAATTCTTGTCTTCTAAATCCTATTTCCAAAAAAAAGATATATTATTAAGAAAACTCCCTACACTCTGTCCTAAAATATTTTCCATATAAAGAGTTATACAGTGAAGGCATCTAGGTTTAGCTAATAACCCGTGAAGGCACGAAGCCATTGGAGGGTGTGGAGCAGAAACCTAAAGCCTGAAGGTCACTAACAATAGAAGAAAAATACAAAGGTACTGAGAACAGGAAAAGATGTTAGTATTCTTAATATATCTATCTTTACAGAATTAGGAGGAAGAAGAGCTTTTAACATGACAGAATTCAGAATTGTTAAATTTAATTATCAAAACAATCATTATAATGTCGAGTATCATAGCATAATTGAACCTTTATTCATGCATAAACAGTTTACTAGACCAAATAATGAAATAAAAAAAGTTATATCATGTCTATATGCCGTGTTTGTTAGCTATCTTTCCAACATTAAAAAGAATATTATGATTAGAAATTACAAAATCGATTACTTATTTTTGGCTAGATAGTGATAACACTGAAATAAATAATGAATTACATTTAGGATATGTGTTTAGTAGTGATAATGATTATGATCATGTAATAGATTATGACAGTGATGGAAGAGATGAATCTTTCTTTACCACTTTTTGAAAATCTTAATATCATGAATGAAAGTAATTATATCATGAAAAAACCCAAAACTAAGAGAGGTCCATATAAAGTTAAAAATAATATCAAATGTAAAAAATGTATTGAATATAAAAATGAAATTGATAAAATAGGATACCAAAAACAACTCTACGCATCACAAGAGATATTAAAAAGTTTGAAAGCAAATTTAATAGAAAACTTTGCTAGAGGAACTGTAAGATCTATAATGATACATGATATTCAAGATATAATTGATAAATTAGAAAAGAGAAAGAAAAGTATTTCAAAATATAATATATCATTTGAACCAAGTATAGATATCATGACTGACATATATATTATCAATTCTCAAACATTGATAGAATTTGAAAAATTACTTGAAACTTTATAAATTATTTATCTGTGTTTATAATGCATGGATATACTATTAAAGGATTAGATAATTTATAATGGAAAAAATAGATAACATTATATAATTTATATCTCATTTAATAGATATGGATGAATCATCTGAACAATATTATATACTTTCAGAAAATTATGATCAGTATATTATAGATTATTCTGATATATTACAGCTCAAAATGGAATTAGAAAATAAAATTACGATAAATACATTCCAAACTTAAATGCCAGGATATACAATCGAAGGACTTGATAACCTTTTAGAAAAACTGAAAGATAAAATGGAAGATATTAAATATCAAATGGAAAATGAAAACATATCTTCAGAAGAATATAATAAACTTTTAGAAAAATATGAACAATATATTGCAGATTATTGTATTATACTAGATCAAGGAATGGATTTATACCAAAAAAATTTGTATAATAATTTACCAACCCAATAATCTATGGATACTTCACAAGCATCAACTTCTAATAACTAAGATCATAAATTATATTTAGAAAATAAAGGAATTTCATTTTTATTAATTATTGCTGAAAAAACTAAAAATATACATTCTGTTGGACAATCTAAATTGAAAGAAATATACGAAGATATTGACTATGCTATCTTAAATAGAATATAATTTAATTCTGTTGAAACAACAAAAAATATAAATACGGTCATAAAATTATAGAAGAATACGAAGATATAGAAGATGAAGTTTCAGATGAAATAACATTAGGATATATAACTAAGAAAAAACATCATAAATATTTTGAGAAATTATCACAACATAGAACATTTTTAGAAGAACTTAAAAGATTAAAAAATATGAATATAATAAAAAGTATTGAATTAAATCAATCCGACTAATTCAGGGATATATCTTGCAAAGAAAATAATTCAATTTATTAAGGGTAATAAAGATATTTTGCATAAAAAGGGCATTTTGAAAAAGTATGCATTTGGAAAGACTATTCCAACAAATCTCCCTTCTTTCTTCGGCTGGGGCAATTTATTTCATATTTTAAGACAAAAAACCCCAAAATTTAATTTACAAAATTTTCAATATTACTTTTTAACCATTCACATTTCCTCTCTTCAATTTTTAACCTCATATCTTACTTAAAAAACACAAATAAATCAACCTAATAATTTACATTGTCATTTAAATCCTACCGAACAGAGGCTATTGTAAATGTAACAGAGTATTAAACGGCTATATAATGAGAAAGAAGATTTTTTTTGTGTTTTTGTAATAAAATGTGTGATTAAAAATTGCAGAGAGAAAGTGTGTATGGTTAAAAAGTGATTTAAAAAATTTTGTAGTTTAAACTACGTTTTAAAGAGGAAACCGACGGAACATAAGAATTACTCTATGTTCGCCGGCTATTATATTTGGATTAATTTGATTATGATAATTGGGGTTTTTCTAAATAAAATGTGTCGTTAAAAATTGAAGAGAAAGAAAACATGTGTGATTAGATAGTGATTTGGAAATTGTGCAATTAATTTTTTTGATGATGTTGACACCTAAAAATGTCATTTAGAGCCAACAAGGAATTCTAAATCGAAGAAAAAGGAAGATAGGTTTTTTGTAATGAAATAAGAATGGTTAAGCTATATTTGTGGAGTTTTTACCTTGATATTTTCTTATGGATCAATGCTTATTAGAAGGATATTTCTTAATCACCATTGGAGAGCTTGAAGCTCCCTTTCTTGGCTGAAAAAATGAGCAGAAGAACAAGCATCAGGAAAAAGTGAGAAGAAGTCATTTTCTCTCCTCTCTTTGTTTTATATATATTAAATTGTATTAACACATTGAGTCCTCTAACTAACAATTATACATTGGGTCGATCTCTATCAATTATGAACAATTTAACCTATATATTTACATAATAATCAAAGTGACCCCTCGAGTTTTTCATGAGTAGTCTCGACCCGTAGTTTGATGTGGAATTTGACCAATAAGTTTGTTGACCATTGTTGATGGGTAATCCGACCTGGATGACAAGACAATGAAGTTTCTGATTTGGGGAGGTCGGGTCAGCCTTGATGTGTCCGATCGACACCATCAGGTCGGATGACAACTAAATCGCATCTTGAAGTCAAAGGATTGAAGTCCCTAACACAATTCCTAACTAGATATGTCAGGTCGGACAATGCTTAATCATTCCGACGTGGAAGAGCCAGGTTGGACGATGACTTAGGAGGGTTAAACGAGACCATAACTACTTTCTTACATGGTAGTTGAAACAATTATTCAGACATGGATTCAGTTAGAATAGATAAAAGTCAACGACTTTGTACTATTAAAGAGTTCCGAGCAGTTTAATTGTCCTAAGGACAGACAGTCAAGTATTGTAATAAGCCAGCTCACCCATTTTTCCCTATAAATATAGGAGAGGGTAGCTCATAAAAGGATCCCAACTTTGGCTACTTTAAAAGCCCATTATATACAAAGATATTCTAAAAGCATACGTGGAGTCCAGGTCGTCAATTCCGACGTGGGGTTCACTTCTTCCACATACAAATTTTTCTTTGCATAACTGATATTCACTTATTCTTCTTGCTGACTTGGAATATTTATATTTCAACCGTCAACAATTGGCGTTAGAAGGAGGACACTACGTCCTTATGTTCAATTTAAAAATGGCATTCATTTCGGCTAGAACATAACCAACTTGTTCATCTCATGTTCATTCAAATTCGACCGAGTTAAATTCATTCCATTTTCAGTTTGATTTTCAATCTATCAGTTCACTCCGATTTGAGAAATGGTTTTATAAATGTATCATGTGCAGTCATTTCTTGGAAATAATGAAAAATCCAGTCACAATCCCCGTTCCTGATATTCAACTCCACTATGAACAATTTCGTTTGGAACAATCCAATTCATCTATGGGAAATTCCATCCAATTCGTTCCAGTTCTCCAGTCATCTTGTACAGTCAATTCTGCTAGTCCGGAGCTTTTCCTAGCTCATTCATTTCAGTATAGCTTGCTTGGACGATAACTGCACCTCTTCAATTTAGCTCGGAATTTGCAATTCTGGAAAGCTCTAATCCAGTCAGAATGATAGGCAGCTCGCTTCATTTGGTAATGTTCAGATCGATGAAAATATTTGCTCCATCAATAAGGTTTAGTTTCACTTTGGCCTGCACCAAATAAGCTCCTGTGACAGCTTCTGTGAGGTCGTGTGTGTTTGATTCGGCTATGAAGTTCACCCACCCACTCCCTCGTTAATATTTAGTTCGGTTTTATTCATTGCAATTATAAACTTGAAGTGCACCAACAGTTCAATGTATCCTCTTTTCAGTTCGGCATATATGGCAGCCACACAATTCAACTCGACAGCCTTAAAGTTCAGTTAAATTCGTTTAGCCATGTGGTTCAACGAGGGTAAGCAGTCCCGTTCGATCTGGTGCACTTCGGTTGTTCGATTCAACTTGCCCAACTTGTTCATATTTGGTTCGTTCATATCCAATTATCCAGCTCATTTTGTACAAAGTCAGCTTTTTCATCCCAGATCGGCACCTCAATAGCTCCACATATCCAGTTAAGTCTGGAATAATTCAATTCATCTATCTCCCGGTTCTTCTTAAGAAAATTCAGCTCTGGACTTAGCTCATTTTAGTTCAATTTGACCATGCACTGCATCTCGGTCTTCATAGTTCGGAAATGTAACCCAGTTCATCTTGGGAAAATTCAGCCCAGAAGTCATTGCCAGAAAATATCAAGCCAAAAAACAAAGTTGAGCTTCTTATTTCCCATGCAAGTCATTGGGTTCCATTGATATTCTCACACGATTTGAAGTTCTTTGCGTACAATCCCTAGCCCAACATAGAAGAGAGAATAAGATTACTTAGTGCAACATAAAATCATCTTCAAAACCCAATATGAAACTCAGTTCATTCATTTCGAGGATAGTTCGACTCATCCCAGGTCTGATCAATTCAGTTATTTTAAAAAAAAAACCGTCTTGGCATGTTTAGTTCGGCAATGAAGCTCGTTTCGTTGAACATACTCAGCTTGGCGGCAATGTTTAGCTCCAATTCGACCATCTTGGAGATTGTGACACTTGCAAAATATCATGTTCTGAAACCAATGCCATTTGTGAGATCATTAAGGAAAAATGAATAATTAAATTGAGATTACATACTAAAGAGTTCTCCCCAGTTGAGGAAGATACAAACTAGAATGAAGATTATGTATACTCCGCTGTTCGACTTTACGGTTCTTCGAATGCCTCGTAAAATATATATGTTCAAGAGCATGAGACTCTCCTCATGCATGAAATTAATACCCCAAAAGCATGATAACATCTCGTTAATATCAGTGCAGTTCATCAAAATGAGGGTGCAAATTCTTGAAGTTGGTAAAATTTTTCAGTCCTATGAAGAAGACCACCTCTTCAGCCCTATGAATATCAGTTCGGTCCAATTCTTCTCAAGCTCATTTTAAATTGTTCCAAGTTCAACTTTGAGAGAGCACCACCTTTCAGTCCGGTTGTGGAGAAATGTTCAGTTCGGCCATGGAAGATCTTTAGATCATTCAAATCAGCCCATTCATCTCATGATCAGTCAGCAATGCCAGTATAAATTCAGCTCGTCCAATCAGTTTTCCATCACATGATCAGCTCGTTAATTAGTCCGGTTCATCAAAAGGAGGAGTACAAATTCTTGAAGTTTGTAAGGCTTTTCAGTCATATGAAGAAATGCAAAAATCTTATAAAAGCTGTGCAAAATCAGTTGGCTTCAATACAGCAAAAGTTAGCACCAAGAGTGGAATTGATGGGAAGTAAAAGTATTTTTCACCTGCATATGTTCGAAGTGGTAGGACAACCACTCCGACAGTTGACATATTTTTACAAAATGTGAGGCAACATATGAGTGTTGGTGATGTGTCTTACCTCAGTGGGAAAATGGGAGTGCTGGAGAAGCTTTTATAATGTCTTTAACCACTATACATATGAGGGCAATGTTGATAGAGACTCGGTCACAGGTTCTGCAATGAAAGCTTCTTTTGGCAAAAATTAATCACTTTAGACAAACACAAAATAATTATTCTTGAAACCCCAAGTCAAGAGGAACTGACAAAAAGTTTCCTCCCCATCCGCTTAGGCAATCTATTTTACTTGTAACGCACGAGAATCAACTTCTACCACATATGTTGCATGGAGTTTTCCTGATCGTGGTATGGAGATTTCCATATTGCACCAACCGCATCATCCCCACATCATGCACCTTGATGAGGTTTTAGCTAAGTCGTTTGGAATTTTCCATGGGCAGTTAATTCCCCAAAATTTTGAAAGGTCACTTCAGTAAGGACCTCAAACACAAATACAACCAACGGTCTTGTGGGAGATCAAATCATTAAACTGCCATGAGATATATGATCTGAGATCATGAATCCAACAGGGTCTGTCATGACAGAATTCACAAATTCCTTAGAACCCCAGATCATGCATCCAAAAAGGTCTGTCATAACGGAATTCACGAATTCCTTAGGACTCGAGATCATGAATCCAACTGGTCTGTCATGACAAAATTTATAAATTCCTTAGGACCCCAAATCATGCATCCAAAAAGGTCTGTCATAATGGAATTCACGAATTCCTTAGGACACGAGATCATGAATCCAACTAGTTTGTCATGACGGAATTTATGAATTCCTTAGAACCCTAGATCATGTATCCAACAGGGTCTGTCATGATGGAATTCACGAATTCCTTAGGACCCTAGATCATCCACTCATTCAAGTCTAACGGAATTTAAGAATTCCTTAGGACCTCAGTTATGCACCAATTTGGTCTGTCATAACAGAATTTACGAATTCCTTAGGACCTCAGTTGCGCACCAATCAGGTCTGTCATAACGGAATTCACGAATTCCTTAGGATCCACGAATGAGACCCAGATACACATCGAAGTGCATTGAATTTACATAAGACCATTTTGGACCAATACAACCTGATTGTTCCAGTTAGGCGATAATTTTATATTTTTACATAGTCCGTTTTTGGACCAATCCAACCTGACTGCTTTAGTTAGGCAATAAGATTACGAAAGTCCCAGTTTGAGGACCAACACGACCTGACGGTGTCAGGTTGGCAACAAAATAACATTCGACCTGACTGTGTCAGGTTAGGAACGAAATAACATTCTTAATAAGGTAACATCCGCCATGTTTACCGAAGAGCACTTGATGCAATCTTTAACGTAACTCGCTACAAATTTTCATTAAATTATGTGGAGGCATAGTAATCATTCAAAGGGGAATTTGATATTATTGAAAATAGCGACGAAGGTGATTCGTATTCCAGGGATTACACAAAGGTACCCCAGATAGGTCTTCAATCATGTATGTACCGGGCACCACCTCGGCGGTGACTTTGTAAGGGCCTTCCCAGTTAGGACCTAAAGTCCCTACTCCCGGTTCTTGAGTAGAAGGAAGGATCTTTTAAGGACAAAATCCACAATGTTAAAGTGCCGACCCTTTACCTTTTGTTGTAGTAGCGGGCCATTTTTTCCTAGTACCTAGTCATCACCATTTGGGAGTCACTCCGTCTTTCAAGGAGGAAATCCAAGTTTGCCCTTTGCGCTTCCTCATTTTTCGCCTCGCCGTAATGGATTTGACGAAGAGAAGGCACCCCAATTTCGACTGGACATACCGCCTCGGATCCATAGGCCATGGAGAAAGGCGTTTCCCTTGTGGTGGTGTGCGGGGTGGTCCTAAGTGCCCATAATACCTGTGGGAGTTCATCCACCCATGCGCCCTTTTTTTATTCCAACTTTCTGTTTAAGGTATTCTTTATGGTCTTGTTCACGACTTCCACTTGCCCATTTGCTTGTGGATGATGCGGAGATGAAAATAATTTATTAATTCCCAAATCGTCGCACAATTCATCAATACTTCTGTTTTTGAACTGTTTTGCATTATCACTAACCAATGAGTGCGGTATTCCAAACCTGCATATAATATTCTTCCAGATGAACTTGGTGGTGTTGGCCTCAGTAATCCTCATCAGGGGTTCCGCTTCGACCCATTTGGTGAAGTAATCAATCGCCACTATTGCAAAACAATTGTTACCAGTACCTCTGGGCATATGACCAATAATATCAACTCTCCACTTCGTGAAAGGTCAGGGGCTAGTTACCACAGTCAATTTGTGATGCGGCTGATGCGGTATGGTTGCATGCCCCTGACATTTATCGCACTCGCGGACGAAGTCATGGGAATCCTTTTGCATAGTTGGCAAAAAATATCTCTGTTTGAGAGCTTTCCGAGCCAGTGATAACGCCCCAGTGTGGTTGCCGCATATGCCCTCATGAGTTTCTTTCATTATATAGTGTCCTTCCTCTGGCCCAACACATCGCAGCAAAGGAGAAGTGTAGCTCCGTTTATAAAGCAGATCATCCAAGAGTACAAAATATGCGGCATATCTTTGCAATTTCTGAGTTGCTTCCGGCTCGACTGGTATGGTTTGATGCTTCAAGTATGCTAGTATAGGACTCATCCAAGATCCTTCTTCTTCTATTGCCAAAATATCTGTTCCTGGTTCAATGGAAGAGATCGGCAAATGCTCAATTGGAACCATATTGTGGAGCTCGGAATCATTACTGCTTGCTAGTTTAGATAAAGCATCTGCATTGGAATTCTCAGTTCTGGGAATATGATGTAACTCCATTTTTTCGAAGTGCATGGCTAAATCTTTCACTTTCTTCAAGTTGGCAGAAAACTGTCCGTTAAACTGGCTCACAACAAGTTGTGAATCACTATTTGCCACTACAGACTTAATCTTTAGAGCTTTTGCAAGCCTTAGCCTGGCTAAGAGTGCCTCGTGCTCTGCAACATTTTTTGAGGCTTTAAAGCCAAAGTGGATCGCACTGTGCAACTTGTATCCTTCTGGACTCACTAGTAGTATTCCTGCCCCGGATCTTCCTTCAGCCGAGGACCTATCAACGAACAATTTCCACTCAAGGCTATCACCTGTGTTATCAATCATCTCTACCTTGGGCGGATATGTGAACTCAACTATGAAATCTGCTAATGCTTGTCCTTTTATATAGCTGTCCGATGCACATAATGCAGGTCGTATTGGCTAATTTCTATCGCCCATTTCATTAACCTTCCTGATACATCTAGTTTCTGTAGTACCTATCTCATAGGAAAGTTCATGAGTACAGGGATGGAATGCGACTGGAAGTAGGGGCAAAGCTTGCGAGCCGCTGTGACCAATGCCAGAGCAAGTTTTTCCATGTCTGGGTATCGTGTTTCTGCATCCAGCATGGCTTTGCTTACATAATACACTAAAGCTGATTCCCGTTCTCCTCCCTGGTCAATACTGAGCTAATAGCTTCCTTTGATACGGCTAAATACAGAGAAACCGGCTCGCTGACCTTGGGTTTAGACAATAGGGGGGCTTGCCCCAGGAATGATTTCAGGTCGGCAAAAGCTTGCTTACATTTCAGAGTCCATTGAAATCGTTTTCCTCCCTTCAAGACTTTGAAAAATGGCAAGCATTTGTTAGTGGACTTAGAAACGAACTGACTTAAGGCTGCAATTCCTCCTGTTAAGCTTTGCACTTCTTTTGGGCTCCGTGGAGAGCGCATGTCTAGTAAGGCTTTAATCTTATCCGGATTTGCTTCAATTCCTCTCCGATTCACTATGAATCCAAGAAATTTTCCAGAAGCTACCCCAAAAGCGCATTTTGCGGGATTGAGCTTCATCCGATATTTCCTTAAAATGTCAAAGGCCTCTGACAGATGGCGGACATGCTCTGTGGCGACCATACTTTTGACCAGCATGTCATCGACATATAATTCCATAGTGTTTCCCAACTGTTCTGAAAACATACGATTTACCAACCTTTGGTAGGTGACCCCGGCATTCTTTAAACCAAACGACATGGCTTTATAGCAATAGAGTCCCCTATCCATGATAAACCAAGTGTGCTCCTCATCCGATTCATGCATGGGGATTTGATTGTATCCGGAGTATGCATCCATAAAACTCAGCATCTCATGTCCCGCTGTAGAATCGACTAATTGATCAATTCGAGGCAGGGGAAACTGTCTTTTGGACATGCCTGGTTTAAATTCGAGAAATCAATACATACTCTCAATTTTCCATTCTGCTTTGGAACCAAAACAGGATTTGACACCCACTTCGGATACCGTGATTCTCTGATAAAGCCATTTTTCAATAACTTCGTTACCTCTTCTTTCAAGGACTCTTATTTATCAGAACTCATCGGCCTCCTCTTTTTCCTATGCCAGGACTTCTTGGGTCAAGCTGGAACCTGTGACAGGCCACTTTAGGATCAATTCCAATCATGTCCTCATGTTTCCACGCGAATACGTCGAGATTCTCAAGCAAGAAGCTTTTCAGCTGATCTTTGTATCCAACCGGCGAATCTAATCCAATTTGCAACTTCTTGATCGGATCAAGTGGATCAACACCAAAACATTCCAGCCTTTCAGCTGGGGTAGAGCAATTGTCTCCGGTCATTCTTGGATCTAGATCTGCTAGATCCTCTTCCGACGTCATTGTAACATCTTCACTTTCTGAGGGCCTTTCACCCAATCTTTCAGGGTCTGGAGCAGCCTCGGCCATTGCTACATCACTAATCATGTTCAAGCTCTGATCTTGAAACTTTCGAATAGCGTTTGTGTAACAGGCTCGTGATTCAATTTGGCTCCCCCTAACAGTTGCTACACCATGCTTCGTAGGGAACTTCATGTAAATGTACTTCGTATGGGTTGCAGCCTCCAAGTCAATGAGACCCGGCCTCCCAATTGAGCTGTGATAAGAGGAAATTTTGTCTACAATTAAGAACTCCATTGGGATCCTGGAGAAAGTTGGCGCTCGCCCTACCTCCGTCATAAGGGTTATGGATCCTCTGGGAGTTATGATATCCCTAGTGAATCCATATATTGGATCTGAGACTGGAATGAGTGAGGTGCTAACTCCCATTTTATCAAAAGTTACTCCATAAATCACGTTTATCGAGGCACCATCATCCACCATCATTCGTGACAATCCATTCCGAGCTACCACTACCCGGATAACCAACACATCATTATACGGGAAATGTACCCCAACAACGTCATCCTGGGTAAATGTGATAGATTCCGTCCGAGGCATCCCTGCAGGATGTGAATGGATGTGATAATTCGCGTTGGCGGGCTGCTTGGCCTCTCCGATATACCGTTTTTGGGAATTATTTGTGCTTCCACCTGGATGGGGGCCTCCCAATATCGTGTCGATTTCGCGAATCAGTGGTTCATTTGTAGGCATAGGTGGTTCTCTCGTGTTTTTAGCATGTGCCGGGGAGTTATCCAGATCCTTGTCCCTGTCTCTTTGACGTCCGTCAATCCTTTCTTTCGTTGGGTTCTTCCATGGAGCTCGCCCGTCAGCTCGGTTAAACTTTTGGTTACTTGGCCTTTGCGCTTTTCCTTTGTCAGGAGAGAAATCACCTCTCATCCTTCAGTGTGCCTTTTGGTCCACCAACATGTGGATTTCCCTACAATCTTTCGTTGTGTGGCCATAATACCTGTGGTACGCGCAGTAAGCCCCAATTATAGGCTGTTTTCCACTTAGGCTACCTTCCATTCTTCCATGAGCTGTGGGAGGATTCGTGGCGGGAGCATTTGAGTGCAAGTTGGGGATAGCCTCCGTGATCTCCGCCGCATAACTGAACCAGGTTCCCGAAAATGGACGTGGCAGGCCGATTCGGTTACTGTCGAACCTATCCTTATTACCTCCTTTCATATGGTTCGCTTCACTAGGGTACCCAAGATTGTATCTCCCTTGAGGATGGTTATCTCTGGCCTTAGCCATCTCTTCTGAAACGATCTCCTCCTTTATCAAATCTACTAGGGCATTGTAATCCCTTGGCTTTCTGCTTTGGACATCCCTCCAAAACATGTTCGTCATGTCTAGACCTCCTTTTAATGCAGAAAAAATCTCCGCCTCGGTGATGTTTTCACAAATGTGCATTTCTTCAGTAAACCAAGCTAGGTAGCTTTTCAAAGATTCCTCTCTTCCTTGCCTTAAGTCCTGAAGGCGTTGGAGTGGGAGCTGGCCGAGCCTAGAGGAAGCAAAGCTATTTTTGAAGGTTGTCTTCAAATCTCTCCAACTGTGGATACTACTAGGAGGGAGTTTTTTATACTATCGTATTGCACTTCCCTCAAGGGTTAAAGCGAAGGCTTTGCACTTCATTTCCGGAGTGGCTCTGGCTATTTCCATGCTAGCGCGATAATTTAATAGGTGATCATCAGGGTCATCTCGACCAGAAAACTTTGTTATTTTTGGCATCTCAAAGTCATGGGGCACCGGGCACTTTCGGATGCCCTCCGTAAAGGGGCTTATTTCCTCTTCATCATCTAGCTCATATGACGGTAATTCACTATTCTCACCACGGTCGGAATTCATCGCATCATGGTACTGGTCGCAGGGCGATTGAACGTAATCTTGCCCCCGTGGTGGCAAAACTCGGCCGTAATTTGGCCTTTGGAAGGTCGGAAGGCCACCATGAGATTGGGTATGAGCTGCTTCTGCTCTTCTCTCCCACCTATTTCTAGGCTCATGTGTGGGGCTCAATCTTTCCGCCCTGTGTCATACCTATCTCTAGGCATATGGCTTCGGGAAAGGGCTTCTTCAGACAGTCTCTCCCACCTATTTCTAGGCTCAGCTGCACTGTACCGACCTTGGTCAGTTCGGCCCCCTCGCTTACCCCTGAATAATCCCCATATTTGGCTAAAAACACTGCCATACTTTGAGGGCGAGGCCTCCGTATGGTTAATAGGGGGTATGCCTTTTTCTCTTGGTACTTCATGCACCGGGTCTTCTTTGTTGAAGGGAACAGATTCCACCTCATCATATGCCTATGGATCTTGATAGTAATACGAGGCAGTGGCCGTATCAGATGGTGAGTAATGTGGCTGTAAGTACTGAGGGGCACCCCCTAGCCATATAGGCATTCATTGCAGCAGTTTGTTCTATTTGATGTTTCTGCATTTCCAACATCTAGGCTGCCATGCGAGTCATATCTTGGAGCATGCGATGATTCCAGTGCCGACGTGGAGGGTTGTGTTGGGCAACCCCCTTATTCGTGTTCTCACGAGGTCTCTGGGGAGCCTCCTCCTCGCTGCGTTGTTCATCTCTGCTCCTTCGAGGGTTAACACCATCGTCACTTTCATTCATGTCCATAACAGTTGCTTGGTTCTATCTTTTCTTTCCAGGATAGGTAAACTTTTATCTCAAAGCTTCCAGCCTTTTTTAAGGTTAATAAACTTATATTGCAAAATTTCAAAGATTTAAGCATTTTTCAAGGTTAGTAAACTTATATTTCAAAGTTTCAAAGATTTAAGCTTTTTTCAAGGGGTTCTTGTAGTTCTTCGCTCTTTTTCAAGAGGTTACTTACCCCTTTTCAGGGGTTTTTTTTGTGTAGCTTTTTACCATGCGTTTTCGTGATTAGCAGTATGGTTTCCCACAGACGGCCCCAAAACGTTGACCACAAAATTCGGCTGGACCTTGGACCAACACGTCTCAGCTCCTCCCTCTTGAATACGTGGATCTCCTGCGCACTATTACAAACAATCAGTTTGCAAAAAGGGCCGAGGTGGCTCCCGTTTGCACTCCAATATCAAAGTCAATACTCATTTCAAGCGAATATAAATTGGGTGCGAGAAATATAAGTGTGTAAAAGAGAGAAAAGGGAGTGAGGGTAAAAATATTTAGTTCAGAGTATGTGATTGCTAACCCCCTATTTGGTGGAGAGAGTGTTCTATTTATAGGAGAAATTATGGTCTTGGATGGCGACACGTGTCGGACTTTACACGTGTATTTACCCTGGCTGCTGGAGAGGAGGATCTCACATTCTTGCAGTAATCATTGCTACGTTTGGTAGGGGATGGACGCCTGTCACATTCATGATAAAGGTAATGTCACATCCAGTTACAGTCAACTGGGGAGAGTCGCACATCTCTGACACCGTCCGTTATCCCATCACTCGCCCAAGATGTTACCATAAAGTACCTCGGCTAGATATAGAGCAGTTCGGATAAAGAGGTTCATGTGCTATTCCACCTCGGTAGTTGGCCCAAGGAGATATCCTAAGCTTTAGTCATGGGCCAAGGTCCATTGGGCCATCGCTGATGAGGCCATCCACTTTCTTGAGTTTTCTAATCTGCTTTGGCGATTGGTGCTAAAAAATAAAGACACAGGCGACTTTAAATTAAATCCTGGCTATAAAAGAGAAAGAGAAGGACCAAGAGATAATATAAATCCTAGTGACAGAAAGTTGCTTTATCAGGAAATTCTATAAGTGCGTGTTTGTTATGCAGTTCATACAAGATTTTAGCTTCTCATCAATTGACAGTAATATTTAAAAGAATGAAAGTGGCAGATGATATATATTTGTATCCATTTTTCTATGGCTAGTTGAGCGGAGACAAAATTAATAGAACTATCAAGATGGCAAGATCACCATCACTTGAATCAGTTGTACCAGATTTTTGTGGCAAGGAAATCATCAATTTTTTCTCAATAAAATGGTAGATGAGGAATAATTTTCCGGGCCTTTCTGATCATTGCACCAAGCAAATGTTTCAATAACCAAAACTCAATCTACATAGGCATTATCATTACAACGTCGTCTTGTAGAGTATTTTGAAAGTAATAGTACTAATCCACAAATAATAACAAGCTTGGTCAAGAAAGGAGAATGCATGCATCATATCATAAGAGTTACAAAATAAAATAAAGTAAAATAAAAAATCTGTGAGGCCCTAGGTATAAACTATTGGAAATCCCGATCCCTGGATACGTTAATATCTTTATTTGAATTATAAGGGGAATGATAAACACCAAATTTTTGCTCAGTTAAATATTTATGCCATTAGTAAGGGGTTGTTCAAATATTCTCCTTCTTTTCCACAATTGAACCCAAGAATTCTTACTCCTAGTCACTCACTCACTTTAGGCATGCACATAAAAGAGAAGGGAAAAACCATACTGCTTTGGTGAGAGATTCTGCGAGCTCTCTCTCATGGGAAGTATTCTCTATAAATGGGACCACAAGTTCAACATAATAACCATACACTTGAATTCCTTTGATCATCTCCATATGAGTAATCTGTAGTTAAGAAAATAGGCACCACAATAAGGCTCAGAAGATATTACCTTAAAAAACAAATATTTGGAAAAATCTTGAAGTCAAAACTAAACAAATTTTGACATCAAAATTTTTTCTAGGAACAGAGCAAGGATTTGAAAGATCATGCGAAGATTTTTCCTCAACAATTTTCAAACCTGGCTAAATGCATCTTGGGGGAAAATTAAATTTCTAAATATAAAATTTCAAATAAGAATCCTTAGATGGACGCACATGCACCACAATACCAATTTCTCCACTTCTAGAACAAACTTCATAAACCTTCTTCAATATGGAAACATTTAGTGCAGTGTGCGTTTCATGCACAAGGTTCAGCCCATCATTCTCTCTCTTGAATATGAATTCCCTCTTAACGTTTACTCCTCTGAGAGACTATTCTTTATATCTCTTCAAATGTGATTCAGCTCAGCCATTGGCAACAAAAGGAAAAAGTTATATAGTGAGTTTTACCTAGCTCAATCGTTGAGGAATGAAGAAGTCCCCTTTTTCATACTAAAAAACCAAAGAAGTAAGCTCAACTAAGTAATACCTGTAGTAATAAAAAAAGTAATATCTGTACCTTCAACTACATTTATCAGTATGTTGTAAAAAGGAAAAAAAGAATTGGGATCCTAGAAATATTATGAACTAAACAAATTTGGATCTAATATTTGTATAATTGAAAAAGTTCGATTTTGTCTCTGAACATAGAAAAGGGTGAAAAAAAAATATAAATGCCAAAAAACCCTAATTCCAATTAACTTGCTCGACTGGGAAAAAATGTGAAATTTTATACCAAAATATTTTACACCGGATTTGTGCGTAGGGGAGAAGCATGGGAGGAGGAGAAGAGAAAAAGGTGGGGAGCGTATGGGAGAATGGTATGGTCTCCTGAAATTAGCGTTTTTTAGGAATTTGGGATGATTTTTAGGTTATTATAATTTTTTTAAAAAAAATCAGATTTTTGCTAGGGCATCAAGTAAGTTTTGCTTCTTTTTCATTTTTCTTGTATTTTCTCTTAACATTTACCTTATTTAATGCAATGTTTAATTAATATTTTAATGTTTTTGTGTTCTTCTTTTACATTTCATCCTCTTGTTGTAGTTTAAGTTTTTAATATTTGGTATTTTCTCAAATTTCTACCATAGATGTTATATATTTTAAGTGCATTTAATGTTTTATACTTGGGTTGTTGAAGATATTAATGGTTGATGAAGAAACTTGGTTCAAAGTGAAGGATTCTTGAGTTTTCACTTCAAGAACTTTATAAAAAGGGGAGTTTTCTTTATTATCTTGTTTTTAATCTTTATTTTAAGTATTATTCATATGTTTATGTTATTTGTTAAATGTTGTTATTAGTTTATTAAGGGTTAATGTTATTTTGTTGGAATTTTTAATTAGTTTAAGGTTATTTTAGCATTTTAGGTTATTTTTTGATTGTGAGTATTTATGTTTATGTATTTGTGATTATGAATGTTGTTTATGTTTTTTGTAGCTTTTAAAATGTTTGTCATTATGTTAGGTTCTTATTGAAATTTACTATACATGTTAGGTTAAATTTAAAATTTCTCATGTAATTTGGTTAATTGATCAACTACCACTAATTGATTTTTGAAAGAAGAAATTAGAGTAGTTATAAAAACTTAATTCACCTTATTTCATGTTTTTTAGTTAGTTTAATCATCAAATTCTTGTTGTCATTAGTTTACTTTGGATAATTAGTTTTAATTCTAACTTTTACATATTGTTGTCTATTTGCTTTAATTAACTAGTTTTTCATATCGCCATGTTCTACTTTATGTTAGTTAGTATTCACCATCAAACCAACTTCTTATGTTACTTGACTTTTCTTTTAAAATGAAATCAATAATTTTAGTCACAAATGAATCAATCCTCGTGGGTACGATAACCCGGACTTTCTTAGTCCACTTTACTACTTGAACGCGAACCGTGCACTTGCGGTATACGATTTTAGCGAACACTGGTCTTCAACAATTCTGGGTTCTTAAGGCATTAGATCAACACGTGAAGCTTGTCGACATGATAATCGTGAATCAAAGTGTTCAAGTCTATATTAAAATAAAGATTAATTTGATTTGGATTCCATTCAGATAAGGTGACTTTACATAAGTTTTAGAAATTGAGTGGAGTTTAGAATTCATCCACCTTAATATCGCATTATCGTGACTCTTTGAGGTTTTCTCCTACCCATTTGCAGTTTAGCACTAATATCTGGATGCAACTTTCATATAGGAATATTATGGCATCCACCTTAATTTTTATGGATTAAACTTAAGAATATAACTTAGTTTTTTGGTGTTAATCCTGCTTTTCTGTAGTGTCTTCCTGCTTGTTAATTAAAATATGTATTGATCAAGCTATTTGAAATTAAAAAAAAAAAAAAGACTTCTTATCGTCCTTTGATTACCTTTTTTTGGGATAACTTAACCATACTTCACTTGAAGAATTCACTTTTTTGACTCTTACATAGTGTCTGACAATAACTATTGGAAGTCTACTTATCTTGATTCTGATTTCAAAGTAGTTTAGGAGGATAACCTTTTGAAGTTTGAATCTACTGGGCAAAATCCAAGTAGTGTGCAGTGTCAAATTTTGATTCTTTATATTGCATTTATTAATTTTTCAATAGACGCTGCATTTTCCTTGCACATTTCTTTTCATATAAAATTTCACTTACAAGTTGTAAGTCAGTGTAATCAATGTAACCAACGTGATAATGGATTTGGGAATTTATATAATTTTCTTTATCACTCCAAAAAATGTAATTGTTCTATTGCTTTTTATGGTCATCAATCATTATAAATTAATTGATTAGCTAATAACTTCAACATTCAGGTATATTGATGTTTTCCTTTCTTACTTTTTATTCATGTCGTTATAGTTAATATTCAGGTTAGGTTTTGGTTGTATGTTACTTTGGTGTAGTTTTGATGGTTTCAGTATTCAGTGGACAATTTTTGTGATTTTGTTATGTGAAATTTCATTTTTTTTATACTTAAAATTCATTTTAGTTCTATTTGTGTTTATTTGCTGTAAATCAGATTCCTCTATCTTATGCTGATGTTGTAACTGTTATAGCGGGTGCGAATAAGCCATATTAGGCGGGTTAGTGGTGCTACAGTTACTATACAGGAAACAAGGGGAGTTTCTTGAGATTAGTCGAACTGCTTCTCAAGTCCAAACAGCTCAGCAGTTGGTTTAGGTAATATTGTTAACCTGGGCTTTGGATTGATTATTCAAATGCGCACATCTACTTATAAGTTTTTTTTTTTTAAGTTTGGCCCTTGTAGAATTTGTTACATAATTTATTGTCTGACTATGCCTTTCAGAATTTACTTCAACATCATGTAGCTTTATTCGATCATTGCTTTATTCATTTCATTCGTTTGGTTAATTTTGAGGACTCAAATAAAGTCGTAATAGCAATGTCTTAATATTGATGTGAAGCTTTCACATAATACTTTACTACATTATTTTCGAATTAATAAACCGCAGCAAAAATTATAATCCTTTAGGGTAATTCATTAAAATTGTATTTCATCTTTCAATGTTTTCTTTCTTTCGTTTGGTTGGCTTTCTTGGCTCAAATGAAGTCGTAAAAACAAGATTTTTATATCAATACGAAGATCTCATATAGCATTTTATCTCATTATTTTCGAATTACAAAACCGTCAATTGTAGCAAAAATTATACCCGTTTAAAATTGTACCTTAACATTCTGTTTTGGTTAATTTTGAGGGCTCAAAAAAAGTCGTAATAGCAATATCTTAATATCGATGTGAAGTTTTCGCACAATATTGTACTACATTATTTTGAATTACCAAACTATAGCAAAAGTTATTGCCTTCTAAAATGAACTATTAACAATGTATTTCATCTTTAAATGATTTTTTTATCATTAACAATTTAATTAATTCATTGTTATCTGATGTGATATTGATTTACTTTCCATTAAGTTCTGGAATCTCAGTTAATTTTATATGTTATTCTTCAATCTTGCAAGTTAAAAATAACAATAGTAGTGGTATGAGTAAAATCTCAAATATCCACGTCATTTTATACGCAATTTTTATCGCATCCCGTGCATCGCACGGGCCACACTAGTATAATAAAAGAGTATTCTATGGGTACACTATTCATAAGCCATTTAACTTATTTAGAGCCAGTTATGTGTCTTAAGGCTTAAGCCAACTAGAAGCCATTGAGCCCGTTTTGATGAGCTAACCTTTTAAGCCGTTTTAACCTGTTTCTCTCTTACCCGACCCATTGTGGCCCATTTGTTAAGAACCTTATTATTTTAGGTTTAGTTTTATTTTTCTTTCCCCCTCACGCCGCGTTTCTCTCTTTGGAAACCAATTTATCTCAGCCGACATTGACGCATTGAATCTCCGACGATCTATGAGTTCGTTTCGTGGCCGGTGTCTCATCTGACTTTTGCACAAGATCTCTTAGGCAAGCCATGAAATCCGTGATTATTTCCTGTCGTTCTCATTTTGCTTTTTTTTTTCTTTTTTTTTTTTTGGGAGTACCAGTAAATAACCCTACTTCACATAACATTTTGTCAAATGACCTTTGACCAGAAAAACACTTTTAAAATTAAATAAAAAAAGAAGTAATAACTAAATGACATAAAAGTCCTCACATTATTAACACTATATTTTCTACTGCTTTTCTTATCTTCACAATATTCATCTTCATTCTTCCTCCTTTCTTCTTCAATGATTTTTCATTATTCTTTCCTCTATTTCTTTCATCTATATCTCTTTTGCAAGATAAATCATTGGCGATGAAAATCTTGCAACATTAGAATCATTATACAGAAGAACCCAAAACCTCACAATCTCAATGGTGATTTTTCTCATTTCATGTTAACAAGGTAATTTATAAATTCTATTTTTATGGACAATATTGATTGTTGGCAAAAAAAAAAAATTTCTTCATTTTTTGATGTAGATGAAGATGAGCTATGTATATTTTGAATGTTGAAATTGGGTTAGAGCGTAGATAATTTTTTGAAAATTCATATATACATGTAAAGTGTGATGAAATGAATAATGTTCTTATGGTGTTTGATAAAATGACTCAAAGGGATGAGTTTATTGAAAATAATCATTATGGGACACATAATGGCACCAAAGTCGTTTCAGTTATACCATAACGTCATTTTTGCCGTTATGAGTCAGAAAACTTTCAATTGCATTCTCGATCGCTTGCAGGCACTTAGAATATTAGTTACACAATATTTAGCTGCTTTGAGACTAGAAATATTCAAAAAATATATATAAAATTCCGTAATGGCATGCATGCCGTTATATGTTATTTGTATGTTGTTATGATTAAATTATTGTTGAGTGTTTTTCATTATGATTTAAAATTGAATATATCAAATATAGAATGTCCGACAAAAGTGCATAATTTCATATTAGTAACTAAACAAGTTTTATGTTCATAACTGTGGACAAATTTTATTTTCATGCTTGAAGACATGTTTTATGGGCATGCTTGTAGAAGATTTTTTGTGAACATTTTATACGGACATGTTTTGTGGGCATTTTTTGATCAAAATAGTACTTAAGTCCTTATAGTTATCTCTTAACGCCACCAATACCGTTACAAGTCAAAAGCATTTAAAAGGGTTCTAAAATATCACATTAACTATTTAGCATTAATTAAATTTAAATAAGATATTTGAGGTAAATGAAACCGAGAAATAAGAAAGCTATGATAGAAACGGAATTTAAGTCGTTATAGTTATACCATAACGTCACCTATGATAATTTGAAATATTTTTTGTGTTCTTGCTTGTGGACATGTTTTATATTCATATACTAACAAATATTTTATTATCGTTATTGATACCTCAATTGCTTTGCAGATCCGAATATGGACCTTTTACAGTGAAGTTCGACATTGTACAGGTTTATGATTGTATTAATGTGAATATTTAATATGAATGGAATATTTAATATGAATGGTTAATGTGTTTATTTTTAAACCAATTTTTATTGTTCAGTAGGTAATGTCCAGGTTTCTTTCTTAAGTATAATTGAATTTGGTATTGTACAGGTTTCTTCATCAAGTATAATTGATAACGGCATGCTTGCCGTTATGTTAATATCAAAGCTGCAAGCTTGCCATTATGCCTCTAAAAACGATTGGAAGAGTTTCTAAGTTTTGAAATTACGAAATTTATGAGTTCTTGGTGTGGATATGTTGTATGGCTTTGACGGAACAGAAAAATGCTCAATTAAAGTTGATAACCGGATGCTTGCCGTTATATTAATACCAAAGCGGCAAGCTTGCTGTTATGCCTCTAAATGCGACCAGAAGGGTTCTTGATGAGATCCCAGTCGGGGAATCTCGTCGAAAACGCGGAATAACGAAATTTAAAACCCTAAGATAGATCTAGATCAGATCTGACACAAGACAAACAACGAAAATAAGGATAGAACGACGGTAAAGCCTTGACCCGACAATCAGACGCAATTTATGACGATGCGGATTGAAGAACCAAGATTGGTGAACGCCACAAGGACTTGTCAATTTTCTTGATAAGTTTTGAATTCAGAAACGCCACAAATATTCTTGCGAATATTTGATAAGTTTGCTGGAAGAACGCTACAAAGATCGGATCTTTGATAAGTTCAAGAAAAATGGAATAAACTCAACCTCTCAATTTTGGAGAATCCTCTCACAAATTTTATTAATCAACTCAAACTTGTCTATTTACAATGAATTGAAAAAGCGTATAAATAAGCAAAATAACCTAGCATCTAATTTACTTAAAATAGAATTCTAACTAGAATAAAATTCTAAAATAGGAAAATAACCTAAAATAATAAAAGGAAACAAAATAATTGGCAAAATTCCGGAAAATCTGGCGTTGCTCATTTACGGTCGTGACGACTCCTTTTACGGCCGTAAAGGCCTTTCTGATCAAAACTGAGTTATTGGTTACGGCCGTGACACAATGATTACGGCCGTGAATTTCCTCCGGTTTGAATTTTACGGCCGTAAGACTGGACATTACGGCCGTGAGACCTTTTCTGCTGAAATTCTGCCTTTTCCTTCGATAGTTGATTACGGCCGTGATTATATGATTTACGGCCGTGAAGGATTTCCATTACGGCCGTAAGGCCCTTTCTGCATAAACAATTTCGCGTACTCGGCTCGGCTTGATTCTTTCGTCTTCTCAGCTCGATTCCAACATGGAACTTGCTCCGTTTTCCATGTAGATCACCGTCATACTGCCGATGTCTCGACTTCGCCCTTCGATGCCTGGTCCGGATCACATCATACTCCCTCTCTTGAAAAGGATTCGACCTCGAATCCATTTTTGGTCGGCTTTTCAAATTCATCCTGCTTTCCTGGGCTCGATGATCATTTTTAAGCTTCATGCAATCCTTTAGACTCCTGGGCTGCTTATTTTGGCCAATAACTTTCTTTCCCGATTTACATTCATGGCTTGAGTTATGACCCTGTAAAACAGATTTCGTAGAACTGGGGAGGGATGTGTTAGCAAATGCAAATAAACTCATTCTTGTGGTGGACTCTCTTTTCTTTTTCTTTTCACTCTCAAGCTCACCTTTTTCTGAGGTCGTGGCCTCAACTCTCTTGTTTTCAATTTTCACTCCCTCTCCTTTTTCTGAGGTCGTGGCCTCAACGCTCTTATTTTTTTCCTCAAACTCGCTTTTTATTTTCAATTGGTCCTCTCAGACTTCTTTTGGTGACAGCGGAGCAAGAATGATCTTTTTTCCACCCTTGACGAAAGAATATCGATTTTTAAACCCGTCGTGCACTACCCTCCTATCATGTTTCCAGGGTCTCCCCAACAAAATATGGCCAACATGCATAGGTACCACGTCACGAACCACCTCATCCTTATAACCCCCGATCGCAAAATTGACTCTAGCCCGCTTATTTACCTTAATTTCTCCCGACTCGGTCAGCCATTGCAATTTATAAGGGTTCGGATGTTTTATCAAGCTTAAACCTAATTTATCAACCAACATTGTACTAACCACATTAGTACAACTTCCCCCGTCAATCACCATACCACAAACCTTTTTACCCACTAGGCATCTAGTGACGCGATCCCGGTCGGGGAATCTCGTCGAACATGCGGAATAACGACAATTAAAACCTAGGAAAGATCTAAATCAGATCGACACAAGACAAACAACGACAAATAAGGATAGAACGACGGTAAAGCCTTGACCCGACAATCACGACGCAATTTATGACGATGCGGATTGAAGAACCAAGATTGGTGAACGCCACAAGGACTTGTCAATTTCCTTGATAAGTATCGAATTTGGAAACGCCACAAATATTCTTGCGAATATTTGATAAGTTTGCTGGAAGAACGCCACAAAGACGGATCTTTGATAAGTTCAAGAAAAAGGGAATAAATCAACCTCTCAATTTTGGAGAATCCTCTCACAAATTTTATTAATCAACTCAAACTTGTCTAATGTTTACAATGATGAAAAGCGTATAAATAAGCAAGAAAACCTAGCATCTAATTACTCAAAATAGAATTCTAATTATGCTAAAATTCTAAAATAGGAAAACAACCTAAAATAATAAAAGGAAATAAATAAATTGAAAATCCCCGGAAAATCTGGCGCTGCGTCTCTTACGGCCGTGACAAACCTTCTTACAGCCGTAAAGGCCTTTCTGATCAAATTGTGATATTAGTTACGGCCGTGACGAATTTCTTACGGCCGTGAAGTTGCCCTTTTTTGAATGTTACGGCCGTAACGTCCAGGCTTACGGCCGTAAGCCTCGTTCTGCAGCAAATCTTCATTTTTCCTCGTCAATTGATTACGGCCGTGATTGTTGGTTTTACGGCCGTGATTGTATGTCTTACGGCCGTGAATAATTTCCCTTACGGCCGTAAGGCCTTTTCTGCATAAACAATTCCGTGTGCTCGGCTTGGCTTGATTATTTCCTCTTCTCGGCTTGATTCCAACACGGAACTTGCTCCGCTTTGCACGTAGATCACTATCATATTGCCGATGGCTCGACCTCGCCCTTCGATGCCTGGTCCGGATCACATCATCTAGTATGGAATAAATTATCCCTTTGCTCACCAATTTCATCCACCCTGACCCTAGCACTAAGGACACGCCGATTAACAAGTGAATCTTTAACAGCATAGGTCAGTCCTTCCTCATCACTACTACTACTAGCCCCAACATCTACTAACTTAGGCATTCCCTTAAATTCGTCCTCGGAACTAATTTCACCATTATCACGTAAGATCATTAGCTTCCTATTTGGACACTGGGATGCTATATGACCCATACCCAAGCACTTAAAACACTTAATATTTCTATCCCGAGTAGTTTGAGAATCAGAAATATTTTTACCTTTCGTTGTAGGCTCCTCCTTCCCTTTCGGGTTATGTTCAACGTTGGATTCCTGCTTAGGTTGTGATGTAGGATAAGATGGTGAGTGTCTTGCTGCCCCTTTTCGCCTCAGCTGTCTTTCCACCTTCATGGCCATATGCACCATATCTTCCAGCTCCACATAATGTTGCAGCTCAATGACATTGGCAATATCTCTATTCAGCCCACTCAGAAACCTAGCCATCGTAGCTTCCCGATCCTCCACCACGTTAGCCCGAATCATCGCCACCTCCATATCCTTATGATAATCTTCTACACTCCTCGACCCCTGAGTCATACCCTGCAGCCTCTGATAAATATCCCTATAATAATGAGTCGGCACAAACCGCTTCCTCATTATGGTTTTTAATGCACCCCAAGTTTCCACTGGCTCCTCAAGGTTCCTCCTCCTACCCGTCAATAATTGATCCCACCAAATATTTGCGTAATCGGTGAATTCAATCACGGCTAATTTCACCTTCTTCTTTTCCGAATAATTATTACAATCAAAAAGCTGTTCGACCTTTGTCTCCCAATCCAAGTACGCCTCCGGATCACTCCTACCCTGGAACGATGGTAATTTCACTTTAATTTTTCCAAGGTCGTCATCAACATCACCTCTACCCCTACGATGCCTCTTAGCATCACGACGTTCTCCCTATCATGCCTCCTTTCATTCCTATCTCCTCTATCCCTCCTTCGTATACTACCTAAAGATATACTGCCATTTTCACTGCCCATGTCTTCATTATCCACACCAACCTCACGTCTATTACCTCTCCTAACCCGAGAACCATCATGAGACTGATCCCGAGGTCTTTGTTCATGCTCTGCACCTCTATTCTCCATCTGTGCCATAAATCTCTCAAATTGTGCCCTCATTGCTGCAATATCACCATTACCATGTTCATCCTTTCTATTCACACCCCTGGGCTGTTTCCTGTTTCCAAGAGAAGATGAAGATGTGGAAACCTCTCTATCAGACATTTTTAAGACACGAACAAGGAAATTCGAAATATTTGGGAAATATTTGGAATTTTCGGATTTTTTTTTAAATAATCTGCCAGAGAATTTGACTACGAGTATGGCAGAAAAAACGGAACTGAATTTGGACGAAAAACGAAGAAGAAAAACACTTTTGAATTTTTTGGGACTGACTCTTATGGATCAAACTGGAAAAATTTATGACTGACACGAAGAACGCGAAGAACACGAAGAAAATCAAGAAACGCAAGAATCTGAAATAGATCCAAGCTCTGATACCAGATGATGAGATTCCAGTCGGGGAATCTCATCGAAAACGCGGAATAACGAAATTTAAAACCCTAGGATAGATCTAGATCAGATCTGACACAAGACAAACAACGAAAATAAATATAGAACGACGGTAAAGCCTTGACCCGACAATCACGACGCAATTTATGGCGATGCGGATTGAAGAACCAAGATTGGTGAACGCCACAAGGACTTGTCAATTTCCTTGATAAGTTTTGAATTCGGAAACGCCACAAATATTCTTGTGAATATTTGATAAGTTTGCTGGAAGAATGCCACAAAGATCGGATCTTTGATAAGTTCAAGAAAAAGGGAATAAACTCAACCTCTCAATTTTGGAGAATCTCTCACAAATTTTATTAATCAACTCAAACTTATCTGTTTACAATGAATTGAAAAAGCGTATAAATAAGCAAAATAACCTAGCATCTAATTTACTTAAAATAGAATTCTAACTAGAATAAAATTCTAAAATAGGAAAATAACCTAAAATAATAAAAGGAAACAAAATAATTGGAAAAATTCCGGAAAATCCGGCGTTGCTCATTTACGGCCGTAAAGGCCTTTCTGATCAAAACTGAGTTATTGGTTATGGCCTTGACACAATGATTACGGCCGTGAATTTCCTCCGGTTTGAATTTTACGGCCATAAGACTGGACATTACGGCCGTGAGACCTTTTCTGCTGAAATTCTGCCTTTTCCTTCGATAGTTGATTACGGCCGTGACAATAGCTTTTACGGCCGTGATTATATGATTTACGGCCGTGAAGGATTTCCATTACGGCCGTAAGGCCCTTTCTGCATAAACAATTTCGTGTACTCGGCTCGGCTTGATTCTTTCGTCTTCTCGGCTCGATTCCAACATGAAACTTGCTCCGTTTTCCATGTAGATCACCGTCATACTGCCGATGTCTCGACTTCGCCCTTCGATGCCTGGTCCGGATCACATCAGTTCTAAGTTATGGAATTATGAAATTTATGTATTCTTGGGTGTGGATATACTGTCTGAATTTGACAAAATAGAAAAAAGTTCAAATAAAGTTGATAACGGCATGGTTGCCGTTATATTAATACCAAAGCGGCAAGCTTGCCGATATGCCTCTAAATGTGACCGAACGAGTTCTAAGTTATGGAATTATAAAATTTATGTATTCTTGGGTGTGGATATATGGTTTGAATTTGACGAAATAGAAAAATGCTCAAGTAAAGTTGATAATGCATGCTTGCTAATATATTAATACCAAAGCGATAAGCTTGCCGTCATGCCTCTAAATGCGACTAGACGGGTTCTAAGTTATGGAATTATGAAATTTATATATTCTTGGGTGTGGATATGTGGTCTGGCTTTGACATAATAGAAAAATGTTCAATTAAAGTTGATAAGGGCATACTTGTTGTTATATCAATACCAAAGCAGCAAGCTTGCTGTTATACCTCTAAATGCGACCAGACGGGTTCTAAGTTATGGAATTATGAAATTTATGTATTCTTGGGTGTGGACACGTGGTCTGGCTTTGACGGAATCGAAAAATGATCAAGTAAAGTTGATAACGGCATGCTTTCGAATATATTAATACCAAAGTTGCAAGCTTGTCGTTATGCCTCTAAATGCAACCGAACGGGTTCTAAGTTTTGGAATTATGAAATTTATGTATTCTTGGGTGTGGATATATTGTCTAACTTTGACGGAATAGAAAAATGTTCAAGTAAAGTTGATAACAGTATACTTGCCATCATACTCCATTACAAACACAATGCATTCATTTAAGATACTTGAGTTATTCGTTATGAAATCAACAAAACTAAGCGTCATCAACGTTCTTATAACAAGTAAGCTCCTAATTTGTTTGTTTTAAAAAATTAACATCTTTAAGGACTGAATAAAGTTAGAAAGTATTAACGTAGGGTCATAACGACAAGTATGCCTCTTTAGTGAACCGATAAACTGCTATGTTGCCGCTATGGGTCTAAAATGTTCGGAACTACCTGAAAACTGATACATTTTCTTACAATAGCGACTTTAAATAAAAATAGGATGTTACGTGCCAATGTAAGCGACATACACTCACGGTTAGGACCATAACGACAAGTGTACCGCTTTAGTGAACCCATAACGTCTATGTTGCCGTTACGGGTATAAAATATTCCGAACTACCTGAAAATTGATACATTGTCTTACAAGAGTGATTTTACAAAAAAAAAATAAGATGTTGAGTGCCGATGTAAGTGACATACACTCACGTTGAATACCATAACGGCCAAGTACAAGAAGCTTTAGTGTACCCGTAACGCCATTGATGCCGTTATGGTTCTAAACTTTTTGGAACAACATGAAAACAGATAGACTGACTTATTAAAGTGTTTTTATCCAAAATAAGATGTTCAATGCTGATAAGTGCTTTATTAGCACGTATTTAATTCACTTATTATCTTATTTTGTTATTAGTTTGATCATATTGAAGCATCGTTTAATGCACTTTCACTTATTGTGCTATGTAAGGTCAAAAAGAAGAAAAGAAAGAAAACAGGACAAAAAAAATACAAAAAATCAAGAAGTGAGGTTCAAGGGCATATTCAAAGAGCTCCAAATCAATAATGGCATATGGGAAGAAGTTTAGATGCAAAAATTATGGTCAAAAAAGGTTTGGGGTGAAGTTAGAAATCAAAAACCCGCAAGGATTGTGATGGTGAATTTTAGTCATATATTGAAGCTCAATTTTTTCATAGAATACTTTCGAATTTTGGAAGATCTATTTCACAAAGAATTGTAGATATTTGATTTTTCTTTCCAACGCAACTTGAATCACCACAATCGGACTTCGGGAGAGAAAGTTATGAGCAAAACATCGAATACGGACGCTTCTCGACAGAAATGCACTTACGGCCGTAAATTGTAAAGTTACGGCCGTAAATTCCAAATTTCGAAAATTTTCAGTAGCTTACTTACGGCCGTAATAAGGAAAGTTACGGCCATAACTTTCTCGCGAAGAAATTTCCTTATCTGATTCAAGGTCTATCTTTGGTATATCTTTGGGGTAAAGCTAGGGCACGATTTTGGGAGTATTAAATGAGCAAAATCACCACAAAAAGGAGGTTGGACATTGAGGAAAATTGAGAGCAAAATATAGAGCATTCTTGAAAGATTTTCAAGCGCAAGAATATCAACAACAATGGAATTCATGAAGCAACTTGAAGAATCTACCACAATCATGCTAGGCTAAATTCCATATCTTGTTCAAAGGGGAAATTGTGTTAACTCAATTATATTATTTTCTTTTCCTACAAATTAGTAGCGTGAATTTATTCATTTATTTCAATTGTTGGATTATTATGTTTTGAATGTTCAATTGAGTTTATTTGATTAATAGTTTAATTTGGCCAATTGGATTATTGATCTTTGGATTCATGAATATGTTATGTTTAGATTCTTGATCCGTAATTGTCATTGAATCTTTACTTTAGTAGCAAATAAATCTCGTGCAGGTTTAGTAATAATTCAAGTTAGATTGATTAATTCGAGCTTGTGAAATTAACGATCTAATTCAATCTATTCTTCTAGATTTTCATACTAGTCGTGTATTAAATCCTAAGAGTTTGTTTAGAATTGTCCGTGGCTAGAATTGGTTTGAAGAGCTTGTTTTGAATCAATACACATAAGGAAGAATTTAGATAATCAGAACTTGTTGATTATTTATGATTGATAATTGAATAGAGATATAAACACGTTACAAGGAAAAGTATAACATTAATTAAGGGCACAACCGAACCCGAGAACAAGATTTCTTCTTATATTATTTCTCTAGTCATATTTAATTGTTTATTTTTATGCACATTTTTTATTCAAGCAATTTCATACAACAAACCCCCCATTCCATTATAATTGATCGAACAACTAAAATTAGTTTCCGTTCTTCGTGGGATCGACTCTTGCTACATTATTAATTAATATTTAACGAGTAAGGAATTATTTATTATTTAGGTATATCGCGACACGCATCAAATGCCGATTTACATGACAGACAAGTTAGCTTACGACCATAACGGTGTGTGCGCCGTTTTAGTAAACCCATAACGGCATCTGTGCTTTTATGTTGGTAGTTTATTAGAATAATATAAAAAAACCACCTGTTAGCTCCATGTTACATATTGAATCTAGTATAACATATATAACACCACCTTCAAGATGTTCAATAAACATTCAACAAGAAAAATACATAGAATTAACAACAGTTGTCTATTTTCCTCCATATCCACCTACCGCATTCTTTCTCGACAAACTCAAGGAAATAACAAATTGATATCCACACCTTGTCTACACATCCATAACTGCAATTCAAAATAAAATAAAATAAATAGATTTCAGTTGATCATTCACAAAGTGCTACATTATAGCAGTCAAAATGTATAACAATAAACATTTCAATTAATACATGATGAATGCTAACAACATACTTGTCTTATTTTAAATTCGTAAGCAAATTGATACATTAGCAACAATGTCATAACCTCCCAAAGTTATATACAGGCTAAGAGTGGAAAAATGAGATAACGGCATGGGTGCCGTTATGCATCGCAGATAACGGCATATGTGACGTTATGACAAATTCTTAAGCAAATGCATATATGGGAAACAATGAAAATGTCGTAAACCTCCAAAGTTATATACACGCAGACAATGAAAAAATGAGATAACGGCATAGATACCGTTATGCATCACAAATAACGACATATGTGACGTTATGACAAATTCTTAAGCAAATGTATGTATGAAAAACAATGTCGTAAACCCTCAAAGTTATATACGTGCTAAAAATTGAAAAATAAGATAATGGCATGAATGCCGTTATGCATCACAGATAACGGCATATATGACGTTACGAAAAATTCTTCAGCAATTAGCACATTACAGTACATCAAAACAAAAAACCAACAAAAAATTGCAAGAATTGATGTGTACCTTTTTCTTCTTCAATTACAAATTTTGAATGTGGGTAATTTGACAAATTTTCAAGTCATTCAAAACATCAATTCGCCAAAATGGAGGACAAACAAGAATTTTTTTTTGGGGTTTCATGTAGAAATAGAACAATGAAAAAGAAGGAGATGAGAGAAATGTCAATGTTTCATCGTAGATAAGAGAACAAAGGCATTGCTTGTATTGAATCCATAAGGGCGTGTTTGGTAGGTCTTGAAGGTCATTTGAGTTGAAAGGATATTTTGGACATTGTGTAATATATTTTGTCTTTTATTTAATAGTGAAGGTCATTTGACAAAATATTCTAAAAGTGAGCTTATTTTGCTAAGATTATGCTTTTACAATATCTTTTAATTCAAATCCCTTTTTTCGTAATTTACCTACATCGGGTGTGCAAGACTTTTCCAGTGAGCGGTAACTTTCCCCCCTTCTTTACAGTTACAGTTTTCCATGGCCTTATCTCATTTCCAATGTAGCTTCTTTTCTTTTGACATAGATTGCATTTTTTGTTCCATCTACAGGTTGTTTGTCTTGTTGATCTGAAATTCGTTTTCCGTAGCATATGGGGATGGTGGAGTGGGTGATTTGGATATGGAAGACGGGACGTCATCTGGGTCTTCTTCTCCAGATTCATTGTGATTTGTTGAGACATCTATACAATCTCACTTTGGAGGAATGAGCTATCCATCATTGTTCAGTTCCAAACCATCCACTCATGGAACTTCAAGATCCATGGTATAAAAATTAATGCATTAAAAAAATGTTTGGCTTCTGTATGGCAGTGGTTATAATCATAGTTATGGAATGAAGATATGAACATGTCTGTTATTTATGTGTATGCACATACATGGAAAGTATTAAAATCTATCCAAATTGAACTTTAATTTTATGATGAAATTGGGAATGAAAAATAGAGATATTTCTCCAATTAACCCTGGAGAGATTACACGTGAAGGATAGGTTATTTATGCTACCAAACTTTCCAGTTGTTGCAAAAGAAACTAAGAGCAATCATAAAACAAATGAAACATAGCAGTATGGAGTAGTCTGCCATTTGTCCTTGATAAACTTCAAGGTGAAGTAAAGTTCAACAATTATGTGGTGCTTTGGTATTTTGATGATTTTCAAGTTTTAAAATGAGCTCATAGTCATCTCTATGAATTGACTTATTTTTTTATTATTTGTCAAATTCACAATTTTGTAATTGCATTGCTAGAATGCATAGCTAAAATTAAAATTAAAATTATCTGAATTCTATTTTTGCAAAATTTACGGGATTCGATTTAGAAAGCTCAATAATGGATGTGAGATATTTGATGTTGTGCTTCATGAATTTTTATTAATCAAGTTTACTCTCGAAGGATTCAATGATTTATGTTTAAATTTTCAGTTTTGTCACAAGTAAGTTATGCCTTGTATCTATCAGCTTATTTATTTTGGTTTTGCTACATGGTTAAGATAGGTTAGATAAATCTTGATACTAATTCTATATCATTGAAAGTCTCTAATTTTATATATGTTTTTACAAGAAGTCAAACAAAATGTAATGCTTTGAACTGATGATTGATGCACAATAATCCGTCCTCCGTGCATAGCCAATTTTGAGGCCAATTTTTTGAGTCAATAGAGAAATGACCACCTTTCACTCTAATGCTTAATAAAATTTTCATTTAAAGATCTCAAGGAGTATAAATTTTAATTTTCAGTTAAAATGATTTTCCCTACTTTGATAAATTATCTCTCAATAAGGTTTTATATTATTGATTGATGTTTCCTGTTGTTGCTGGATTGGCCTGGAAGCCTCTTGTAGATTAGGGTGCAATTCCCATGTGCTCTTCTAATATGCTTGAGACACATATTATAGGATTCTTCAAGGTTGTGTAATTCTTGAGTTAGTGTTTTGGATGTTCCTTATTTGTTTTTGTTGGATGTTGATCCTTTTCCAGTTTTTCCTGACTTTTTAATTTCTCTATCATTCTACTGGTTCTAATTCAAATATGATGAACTGTTATTCTGATTTTGAGGTTTTGCCGTTTCTCATTCATTTCATTTCATGTATAAAAATATGTTACCTGCTTAACTTCTTCAGGAAGATTTGCTCCTGCCAAAGAACTCATAGGTGCATTTAATATTCTAGCGGCTGGTCTTTCTTTAATGGAAGGTTTGTGATTTCGTAGATTGGTATTTCTTCACAAAATTAGAGTGGAAGTAGTTGTTTGAAACTAAGTTCTTTATTAGGATGATATTAAAGACAAGAGACTCTTTCTAGACTCTTAACTTATGATGCCATCAAGTAGAGATTGCCGGGAATTCGCCCATTGTGCTATTCCAGACTAACACCCAAAGTTGCATGAATACACATTAAAGCTTGAGAATATAACGCAGGTGCAGTCGAGAGTGCTACAACAGAGGTTGTGAATGAGGTGACACGGACCGTTGAGAATGTTACAAGTAAAAATGCAACGAAATCTTCCAATCGACCACCTTGCAGACCACGTTCCAGTCGGGTAAAAATTTCAAGCGCTACCACGAAGACTCATTACATATGCAGCAGATGAAAGGGAAAGAATGACGAAATGAAAAAGACTTAAAATAATGACTCGTGTGTTTTTTCATTGGAAATCATGATGATACAATTTTTTGTGATCCAAACAGTTCACTTCTACTACGGACTACTATCAGACTGTTCTCCTTTTGAAATATAATTGAATATATTTTTGATGTATTTTTTGGCGTACAGTAATTATTGTGAACGGATTTTGTCCTTTTTGACATGATATGTCAAGTGTCTAGAAAAATAGGTCTCAAATGTCGAGAATGACATGTGAAATTGTCTACAATGATCACGAATATCAATAATCATGTGTGAATCTCGATATTTTATTTCTATTTCAAATTGGCAACCCAACATGCCAGAAACAATATTATGATGAGCTTATACGAGATAAGAGGATAGAAAATGCTATCTATAAGAAGACGTTTGAAATGATAAACATTTGTGAGTTTATTACCGACAATCTCAACATTTTAAAACTGTTTAGAACAACATTCTAAATGTCATTCTCGATATTATAAATGTAGATAATGACGTATCGGAATTCATCAACACTTGCATTTATCATTTTCTCCAACCATCCTATTTAGATTATTTCATTCTCACCATTAATGACATATTGAATACACAGTTACATTAGATTACTATCATAAATGATAACGAAAGTGACACAATTTGAGAATAACACAACACAATGATCATGATATTTACTCCAATACGTTGATAATCTTAAAAATTAGTTGCTCTAATTATTTAGTATGCTTCTCTCCATTTTTCCAAGATAATGTATAAAAAATAAAAACAAACTCTCAATGGAAACAAAAATTTGAGAATAATACATTCTTCTGAAATTTGTTGTTTGTCAAATAGATTCCATAATTTGTTGGTAAATTTTTTCTCAAAAATTGAAACAAGTATTTCTTTTCTTCAAACTTCAAAGTCAAGAATAAAGAATATGAAATTATAATAGAAGTTAGACATATTTTTAAAAAAAAAATTAAAGTGGTTATTACTTAATAGATAATAAGAAGTTTGATTGAATCCAATGGATATTAACTACACTTAATATGATTTATCAAAGGTATAATCGTGACATTGTGAATGAAAAAATATAAATATTTGTTTTAATGTTTCATTAAGGGTATAATAGTCAATTTACACTTAAATTTAAACATTTTTGCAAAAGTGATCACCGATCGTAGGGAGGTCTTCCTCCCCTATAGAGCAAAAAAGCATTTGATGTCATTCTGCACAAAATCGACATCACGAAAAAATTCTCTAGAATTTACCCAAAAAACCTCAAAATCCATTAAATTTCCTCCTGATTTTCTACAGATTGTGGCTCCGACCCTTCTTCCACCACAATTCGACTTCCGTTTACTAATCAGAGGTCGATAACGAACATAAATTGTCATCTTTCTTCAGCATCTACGCCAAATATATAGCTAAAATCGGACTCCCAAGTTTGTGAAGGCATCTTCAAAAACCAATGTTTCAGTTAGTTTGGACTCTTGAGAATCCAAATCAGTGAAGAAAATGTCAAGAAAAATTGAAACAACTACAACATTGGATGCTCAATTCATTTCAGAACCCGGAAGCCGGAACTAATTGGGAGCACTCACCGACTCACACAAGGCAACGCTGCAGTAGTTTACTGGATTTGAATTTTGTCACACACGCAAATTTCAGGACTTTTTCAAATGTTTTAAACAATTATACTCTAATACCACCATGTGACACACGGTCGAATTTTTCTTTTATTTTTGAATTTCGATGCCAACACGTGGCTCATAAAACGTATTGCAGAAATATTCTTACATTTCTTTTCGTAAGTCAGTGACCTAAACGACGTCACTTGACTGGATTTCAAAATCCATTTACTTTAAAATAAAATTCATTCGTTTAAAAAGTAACGATAAAAAATTTAAATAAGATATTGACTTTAAAATAAAAAGTAATAATAATAAAATAGCAAGTTTGGCAGTTCAAACATGTGACCTTATTCGGTGAGTCAATAACTCACAAGTTGTCACCTAGCGCAGCACTATCCGTCTCGCCGTCTGAAGATTCTCCCTAATCCCCTTTTTCATTTCTATTATTACCTGAAATATTAGATATGTCGTGGAATGAGCAAACACTTTTCCAATGAGTGAAGTATGGTGCACATGTGCTATTACACGTAGACAAGTCAATCTCATATATTCAAATTGTTGGAGGAATTTGTGAATAGTGACCCCAAATAAGTAAAATGATGGTTTTGTAAATCCAAGCCGAAAATTAGACAGAGTAACGGCAAGGAAACACAAACAATAAGAAGAAGAAGAATAAGAACAAAGCCGAGGCAAGAGTTGTACTCTTTGTCCTTAAGTCGAATTTGCCCCGCAACAGTGCCTACGGATTTCGGAAATCGACTCCCAAGATACAACGGCTTCACTTGTGTTTGTAGCACTCCAAAACACAAGTACAACGAACCAACTATAGGCTTACGTACTCCAAAGATGAAATGAAGAAAATCAAAATAACAAATGCAATGATTTTGATTTTGGAGACAAGTGAGAAGAGATGTGTTTTTGCATATCAAAAGAGAGGAATAGGACACCCAAAAGGTCCTATATATAGATCATGAAAGGGTGTGGACGAAGTGGTTGAGGCCCAAACCATGCACCCTTTCCAAACAATGCACCTTTATGAAAATGTGTCATTTGGCCGGACAATCGTACGGCCGCACGGTTATAGACCGTGTGGTCGCATGGTCTTACTCAAAAATCCGAAAATAAAATTGACATGTGGTCGCACGGTTAAATATTTTGACCTGATTTTCGTCCTTTTCCGTAATTTCTCATTCATCCGACATTGGTTTTCGAATTGTCAAATATACCCTTCAATACATACAGAGAAATCAAAATTCTCTTTCGGGGGCGTCGCCCCCGAGCCCCCACGACCTGACCGGGCAGGTCGATCCCCGTTTGTGCGCCCCGAAGTGGCAAACAATTTTTGCCTAAACGGATTGAGTCGAGCTTTTGAGTATTTGACTGAAGTCGACACGAAGTCACTTTAATCGATTTTCAATTCTCGATTTATTAACCAATATCCAACACAAATCAAGTCCAGTCCCAAGTCAAGTTCAAGACAAGTCATTTTAGATTATATATATTTCGAGTTATATTCAGTCCAGTCAAGTCAATTTCATGTATTCAAATCAAGTAAAATTCACATATTCTAGTCAAGTTATATTTCATATATTTAAGATCACATCTCACATACTTAAACCAGTAAATTTCTATAATCAAGATAAGTCGAGGCAAGACATATATTCAAGCTGAGTCAAGTTAATTTGTCCAAGGTCATAGGCATTCGCATATTAATTATATCTACTCAAGTTCATATAATCGAGACAGGTGCGAATGCATGTCTTTTCAAGAGAGCGTGACTTTTAATGGGGCCCATATTATAAATCAACTACTATCCCGAGCGCCACAAGCAGGGGATGTAATACTGAGTTCAAGCGTGGAGTTTATTCTACGAGTTCTTTTACAAGTGTGGTTTCTATACCATGGGTTTCAAGTAGGGAGTCGAGATCCCTGAAATTCATCATCAAGCGTAATCACATCGTGATCCAATTACTGGACTTCGTGGCAAGTATATCAAGACAAGCTGGATAGAGTGATTGTAATATCAAATTCTTTTTTATGCAATGCTTAATAAAAGTATGAAAATCCTTTTTATGCCATAAAATGCATTTAATAACATATTAACAAGTACAAGTGTGATATCAAGTACAAACACCATTCACAATTTCTATAAATAATCGAAACAAAGATTGCTCATGACGTGTCACCATATTTAAACAATACTGGTTCAGTTATCATGTATCGATACATTAACAGAAAATAGAAACTTTTCATGATTTCAATGTATTGATACATAAGATTAATATTTTATAAGCAGATGGCAAGTGACTTATCATTTTAATACACGTTAAACATGATCAAAGATTTATTCAAGAAATATAGTTGGCGATGATAACTTTGATCATCCCTTTTAAACAAGTCATTTATTTTACAAAATAGATTAATAAGTGTTAGCGTCAATATGGTGTTAGCGAGAATAAACTTGGTTAACCAACTAAATATCTATTAATGTTAAGCTAACATTAACGATGACAATATCAAGAATAAATATGAAAATATTATAACGAGATAATGGTAATATCAAGATAATAATAAAATCACAATAATATCACAACAAGATTAATGACAACATAATTATATCAAGATGACCTAATCAAGTACGAGTCTAGCCAAGCCAAGTTAAGACAAGTTCAGGAGTTACTCATAGACAAATTAATCTTACATATTCAGGATAATATTCAAATGAGACAAGTTTACATATTCGAGAGTTACATATAGACGAGTTAAGTCAGGTAAGTAGATAGTTTTCTGATGCAGAGGTTTACCATGAAGGTGCAACTGCAGAGTATACAACTTATCTCTTTGTTTATGTCAAGATAATTACTCTGAACGGATCCCTGATTAGTAGATAGTTTTCTGATTCAGAGGTTCACCATGAAGGTGCAACTGTAGAGCATATGAGATTTAAACTTGATTGCCAACTCATTAAAGAAACAAGATTTTAAACTTCAAAGCTGGAAAGGTCAATTGAAAGCAAAAGTTGGATTGAAGCAAGTAGGAGCTGGCAAGACTACATTAGGTGACTAATCACTCCTACAATTGCTGTCGTGGTTATCTAGGGACACCTCATGCTTCAAACTTCCAAAAATTCTATTTCGTGGAGGATGTTTTGAGCTCAGATTCGATACATCAAACAGAGTCAAAATCTTGGTTTCTTGGTACCGTTTAGAAGTACTCACGGGGTATTTTAATGTGCAATTTACGGCGCAAGAAACAGATAATCTAGGAGATAGTTATAGTCTTCCGAAGTAAGCCACATAAAACAGTTTTCGGGTTACCATTTTTACCGTCTTAACTTTTAAACATTCACCGAGTGCTATCCGTTGGTCGGAATAACAAACAGTTTTCATATTCTCGAAGTTCACTTGAAGAACTTGCCCGTACATATATCACATGTAATCAAATGAGGTCGAGAGTGATCAAACGAGTCTATAAAAGATATGCATACAAATAAGTTTTTATTGTAACTTTTATTATTTAATATGTTTTCGTTTCTCTTTCGTTAAAGCATGAGTTTCTTTCTTTAGAACACTTTTATTATGTTATACAAGACAATAAAGGACGTCAAATTTTTCGAATCGTTACAAATTTGGTATCACTCACCAACCCAGAAGCACTACTTTTTTGAATTGGGTATTTTGATTTGTAGTTTTGGGGTTTTCAAGTTTATTGAAATTGTGGTGCTGTTGAGGTAGGCTCTGTAGTATTTAGGATTGGACGGAGATAAATCTCTGTTGAATTTGATGTAAGTAAAAAAATTGATCCTTGTTCTAATTTTTGAGTTGAAATGAAGTTTTGGTTCCATCTTTTCATTTAATTTACAAGATTCAGAAATGAGTTTTCTATTAAGTAATGTTAAATAAGGATAATACTATAATCACAATCTCACTCACAATGTGAGTTGTGGCCTTCCACCCTAATGTGAGTGGATTGTCACCCACATTGTGGGTAGGATTGTGAAAATAGAATTATCTGTTAAATAATTAATGGGTTTTTGATTAATTATTGTTCATGAGATTCATTCAAAGGAGGTAGTATTAAGGTTATATTGACAATCTTTAATGTTTGAGTTTAGGGATTGAAGGTGAATCTGATCGATCACATTGGGAAAATAGAAGGATTTATCCACTTTGAATATATTCAATTGTCAAAATTCACTCATATTTAATTCGGATTTAATTTGAAGTCATGTCCTACGATCGAATTCCATTGCGATAAAGCGGTACACTGTTTAACTTTAGACGCACTATATTTTTGAAAATTCACCTTTCTTCCATTCCGTTTCTTTATCTTTACTGTATATCCTCCTATATTATAAGAGGTGCTTTTTTTATTCACTATTCATTTTTGGTATGTTGCATTCACACTTAAGAGTCAACATGTTATTTTCTTCTTTCTTTTAGATTTCTTACTATTACTATGTGCATGTAGAGACAAAAATATAAATAAATAAATAAATTAAAAAAAATAGAATTTATTTTCCTTTTTATTTGATTTGGTAACAGTTAAAAAAAAAAAGAAAAAAAAATAATTTTTTTTATTATACTCATATGATTTTGCTTAGTCTATGTTGCTTTCACACCTTAAAATTAATTATTTGGTTAAAAAAAAAAAAAACACACACACACACACACACAAATAAATAAATAAATTTAAAAAAAAAAGAAAATTTATTTTCCTTTTTATCTGATTTGGCAACAGTAAAAAAATATATATATCCCCCTATATTAGAAGAACCTCTTCAAAGATTACTATTTATTATTGGTTGGTTGTTTTCACACCTTAAAGTCGATTATCTGGTTTGGCAACAGTAAAAAAATAAAAGTAAAAAAAAGAATTTATTTTCCTTTTTATCTGGTTTGGCAACAGTAAAAAAGAAAAAAGAGTTTCTTTTTTTATTATTATACTCGTATGATTTTGTTTAGTCATAAGATAGAAATATTTTAGCAAACGGGAAAAAAAAGACAGAATTTATTATTATTATTATTATTATTCTTATATGATTTCCTCCTATATTATAAGAGGTGCTTTTTTTATTCACTATTCATTTTTGGTATGTTGCATTCACACTTGAGAGTCAACATGTTATCTTCTTCTTTCTTTTAGGTTTCTTACTATTACTATGTGCATGTAGAGACAAAAATATAAATAAATAAATAAATTAAAAAAAATAGAGATTATTTTCCTTTTTATCTGATTTGGTAACAGTAAAAAAAAAAAAACATAATTTTTTTTATTATACTCATATGATTTTGCTTAGTCTATGTTGCTTTCACACCTTAAAATTAATTATTTGGTAAAAAAAAAAAAAAACACACACACACACACACACACAAATAAATAAATAAATTTAAAAAAAAAGAGAATTTATTTTCCTTTTTATCTGATTTGACAACAGTAAAAAAAAAAATATATCCCCCTATATTAGAAGAACCTCTTCAAAGATTACTATTTATTATTGGTTGGTTGTTTTCACACCTTAAAGTCGATTATCTGGTTTGATAACAGTAAAAAAATAAAAGTAAAAAAAAGAATTTATTTTCCTTTTTATCTGGTTTGGCAACAGTAAAAAGAAAAAAAAGTTTCTTTTTTTTATTATTATACTCGTATGATTTTGTTTAGTCATAAGATAGAAATATTTTAGGAAACATGAAAAAAAGACAAAATTTATTATTATTATTATTCTCATATGATTTTGCTTAGTCACATCACAAGATAGAAATATTTTAACAAACGGGTAATTTGAGTTGGGATTAACTTATATTTCATACTTTAGATTAACTTATGTTTGACGCTAATAAAACATACTAAAAATCAAAGCACGATCCCGCACTAGTATATATATATAGGCGTTGTTTGGCCAGTGGAGAATTGGATTCTTCTAAAGTGAAAATCCCATTGATTCGAGAATTGAGACGAAGAGAAAGAACATATTTTCCCTCCCTTTCCTTCCATCTTCTCGAGTGCACTCTGTATCTAATCTAGGGTTTCACAGTTCCCAAATTGGAGTAGAAATGAAGCGAGAACGAGAATTCATAGAAGTCTCAGATGACGAGTGGTCCCTTCACTCCGATTCCTTTAAACCCTCGCGTGTCCTCAATCCCCAATCCAATCCTCCTCCTATTGAATCATTCGCTTACACCAATATTAATACTAGTACTAGCAACAACAATCATAATTATAATCCTAATGGTATTGATGATTCAATTTGCATTTTAGACAGTTCAACTTCGGAGGAGGGAAATCAAAATGTTGCTGACAACTTGGAGGACGAGGATGTTTACCCGGAGGTCAATAAGCCTTCAACCACGGTTAATCGTGGCCGTCGATTTGTGATTGAGGATGATGAAGACGATGAGGAAGAAGTACCCGTTGATGCAGTTGGGCTAGATAATTTCGACGATGTATCTGATTTTTCTGGGTTTGAGGAAGAGGAGCAAAACCTAGAGGATGATGACGATGACGTCGTCAAGAAGGCGCTACACAAGTGTGGCAAGATATCAGCGGAGCTCAAGGAGGAGTTGTACGGTACAGGTGCTGCACAGTTCGACCACTACTCTGTAGTCGAGGAAGCCTCTGCTGTAAAAATTGTCACTCAGGTACAGTTTGGTTTTTAGTGCATCAAGTACAACGGCGTGTTATTTATTTTACAATCTATATTGCATAGTGTCATGAGCTGAAAAGAGAATACATATTCCGCTGACGTTTTGATAAAGCAACATATGCATAATGCATGCATATTCAGTGTGTGTTCGTCAATTGTTATAACACCTCATGATTGGTGTTATTTGTGTTTTTTTGGTGAGATGTGTGGATAAAAATTTGAGATAGAAAAGACGTGTGGTTAAAAAGTGGTGATAGAAATTGTGTTGATTATAACACTTGCCGAATACTACCTTAAACACTAATTTTTGCTCAACTAAGAGGAAATATTGGGAAAGCACGTAAAACTGGTTATGCATACTGTACGAATTCAGTATCACAAGACATCGAAAAACTTCAAAATTTCTTTATCACAGTTGCAATGTCAGTTTTTCTGAATGCGTCTTTGTTATGCCGTTCTTCTGCAAAACTCAAAAAGAAGATTATAAAACATGAAATTCAGGAATTTTGAGATCTTCCTCCCCCGAATTGTAGGGTGATGTAAACGAGGCATGTGGGGCTGATCATTCAGACCCGATGCTAAAGCCATACCAACTTGTTGGAGTCAATTTTCTTCTTCTTCTGTACAGAAAGAAAATTGCTGGAGGTATTTTCTTTTCTTTTCTTTTACGAATTCACATTCTGCTGTGTTTCTCTGTTTTTAGATTTGTTTTATTTAAGTCATCTATTGAAACGGTTTTTAGAGGTTGAAGATTTGACATTACATGCATCTTTCGATTCTTTCGTGATATTATTGGGATTACTGAAGAAGGATGTAGATCTTTTAAGTTTCCACGCCCCCTACTTGAGAAGGAACTGTTTATGAAGTCTCACGATTTGTTTGAGCTTTAGAATGACTACATTATATACTATAACATAGTGGAAGTTATTGTGGCTATTGATAAGGTTTTGAATGGTAGACTTTTGGTTTGTAATACATTTGGGTTTAGAGTTCTGGAGATAATTGGATGTACCACATTAGAAAGATCTCAGCATCTCAGGATATAACTTTTAATATTCCATATTTCTAATTTGCATACTAATTCAGCCTTTATATGTACACTAACACATTGGACTTTTGATCCTTGCATTTTTTAAATATAAATGGAGCTATGAGAGTTGATGATGAAACTTTCAAGGAAGTGATGAATATAGAAAAGTGACAGGCAGTCTTACCCTTGCACAAATCTAGAAGTTCAAAGACTTGTGGGTGCAAGTTTATAAGCCTTAATGGATAAAGTTAATAACGTAAAGCGGAAAGGGTTCAAGCTTCAACTTGAAAATGCCTCAGAATATTGGTTAATTTTGATACCAAAAAGAGCTCCAAACAAATTGCACTATTTGTTATTAATTACAAACAATGACGAACAAACAAGTTGCAGTAAGTCTAAATCAAATAAATTTGGGGTCAACTATATGATTTTATTTTTTTCCCATTTGCATTCACAAGTTGCAGTAAGTCTAAATCAAATAAATTTGGGGTCAACTATATGATTTTATTTTTTTCCCAATTGCATTCGGTGCATCTCTACAGTTACTAGGTCTTTTGTGACTACAATTGGTCATGTTAATTTTGGTCACCCTATTTCTCTCTTACACGTTCTGTCAAGATTGCATGACCCTTCTGATTGTTTTTTGGTTTACACAAGACATGCTTTAACTACCTAAGTTGTGCTTCCATCACTTTATCCTCAATCCATGCCACCTTCATTTTTTAACATATTATCATTCCTTTAGAGCATCTCCAACCATATTCCATTTTGGAGTTTTACTTCAAAATGGAGTTTGATTTCTCCTCCAACTGCAAAACTGTAGATATAGCGTTGGGTTTAAAGTTTTTCTTTTTCCAATTTTACCCTTTCATTTTGCCTACCAAACTTTTTCTTCCTCATATGTCCTATGTCCATTTTATATTTTATTATTTTGTTGAGTTAAATCAATTAATTTTGTTTTTGTTTTTGTTTTTGTTTTGCATAATAAATTAATTTAATCTAGTATAAATAACAAATAATGAAAATAACAAAGTTAAAGTGCTTGAAGACCTGGATATATGTGGATATATCCCATATAAAGGATATACATGTATATATGCAAATATATCTGTATATATCCATATCAATTCACATTAAGATTAATGTCTTCTTTATTTTTAATATTTTCCATACTTATTTTAAATTATCAACGTATAAAATTTAAGTAGCAGTAAAATATATAATTAAATACTTTTGAATTAAAAATTATAAGTGAATATAAAGTTTATTGTTCATTTAGTGTAAGATTTAGAGTTCTTCGTTGGAGTTGATTTTGCCGAATAGTACAAAATTACACCATTTTGGTGCAAATTTGGAGATGCTCTTAACAACCTAATAAGCAATATGAAGAGTATAGAAAGTCTAATAAGTAATGAGTGATATAGAATTGACTAAACCTTATGGAATATTCTTATGACTTAGAATCCTTGTAAGACTACTCTATTCTTCTAGCCTGTTCCAGCTCTATGTAATATCCCATCTTTGTACGTTCCACATTAGTTGTAAATAGAAAATGTTTGTATGTTCCTATGACGCGAACCATATAGGTGGCACATATTTCACTAGAAGGCATTCCTTTGAAGCTGCTTATGAATTGCATTTTTATGTTGCATTGCTTCTGATGTGGTCTTTTTATACTAGTTGTAGTTATACTTTATCATGTGATGTAATTACCATCACTATTTTTTTGAGGTAAGCATAACTGAATGTGTCATTTGTTACATGCTTCCATGGATAGTTTTAAGTTTCCGTTTGTAACCTTTTTGCCACTCCATTCAGCTATATTGGCAGATGAGATGGGTCTTGGTAAGACTGTTCAGGTATGTGTTTCTTTCCGGTCTTTTCTTGCCAGAACACGCACTGTACATTTATAATTTTGAATAAGCTTAATTATATTTTCAGGCCATAACATATCTGGCCCTGTTGAAGCACTTGGAAGATGATCCTGGTCCCCATTTGATTGTATGTCCTGCATCAATTCTGGAGAATTGGGAAAGAGAGCTAAAAAAGTGGATTCCATCCTTCACCACGCTCCAATATCATGGTGCTTCACGATCAGCTTATTCAAAAGAGCTGAGCTCACTTTCCAAGGCTGGATTGCCACCTCCGTTCAATGTCATTCTCGTGTGCTACTCACTTTTTGAACGTCACAGGTTTGCCTTGTCAGTTAGATAAATTTAATATTTTTGCAGTTTCATCTTTTCCTTTATGTCTGATGGTCATTGTTCAGTGCACAGCAGAAAGATGACCGCAAAATTCTGAAACGTTGGCGGTGGAGTTGTGTGATAATGGACGAGGCTCATGCTTTAAAGGATAAGAACAGCTACAGATGGAAAAATCTAATGACAGTTGCAAGAAATGCAAATCAGCGTCTGATGCTTACTGGGACACCTCTGCAGAATGATTTGCATGTATGATAGATGTTAACTGTTTTTTAGTTCAAGCCAACATCATAGATTGCATATTCTTATATACAAGAAGCCATATATGTTATCCTTGATGAAACTTGCAAAAGATATGGTCGAATACTTTTTGACAACGATATAGTGCCTTGCATCACATGGGTGGATTAGTAGTTATTTTGACTAAAGGTACCAAAAGTTGAAAGTGATATAGAAACTGGATAGAACATTGAACATTGACAATTTTTCTTGAATAAAGTAGCTTGAGAAAGACCACCTACTATGGTTTCATGATTCTGTCATTTTGTTCATTAAAATAGTATGAAATATGCAGCGGATAGTTTTAACTGCCGTAGTACGTTATGAGCCTGAAGTAGTGAATGACAACAAGAACATTCATGGATTGTAACTAAGAGGCAGTACCAAAGCACTTTCTGAGGAATCTCTTTCCTGCTATGAAAAATCTTATTAGCTTGACTAGTAGCCCTACTTTGGTGTATGCTATAGGTTGCTTGTAATTTCTATGTATACTCTACTTTTGCCAAGTCTTTGCTGAGTGAAATATTGCACTATAAAGATTTCAGTTTATCCTTGGTTCTGTATTTTGGTTTACCTTTCAAGAATCTGCAATTGTATTGATGTTTTCTCTCATTTTCCCACACTATTAAACTCTGATCTCAACGTTTGTGCTTCATTTGTGTCCTCAAATTGTATCTGACTGTTGAACTATGATAAGTTGTTAAACACACCTTACTACCCTAATGTACCATGGTTACAGACTTACAGTTTCCGGACTAATTTACTGTTGTAATAACTCAACATTTGTATTATTAATGACCGAAATTCTCAAGAGATTGATTTAATCCCTAAATTAATTAATCTCACTTAATTTTCTATCATCAAAACTATTTTGATCATGTTTGGTTTTCTCTGAAGTTCCTTTGTTTGTTCATTCTCAGGAGCTGTGGTCAATGCTGGAGTTTATGATGCCTGATCTCTTCGAAACAGGAGATGTTGACTTAAGAAAGCTTTTGAATGCTGAAGACATGGATTTAATAGCTCAAATGAAATCCATCTTGGGACCATTCATTCTCAGAAGGTTAAAATCGAATGTCATGCAGCAATTAGTCCCAAAGATGCAGATGGTATCACAATAGTCTTCTTTGCTGGTTCTTTTGAAATCTACTTTGTACTTCTAATTTATTTCGTCAGTAATGCTTTAAAAATCTGAACAAGGCACTGATATTGCTTCAGATTGAGTATGTACATATGGGAAGAGCACAAGAAGATGCTTACAAAGAAGCAATTGAAAATTATCGTGCAGCATCTCTAACTCGTATCTCAAAGTCTTCAGGAATGAACTCCAATAGTGTCGCCAATGTACTTCCTCGACGTCAGATTTCCAATTATTTTTTTCAATTTCGTAAGGTGCTGGGAAATAACTTTCATTTTGTTCACTTCAGTTGCTTAATATTTGTATTACATGGCACTTGGAAGGATGGTTATGTTTTGTCTATTTTCAGATTGCAAATCATCCATTATTGGTGAGGCGCATTTTCACAGATGATGATGTTGTCCGTTTTGCTAACATGTTGCATCCAAAAGGTGTGTTTGGATTTGAATGTAACTTGGAAAGAGTAATTGAGGAGCTTAAGAGTTACAATGACTTCTCTATACACCGGGTATCTTTTTTATTTATTTAATTTTCAAATATTATAGCCCTATTTTATTTATTTAGTAATTGACTATAGTTAATTGATATGGCACCTGACTATCCATGAGTTATTACTGATAGCTTTTGGACTTTGATGGACCTTGTTAAAATGAGCTAGAAACTAATTGCTTTTCCCTTCGAAGAAATGGTTGCTTGAATTTGTTGATGTTTTCTCTAAATAAAGTTTTGTTCGTGTTTGAGTTAGATTTCTTAGACTCCAGATTTTCATTCTTCCCTCAGATTGTGTGATCATGTCTCTTAAAAGTTATTACTGACTCTCTATTGAGCTGCTAAGGATGGACTCTAGGGGTGGGCAAAATAATCGGAACCGATATGACTGAACCGAAACCGAACCGAACTAAAAAAATCGGAACCGTATGGTTTTAAAAAAATAAAATAGGAAATCGGTTTTGGAACTGAGAACCGATTGGTTTTAGGTTCGGTTCCGCCTTTAGAACCGAAAATCGAAGTTAGAACCGGTCTTTGATCCTTGTTTATTATTTTTTTATAGTCTTAATTGGTTGTCCTAAAACTAAAAATCAAAAGAATTTGTAATTTTTTTGGGTCAAGTGAAAATGATTAATTTCTTTTTATGAAATTTGTTACGTCTCTACTTTATTGTAACCTTTAACTTCACACTTGGACTGAAATTCTTAGTAAATGAAAATCGAATGAGACTAACTTATTAATACGCGAAGTTGTAAATGACCACGATGGAGTTAATTAAAAATTTAAATACAAATATAAAATAATTAATAATACTGCATTTAAAACTTATGATTCATTCCACAAGTTTACTATATTGCCATGCTCGAAAAACCTTTTAGGCCATTTGTTTCCTATTTTTGTTTATGAGTATCTTCTGTTTCATGGAGAATTCTATACTTTCTTTGGGGTGAAATGATTTTCGAAATCCTTGATCTTGGTATATTCGGTAGAAGTTTATTTCAGGTTATTGACTCACTTCCCGAGGCCTAATACTCCTCGATAAGGTTCTCGAAAAATAATTATTATTGTAGAACCGAATTAGAGCCGAAATCGAACCAAAATCGAATTGTTTGGTTCTTGCGATTCAATCGAATGGTTCCATTTTACAAGAATCGAAAAAGTATTGTTCGGTTCCGATTCTTGAGATACCCGAACTGAACCACCCAACGCCCACCCCTAATGGACTCCCCTAATGTTCAAACTCAGCACAAAGAGTGAAACAAGCAGAACTTGAATATTATTGATCTCATAAGATTCAAGATCAGCTCTCAGTCCACTCGCTCAGAATTGATCAAGATAGTCTCGAACAATGTATGAGGCAAGCTTGAGCATTTTGTTAAGGCTAAGCCAGCATAAAGCTGGTCTCAAGCCAGCTCATTTATGACTAGTTATTGGTGCACCCAAATTTACCTCTGCTTTTCTGGGGATGACAATCAGTCCAAACATGGTTTAGAAAAACGGAAACGGATACTGAGGTGTTTTTCCTTCGTAAGGTGAGGCGTAAGTCTCGAGACGCTTAGAAGCGTAAGCCTTATTATGAACAATTGAACATAAAAAAAAAATTATTAAAAATATAGACGTATATAAAAGTAAACATTCAACAACATAAACAAAATGTAAAAGTCTTTAAAACAACAAATTACTTAATGTATCAATAAAGAGAAGTAGCAAGACTGCACAAAAAAAGCGAAACCACAAATCGAACCTAACTCGTCGGTTTGAAACCATTGGTTTGAGACCGCATGAACTCGTGGTTTTTTTTTCTCAAACCGAATCAAACATTTTCAAAATGGTTTGGTTTAGGTTTTGATTTTAAAAAACCGCAAAAAACCCAAACCAAACAAAACTGCTTTTAATTTTTTAATTAAAATTTAATTTTATTAATTTGAATTTAGTCATTTATTGTTCCCCCCAAAAAGTCAAATTTAACTATTAACAATGTGTTGGGTTGGGTTTGATTATAATAAACACAATTTCCAATACCAATTTTTAATCACACATCTTTTCTCTCTCCAATTTTTAACCACACATCTTACCTAGAAAACATAAATAACACCAATCATTATTATTTATGACAGTTGCCGAACAGGGCCTAAATAAAATTCTTGTTTATATCTTTTCTAGTTTATAACTTTTTTTTTTTTTGTTTTCATTGCGTTGTGATGATCCCAGAAAAGACTGTATAAAAGTTTTCTAACTTGCGATTTGGGTCATGCATGCACTGTAGGTAAAAAAATGTGCTAAGCAAGAAAATTGAATAAGATAATACAACAATTAACTGTGATTACAATGAATTGCTAAAAATGAAGAACTCAAATACTTGACTAGGGCCATCAAAACATCAAATGATGTTGAGTGTATATCAACAATTAACGGTCTGAAAATCACGCATCCATATTTCAATGAAATTATTCACTCATCATAATGTTTTTATTGTCAAACCAATGTAAGGGTAGCGAGGTAAAGAATGAATCAAAGAATGTGAATATATTTTAGCTTATATTAACTCATACTTTAGCTTTATATATTAAAAAATACGAATTAATTTGACATCTAAAATATGCTATATTATGTCAATAAACTGTGGATTAAATCTGAACTAAACCGCAAAAAATGGTTTGGTTTGTAAAATGAAATGGTATGGTTTGATTTGATGAAATGCCAAGCCGCTTAAAATGGTTTAGTGAAAATATGTCCCAAACCTTCCAAACCGGACCGCATTCACCCCTTAATCTAGACAAAGTATATATAATTTTTCCTTTTTCCCTTTTGTTTTATGAGATTAGTTTACTTTTATTTATAGCATTGTTTAGAAAATCGGTTCGACCTGGAAAAGACAACGGGTCAAGGGTCAGAAGGTCGAACCTGGTCGAATCGTTTCAATTAATAAGTTAAATAATTATTCCAAAAATTTCAATTTTTTTTTGGTTTAAAATAAGTTATTTTACAAATAAACAACATTTACACATTTATTATACTATAACATAATTTATTCAAAATATAAAAATATTTTAGCAATAAAAACAATATTTAAATAACATATTTGAAAGATGAAAGTTTAAAAAATAATTTAATGGCAAGTAAAAATAATTTTAAAAAAGAAATAAAATAGTTTAAAGAAAAGGGAAAAAAGCAACGAAGTTAATTTTTTTTTTTTTTTTTTTGGGGGTGGGAATCCTAATTTAACCCCAATCCCACATCAATTGGGATCAAAAATTGATGTGGGATTGGGGTGACAACAGCCTTTTATAAAATTGAAACTAGTATTTAAAATCAGACCGGGCTGACTAAGTTGCGGGCTGACTAAGTTGCGGTTTAACCACTAAAAAATCTGGTTTTCATTCCGGGTTTTAAATGAGCAATTTCCTAGTCAATTCGGACCCGTTTTCCGACTGGGTCCCGATTTTTCCAGTTCAACCGACCGGTTCGGCAGTTTCTAAACATTGATTTATAGTAAATCACATAACCAATTTAGGTTTTAATATCTTTAAGATTTGATTAAATTAGCCATGCAGATTATGTGAATTTTTGGGGTTCTAAAAAGTGGAGTACCAAGGATTTGTGAGGCGCACACAACTTAATTAATGAGGCATATACCTTGAGGCTTACGCCTCACTCGGCCTTAAAAAATACGGGCACTGAGACTTTTTTCAATGCCTCAACCTGAAGCGGGCCTCAAGACTCTGAGGCGGAACTTTTTTTAAACCATAAGTCCAAATAAGACAGTTAAACTAAGAAAACAGAACTTTTATGGTGCATGTCAGATATAGGAATTCCATGAAGCTTTGGACATGAAATTGTGAACAAAATGTGATCATGCTACAAATTAAAACAGGAAATGAATTAAAATTATTTTATTCCAGAATTGATTAAATATAAAAGGCCAAATATTGAAAAAATAGACATCAAGGTTCACCTCCACAACTTGATGTCTATTCCAAGAACTTAATTGACAACATCATAACTATTTTCTTCGTTTTACTTCTGTCATGTGTAATTAGCACATGAATCCAAGAACAAAATGTGACCCCAATACAAATTAATACAGGAAATGAATCATAATGATTTGATCCCGGAAGATTTAAAAATATAAGGCCAAATATCTGGAGAATAGACATCAAGGTTCACCTCGATGAGAACTTGACATCTATTTGGTAATCAGATCCCAGGAACTTATACACATTATATGTATTTTCTTCATTTTACTTCTGTCACAAATAATTAGCAAAAATATTGTTTGAGATGGGTGAGCAAGGAGAAACAATTTGACTGTTCTTTGCAGCTTTTACTATATTATGGAGACACTGGTATGAAGGAAATGCTCTCTGATGAACATGTTATGATTTCAGCAAAATGTCGGGTATGTTTTCAGTAAATTGCATGATCTACCCAGTTTTTGAGGTGAAGTAACATATAAGGTGATGTTTAATATATCGTGCTCACATAATGATTGAAGTGCTCATGCTTTGTTTTAGGCGTTAGGGGAACTTCTTCCCAAATTAAAGCTTTCTGGACATCGGGTTCTTATTTTTAGCCAGTGGACATCAATGCTTGATATATTGGAGTGGACCTTGGATGTAATTGGGGTCACTTACAGGCGTCTTGATGGAAGGTAAGCTAACGTTTCTCAAAATACTTGACTACTGTTTCCCAGTGTATAAAAAGGCAAAATCAGGTAGCAAGGTGTTTTTTTGGTTGGGAGGAGAGGAGTTAGCCTTGCCTTGAACTAAAATTTAGTCAAGAAAACACAGATATACAAAAATAAGCATGTAATCAATACAAGTTTAAGCCTCATTAATCATAGAAAATGTTCGCGCCCCAAGGAGATTTTGAGGTGCCTCAAATTGAGACTTGTATCAATTTTGCCTTAACCGTGTACGTGGATACGTCCAGGGGCTGAGCCATCCCAAGAAAATGGGTTGGGCCTGTGTGAATCTGAGTTGGGCTGTTTGAATGGGATTTTTATTTTTTTTTCTTAATGGATTTGCAAAGGTTTTCTCTACAGTTTTTTTTTTTTTTTTTGGGGGGGGGGGGGGGGGGGGGGGGCACCCTTGGATACGTCTTATGAACTGATTTTTTTTTTTTCCCTCTCGAAATTATAGTCTAATAAGTTGTCTCTTTAAAAGTATTTTTAGGGATATATATTATGTTTTACTGTAAATTTAAAACAAAATTAGCCCTTGTTTGGTAGTAATTTTAATCTAAGTCAAAGTCAACAATTAATTTCAACCACATATTTTATGAGATTCACAACTTTGCAACCATACATTTCATCAAATTTATCAAAATTTACTAACAATTTGACTTTAATTTCTACCAATCAAGGGCTTAAATTGCAAATTGTTGTTATAATCTGACTCGTATTCCATACCCTTAATTCTTGTTTTATGGATGAGGGAATACACTGGATTCGACTGTTATCTCTTCATGTCTTCCCATAGTGATCCCCATAGTGCAAATCAAAATCATAATTTATCTCAAAGACAAGCAGCTATGATGATAATGACTCTTACAGTAATTGTGTGAGACCTAATTTGAAGATTACACTCTAGCTGGCAGGATTGTAGAAAGTGGATTACTTTGTAGAACCCTTGACTACTAAGATCAGGGTATAGAAAAATCTTCGGTCTATAACAAGAACGAAAGAGACAGTACAGAGAAGTCTGTTTATACTGACAGAAACAAAGAGAGACCTAGGGTACAATTAAATAGCACAAAAACTACAATCGTTGGGTTTGGTAAAAGTTAAAAACAGTCAAGTCAACAATAAAACTCTATATGCGTATCAGTAGAGATAGAGAGTTAAGGATTTGTTGATGGTTGGAGTGAAGAGGAATCTTGTTCAAGGAGGGCGGGAAGTAAATTATGAAGAAAAACTTTACCAAAGAAGGCAATTCCAAAAGAGCAGTTGCTTCTGTGAGTCTGCTATTTTATCAGTTCATGACTAAGTAATTCTTGGTTAAATTGCTAGTCTTTATGCTTATTACTCTCATTACGGATTGGCACTAAGACTTTGATGGTATTGTTCAAACCCACGTCATTAATTTAATGAATTCATTTTTATTTTATATCCTTGTCAGTACGCAGGTAACGGAGAGGCAGACAATTGTTGATACCTTCAATAAGGACCCTTCAATTTTTGCATGCTTGCTTTCTACAAGGGCTGGAGGACAAGGATTGAACTTGACCGGAGCTGATACTGTCATAATACACGACATGGATTTTAATCCACAGATTGACAGACAGGCTGAAGATCGCTGTCACCGCATTGGGCAAACCAAACCTGTTACAGTATACAGGTAGCATCACACACTGCATATTATTATTATTATTTTTTTGTTATCAGAAGGATTCAAATTACATTTGTGTTTTGTTTTCATTTCCAAGGCTGGTGACGAAAGATACTGTTGATGAGAATGTTTATGAGATTGCTAAACGAAAGCTGACATTGGATGCTGCTGTCCTCGAGTCTGGAGCAGAAGTTGACGATGAAGGTCAGATGCCTGATAAGACAATGGCAGAAATATTATCGTCATTGTTGATGCATTGAATTCACCATCTGGCGGAAACTATATTGGTGCGCATTCGTAATGGTTTCTTTATTTTTGAGTATTTTGTTTAGGAGGAGGGAGATTAGCGGAGAGCGCTTAAAAGGCTCATTGTACTGTTTATTTAGGTTCATATAAAAATGAAGTTAGATTCAAAGCTGAATGCTGTATACCCATTGCTGGCAGTACAGGCAAGGATGCTGGCGCACGAAGGCAGGCAATACACAGAATTGCTTGCGGAAGCTAGAAAAGGGAAGTACAATTTATCTGGGTATATTTCCATAATCAAATTGGTTTCCATTCCATCACAACTACAATGATCTGATCTACAAATGAAAGTAATTTTAGGAAGACATTTTTAATTGATATTTTTAAGTGATATTGTAACATGACACACATATATTAGGCAGTGAAAAAGTAAGTAGTAGAATAGTTATTTACATCATTTAATGTATGTTTGCTATGTTACAATGTAATTTAAAAATGTTTCTCTAGAATTATTCATAAATGAATAGAACACTAAACAAATTCTACAAAATAATACTATTGGAATATGATGGCGAACACTAAAGTTAATGTGGAAAAATAAACACCAAAATTTAACGAGCTTTAGTAAATTTTACTTATTTCCTGGAACATCATTGACTACTGTCTCCATATTTGAAGGAGACTTCAATATACAATTAATTGAACAAGATGAAAATTATAAATCACTCGAACGAGGAATAAAATATTCAAATGAGTGAATATTTTGGAATGACTAGAATTATTCCCTTTGCTCTTGTTTGACAGCCATTTTAAGAAATCATTTTTTTTACGGTACTCATTTTTAATTATACATTCACAAAATATTTTCTATATAAATCCAAACATTTCCTTAAAGTAACATGTTAACTCAATTTTTTTTTTACTTTTTAATCACACATTTTTTTAAAAATTATTATTTAAAAATTATTTTTTCCAACTAATATAATATAATAGTTATCAAAGAGGTGCTTTGCTTATAGGTCAAAAAAGAAATTACACTTTCATAAACTTCTGATGTTGGATTCTTAACAAATTGCAAATACTCCAAGGAATCAAAACTAACAAATTTCCACCTTAGCGACTTAGTCTCTGAAACAAATTTCTTCAATCTCTTAACAACTTTCAGCAACACTCCAAATGCGCTCGAAAGCAACTTCAAACTCACAGGACGTTGATAAAATTCAAATAATGATTAAACTTGATCACTGTCATCATCTTGGCCAACATATCTGCAAGATTATCAACAGTTTTCTAGGCGTCGACACCTGCTCCTTGGTGACGACCCCGGTAGGTTTCGAAGAACTGGAATTGTGTTTCTTGCTTGTTTTGGTCTCTATAAGCTCTGATCAAGTACCGTGAGTAATACATTTTCAGTATTTAAAATATGTCTACTCTTTGATTCGTGTTGTAGAGTATATTTACATGAAGAAAACATGATTTCTTGCATATTATCACCATGTGCTAACTTCTATTCCCTTATGTCGTGTTGAAAGATCTGATGCATCTGTTGTCATGAATTCCCATATCAGGAGCAATCCAAAACCTTTGGCGGGTGATAGAACGATATGTTCGACTTGTAGATTTGGTCAATCAGGATTTGTGATCAATCTAACTTGTTATTGATCAACTATTGATTATGAAATGACTTGATAATGATCTTGAGTGCTCAGGAATAGAAGTAGAATTCGTGATATGGACCCTTACTTGTTCATGCTTTTCTAAACTTGCATAAGTATGTATATTACTCATTGAATTATCATTCATGTTTTTTATGTTTTCGTACCTCACATGAATAGGAGTTTGCCGACGGCAGACGATAGACGTTATATGCACACACATGACCAAGGTGAAAATATGGAGTTATTATGTTCGGTATCCGAGGTTATATAGTTTTATGGGAATTTAATTCAATGTAGAATATTATGAAATAGAGACAAGAGAACACTTGTATAGCGAATATTTTTTTGGGGAATAATATGAGTAGTAAAATAATAAGTATGGAAGTGTAATGCAATAATAGATACTAGTATGTTTTATTAGGTACGGCAAAGGAGGAAGAAAGTACCAAAGTCTATTTTGGGTTGTGTAGCACTTGGTTTAATCAAGACTACGGAAAATCTGCAATTTTACCTAGGTTTCGACCCTCGGGATGCATGTGTCGACCACTAGCTGAATAATGTTAACAGGGTAAGTGTATTGTCCTTTATGTGTCAACCCTTTCACCTCATGCGTCGACCACTTCTGGAAAAATTGTGTAAATGTCTTAGCTTCGACGCCTATTGAAACATGTAAGAATGACCCGCGTAATATGTTCCAGGTGTCGACCCCGTACCCCATTGTCGACCTCTAAATGAAATACTGTTTTAGAACTTTAAAGGCTGCGTTCTCTTTGTGTTTCAGTTTCCTGTTTTCATTTTCGAAAATGTTTTCTGTTTTCCATTTTCTGTGACTTTTTTCGAAATTGCTGAAAACGCGTTTGATTTGTTATTTCTGAAAACTGTTTCGAAAATGAAAAGCTGAAAAACGCGTTCTGTTTAAAGTTTTGAAGAAAATTATTTCATATTGTTTGTGAATATAAATGAAATAAAGATATCATATTTTGAGTTACACAACAAAAATAAATGAAATAACCCCTATCACACAATTTGGTTATACCAAAAAAGTTCAAAAATTTATGTTACCCTTCTAAAGTAATCGTTCAACATTTGAGTAGTAATTTTCCCTTCTAAAGTAATCGTTCCATTTAATACTTTATATAGATACATCCTTCTAGTAAGCACTCATAACGTTTAAAATTGAAGTTTCAATAAAATTTGCAAAAATCAATTTACGTTAATTAATTATGCCCTTACAAAATAAGTGTCTACAATACAAGAGTAAAAAAGAAATGTTTAATAATTAAGCACATGATACATCATCAGAAAGATGGTTGAATTTGGAGTTCTACGCAAAAAACAGAGTGCAATTCGGAGTTGTACATCAAAAGTTATACATGTTTGAAGACAATGACCTATAAAGCAAATACGAAAAGGACTAAATTGAAAGAAAAGTAAAATTTGTGAACTAATGTGCAACAAAATCTGAAGTTGAGGGACTTAAGTTGAAAATAAATTAAGATATTTTCGAAAGAAATTTCACAATTTGAGGATTAAAATGACAAATTTTGAAAATCAGGGATCAATAATGTAATTAAAAATGATAAATTTTGACAAATTTCAAATTTTTTTGATTATTTTAATTTTAATTTTTTTTTAAGTGGAAAACGCGGAAAACGCGCGTTTTCCACTTACAAGGCAAAAATTTCGGAAAACGCGAAAAACGTGATTTTTCACGTTTTCCATTTCCTTTACAAATTTTGAAAACGTTTTCGAAATTTTTTTCCGAAAACGGCGCAAGAAAACGCGTTTTCGAAAATGAAAAACGGAAAATGACTAGAAAACGTCAAAGAGAACGCAGCCTAAATTTTTCTGATTTTTTTCAATGGCTTTAATAAAATAATTTTATACACATACGTCATAGATAAGGCCTTGGGTCGAGTACGTGACAGGTAGTGATATCAGAGTTGTCACTTGTTAATAAAAAAATTAGAAAATATTGACGTGGTTTGAGGCCGTAACTGTAGGGATATCAAAGCACAAGTTGTGTTGATTCTGCAGAACGTACGTGCATATATCGTTGTCGAATGGATTTCAACCATCACGTGGGTAAAGTTTTTGCTTTTCTTTTAGTACGTATTGTTACCTTGCTTATATTGCTTGTTTATGAATGATAATATAGCACGATGTTTCAACATAAGATTGAAATAGAGAATAAACATAAACAATGAAGCAAATATTCGCGACACGTGTCATACATTTCAAAATATCCCATTAAAGGCAATGTGTTCACGAAAGACACATCAAATATATAACCATAAAAAAAGTAACCTATGGAATACAAGAAAAGGGATATGTGACTCTACGACCCAACGTCGCCCGAGCTCTCGGCCTCCAAATTTGTAATCTTTTCCTCCGGCTGCAATGGATCTTGTGGCTTAGCTTAGAGGTGTCAAGACGGACGGGCCGACCAGACCCGTGAAAACCGGCCCGGATTGACCCGAGATCGCGGACCGACCCATGACCCGTGCGAGCGGTTCAAGGGTCAAGAAGTTGTGAACCGCGGACTTTGCGGGTCAAACCTTCGCGGGCCGCGGTTAACCCGCTGGCCCGTAAAAATTAAAAAAAAATTGTTTTTATTAAATATGGTAACATTGAAAATCTCTCTCTTCTAGAAACTCTAATACAACTTTTAAAAGTAAAATCTTATTTTTTTCTCCCTAATAGCTAAAAAAATAATGTTTTTTGACAATAGTAATTAGAAATACATTTATCATTTAATTGTTATTTGTTTATATTTTATTTAAATTTGTAAATTTAGAAATAATTCATATAACATAAACTATAATTTTAAATTCTATGTAAATATTTTATGGTATAAATATGAATTTATCATTTTAATCATTTTGTATTTAGAAACTTGACAAAAAATTTGCTATAAATATGAAAAATCTATGTTTTTATTCATACGGGCTAAATCAGAAATAACTGCGACCCGCATGGGCTCGACCCGCACGGGCCAGCGGGCGGGCCTGAGTTGTAGTTCAAAATTTGAGGGCTGACCCGTAACCGGCATCGGGCGAACTTTTTTCAAACGGACTGTTACCGGGCTTTTTATTGGCGGGTCGACCCGACCCGGATCACCCGGATCGACACCTCTAGCTTAGCCAAATGAGAGAACAAATCCAGCTCGTCTTGGAAGTCTTGCCTCATCTCGATGATGAATGTGATTTGTCCTCGAGACATGGCATCGAGGCTTGGGCCATAGAAACGGCCAAATCACCCGAAGGTGGATGCTTGACCATGGTACTTCCATGGAAGGACTTATTTCTTGATCGACTCCCGCCATAATCACGGGTCATCAATTTCTTGTCTAGACCCACTACTACACTATCCTACTGACTTCTTAAGTTTATTCGAATGAATCCACCTTCCTCCCACTTTCACTTAACTCGTGTGTTCCAAAACTCTTTGGAAAAGAAAAAAAATCAAATCTGAAATTTTAGCTTAAATTTATGTAGTCACTGTTTGGGGATGGTTAAAATCAGTTGATAATAAATTTTGATAGAAATTAATGAAATATAATTGAAAAGTTGCGAATTCGGTGAAATGTGTGGTTAAAGTTAATTGTTAACTTTGACTTGAATTAAAACCTTATTTTATTTTCTCCCAAACAGGAGCATAATATTAAAAAAATTTCATTATAGAATTTGTTCACAAATTAATTTAATTTATCTACCCACCATTTTTTTTCCACATTCCTCGCGACTTATCATAAATATTTTATAAAACAATTATTGATTTGCCTAATGTTTTATGATATCGGATTACTTCTTAATATATCATACACGATTTATTTATTAATCTGACATTTTAAGTAATTACGTAAAATATTTTCAATAACAGTATTATTATAGTACTTAAAAAATGTTACTTTAACATTCATCATATACATAAGACGTGCAAAACACGTGCATACTACTAGTGTGAAAAAAGAAACAATTCTATCTTCACGGGACATAGTGAGTACATGTTCCATGTGTATTTGCTATTGGGATTATTTCATATATTTGATTGATAACCAAATATACGCTTATGCATGATTCTCGACCTTCACGCTTTGTACTTTACCCGCGCTTCGCTTGCCCATTGTCAGGCTTTTTCATGCTTACACACGCTTAATCGTGATTCTCAACATTGTCGCTTCGTCACGCTTTACACTTTCAGAACACTGTCCCTAGGTGGTTCATTGAGTTATTTTCACAAAGAATTGATGTTTTTTATTGGGTTTTAATCGATATAGAAATATAGTAGGTTAAACCAATTAATTATGTCTAATTTCACTTGAGAGAGTCTACTAATTAAAATATGAAAATCGGGTATAACATTGTAAATAAGTAAATTCTTAATTGAATATAATAATATGACGAATTTCTACAAAAAGAGTTTTGAGTAATGATTGATAGGATATTGTATTGTTGAAAATGAGAGAAAAATTTGGATTTATATGTAGAATATTTTATTGTTAAAACATGTTATTAAAATTGAATACAGTAGAAAAATTAGTTAAAAAATATTGCAGATCAAACAGGAATATATATATATATATATTTTTTTAAGGAAATATCCCAGCTTGAAAATCCAAGTCTGAGATATATTTTATTAATAACAAAACAACTCAATTATTACATCAATTGAGGGGGACTTGTGTGTTTTAAAACATCCACAATGGATGTGTTAAAGTGCTTGTTAGTGTCATGTGTTAACTAATATGTAATTTTATGTCTACATTGAACATATTAACTTTTTTGTTAAAGGAATCTTTTTAAGTTTTTGTTAACTTATTTGTTAAAGTAAACAAATATTTTAACTGATAACATGACAAACAGGAGAGAGAAACAGGAAAGAGAAAAATTTAATATGTATATTTTTTATTTATTTATTTTGCTAACCTAGTTAATATTTTCTTTTTATTATAGAAACGATAAGTTGATTTCTTTACCAAAAAGCTTTGATTTTCTCCATTTTATTTATTTATTTATTTTTTGTATTATGTATTTTATTTCCTTTTCAATGAACGTTTGTTTGTGCGTGAATTTAAATAAAATAAATCTATAACTATATACTATACTATCTGTAAAAGGGTTAGCTAAAGAATTTTTTTTTTTTATCATAATATTCTCAATAATAATTTATAATAATAAAAATAAGGAAATATATAAAAGAGCCGACTAGAGAAAAATATTTTAAAACCATAATACCTTTGATAATAATTTTAAAAAATTTCTTTGTCCTTCGATTAATTTTATTTTAATTGAAGAGAATCATGTTTTACTTTTGAAAAATTTGGTCCATATGATCATGAACTAAATCCTAATGGATAAATTTAACACATCCAATGTGAGACTCAAATGATGGCTAAAGTTAACATGTAGATATGACAGTTAACATATACTAAATTGTTTATGTGACAGTACTTAACTAACAAAAGTTAACACATCCATTGTGGATATTCTTACCTCCTACTACTACACATACACATAGAAGTCACCTTAAATCTACATGATTGCAATGGAGGTCTCCTCCAGTACAAGACAACCAACTGAAAAGAAGAAAAAAAAATCAGAAATGAACCTTTCAAATGTTACCTAACCCAATTATGTCGACCTGTATGATTCCTATGACTAAACCAAACAGATCTTTAATCTCCAAAAGTCTGAAAATTTTCTCTTTGTACCTCAGTCGCGCAAACCAATCGGCAACTTCATTGTCTTCTCTCCAAATATGTGTGAATTGAATATCAATATCCTTAGAATTAATGAGTATACTTTCCAGCACATTCCATGGTCCTTTGTTGTTCTGTTTACACAATTTTAAAATCTACCTCCACCCCCAGTTTGGTACAACCTTTGTCCTTGCAAATTCTGATCCCGGTATCAATAGCTCTTAGTTTCCACTGTAGTCATGGAATGCCCAAAGTACCTCTCATTCTTTGTTTCTAAGAACCCGCCCCCAGCAGCCTGACCATTCTTTTTCAGTGTTAAGTTTTAAAATTATTCTATTTGAACAATGTCCTTGACAATTGTTAAAGGGAAGAGAAAGACTGATTTGCTGGACTTACAAAAGATAAAGGATGAAGGAACAGAAATAACTAAAGAGGATAAAACGTGAAGGAATATCTTGGCACAAAAAGGAACCACTATAAATCTGTTGCAGCCAGCTGGATTCTAGTGATGACTCACTTGATAATTTGTTGTATAGGACCGTCCTCTTGTACCATCAGATATTATATATTATTCTTTGTATCTATTGCATATATAGCTTAGCTTCTGTATATATATTCCAGTGAAATGCAAGAGAATTTATGCTGTGAAAAATATCTGTTTCCATAATCCTTTCCTGGTATCAGAGCTGTGAAATCATGTCTACTCAAAATCAAACCAATTTCGGGAACACTGATACAACTTTTCAGTCTTCAAATTCAGCTAACCAAAACACAGCACCATTCTTTAATCCTACCCAAAACGTCTCTGTCAAGTTGGACAGAGACAACTACTTACTTTGGAAAAATATGATAATGCCTGTGATCAGAGGCAATAATCTTGAAGGGTTTATTCTAGGGACAAAGAAATGCCCAGAAGAGATGATTACCAGTCAAGTGGTAACTGCTGAGAGTGCAACCACAGAAACATCTGTCAATCCAGAATACACGAAATGGGTAACCACTGATCAGTTATTGATGGGATGGCTTTATGCCACAATGACGCCTGATATTGCAATGAAGGTGATGGGAAGCAATAACTCATTTGAACTATGGACAGCAGTCCAGGAGAGCTTTGGAGTTTTGAACAAAGCAAGAATGACTTTCTTGACATCTGAGCTGCAAAGAATGAGAAAAGGCTCACTTACTATGGATCAATATCTCACAAATGTGAAGAAATTGGCAGATAACCTTGAGATTGCTGGAAAAAAGATTAGTCAAGCAGATCTGGTAACACAAGTGTTAACTGGGCTAGATGAAGAGTATACTCCGGTTGTTGTTCAACTTAATGGTAAGGATGAAGTGAACTGGCATGAGTTAACTTCAGTCTTACTCACCTTTGAGAGTAGACTGGAATATCTTAATCAAATAAGGATTGGTGTTGGCTCAGTTAACTTCAGCCAAGGAGGTAACAGAGGCGGAAACTTTAGCAGCAGAAACTATAGAGGAAACTCAAGGTTTCATGGTAGCAGAGGAAGAACTAGAGGACGAGGCAGAAGTGCAGGAAGACACACAAAATATAAAGCTCCTTGTCAAATTTGTGGGCTAAAGAACCATCAAGCTGGGTGGTGTTTTAAGAGGTATGATGAGAACTTTGCAGCCAACAAAACTGATGAAGGGAACAACAACTACTCAGCCTATTATGCTTCACCTAACACACTGGAAGACTCTGTTTGGTTTGCTGATTCCGGTGCAAGCAGCCACGTGACAATCAATCCAGGAAATCTGGATGATATGAAGGAGTACACTGGTTTGGAAAAAGTTAAAGTAGGAGATGGTAACCTTCTCCCTATTACTCATACTGGTAGAAAGAACATAAATGTGTGTCATGAAAAGTTGTTAAAATTAAACAGCCTTTTACTTGTGCCTAAAGTCCAGAAAAATTTACTAAGTGTGTCCAAATTCACCTCAGATAATGCAGTCTTTATTGAATTCTATCCTACTTGTTGTGTTGTGAAGGACTTGCTGACAGGGAAGGTGCTGGTTCAAGGAAGGCTTAGAGATGGGCTTTATCAGATCAACTTGACAAATAAACCTCAGCCTCAAACCTCTGAAAAAACCAGATTCTTCAATTTTCCCGTCTTTAGCTTAACAGAACAATGTAATGTGTCAAAAATTGATCCTAGAGTTGTAGTTTGGCATAGAAGAATGGGTCATCCATCTTCTAACATTCTGAACCATGTATTGAAAACACGTATTACAAACTTTAAGTTCAATGAAACTTCTTTGTTTTGTGAAGCATGTCAGTTTGGCAAGTCACACAAGCTTCCATTTAAATTGTCACATTCACAGGCCAAAAATCCCCTAGACTTAGTGCATTCAGATGTTTGGGGACCCTCCCCTGTGAGATCCACCGAAGGATTTAGATATTACATTCTATTTCTAGATGATTATAGTAGATATTCGTGGATTTATCCAATGAAATCAAAATCAGAATCACTGCATCTATTCAAACAATTCAAAGCACTGGTAGAAACAAAGTTTGAAAGGAAAATTAAAAGGTTGCAGAGTGACTATGGGGGGGGGAGTATAGAGCCTTTGAAGGATTAGCTAAAGAAAGTGGAATTGAGCTTAGATATTCATGTCCATATACATCCCCCCAGAATGGTCGTGCAGAGAGAAAGCACAGACACTTGACTGAAGTGGGGCTGTCTTTGCTTGCACAAGCTCAAATGCCTCTCCATTACTGGGTTGAAGCCTTTCAAACAGCCAATTATCTAATAAATAGACTACCTACACCTATATTACAACTCAAATCACCCTATGAAGTGTTGTTTCAGAAAACTATGAACCTTGAACAACTGAGAGTATTTGGATCTGCTTGTTATCCATATCTTAGACCTTACAATAAACACAAACTATCATTTCATTCCCAGAGGTGTGTAAATCTATGCTTAAGTGGATCTCACAAAGGGTACAAGTGTCTAAGTCCTACAGGTAGAATTTTCATTTCCAGGCATGTCATCTTTGATGAAAATACGTTTCCATTTAAGTCAGGCTTCCTTAATAAACATAAAGATTCACCAACTCCAACAGTTATCTCCTATCCATTGCCTACAAACTTCAATTCTTCACATATCTCAAAAAACACAATAGACTCAAATCCAGCCTTTCAAGATCACTTTGATATCCAGAATAACTCTAATTCTTCCACACAATTCACACCTGAATCTGATAGAGCTGATCCTATACCCTCCTATCAATCAGCATCTCTCAACAGCAATACAGATCAGCATGATGAAGTAGGAATTGATGGTGATAATCTGATATATGAATCTGATCAGAGACAGAGTGAAGGAGATGTTGATAACACTGAAAATGAGGAAGAGGTTGTGAGAAAGTCAGATCACCCTATGATTACAAGGGGTAAAGATGGTATCTTTAAGCCCAAGGTATACAATCTTGAACTCTCAGAACCTTCAACAGCACAAGAAGCTCTTAAAAATAAAAGTTGGAGATTAGCTATGAAGGATGAGTATGAAGCCTTACAAAGAAATGGAACCTGGGAACTGATTCACCCTAGCAAAGCCAATAAAGTTATAGGGAATAAATGGGTTTTCAAGGTTAAGTACAATGAAAATGGTGAAGTTGAGAGGCATAAAGCAAGATTGGTAGCTAAAGGTTTCTTGCAAACTCCAGGAATTGATTTTACTGAGACATTCAGCCCTGTTGTGAAGGCTTCTACTTTGAAGATTGTGTTCACTATTGCAGTTAATAGAGGCTGGGACATAAGGCAAGTTGATGTAAATAATGCATTTCTCAATGGAACTCTGCAGGAGGAAGTGTTTATGTACCAACCAGAAGGCTTTGAAGATAAGGAAAGACCTGATTTTGTTTGCAAGCTGAAGAAGGCCATATATGGATTAAGGCAAGCACCAAGGGCTTGGCATGACAAATTAAGATTGACATTACTTGACTGGAAATTCAAGCAATCTAAGGCAGATTGTTCTCTGTTCCATTTTGAGGCACAAAACTATGTAATTTACATATTGGTATACGTGGATGATATAATAATTACAGGGAGCAACTCTGAACAGCTGCAAAGATTTATCAATAAGCTCAATGGTGAGTTTGCACTAAAGGATATTGGACAAATTAAAAGGTTTTTGGGAATGGAAGTGATTAGAAGTGAGGAAGGACTTTTTATCAACCAGAACAGATATGCCTTGGATCTTCTTAAAAGGTTTGGCTTTGAATCACTTAAACCTGTTTCAACTCCAATGGTCTCAGGCAAACTGGTCTCAAAATATGAAGGAAACAAACTGAGTCAGCCTACTATTTATAGGAGTTGTGTTGGAGCATTACAATATCTGGGATATACAAGACCAGATTTAAGTTTCAGTGTAAACAGGTTGAGTCAGTTCCTACAGGAACCAACTGATGTACATTGGCTATTGTTGAAAAGAGTCTGCAGATATGTGAAGGGAACTACAAATTTTGGTATAACTATCAGGAACAATCGAGATCTAAACATAAGTGGATTTTGTGATGCAGACTGGGGTGCTTGCCCTGATGACAGACGTTCGGTTGCAGGTTATTGTGTTTATTTAGGGAGAAATCTGGTATCTTGGAGCTCAAAGAAGCAGCATGTTGTGGCTCGTTCGAGTACAGAAGCAGAGTACAGGGCTTTGGCCCATGTTACTGCAGAAATTTCATGGATTCAGTCATTGTTGGGTGAGTTAAATGTCAATCTGGTTAATTGTCCTATAGTCTGGTGCGATAATGTTGGTGCAGCAGCTCTAGCATCAAACCCAGTGTACCATGCTAGAACCAAGCATATAGAGCTAGACTTGCACTTCGTGAGGGACAGAGTGATTAACAAGCAACTGAAAGTCTGCTACATCTCTTCATCTGCTCAAATAGCTGATCTATTGACTAAGGCACTTCCTACTTCAAGGTTCATCTATCTTAGAAACAAGGTTGGAATAATGTCTAGATTATCCACCTTGAGCGGGGGTGTTAAAGGGAAGAGAAAGACTGATTTGCTGGACTTACAAAAGATAAAGGATGAAGGAACAGAAATAACTAAAGAGGATAAAACGTGAAGGAATATCTTGGCACAAAAAGGAACCACTATAAATCTGTTGCAGCCAGCTGGATTCTAGTGATGACTCACTTGATAATTTGTTGTATAGGACCGTCCTCTTGTACCATCAGATATTATATATTATTCTTTGTATCTATTGCATATATAGCTTAGCTTCTGTATATATATTCCAGTGAAATGCAAGAGAATTTATGCTGTGAAAAATATCTGTTTCCATAATCCTTTCTACAATGAATTTGACTAAAGCTCTCACATGTGGGTAGTGGGGTTCACACTTTTGTCAAGCTTATTGTGAAAGTATAGACTTATTGTAAGTTTTAGCCACTCTCCCTGAGGTATTTTCCAAGTAACAATAACAGAAGAATGATTTTTGGCACATCTGATAAGTAAACTGCCCATCGATTTGGCTAGGAATTTAAGTCTTGATATAACTCTTAGATGACTCATCTTTACACCCTTATGTTCAGCATTATTGTGCTCAATCCACAAGAACCACCAGATCATAGATGATTTAGAACCAGGTTTTGAGTGCAAATTAACAATCCAATGCATGTACGAGGATCTTGGTTGGAGGAAAACCTGCCATATTAACCCCTGCTCAGTGAAGAAATGTTTCCAAACTCCAATACATGGTTTAAGGACTCCAAATTCTGACAACATTAGCATTAATTTAGAAGCGATTATTTGGTTATTGAACTTGAATCCATTCTACAACGTTACCTCCAAATTAACATAGAAATTTTAGCAGGTATGTCGAGACCGTTTGGTAATGTGAAAATTTTTGATTTTTGTGGATTTTTTTGATTTTTTGATAGATGTGTGGTTTAAAAAGGTTTGAAAAATCAAAAATGGATGGTTGAGATTGAATTTGAAAAGTTTGGGTAAAAATATTTTCTTTAGCAAACAGGCTCTTAATTTGAGAGTCATCTACTCTTGGGTCTGATCATCTCCCTACAACACAACTTAATTACCATCAGGATTCAGGAAGGAAAGAACTGAGAACATCAGGCTTGGAGGAGATAGCTAGCTAGGGACATCAATGATTTCATTGATTAATGAATTCAACAAGGTGGTCATTATCAAGTTTATCCCATTTCATATCTATCATGTATTCACAATTAATGAACTTCTTACAGCCACGGGAGATCAAATTAATTAAACATGTATTCAATTCCTCTACAAAATACTTCAACAAAAATATCAATGAGCAGCCTAGCCTGATCTAAATCCATAAGTCTTGAAAATTTGTAGACAAATTCTTTACGTATATATCTCAAACATTTTGTCAAATGAGCAAAACAGTATTAGTCAAGCAAAATTCAACTGAATAAATGACAAAATCAACCGAAAAAATGCAAACGAACTTTAGTTTTGATATGTTGCAACATGTGCAATGATAATTTATAGATTTAGAGGTTCTTTGGTCCATGGAAAAATTTTGATTTTTGTAATTTTTTTTTAATGGATGTGTGGTTTATATTAGTTTGAAAAATCAAAAATTGTGCGCTTGACCAAGGATGAATAGTTGAAATTGAGTTTGAAAAGTTTTGATAAAAACTTTCCATAGACCAAACAATACTCTACATCATGAGATTGTTCATCATTCTGATATGGGAATAATTCATGCAATTGCTCCCCCGAGTTCGATCATCCTTCCTAACGCGAGTCGAGAAATAAACCTTAGCAAAGAGACATTCACCATCGAGTTCAATATTCCTAGGCCTGGGCAAAAGAACAGGAACCAACGGTTTGGTTTAGTTTAGTTCGGGTCCGATTCGATTATTTCAAAATGTTAAACGGTTTTAGTTCTAAAAATAAAGAACCAATCGGTTCTGATTTCGGTTCTAGGTTCAAAACCAGAATTGATAGAGCAAAACACGAATTTTTTTAAAACATAATTTTTTTTTTTGTCAAAAAAAATCATCAATTCTTAATCTTAATGCATATTATCCGGTCTATTAGTAATTACAATTACCCAACAATTATTAACTCGTTCAACATTTTAATAACTATAAGTAAAACAAATAATAAATAAATAATCATAGATCTAAAATCATTTTTCTTTCAGTAGTTCCGTCATTCAGCTTTAAGTCGTCAAGCTTTTAACTTTTAGTTCTTTAAGAATCAAAAAATAAGAAATCTTCATTAATCCCCATATCACAATCAGTTGTTATTTTGTTTTCAATGATTTGCTGGACTTGTGTGATTGTTCTCTAAAAAGATGGAGAATTATGAGCAGAAATTGAAATTTTTTTACACGGAGTACATACACGTGGATGAGAAGATACGTTACTGTCTGGAAGGGAGTGAATATTTTGATGTCAAGGACAAAGATGACTATTTTATTCTCATCATTGATCAAGGTCGATGACCTTAACGTCTTACGACTCTCACCCGCTGAAATTTACCATCTCTTCATCGCTTAAATTTGAAAATTTTAGTTTAGGAAATCAGAATCAAAATTAAAGAAATCGAATGGTTCGATTCCAATTCGATCTTTTTTGTAATACAAAAAGAACTAATTATTCTTTTTTCAAAAGAATAATAATCACTTCTAGGTTCAATTCCCAACCACGCCCATGCCTAGATATTCCTTTGGACCATCAAAACCCTGTAAACTCTTGCCATTCTCCAAATGAATTTATCTTCTTGAGTGGCCAATGGCCATATATGCTGGTAATCTTCCTCAAGTCTCGACTATATTTTAGTTTTATATTGTATATATAATTATAGGAATATTCAACAAGAAATATGATGCTTTTTTTTTTTTCTATATATATAATTTTTCGAAGCAAAAACAAAATATAAAACATTGTTTTTCTAGATCTATTTGTCTGAAATTTTAAGAAAACACAAAACAAGTCCCACAAAGTTATAACATAACATAAACAAGTTCTCCTGCTAATTAAGTTTACCATAATCACGCTGTTATATATCTTGACGATCAAAACATCTACTTCTTCAATGCTGGCTTGGCTCCATCAACAAAACCAAGAATCCTGTTTAACGAAAGCCGAAGTTCCTGCGAGCAGTGGCGGACGCAGAGCGTTTATACTAGTGGGATTTCAATCCCCAAACAAATAAATAATTATATTAACCTTACACACTTATAATATAATTAACATAAATCACATTTCCCACTGCCCATGACTCCACTTTCATTGGTGCACTATTTTTATAAAAAAAAAAGAAATTATATGTAATGTATCATCTTCAAAGTGCTGAGTCCTGAGTGCACTGCAAATGTGCACTATTATATTTATATCTTAATAAATCAAGTTTGAAGATTAAAACAAAAAAGTTACCTACCAGTTAAAAAAAAAAAAAAAAAAAAAATTTTAAAAATTTTTTTTTTTTTTTTTTACTGGGAATTTTTTTTTTTTACTGGGGCACGTGCCCCAGGATGCCTCACCCTGGGTCCGCCCCAGCCTGCGAGTAACACATAATTTACTCCGTTTGATAAACTGTTTATAAACAAGCAACACATTTTTCAAATCACTTTTTAACTAAACACATTTCACCCAAAATTATTTTTCAACCTCATACTTTATCTCGAAAATGTCACATTCCTTATTTATAAACAAAAAATATTCCTTATTTATAAACAAAAAATATAAATTTTTAACGAAATAAAATATTGAAGCTTAAGTAATATTTTTTGCATTCTTTTCAAGATCGTATGATGGTGAAAAATATGCTAAAGAATCTAATAAGGTCCCAAAGACACAGCAGCACCCGTGACTTTGTAAAGGACAGTGTCTTGAGTTCAGGTAAAGACAGGAACCAAAATGAAAGGAAATAATTACTGAGAAGGACAAGACATCATGGGATGGGAGAAAAAGGAGTAATTACATCAAAAGCCCCTAATGTTTTTTTTTTTTTTCCTCCAACACCTGTTACCATAATTATAGATATTAGGCTATTCATATCATCTTTAAATCTTGTTAATGTCTACACGTGTTAATTAAATCCTAGCTCCTAAAATAATCATCAATATTTTGTTTCATTTTTTCTACTCGCATTGCTATGTTTGGTAAATGGTTTATAAACCAATTTATAAACCACACAATTCTCCAAATCACTTTTAATTACACATATTTTCTCTCTCTACTTTTCATCCACATATTTTATCTCAAAATCATAAATAAATCAGTTTATATAGCTAGTTTATATAACCACAATAATCAGTTTATATAACCACAATAATCTGATTATGACAAACCTAGTTAGCAAACAATTGTCCAGATTTGAACTCAAAATTGATTACATGAATTAAATTTATGAATAGAAATTCGTTCAAATAATATTTGAAGTTTCATAATGTTAGTTTGAGTTCGATAAGTAATTAATATTTGTGGAAAATATTCATTTATATTTTCCTCAATAAAGATGTTCCAGCAATATTACTTGTGCTCTCAAAAAATATAACCCTGTTTGGTATAGATTAAAATAGTATTTTTAGTAGATTTTAATAAATGTCGATAAAATATGTAGTTGAAATGTTACGGATACAATAAAACGAGCATAAAGTAGAGATCAATTGTAAAACAAACATAGGGATGGCAAAAGGGCTCGTCGGCTCGGGCTCGGCTCGAAAAAAGCTCGGGCTAAGCTCGAGGTTCGAGCCGAGCTTTTTTGAGAGACGGGCTTTGGCTCGGCTCGGCTCGAGCTAAAAAAAAGCCCGCTAAAAAAGCTCGATGGGAGCTTGAACAATAAATTTCGACCACGAGTTCGGCTCAACTTGCTATATATACACATTTTCAATAAAAATTTTATGAATTTTTGCTATAAAAATAAGAAAAAAAGTAAAAGCTCGGGACTTGGCTCGGCTTGGCTCGGAAAAAACTCGAGTCGAGCCTTATTTTTGGAGACGAGCTTTAGCTCGGCTCGGCTCGGGTCAATAAAAGTTCGACCTCAAAAAGCTCGAGCCAAGTTCAAGCCTTGATCTTCGGCTCGCGAGCCGGCTCGACTCGTTGACATCCCTAAACAAACATGATATTCCATGTGATTATCAGAAAATAAGGACTAACGTAAAAGCAGTCAAGAAAAACAACTGACTAACTCCAAATAAGACTGACAAAAACAAAAAGTCAAGATTCATGTGAAATAGATTCCAATTCTTCTTCTTCTCCTCTTCCTTTCTTTTTTGTTTAATACTGAAATCATAGCAAAAAGCAAATTATTTGACGCACCTGAACTTTCATACTTTCTCTTGTTCATGTTTTAAATTTCTTCATTGAAAGTGCCCGCCTCCAAAAGGTTGGCTTTTCGGCGCAGTCTTTCCTTCTGGAACCAATGAGCTCAAACTCATGCCATGTTGCTGTTCTCTCTGCCCAAATCCACCGTTTACATTTCTCACTATCTCGCCAACAAGCCCGACTCCAAGAAAATCTCTTGTCAATCTACCTTGCTCCATGTTGCTGAAACTTGGACTCTGGTGTTGTTTATTGGTGGTGCTGTATCCTCCATAGTCATTTTCTTGTTGATTACCACCATATGGATGAGTACTGTTGACCCCTCCGGGGGAGCCTCCGAAAATGGATGAGTTTCCACCAGTCATGGAACTCATTAGGTCATTGAAATGATTCCCATTATTCTCCCCAAAGACCATTCCAAAGTTAGTCTCGGAATGAAGAGGATAATCGCACTTTGTTCCGCTCGAGGATGAGGTGACGAAGCTTTTCAGTAATGAAGCACTGTTGTTGCTCGTTGTCGAGCCCAGTTGAGCAGCCTTCTGAAGAAGTGCAGTTGCAGACATTTGTGTTGTGCTACTGATTGAGTGGCTTTGATGAGATGTGATATTGTAGAGGGAAGGGATAGAAGCACTCATATGATCATGATCAGTATTCATGAGATTACCTGCAGAGAAAAGGCTCGATCCTTCACCGCCTCCTCCACTGCCACCGCCAGAATGTCCAATGTTGAAATGATTAGGAAACAATATGGATGACGATATGTTACTGCTGTTATTGCTGTTGCCAAGGCTATCGTTATTGTCGATGCCACTAGCGTTCGAAAAGAAGCCAAGGTTAAACAGACTAGCCGTTGTCGACGAATTTGTGTTGGGATTTTTCTGAAGTTGATCAGGAAGTTGCATTAGTCCAAGAAGCGACTTGTTCGACATCAGCCCACGTGAAGATTGACTGTGATCATGGCTCGATTCTGGCAGGAAGAAAGGTGAAGAAGGCAGTGTTTGGGTCGAGCCGATGAGGGTATCGAATTGGCCATTTCTTCCACTGCCCAAGTGTAGCAAATGATGATCAGTTGATGCTTGCTGCTGGTTTTGATCATGTCCACTGGACATTTGGGAGACGCCTAAGCTCATGTTGCTGCTGCCAAATAAATGGCTGCCAATGCTTCTTAAGGAGGTTGTGTTGAGATTTCTTGCACTCTCTTGAGCAAGTGCATCGCAGAAGGCCCTATGGGTGATGAAACTGTCACGCCTGCAACAATATACATAGTTAAAAGATGATCATTTTGCAACAGTTGCACAATTTTTTCTTCTGAAATTAATTAGGGTTCACTAAGAAACAAGAGCTAAACTTCCAGGGTTTTTCACTTAAACTGATTAGCACAAAGAAGCTGAGGGGAAAACATGTTAGTTTAGCCTAATAATTATGAGGTTTAATAATTTTATAATAATATAAAATAACCTTGTTTTGTTCCATACTCTTCAACTAGAGAATCCTTGTAAAATTAATAGAATAAGTTTGAATTTGGAGGTAGTTTATCTTTATCACTTTCGGAAATATATATATAGGGAAAAAATGAGATTGAAAGATGTTAGGTGACTGTTCTAAAATTTTCATTTTTCTATAGTATTACTCAATTTTGTCACACTTAATTTTAACGATAAAATATTATACTAAATTCAAAACTTCTATCTCATTTTTTACCACACAATAATTTATCAATCACCATTCAAAACTCATTTTTTACCTTAGGTAGACTGCTTGTAAAATTTAATATAAAAATAATAAATAAATAAATAAATAAATAAATAAATAAATAAATAAACTAGCATAATCATACAATAACAGACATTTAATTATTGAATTGAATTACTCTCTAGTTAAGAACACACAAATCCTGGTTAAAAAAAAAAAAACACAGCTCCAACATGTTGAAGCTGACCATCAAATAATTGTATGTATCACTGTGTGTGCATGTGAGTGAGTGAGAGAGAGAGAGAGAGAGGTGATAGATGAATTTGATTTACAGTCTCAAAATGTTATCATGAAAAGTGGTATCTGCAAGAGTACAGACCTGAACGCATCTAGCCAACCCATAAGAGAACAAACTTGGTAAAGATTAAACTTTTGCACACTGAATTGGGACAAAGAATGGTTGTCCCCAGGCAGGTTAGGAAGAGAGCTATCGACAACCATGGAGTTTTTTCCAAAGATACATTCACATATAGTATTTTTTATATATTTTTTTCCTCCACAAAGGATCCAAACAAGAGAAAATAAAATTCATCGAAAAGTTTATACAGAGATAGAAAGAAAAGGCCATTTTCATGAGAATCTGTAACTGATAAAAAAGACTTTTTACTTGAAATAATCAAAAGCCCTAAAACCGAAGAAGCCAAGTCTCTCTCTCTCTCTCTCTCTCTCTCTCTCTCTCTCTCTCTCTCTCTCTCTCTCTCTCTCTCTCTCTCTCTCTCTCTCTCTCTCTCTCTCTCTCTCTCTCTCTCTCCATCTGTGTACTCCAGACTCACTTATTTAGCATCTTTCTTGAAAGAAATTGAAACCAAATTAACCCAACAAATTAATAGTGTAAAGAATTGAATTAGCAAGAAAACCCATATTGATTTGATTAATTAATCAATTTTTACCTTGAGAAGAGAGTGCCACAGTCACATCTGTACTCCCTAGTACCACATGTTTTTGAGTGAGCTTTCCAATCAGAATGCACAGCATATTTCTTAGAGCACTTTTCACACTTGTACTTCTTCTCACCGTGTTTTCTTGAGTAATGCTTCTTAATACCAGTGAGGTCTCCAAGTGCTCTTGAATGGTCATGGTGTACACATGTGGGCTCTGGACACAAATACACCTTACGCTTAACCTCTTTTGTTGTCTTCTGCTTTAATTTCCAAGGCAGATTGTGTCCTCTTCTGTGCAGTTGAAGGTTTTGCTCCCTTTGAAACCCTTTGTTGCAAACCTCACAAACAAACCTGTTTGTAGCCATTAGGGTCTTGGGAGATAGTGCTATCACCTCTGCATCTAGATCTGTTATCAAATAAATTAAAAATAACATCCATTTCAATTCTTGTTTCAACTTTTCAAATTTAGGGTTTCCTTGAAATGAAAACTGAATACAAGATTTTGGTACTTGCTTGATGTTCCAGGCTGATTTTTTCTTCTCTTCGGCGGCGGGAGCGGCGGAGCGGTTGATGGGGATGAACGTTGTTGTTTCATCTGATTCTGATCTTGGTCTCTCATTGCAAGAAAAGCTGCTGCTGATGAAGAAGCTGCCATTGAAATAATCCCTTGTCGAGTACTAATTAATCAAACCGATCAATATTCAATTGCAACCCCACATGCAATTTAAGAACTTAATTTCCAAATCTTATCTCAGAACTCATGAACAACTTCTTCTTCTTCTCAACTCCTAGCTATGCAAATAAATCAAAAAGTAAAACAAAAAAGATATAATCTGAACGATATAAATATATATAAGCAACCAAAATCAAGGCAAAATATCAAAAGAGAGAACGAGAGAGATATATATAGAGAGAGAAGATGTATATATATATATATATCAACCCATGGCTGGCTAGCTAAAGCTAAAAAAACTATCTTCCTTTGCTTAAATGATGAAATGAAGTTTTCGAAAAAGATGTTGTACTCAGGTTCATCTATATGCCTTGGTGTCAAGCCCACACATACACTCACATATCCACAACATTTATTTCTTTTTCCCCTCTTTTTCTTTCATAATTTTTCTCATCTACTATAATAAAAAAAACACACAAAAATGGTAGAGAGAGAGAGAGAGAGAGAGAGGCAGAGGCAGCAGAAGGGGGGAAAGGTGGGGGTGCAGCAGCGCTTTCAGGCTGAGCCCACGCCCCATAGTGTGTCCATATGCGGTGAAGGATTGGGTCCACCGCCTGTACGTCATTGCCCTCTCTCTCTCTCTCTCTCTCTCTCTCTCTCTCTCTCTCTCTCTCTCTCACAGTATCCTTTTTCTCGCCTTGGGACAAATATATCTTCGTCACCCCCACACGGTAAAAGAATTTAAATAAATTTAAATATTACAAGTATAGTCAAGCTTGTTCTATAAATAATTATTAAATATTCCGGAATGCTTGTTTTCTTTTCTTCCAAACAAAAACAACAAACGAACATTTATTAGGTAAGTAATTATGGAACCTGTTGGCTTAAGAACAGGCATACTAACATTAATTCTAGAAAACTAAGAACAATCTGATGAAAATGATATATGTGTTGCCTACAAAATGTTTGATTTTCCAGTTATCATCTTATACTTGTCGACTGACTTTCTGTCAACGCGGTGGTGATTAACGTGCGAGTTTATGTAGGTAGATTTTCAGTAAATGAAGTTGATAAAAGTCGGTTAAATTAAAATCAGATTTTTGGTGAATTTTGATAAAAGTTGATAAATGTGTAGTTTAAAAGTTGTAAGTTGTATGTCACATGAACTATATATGTAATTGAGCCCTTGTTTGATTCTATAAATTTCACACAAAAAATACAACTTTTTTCTACAGCAATCAATCTCAACCATTCAAAAAAGTCAAGTCCCACAATTTTTTACTTTTCAAACCACTTTTTAACCACACGATTTCCTAAAACTCTTCTTTTTTCCAAAAAGTTATAAAAACAAATAGAGGCTGAAATTGATTATTGACTTAAATTAAAATTTTAATTGGTACCAAATAAAAGCTAAATGTTTAGTCAAAAAAGTGGATAATAGTTACGAGTGAATGTGTAATTAACTCAATTTGACCATTTTTTTTTTTAGCAAAGAGTAACTTTATCAAATAAGCCATAAGGAGTGTGTTTGGTATTGTTTAAAATGAGTTTTTTTTTTTTTTAAATGAATAGTGATTTTTAGGAGAAATGATGGTTGAGATTTGGTTGAAAAGTAAAAAATTGTAGATTTGACTTTTGTTGAATGGTTGAGATTGAATACTGCAAAAAAAAATGAGAAAAATTTAATAGAAACCAAACAGGTCATAATACTTTGGGTCCAAAAACCATCAAAAATATTTTAGTTTCTGGTTCTAATTCTATTTATTAAATTGGTGATTGTAACCATCTTGGCATTATAAAATTCACGCGATTTTCACACAACTAACAATTAGAGGACAAAATAATCAAACCATTTAAAATTTTCATCTCCAATTCTATTGAAAGATGCGTGCAATTTTAACGTTTAAATTGATAATTTTCATCATATAAGATCCAAATTCATGCACTCAATTAAGTTGGAGATCCTCCAAATCTCACTTTTGAAAATTAAAATTCATATCCACCCTCCGTGAAAAATTGGAGAGTCTAATTATGATTTTCATAGTGCATGTTTGGCTTAGTTTAAAAAATCGATAAAAATCTAAGGCTCTATTAGGTAACACTGTAGCAATTATAAATTATTTATGTTTTTGAAGTAAAATGTATTATTAAAAAATGGAGAGCAAAACTGTGTGTGGTTAAAAAGTGGTTTGTGAAATTATATTATTTAGAAATTGATTTATGTATTAATGATTGCGTTAAATAACAAAAGTTAAATAAAAATCAACAAATAATTTTAATTATATATTTTATGAGATTCATAACTTTTCATTCACACATTTCATTAATTTTTATCAGTGATCACATCAAGATATGGTGGGGTTAATTGTGCTATTGACAATCATGACCCACGAAAGACCTAATGGTTCTAATCCACTCGTTAAGGATAAAAGTATCTTCGTACTTAAAACTAGACTCCAAGGTCATGTTTGCTAATGTAATATTTTTACAATTTTTCCTCAAACTCATTTTCAATCACCCATTTTTGTTGGACCTATTATTTTTCATATTTTTTAATCACTTTTCAACAATACATTTCCCAAAAATCATATTTTTTTCTTTACTAGTTAAGCTCTAAGTCCCTATCCGCTAAAAAAATAAAAGAAAAAATAAATAAATTCATGCACCATTTTCATTTACATTCACATAATAAAATATCAGGCACATAAATCTAAACATTTTCCTTAGCCTTTGTGCAGCTGCTGTTTAAATCAAAATTTAAATTACACAATTTCTTAAACCACTTTTTAATAACATATATTTTTTCTCTCCAATTTTTAATCACATATCATATTTAGAAAACTTAAATAAATCAATTTAAAATAAAAACAATAGTCGCCGAATTACGGTACCTTACTTTTAATTTCATATTTTTCAAAAAGTTAAACAATTATTTTTCTTTTAAAGTTAATTCATTTCGTTTAAATGCGGAATATTATTCACCTCCCGCTATTTTAACTTTTAGAAACAAGTGATGACATGACTTTGTCTCTGTTTGGCATAAAAATTTAGTTTATAAATAAAGAATGTAATATTTTGATGTAAAATATGTACGGTTAAAAATTGATGTGTTTTTTTTATAAATAATTTATCAAACATAGGTTTAAACACGTTATAATTTTGAAATTGAAAACAATGTGTGACCACTTTGTCGGAAAGTAAGGATCAACAAATTTCTCTTTCTGATTTTTATCCTCGACAGAGTATAAGATAAGATAAATTATTTAGAACTTTTATAAATCGAATATGTTTGATCTCAAATAATTCATGAAGGTTTAAATTAAATCAAATCATTCGTACAATGTCTAAACATATTTTTATAATCAATATTTTTCTTGTTTGGTGTCTATTTTATGTAGATTTTTAGCAAATGAAGTTGATAAAAGTTTGTTAATTCCACAAAATTTGTGGTTAAAAGTGAATTGTAATTGTGAATGAAATAAAAAATGTGATTAAAAATGAAGTTTAACCTATTCTATTTTATTTTTATTTAATTTTTATAAAAAAATATACACACACATATATATGAAAAGATTCCAAAATCACAAAGAGGGAGGGTAGTTAATGAAATTAAAGCTTCGGTTACGGGTTATTTGTCGAGACTCGCAATTAAGTGCAACGACCCGTTTAGCGGTCGCCTTTCCCCCTTTTCGTGACAACGCAACAGTGACAATGGACACGCTGCAGCATGTTCAATAAGGACGGCCTTTTCTTCTTCGTATGTATATTACTCCCCCTCGTTGCCCCTCGCAAATTCATCATACCCCCACCATTTCCCTCTCCTCTCCCTCTAACTTTGTCTGGTAAATTGTTTACAGATGATCGTTTATAATTATTGTTTATAAGCAATGGCGTGATGATATTTTGTTGATCTATTTTTTTTGAAAAGCAAAAAAATGATGGTTGGAAATATTTGATTAATTGTTAATTTTTTTAAAAAATTGCCCAATAAAATATTATCCTGAGACTATCTATAAACAAATTTTACCATTAAGAGCTATTAATGCTTGTAAGTTGTACCTACTCACAATCAAATAGGTCAAATATTTTCAACCTTGACGGTTACAGTTTGAATTATTAATGAAGTAATATGGTTTAAATGAAGTAATATGGTAAATAACACAAAATGTCCTTTTCTTTGTATTCATTGGGTAAATCGTCCCTATTGTTTCTAATTTGACATTAACGTCCTCATTTCAATTTTTTCCTTGCAAAGTTGGTCATCGTCATCTCATTCAGTCAAATTTTCCTTTATATATGTATAATTTGTGTAAAACATCTCTATCGTTTACTTTTATTGCGCAAATAGTCATTATTATTTCAATTTCAGCATTTGAACCATCAATGATATTTCTTTGCATCAAAGGTTTTACATCTTATTTTTCATTAAAACGTTGTAAACTGACTAATTTTTCATTATATTCAAATAAAATAAATAGAAATGAAATGAAATGAATAATAATAATAACAACAACAATAACAATAATAATAATAATAAAGAATAAATTATAGTAACACTACTAAAATTAAGAGTATTATGTGCATTTAAAAGCGTCCCAATTAATGTTATTAGAGGCGGAAAACAAAGTTAAAACGCCCCTAAGGGAAGGAGATTTGGATTAATAAATGTCTCTATAAATGACATCCCTAATAATAAATAGGGATGAATTGAACACTAAAAATGCCCATAATAATATTTATGACTCGCAGGATTATTATTATTGTAATTCTATTATGGGCATTTAATTAAATACCCAATAAAATTTAAAATAATAGGGACGCTTATAAATAACACTATTATTAAATTAAATTAAATTAAATTAAATAAATAATAAATTCAACACATCTAATTTATTGTAAATATAAATATAGAACACTCAATATAATTAAATATCTTCAATGAAATAAAAATTGAAGAGTACATAAAGATCAAATATATAAATTTTAATCAAATGTTAATCTGTCTCGAAGAATATATAATCAAAACATCACACTAAATTAAAAAGTAGATACAATTAACAATAATGTCATTAGTTAATAGCATCAAAACCTCTCCTAAAAAGTGCATAACAAGAACAATATATGCACTATTATCGTGTTGACTATTCCTCTGAATCAGAACCAGGAATTGTTATAGGAAGTCTGGGTCATTGAGTATCCCTGTGAACTCTCCACGAGGATAAGGCACCAACGAGTACAAGGGAGAATGGTATGGTCGAAGATGTTGGTTGAGTTTGCTGTACCCAAGGTACCATGTTTGGCGTCAAATAGTCTCCATAACTACGAACTCTACCACCAGTCTCAGAGCCCCTCGTTGTTACATATGCTTGCAATTTTAGTTCACAGGTCTCCTCGTCATGGATATCAACTAGTTTTATCTCTTGCGACATCTTAGCCTACAAAAATATATCTTGTCTCTAAATATGTACTAGATAGTAATAAGAAATAGAAAGTAATACCTAAAAAAAAAAAAAAAAACTACTTAACTCATTTGCTCAAATGCATCATCAATCCTGCTTTTGTGTTTGTTATTTCTCCGATGAACCACATTAAATGCCTCAATAGGTTCAGCTGTGTGGCCGTGCTTTTCCTCCTATTCAAATGAAATATATAGAATAAAGCAAAGTGAGCATATTCAATATAATACAAAATATAGATAAACTATTTTTTATATAAGTAAGCAGGTATCATTTCTAACACAAAATGCAAAAATAATTTATATAACCTGTATAACACATAACACATTTAACAAGAAAAAAATTGATTACTTACAAATTCAGTTAGGTGTCGTACGAAGCTTTTTGTCCCACCCGTGTGACTCATCTTGAGGTGCTTATGATTCTAAACATTCTTTTCAACCTTATTCTAATATTCTCAAAACAATAAGCAATACTCAATCACATTTAGAATTCATAGACAAGGGGCAAAACCTTAGATGAAGAACAAAAGCAATAAGATAATTACTTTATTTTATGATCGCTATCTCAATAATTTACTATTTCTCGCCACTAGTCACTATCTACAAGACTATCTCCATTTTTTAGGATCACTATCCCAAGTGCCTAATACTTGATACATTATTATATAGTGCAATGTGCATAATCATCTACATATTTGTGAGGGCTGTACTCGTTCAAAGGTTAAAATTTTAAGCTTGGATTAGGAAACTTAGCATTAGCCATTACCTATGCATTATAGAAGGGGAAAAAAATTATAGAAGACACAAAAACTGCCTTAAGATGAAATAGAGGTTGTGCTGATCAGGGTAAAATTGTAATTCAAACTGAAGTTTTCATTAACAAAGTCATTGTGAATTTCAAGGAGAGTTAATAAATAGCAGTTTCATAGAATCTCTCAAAAATTGGCATGCCCACTTTTTGGTGATTGGATATATCTACCAGCTAAAAAAGCATCACCTTAAGAGTTCGGCTCTCTTTTGTTTGTAATAGGTCTATAAGACTATGCGTCAATCTGATCGGCTTCTACATTGGATAATGTGAGAGTGACCCAAATGCAATGCTGAATATGGAAAAACCAAGTAGCATTATATTTCAACCTAGGGCAAAAATCTACTATGGATACAGAAGTTACGACATTATCGTTCATGTTGAAACCCTCTAAAGGAAAACCATGGACATTTTGCTTCAGAATTAATACAAAAGGTACAGTATATTAGGCCAGACGTCCTCAACCTTTGATACCATATGCTCTTTTATCCCCAAAAATTCTTAACGTTTAGAAAATAGGTGATAGTCTTTCCAATAGATGGATTCCATCCATTTTTTTTAGTTAATCAACATAGTTGAGTAGTGCATTCAAAACTAAAAATGACAAAATTGTCATTTCATGATTATAATAAACAATTCACCTCTTGATGAGGCCCGAAATCCTAATGGTTCTAGCCACAACATTGACGTAGAGAAATTTCCATTATGTCTTGCACATCACCCTCTAGCTATTTCCCCACCTCTTCATTACTTCTAGGCTCTGTATCCAATTCATCCTCATCTATCTACCAACATGAAACTAGCCATCCTGTTTTTACAGATATGGTTAGGAGTGTACTTCTCATCACACTTATAACACAACCCCAAGCTCCTTTTGGCTTGAAAATATGTGGGCGTTATAATTTTAAATCTGGTGATGTCTGGGGTCTTTTGAATTGGATCTGGGGGTTTTGGGTTTGAGTTTGGGTTTGGGTTAAGGTTAGAGTAAGGCCATTTGGAGGGGGGTAAAGGTTCTTAGGGGCTTAGTGGACTTGGTAATGGTTGTAATGGTATTTTCTTGGAGTAGGGCCACTTCAAAAACCTTTGCTAAGGATGTTGAGTTGATGATCTTCACCATGGACTTAATTTCGTCTTTCAGCCCGTTGTTGAAGATAGAAATGTAATAGGATTTGAGTAAATGAGGTAAGGTCAGCATTACATGTGATTTCAATTCCTCCAATTGCTCTTGATATTCAGTAATGGTCCCCTTTTTCCTTAGTTTGCTAAAACTCTCAATCACTTCTTCACCTAGAGATGGTAAAAATATTCGATTCATTCGTCGATCCAATTAGAAAAAATCCCTGTTCTTGAATCGGTGGGGCGGATCAGCCTTGTTTCAATTATATATATAATTTGACTGGTCCGCCATTTTTCAAATCGACTAAAAAATTTTGGGGCGGGGCGAATCTGTCACGTCCCCCGGATTTCCCGTTTTTTTTTGCTACTGGTAGCATAACGCATAACTGAAATTTTCTTTAAAAGAGTTACTAGTATCACGCAGCGGACATAAAATTCAATTTCTTGTATTCCATAAGGAAAATCTTTATAAATACCCATTAGTTTAGAAAATCATAAACAACTTAAGGAAACTCATAGGAACATGACATTACTTGAAATTTTCATATACTTACCATATCATTATAAAGTTTTCATGCATTAACCAACATACTTACTCTATTTATACTAGACTTTCCTTCCTTGGAGGTCACAAAAATACTTCCATATATCACTACCCCATACATACCATTCCATGAACAAATGAATGGAACGATCCACTTGCTACCCAAAATACTAGGGGTTCTTCCTTACTCACTTACCATAAACTCCAAGGACTCCTTCTAAGCAAAAGTAGTACATTTTACATACTCTTTTAAGAAATGAAAACTAAAACCCCCTTGGGTTCGTAGGTAACGACATCATATACGTGCTTTGTCTTATACACTCTTTCCCTAAAATACATTCCAGACCAGAATGGAAAATGTGCCCGTACTTCATGACGGGTGATGATATGGTACTCAGCTCCGTCATGTGACGTCCTCCCCCAGGTCTTGACAATTTCAAATAGTTCGCGATCCATGTCCTATAAAAGTCATAAAAAGACTTATAAGTTATGAAGCTTAGTGAGCAAAGTGATAGCAAGCAAATATAATTCATGCAATTAAATTAACTTTACCTCTGAACTTTGCTACTCACCTTGTAACCACATAGTTAAGGGCTATAAATGCATACTCATAAACTTAATACATAAATTCATCATCCTCAATATCAAATAACTAACCTCATCATAGAAGCTCAATATCACATGCATTCATGTTAATATCTCCTAACTTTTATCTTTCACTATCTTCATATTAATTCAAAAACATGCACATCAAGCACAAACATCATATTTATTTCATTATCCACAAATGTAACAACATAAGGACCATGTATGAGATGCATAATGATCATAATGCTTGTTTGCCTTACACTATTCTTTCTTTTATCTTTTTCTTTGGGTCCTTCCCCATTAAGATCGTGCATTGCACGCATCAAATGTGTACTAAAACACAAGGTCACAAATTGTAAATAATTGGCGTTCTTTTACGCCTCCAAATACAAAAGACTTGATCTTCATACTTTTTGGGCTTGCTAGCATAACGAGGCACTTACCCCCCAAAAAGGGTGTCTCGTGAGATACTTACCCCTCCTTCAAAAGGGTATCTCACAGCTCGTGACCAATTAGGGAGTTGTTTCCCTAGATGCAACGACCTAATGGGAACATTCCTATCTATTCATGACCAACATTCTTAGATATAACATGCTTTTTAATGTTTAATGATCATGAATGTAGATGATGATATGAACAATCTTTCTAAATCATCATAGACAAATTTACCATGGATAAGCTTAATTCATATATCCACATTATATATGTGACGACCCGAATTCTCTTCCATTCGAGTGCCACTAAAAGTGACTCATATCATATTATCGAGACTTAAATAGTAATGTAAAATTATTCAAAAGAATAATTAGAATCCCATAATTTTATTTGTGAATAAAAATAGAACATAATTTTCTTACATAAAGTTCAACATAATTATCTCATCAATCTTAACCACTTTTGCCACTTCCATGTTGACCGCCTCGAACCTTCAATTATCTGAAAATGGTAAATATCGTGGAGTGAGATTTATAAAATCCCAGTAAGTATACCAAGCATAAATTTTCTTTTGAAAGCATATGGATCATTTTCATCATAACATAGGATAGGATCGAAATACTCATAAACATAGGGAGACACAAGAATTTTACCGAACTTAAATGGCAAGAATTCTTATGTGTAGCGCTACTAAACTCCGGTCCCCTTAGCATAATCATAAACATATCATATGGAACCCATAACAATCTTGTGAGATTGATTTCATAGCAATGATCCAAACATTTTCATAAAAACATAAGATATACTTACTTGTCATAAAAACATACTTACTTTTCATAAAAACATAAGGTGTATTTACCTTTCATAAAAACATACTTACTTTTCATAAAAACATAAGATATACTTACTTGTCATAAAAACATACTTACTTTTCATAAAAACATAAGGTATACTTACTTGTCATAAAAACATACTTACTTTTCATAAAAACATAAGGTGTATTTACCTTTCATAAAAACATACTTACTTTTCATAAAAACATAAGATATACTTACTTGTCATAAAAACATACTTACTTTTCATAAAAACATAAGGTGTATTTACCTTTCATAAAAACATACTTACTTTTCATAAAAACATAAGATATACTTACCTTTTAAAAGATTAAAATGAAGTGTAGTAGTAAATGGACCAAAACTTTCTTGACCACCTTGAATTTCTCTTACTTGTGGATTTTGTCAAGAGATTGGAAATAAGTGTATATGTGTAGAGTTGTGTGTAAAAGAGATGGGTTTAAATAGATGTATAAAGTTGGCATATTGTAAACATAATCATTCAATTCTATTAATTTTAACACATCCTTTTCTTAAAGTAAAGCACCATTCATATACTTTTCCATATTTATACAAATAATATGCTCTTCATGATTATATATAATGGAGTCTTATCAATCATTCATATACTTTTCCATATTTATACAAATATTATGCTCTTCATGATTATATATAATGGAGTCTTATCAATCATTCATATACTTTTCCATATTTATACAAATATTATGCTCTTCATGATTATATATAATGGAGTATATAAATTATTCATATACTTTTCCATATTTATACAAATATTATGCTCTTCATGATTATATATAATGGAGTATATAAATCATTCATATACTTTTCCATATTTATACAAATATTATGCTCTTCATGATTACATATAATGGAGTCTTATCAATCATTCATATACTTTTCCATATTTATACAAATATTATGCTCTTCATGATTATATATAATGGAGTATATAAATCATTCATATACTTTTCCATATTTATACAAATATTATGCTCTTCATGATTACATATAATGGAACCTCTCATGCTTGCATATATTTTCTTAATTTAAATAATAAAAGTAATTTTTGTACAAATAAATATTGGGATAACATTGAATTAAGTACTTAGACTTAATATACTTTAAATCAAGAGAATGGAGATATTTTTAGAAATTCGGAATTTAATTTAAAATCGAACGATCTCGATTATTTCTTGACTTGGCTATACGAATACGTCGTGGCGTTAACTTAATAAAAATGGGTGAAATAGTAGCGACACGATTTTCTATTAAAATAATTATTAATCGCGTAAAAATTCTTGGTCGCTACAAACTTACCCCCTTAAAATAATTTCGTCCTCGAAATTAATCTTACTTGATCTTATAATTTCTGAACACTTAATCAGAATCTCTTCTTCTTCTTCTTATGTAGCATCATCGCTACCATATTTAACCCAACCATATTTAACCCACTGGACTTTGACTAAATGCATCAATTTGTTTTCTTAAGACATGGACTTTTCTATCAATAATAGACATATGTCTACTCATAAATTCTTCTGAATCAAAATGAAAATTCCCAATCGTATGTGATATTTCATCATATCTTGTAGTATTCATGTAACTTGTCATTTATCATCGTATCATGTGACCTCAAATATTCGTATTAATATCTCTAAAATTTCAATAAATCTTTACTAACATATCATACCATAATAATTTGTCATTTCTTCTTATCACCAAATATCCCAAAATAATTAAAACGATTACCTGAATATTCTCTATGTAATATACCCAAACATGTTATTCACATATCAACATAATCATCAGTTTATCTTTCCAATATTTGTAACCCAAAATTTCTGCAAAATTCAATAAACAAATATCTCCCAAATAATTAAAATTCTTAACTCAAATATCATAACATTTCCCGTAAGGTATTCCTTTCACTTGCACAAACTTATTAATCCTGATTCAATACAGTCCTTATTTCACTTTCACGTATCCCCGTATTATTTCTATACCTTGATTATTATATCAAAATATCAGTACCCAAAATCCAAGAAAATATTCCATATCTCAAATCCCGTCATCATCAAATCTTCCTTTTATCAAGAAAGTAAACGGCGCATAAACTCTTGTTCCCTCTTTTCCATTATTCTATTCCGCGCTTTCTTGCTGGAATCAATATCACGCGGATTCCCTCCGATCCTTAATGCTTTTAAATAGTTCATGCTGGGAAGAGGTTAGATCCATCAAAAACATGGATATCATTCTTACAAACATTCGCAAGTATTATTCCAGTCTTCCAATGAATGATCTGAGGAAAATTTATCGAATAAGACTCGAAAGATTGAGGTTGCTGATGGCTCATGGTGTTTCAGAAGATGTTCGCTGGTTGATCGAAGCAAAGGTTCGACTATCTGGTGAATTACCTATGACATTTCCAAAGCACATGCCTGGTTTAGGCAAAAGCACCTTCGCAAAGAAACGAAGAGCAAAAAGGCTGAATGGTTGCTACAAATGTGCTCGTTGGAACTGTGATACTCGTTGCAAAACAGTAGGATATTCTTCTACTAATCGGGATGATAAAATCAAATTCATAAAGGGTGGACTGAGTAAGGAGTCTTTGGATGATATTCGACTGACTCTTGAGACGCACCCAAGTGGTTATGTGCAACGTGAACTTCTCTCCTTATACGCTCAGTTTAACGAGGACAAAAATCGTTATAGTCTCCAAAATATAATAGCAAAAGATCCTGTTTGCCAGTCTGTTTTACAAAATGAGGCTTCTGGCAGTTCAACAATGATATAAGGTAAATCTCTTGATACACATTTAAAATATTTTGCTGTTTTCTTTCACGCGTTTTGGAAATAAAATATATTTTCCTTTCTCGAGTTTTGATAAAGCTGGAAATAAATCACCGAAAGGTGATATCTTTGGTAAAACAGTCAAAAGTTGGCCGATTTTGTCAAAAGTAAATCTTTACTTTTTCATAATCAATCAAAAACAGTAAATTTTTTCGGCTTTAAATAGCCAAACATATTTCATAGTTCAGGCATCCCAAAATCACATCTTCTTCGTAAGTTTTCTCTTCTATACTATCAAAGATGGAAGCACCAAAACTTCGACAGATCAAAACTATTTGTGTATTTTGTGGATCAAAAGTGGGGAAAGGCTTCAGTTATCTAGAAGCGGCCGTAGATCTTGGAAAGAAACTGGGGGAAAAAGGTATCACTCTTGTGTATGGGGGTGGTAGCAGTGGTCTAATGGGTTGTGTTTCCCAATCTGCTCTTGCAGAGAAATCAAAAGTAATCGGTGTCATACCTGTCCCTTTGGTAGATGTTGCAGGCAAAACACGAGGGTATGAAGTTCAAACCTTATCCATCCATGAACGCATAACTTGTATGCTATATGGTTCTGATGCCTTTATAGCCCTGCCCGGAGGTTTTGGTACCTTAGAAGAAATCTTTAACATTACCTCGTGGGCTCAACTAGATCTCCATACTAAGCCTATTGGGCTTCTGAATGTTAACAATTTCTTTGATGGTTTGTTAACCTTTCTTGATTATGCTGTGGAACAGGGATTCATCTCTCCATTTTCCAGAAGGCTTCTTATTTCTGCTCCTACTATTGATGAACTACTGGATAAGCTGCAGTCATATATCTCAATACAAGATCCAGCAGGGGTTAAGATAGATTGGTCGCAAGGAAGGGGAATCAAGCGAAAATGGAGTCCGGTTAATGTAAACTTAACTTTATGAATCTTAGAATAGGTGGGGGTAGAGTACGGAGTATTCTTACTCTCGAGACACCCCTCTAATTTCCTAGGATTTTCCTTAATGTTTAAATCTTGTGTGTATCTCAAAGGTTCCAGGTGGTAGATTACGGAGTATTCTTACTCTCGAAACACACCTCTTTGAAGGTTTCTTTATTTCCTCAAAAGGTCAGAGGTGGTAGGATACGGCTACTCCGGAAACACATCTCTCAATTTGAGGAATTTCCCATGTTGCTTTCTTTTGATTTTGCGTGTTTCATGTATTTCTTTCCAATGTGACTCTTGTGTGTTCTCCTTACGAGAAAATAATAAATATCTCTGTTATCATCTACTAAATCTCGTTTGTGATGTAAATGAATTTGCATGTCTAACCTCAATTCTCTTAGTGATTGCATACCATACTATGCTCTTAATTCCAAACGATAAAATTCTAAGCAGAGTTTCCTTTGAAATTTGGACTTATTCAAACCGTAAGCATACTTCATAACTCACAATAATAAATAATTCCACATTTGATCACAACGATCTAAAAATTGACCACAATTTCATCAAACTTCAATATCATAAAAAAAACATTCCAGAAAATCAATTCATAATTCCTCAACATAGAAATTTCAAATCATAGTCGTCAATATCACAATATCACTTCTTTCAATACCTTAATTGGCTCAAAAGATTACTCATACTTATATTTATAAGTCATAAATCATATTCCCAAAATTTAATCACAAGGCCAAAGTTCATAATAAATTTCTCTTCAATATAGAGGCATAATTCACTTACTCAACATAATATCCATTACTTAATTCCCAATAACCAAATCTTTAAATCTCTAACTTCATAATGCTTCTCATAAAATTCTCATTAAAATCATATCACTTATAATCTTAACATCTCATAAAAATTCATAAAATTGGCTCGCTATTTCTCATTAAATCTAAATGATAGATAATCTGAACATATTTCTAATCATTTCTGTTGACTTCTCATACTTAATGCCATGTCTAAAATCAATTATGCAAAGTCCATTTAAGGTTTATCATTTCTAAACTCGAGGACAACAATTATTTTGAAAATCATTCTTAAGTCATATTATTCCCATTATGCTCAACACCCGTTCTCTTTCTTTCTTTTCTTTCTGAATTTTTTTTTTTTTTTTTTTTTTTTTTTCAGAATTGAAACTTGAAGAGTGGTACCAATAATAATCCACAGTTTTTCCTTGCTTTTAAGCAAAGGTAGTGATAAAGGGATAAATTATTGAACCGAAAATTGAAACTTGAAGAAGAAGTACTAATAACCATCCACAGTTTTTCCCTTGTTTTTACACAAAGGTAGTGATAAAGGGATAAATTATTGTACGAATTCATTATCAATTTTGTTTGTTTAATATATTATTCCATATATTTTGGGCAAAAGTTACAACCCAACTTAATTTCTAATTGAGTCAATCTTACTAAGCTTAATATGCACCAAAATTCATATAAATATCCTCTCTGTCTCATGATTCTACATTGAAAAGAATAAAAAAAATTGAGTCTTCTATCAATTTATATCATACTTGACATGTATATTATGTGTAACACATAAAGATTCATAACATATGAAGATTTCATACTTAACATGTCTTAATAAAATCGTAAATGACTTGCAAAGCATATAACATACCTGGTTCGAGGAGTCAATACGTGGAGAGTGACATAGTAGAGTGATGAGTTAAAATATTTCATATAATCTTATTTTCCTTTAATCAACAATAATTTAATGTGGTTGTATCCAAATCAACATTTTCTTGAATCATAATTCCTAATTAATCACAGTCTTCAAAACAAATCCAATATCGATATAGTAATTATCTCCCCATCAATAATTAATAACTTAACCCAAATAAAATTTATCGTCAAATCTTATTTTTCCTTTAGTCCCCGAACTTCTAGAAATTTATCAAAGACATCAATATAAACATCATATCACTAACTAATTATATTCCATAAAATTTTCAGGACATTACAAACTCCCTTGCTTAAAATGAATTTTGTCCTTGAAATTCGCACATCAAATTTCATCATGCTTTTCAAAATCATAACCATACTTGACATGTGAAAATTCAACTTTTTTTTTTATAATGAATAGTGATTTCGTTCACTGTTCATCATGAATAGCACGTCGTTTTACTGTTCACGTGAATAGTGATTTTTTTTTTTTTTTTTTTTTTTTTTTTTTTTTTTAAAGAAATAAAATTTCAAAAATCTACAGAATCGTTTTTAAAACTCTTTGCTCTGATACCAACTGTGACGACCCGAATTCTCTTCCATTCGAGTGCCCCTAAAAGTGACTCATATCATATTATCGAGACTTAAATAGTAATGTAAAATTATTCAAAAGAATAATTAGAATCCCATAATTTTATTTGTGAATAAAAATAGAACATAATTTTCTTACATAAAGTTCAACATAATTATCTCATCAATGTTAACCACTTTTGCCACTTCCATGTTGACCGCCTCGAACCTTCAATTATCTGAAAATGGTAAATATCGTGGAGTGAGATTTATAAAATCCCAGTAAGTATACCAAGCATAAATTTTCTTTTGAAAGCATATGGATCATTTTCATCATAACATAGGATAGGATCGAAATACTCATAAACATAGGGAGACACAAGAATTTTACCGAACTTAAATGGCAAGAATTCTTATGTGTAGCGCTACTAAACTCCGGTCCCCTTAGCATAATCATAAACATATCATATGGAACCCATAACAATCTTGTGAGATTGATTTCATAGCAATGATCCAAACATTTTCATAAAAACATAAGATATACTTACTTGTCATAAAAACATACTTACTTTTCATAAAAACATAAGGTGTATTTACCTTTCATAAAAACATACTTACTTTTCATAAAAACATAAGATATACTTACTTATCATAAAAACATACTTACTTTTCATAAAAACATAAGGTGTATTTACCTTTCATAAAAACATACTTACTTTTCATAAAAACATAAGATATACTTACCTTTTAAAAGATTAAAATGAAGTGTAGTAGTAAATGGACCAAAACTTTCTTGACCACCTTGAATTTCTCTTACTTGTGGATTTTGTCAAGAGATTGGAAATAAGTGTATATGTGTAGAGTTGTGTGTAAAAGAGATGGGTTTAAATAGATGTATAAAGTTGGCATATTGTAAACATAATCATTCAATTCTATTAATTTTAACACATCCTTTTCTTAAAGTAAAGCACCATTCATATACTTTTCCATATTTATACAAATAATATGCTCTTCATGATTATATATAATGGAGTCTTATCAATCATTCATATACTTTTCCATATTTATACAAATATTATGCTCTTCATGATTATATATAATGGAGTCTTATCAATCATTCATATACTTTTCCATATTTATACAAATATTATGCTCTTCATGATTATATATAATGGAGTATATAAATTATTCATATACTTTTCCATATTTATACAAATATTATGCTCTTCATGATTATATATAATGGAGTATATAAATCATTCATATACTTTTCCATATTTATACAAATATTATGCTCTTCATGATTACATATAATGGAGTCTTATCAATCATTCATATACTTTTCCATATTTATACAAATATTATGCTCTTCATGATTATATATAATGGAGTATATAAATCATTCATATACTTTTCCATATTTATACAAATATTATGCTCTTCATGATTACATATAATGGAACCTCTCATACTTGCATATATTTTCTTAATTTAAATAATAAAAGTAATTTTTGTACAAATAAATATTGGGATAACATTGAATTAAGTACTTAGACTTAATATACTTTAAATCAAGAGAATGGAGATATTTTTAGAAATTCGGAATTTAATTTAAAATCGAACGATCTCGATTATTTCTTGACTTGGCTATACGAATACGTCGTGGCGTTAACTTAATAAAAATGGGTGAAATAGTAGCGACACGATTTTCTATTAAAATAATTATTAATCGCGTAAAAATTCTTGGTCGCTACAATATAAATCATATAAGAGACAAGAATCCAATCCTTTGCATTATAACTAACCTTCTCATAAATTTTATAACTTAATACAACTTCTTTCATGCTTATTACTCATAAGTTTCATCATAATGCATATAGTATATAATTCATTCTCGCTTATTCTTTCTTTCTTTCTTTATTTGGTCATGTAGGAAGATTAAACCATATATTTTCATTCTTTATGCAGTGAATTATGAACCATTAAGCACATACAATTTGACACATAATTCTGCCCAGATTTATGATCTTGCCATAATTAAACTAATTTGTTCTATACTTCATATCTTTTGGAAGTACATCTTAGTGCAAACATACATAGATGAAGTAAAACATGTTAAATCAAGAGAAAAACATTTTAAGCCCTTCCAAATCCTAAATTTTTAGATTTCTAAATTTATTAACTCTGCTGGGATTTAAATATACTCTATCAACATATCATTTCCTAATTCAATGATCTAGCAAGAAGGGAAAATACTAATCATAATACCATCAAATTTCACTTCTTCTCTAGGCTTATTATGTGTAAGTTCTTCCCAAATTTATGCTCAACTATTAACTACTTATCCATATACTTGTAGGACAAAATTTGTACTAAGCTTGAATTGCCAAATACATGTAAAACTTTAAGTGTTGCCTCATAATCAGTCCCAAGTTCAAACTCATTTAAACATGCTTTTCTGAAATAAATTATAAGGTTTTAGTATTATCAACACAACAAAATTCTAGTCTCTTTCCAAATCTAGACAGATTTACAATTTTCAAGATTTCTTCCATTTTGGTTTTATGTGTCATCTTTAGTATATCATCCAATCTATAAGAATGTCTTATACTAATCCTTATACATTTAAACCAGGTTTAAAAATAACTTATAAAACCATTCAAACATAAATATAAAACACAGAAATTTGATTTCACTTTACTCACCTTGTAGAGGGTTACCTTTGTTAGTATATCCTGAAATCATAGCTATAACAAGTTAAAAATTTTGGGGATTACATTCTATAATCTGGTTTTTACTTAGGCATGAAAAGTTATCCCAAAAATATATTCTTTTCTGGCCAGAATTTCAAAAATCTGTGTTGATAGATTCGGATGCTACTAGTAGCATCCGAGTCTGTAGTTTAAAATTTTGAAATTCTGCATTGATTTTGATTCCTGACACAACCAGAACATACAAGTGATGAATCTCATAGTATATGAGTGTTCATTACTTGTGCATTCAAGGATTAAAAGAAAAGTGTAAGAAGAAATGCATATAACACTCAAAATTCTGAATTTTTGAAGTACTTTTACCTGATTGAGTTGTGAAAGTCTCTGGACCTAAACCAGAGCAGGTTGAAGGTATATATATGAAGTTGAAGTGTTAGGAGGTGTTTGGTACTGTATACTAGTGAAATCCCAACTTATTAATTCGTTCATGTTGTTTTCGTATTGTTTCAACGGCTATTAATACGCATATTTATCGTGCTAGAATTCTGGAACACTAAGCACAGCCAAACAGGTTCTAATGCCTAAAATTTCTCTGGGACAAGTGTCCCACCACATGCAATAAAATAATAATAAATTTCCAGATTTCTTATTCCGAGTAGCCACTTTCGGACCAATATTTGAAGGTCGAGACGACATCCATTTTGGTCACTCTTTATACAGTTGGAAATTTCACGCTACAAGCTTCGTAACGGTCACACATGCAAAGAAGATCGACCACTACACAGGTCGTACCAACCATCCAAAGTTGGATGCTCGACTAGGTTCCATACTTAGTCAAATTTCCAAGCTTTTCAGCATGTTTGGGTAGGCAGGTTTGGCCCTATTTTTGAAGTGACTCCCAACCTCATATGTACTAAATTTTGATACCAATAGATTCACCTCATGTTGGTCTACGATGTAGTTAAACATGCATTGAAATTGGATCAATATACGTTATTTTCCAAGGTCTCAAAGTCGGGTGCTTAACAATGGCAAATTCTGTAAATTAAGCTAAGTTTTTCCCTAACTTTTCAGCTTAGTCCCTTCCTATTTAATTTAGTCTGATTGAGTCCCAGCAATATACATGACTTTTTTTTATGTCAAATTTGGTCCCAAAAATCATGTTTAAAGTAATTTATTGCTATTTTCTCAAAATTTCATCGTTCTCCCATTACCGAAATATAATATTGACTACTATTAAAATAGAATACTTAAATCAAATCTTCTAATTTATATAAATTTAAAGCACGAAATTTTCGGGGTGTTACAGAATCGGGGTTCGATCAGCCCTGTTGCTAGCACTATCTTCAGCTGTCTTTTCAGCAAACCTCATGCAAATTTCTGCGGAAAACAATTCCCAATCTGCATTTGGGTTGCTAGTTATGAACCCATCGAACCAAATATCCGCCTTCCCCTTTAAGTACATTTCTGCTATATTTACCCTCATTTCATCCAGGACTTGGTGTATCTGAAAATATTTTTCGGCCTTTCTCAACGACTCTCGAGGGCCCTCACCATTAAAATGGGGAAAATCTATCTTAGGAATTTTAGGATATGACCCATGCTCACCCTATCCATAAGTTTTCCCAGAAGAGTTACCTGATTCATAGTTCAGCACTCCCCCCCCCCCCAAGTGACTGAATAGTTTGCTTAGACTTTGGGTATGTCGCATTTGCACTCATCTGAGCTAACATAGCCACCACCGCTTCATATTTGAGGTTCATATCCATCAATATCTGTTTCATATTACCTTGTTTGGAACATACCATTTATAGAGTTCGGTTGGATGCCTGAAGAGCCAAACCAAGATCAGTCACTTCCTTGTTGAGATTCTTAAGTTGTTCTTCATTGGACTTGCTTCGAGTCTTAGTCATCCCAAATTCATTGCTGCTCTGATACTGATAAGTGTTATATTAACGTTTATTTTATGCACTTATATCATTGAATTAGCAATAATGTGATTCTATCTAAGTATTATTAATGCATCTTATATTTTATGTGGTATAGGATCATAAAGGAAGAGAAAAGAAGGAAAAAGGACCAAAATGCACGTAAAATTGAAGATTGGGGACCTTGAGTGCAATATATTTACGGCCGCAATGCAAAAATGTCACGGCCATAAGAGTGTTCGTTGAATTAAGAAAAAATCAATAGAAAAGGATTTAAGGCCGTAAAAAAAGTAGTTACGGCCGTAACCTTCAAATATGCAAATTGGCAGAACCTATCTTACGGCCGTAACTTCAAATTATGAAAAATATGCAGAAACCATGTTATGACCGTAAAGGAAAAGTCACGGCCATAACTTTCCAGTCAAAAATTTCCTTATTTTGAATCTTTCCATAATTTTGGGATTTCTTGAGCCCAAAGTTAGGGCACGAATTTGAGGCTATAAAAAGGGAACTTCATGACAAGAAAAGAAAAGAAAAAAAAAAGTGTTGAAAGGGAGCGGCTTGCTTGGAGATTAGAAGAAGAATTAAGCGGCTCGAGAAGGTGAATCAAGAGAGAAAAATTCCAGAATTCTTCATGGCTTTAAGCGACTAAGTTTTCTATCTAGTTCAAAGGGGACGTTGTATTTTAATTCCGCTATTCATCACTTTTCCAAACTAGTAACGTAGTTCTAAATTTCTTACTTTGATTTGTTGGATTCTTATGCGTTTTTAACTCAATCAATGCAATTCTTTATTTGGTTAAGGCCTTATCATTTAACTTGTTGTATTGAGTTTTACTATTTTGAATGATTGGATCCGTAATCGTCTTTTTGTTCAAATTATAGTAGCAAGTGGAAATTTAATATTTCCATAGAGAATTCCAATTTAGGTTAATTTTCACGAGCTTGTGTGATTGATAATCTAATTCACCATAATTATTTTCAACCATTATAAAGTTGTTGTATTAAATCTAAAGAGCTTGTTTTAGGTTATTCAATGACTAATGTTTGATTAGAGAGCTTATTCTAATTAAATGTAACTAAGGGAGAATAAGAATAGTTAGAGCTTATTAACTATTTACGGGTGATAAATTAAAGGCAGAAATTGAACTCGCGTTACTTGAAAAGTGATAACATTGTGATAGAATACAACTGAACCTGAGAACTAGGATTTGTCAATAATTGAATTATATCCTATCCAATTTGTGTTTTTATTTTATTTTCAAGTCATTTATAATATTTGAACTCAAAACACCCCCCATCTATTCTGATTGACACAACACTAAATTAGTTCCTATTCCTTGTGGGATCGACTCTTACTTCAGCTATTACAATTAAAATTTGATGATTTGCAAGTAAGATATTTAATTAAATTTTGGTGAGTAACGACGCACATCAAATTTTTGGCGCCGTTGTCGGGGAACGGTTAACCAATTTAGTATTTAATCAATTAGAATTTTCTGTATTTATTTTATTTTCACTTTATCTATGTAATTTTTCAAGAAAAAAAAATTTGTACACATTTGCTTATATGCTTAAAACTCGATCAACTAATATTGAACTTTTTGATCTTGACCCAGAAAACAAGAGAACTTTTCGACAACAAAGGAGAGCAGCACGACAAATGGCGGCTAATAACCTCAACAACAGGACTCTTAAACAACTGGCTACTCCCGATGTGGCTCAGCAACCCTTGTGTATTACATTCCCAACGGTAGAAGAAGGAAAAACTTTTGAACTTAAATCTGGGCTCATCCACTTATTACCGACTTTTCGAGGGAACCATGGCGAAGATTCGTATAGGCACCTAAAGGAGTTTCATGTGGTTTGCGACAGTATGAGGACCACGGAAATTACTGAGGAGCAAATAAAAATGAGAGCCTTCCCATTCTCATTGAAGGATGCCGCCACCGACTGGCTCTATTGTCTACCATCGGGAACAGTTACTACTTGGAACAACATGAAAAGACTCTTCTTGGAAAAATACTTCCCTGCATCGAGAGCTGGTACCATCAGAAAAGAGATATGTGGGGTGCGCCAGAATAACAACGAAACATTATATGAATATTGGGAGCGTTTCAAAAAGCTCGTCTCCAGCTGCCCCCATCATCAGATTAGTGAGCAACTCTTGGTGCAGTACTTCTATGAAGGTCTAGCGCCGATGGACAGAAGCATGATAGACGCCGCAAGCGGAGGTGCGCTAATGGACAAGACACCGAAGCAAGCATGGGCTTTAATCTCCAACATGACGGAGAACACTCAGCAATTCAACTCAAGTAGGGATTCGCAAGTCCTCCGTGTGAATGAGGTAAGTAGTTCCAATATCGAAGGTCAATTATATGAACTAACAAATCTCGTTAAGCAACTTGCTGTAGGGAACTCGAATCATGTCAAAGCATGCAGGATCTGTTCAAATTTTGGACATCCAACAGCTACGGAAATAACAAACCCCCAGGTTTTACTTCAAACGAGCCATAAGGACAATTCCAGCAGCAATGGACTTTCCAACAACAGGGGCAATATCAACAAAAATCACAAAATTCAGGTATGTCTCTCGAGGATATGGTAAAAATGTTGGCGACTAACACGATGCAATTCCAACATGAGGCCAAATCAAGCATTCAAAACCTGGAAAATTAAATGAGCCAAATGGCCACTGCCATAAATAGATTGAAGGCACAATCTGGAGGGAAGCTACCATCGCAGCCCGAGGTGAATCCCAAAAACGTGAGCGCCATAATTCTCTGGAGTGGAAAGGAAGTTGAGGGTCCGTAAATGGAACCGGTTGTACCTGAAATGGAGGAAGATGAAAAGGAATGAGTCGGGAAGAGAAACGACACTTCACAAAACCCTCAGGTAAAAACTGACTCCCATTTAAATGTTAAACTAACACCTCCACCTTTTCCTAGCAGGTTAGCAAAGACAAACAAAGAGAGCAAGGAAAAGGAGATGTTGGAAATGTTTAGAAAGGTTGAAATCAATATCCCGCTATTGGATGCCATCAAGCAAGTCCCCCGGTATGCAAATTTTTTAAAGGATCTATGCACTAGCAAACGAAAACTGGTGGGGAACGAGAAGGTAAGAATGGGGGAAAGCGTTTCAGCCTTGTTTCAAAAGGAAATTGCCTCATAAGGGTAAGGATCTAGGTATGTTCACTGTGCCATGTCAAATAGGTAATACCAAGGTAAATCATGCACTAATAGACTTAGGAGCATCCATTAATGTAATGCCTAGATCCACTTACATTGCGCTAAATCTTACCAAAATGACTAAAACAGATGTTATCATCCAACTAGCCGACCGTTCCAATGCATATCCAGACAGGGTAGTTGAGGACGTTTTAGTGCAAGTAGGGGGGTTGGTGTTTCCGGCGGACTTTTACGTACTAGATATGAATGATGATCACTCCCCTAATTCTACCCCTATATTGTTAGGAAGAGCATTTTTGTGGACGTCCCAAACCATAATTGACGTAAGAAAAGGGGTGTTGGCCATGAAATTCAATGGGGAAGTAGTGCAATTTAATATCTACGATGCAATGAAACATCCAAATGATGTGTGTGCTGCTTACTCTATTAATGTCATGACTCCTGCAGTGCAGAAAATAATTGAGTTAAATTGCAGGGACGAGCTAGAAACAGCTATCGTGGAGTCACTAAGGCAAGATGATGACAACGACGTGGGTATAAGCAAGGAATTACAAGATGGAATCATTGCACTTAATTCACTGGGACCCGCACTCCGCAGGTATGCCGTCAAAACAATTCAACTAACAGACTATCCTAACAAATTGCTACCTTCTATTTTGCAGGCCCCAGTGGTGGAAATGAAATCTCTACCCGCCCATCTGAAATATGCATTTCTTGGTGATGAAGAATCACTTCCTGTAATTGTTTCATCCAACCTCACCAAGCTGGAAGAAGACAAACTGGTTCGGGTCCTTCAGGAGCACAAGGAGGCGATTGGTTGGACCATCGCGATATCAAGGGAATCAGCCCGTCAATCTGCATGCATCGAATATTACTTGAGGAAGGAGCTCAACCATCGAGACAAGCCTAGTAGAGGCTAAATCCAGCAATGATGGACGTGGTGAAGAAAGAAATTTTAAAGCTGTTAGGAGCATGAATGATTTACCCAATTTCATACAGCAAGTGGATCAGTCCAGTCCAAGTGGTGCCAAAGAAATCCGGAGTAACGATGGTAGAAAACAAAGATGGAGAACTTGTACCAACCAGGGTCCAAACTGGATATCGGGTATGCATCGACTATAGGAAGGTAAACGCTGACACTCGAAAGGATCATTTTCCCCTTCCCTTCATGGATCAAATGTTAGAAAAATTAGCTGGTCATTCCCATTATTTTTTTTAGATGGTTTCTAAAGATATTTATAAATTTCCATAACTTCAGAAGATCAAGAGAAAACCACGTTTACTTGTCCATTTGGTACATTTGCATATAGACGCATGCCCTTCGGCTTGTGTAATGCTCCTACAACATTCCAACGTTGTATGATGAGCATTTTTTCTGAATACATAGGACAAATTATAGAGGTGTTCATGGATGATTTTAGTGTGTGGGGTGATTCATTTGATGCATGTTTGGATAATTTATCATTAATTTTGAAACGATGCATTGACACTAACTTAGTCCTAAATTGGGAGAAATGCCATTTTATGGTAGATAAGGGAATTGTGTTAGGTCATGTAGTGTCGGAAAAGGGAATAGAAGTTGATAAGGCTAAGGTGGACCTCATAACTGCATTACCTTACCCTGCCAATGTGCGGGATATACGATCTTTTCTCGGGCATGCAGGGTTCTATCACAGGTTTATCAAGGACTTTTCCAAAATTGCATCACCACTGTGCAATTTGTTGGAAAATGATGTCTCATTTAAATTCACCGAGCTGTGCAAAAAGGCCTTTGACCAACTAAAGGAGCAACTGACTACGCCCCCGATCATTCAACCACCAAACTGGGATCTTCCATGTGATTTACTATGTCACCACTGAAAAGGAACTTCTATCTGTGGTATTTGCCTTAGAAAAATTTCGTCCTTATCTATTGGGTTCTAAAGTAATTATTTTTACAGATTATACAGCATTAAGGCATTTGTTCGTAAAGAAAGATGCAAAGCCAAGAATCATCCGATGGATACTCTTATTACAGGAATTTGACTTGGAGATCAAGGATAATGTGGGATCCGAAAATGTAGTTTCCGACCATCTTAGCAGGGTAGCGAAGCCCGAGGATGACCTACCCTTGCATGAAACCTTCCCAGATGAGGGTTTATTTGCTATCTAAGCGAATCCCCCATGGTATGCTGATTTGGTTAATTACATAACCTCTAAAATAATTCCTACAGGTTTTTCGCAGGCACAATGCATAAGATGAGAAGCGACGCTAAATATTACATTTGGGATGACCCATACCTGTGGAAAAGGTGCCCCGACCAAATCATTAGAAGATGCGTGCCCGAAGCAGAATACAAATCAATCATTACCTTTTGCCATTCTCATGCATGTGGTGGCCACTTTGGACCTAGAAGGACGGCACAAAAGGTATTGGAAAGCGGTTTCTTTTGGCCGACCCTTTTCAAGGATGCATACATTTTCTGTAAGTCTTGCGATAATTTCCAAAGAACAGGTAACTTATCCCGAAGAGATCAAATGCCTCAAAACCCCATAATTGTATGTGAGATTTTTGACGTTTGGGGCATTGATTTCATGGGACCTTTTCCCTCGTCGTTTAGTTGTAATTACATTCTTCTCGCTGTTGACTATGTTTCGAAATGGGCGGAGGTAAGGGCTACCTGTACTAATGACGCTAAGGTTGTTGCAGATTTTGTGAAAGCTAACATTTTTAGCAGGTTTGGAATACCCCGAGCAATGATCAGTGACAGAGGGACGCACTTTTGCAACCGAACCATTGAAGCCTTGTTAAGGAAATATGGAGTGATGCACCGGGTATCCACTGCGTATCACCCCCAAACTAGCGGACAGACAGAAATTTCCAATAGGGAAGTGAAGTCCATTCTAGAGAAAACAGTTCAACCAGACCGGAGGGATTGGAGCATTCGACTCGATGATGCTTTATGGGCCTACCGAACCGCTTACAAGACGCCAATTGGTATGTCTCCATGCCGATTGGTATTTGGAAAGCCATGCCACCTACCGGTGGAACTCGAGCATAAAGCTTATTGGGCAATCAAGCAATGTAATATGGATTGGGGAGCAGTAGAAGACCATAGGAAGCTTCAATTGCAGGAATTGGATGAAATACGGAATGAGGCTTACGAGAATGCAATGATCTATAAAGATCGAACTAAAGCATTCCATGATCAACGCATTTCTCGGAAGAGCTTTTGTGAGGGCCAGAAAGTGCTACTGTTTCAATCCCGGCTCAAAGTACACCCAGGTAAGCTTCGTTCTCGTTGGGTTGATCCTTTTGTTGTTACTAATGTATCTCCGCATGGTGCAGTCGACATTAGGAGCTTGAGAACGGATAAACAGTTCAAGGTCAATGGGCACCGTCTCAAGCCGTATTATGAGGGATTCCAAACTGAAAACTTGGAGGTGATTGCATTGGAAAACACCAACAAGGGGTAGTAGTCCCGCAAGGACTCAGTCGAGCCAACGACAGTAAACAGCGGCGCTGCTTGGGAGGCAACCCGAGAGGGGAGTTTCTTTACCTCCTCGACTCTTTATTTTCGTATTTTCATTTTTGGTTTATTTTATTTTATTTAGTCATTTCATTCACACAAACATATATATATAAAATTCAGTGGCCTTGTCACGGCCGTGAGTTACTCATTTACGGCCGTAACGCAATCAGTAAATTTATTCAGAAGCAAACTTACGGCCGTAAGACATAACTTTACGGCCGTAATTCACTTTTTCCAAATTTTTTCAGAAGCCACTTTACGGCCGTACTTGATTCTTTCTAATTTCTTCAGAGTATGAATTACGGCCGTGAGTGATATATCCACAGCCGTAAACCCAACATTTTCAATTTTTAAAAATAACGCACCCTTCACACTTAACCGCCCACCATTCTTCTTCTCCACCACGATTCTCTCATGACCACCCTTTCAATTCACAACCTTATTTCGTTTATAAGAGAGTCTTAGTGAAATCGATTCTAAAATCACGTCTATCACCTCCATCATGCCCATTCCTCCACAGGGTTTGAAAGGTATGCATTTCCTCTCCCTTTCCTCTTTTTGGCGTGGTACTGTTTCAATAGACACTGTGTTCTCGATTTTTTTCCTTTCTAATGATTGAATATGCATTGTTGAGGTTGTGTTTGTGATTTGGGGAACTTGGATTTTAATTATTTTGCAACAATGGCATCATTACTTAGTTCGCACTCCAAGTGTTCGATAAAATGTCTCGGAGAGTTTGGGGTGTTTGTTTCCTTAAAACTTCTACTCAAATATCCTTATTATGCTAGTATAAGTGTATTGATGTCTTGATAGGAGTTCAATTGTAGGGAAAGAGTGGTGTTTGATCTTGATGAATTAATTGGGTAAATTGCATATTCCTCATTGCTTGATATATATTTTAATGGTTAATTAGGTTATGGGTTCCGATTTTTGACCCACATTAGCCTAAGTTGTGACTCTACATCTTTTTTTTGGTTTGTCATAATGGTTATTGTCACATGGATTTCATAGACATCACTTGCCCTTTGCATTTGATGTGTGCCATCTAAAGAACACATGTTAGGATTCTTGTGCTTATGCCATTTTTTTTCCGTTGACTGACTTGGGGGCTTATACGATTAATTATAAACTCCCTCCCGCACCTTATGTCCTCCCATGACTTGCTTGTGTGTACGTTATGCCTTTCATGTCAACATTGATTTTCGAGTTTGGGCCTTAACCATCACGCACTACTTGCTTGAGAACATTTTCTTTTGGTTACTAACATATTCCACTAATTTACTCATTCCTTCCTATGCAGGATATTCTATGGCTCCACCTACAAAGAAAGGGAAGCAGATGGGGGGGGGGGGAATCCTCGTCTGAGCCCCGCCAGGAGAAGAGTCAATCTAAGCTGTGCATTAAAGAACGGCTCTTCCTCCCAGAGGACTTTCAAGAATGGCAGAGCGCTGACACAGTCATTGCCCCTCGAAAGTTTTGGGCCCGCTTTGTAGAGTTCGGTTGGGTGAAATTCGCGAGCGATCTTCCTTTTGGGAATCCCCCGCTGGTATTCAAATTCTACACTCAATTCAACAAAGAAATTGGTGACGAGGGATCACTTGATTATCACCACACCAGGGTAGCAGGGAAAAGAATTAAGTTCGATAAGGAAGTAGTGGAAAACTACTTGGGGATAAATAGCACTGGAGCCATCCCTATGACATCCAATTCTTGTGTTTTCTTTTCGGACCAGGAGGTGCTTCGTTGGGCTTTGAGGCCCGAACTCTACGACTCCCTTAATGTCGTTCATCCACACTACAAGAATCGGGATTTACAGAGGGACGCTTGGTACCTGCATCAGTGGGGGTCGGGGAGTCTATTTCCATCCACTAGCCTCACTACGGTGTCTATTCGCTACCTCCGAGTCTACTATGCCATCACCAGGGGGATCAAATTTGACTTGGGACGGCACATCTATGACACTATCTCCACCTATGCCAGCTTGATGCCACAGAAGCGAGGCATGCCTTTCCCATGTTTGATTACCGTCTTATGCCAGGCTCAACGTGTTCCCGCTGCTGTGAGTGAAGACACTTTGGGGCATGGGAATCGCCTCATGAAGGAGAGTTTGGAAAACGCTCGCAGGAAGACCGTCGCCAAGCGGGGTCGCGGGGATGGTGATTCGGAGGAGTCCGATGATGATCAAGGCGTCGAAGAGCCCGCAGCACGGGTAGAGACACAACAGCCCCCTGCTCCTACCCCTTTTGAGCTTCAGATGCTGGATATGATGCGAACCTTCCAAACTCAGCTGAATGCCATGCAAGAGGATCAACAACTTATGCTGGAAGAGCATAGAGCCATTCGGGAGGAGATTCGACAATTGCAGAGACCCCGAGACGATCAACCACCACATTAGACCGATGGAGTTTCTTTTCTTTTCCCCTTTTATTGTTTTGCTTTTCAACGAGGACATTGTTTTGTCTAAGTGTGGGGGGGGGGGGGGGGGGGAGAATTGAGTTGATTATAAGCTTAATGTCTTTATTTTTTGTAATCGAATCGTTAAAACTCTTTTTGAGTCAGCATCCTTTTTAGTTTTGTTCTTTACTTCTGTCACCTATCTATGCCACTTAGGTCTTAAACTATACTTTGATAGGAAGCAGCCCCACTTTTGGTTCAATTTTTTTGAAAAATCATTGCATAATTGGATATAAATTGAGCACATAGAGATGATCCCATCCAGAAAAGAGCTGATAGGTTGAAGATGAAAAGTAAAATTGTCAAATATCTACAAACCTAGCCAACCCAAATAGGAATATACACATTATCCCTTCATATATAACCCTGAGCGTCCCAATTCCAACGGAAATTATTATACTTTTGTGAGTAGTCATGGTTTGAATGCTTTTAACCACTATCCTCGACCAGTGGATTTAGATTTGGAATGAAGATCAAGCAATGACCTATAACTCATAATTGGATGGGAGAAACACATAAAAACCATAATTTGTGAGCTTTTGAGCCTAAGAGCTGTTTTTAATGCTTATGAGCTCGTAATTCTTTGATGTATGTCCTGCATGGTTGGGTTATGCATGGATGTGCGTTCATGTACAAACTGTGTAGCTTCTTAACTTAAGTGCAAATTATAGCAAACGAAATAGGTTAAGCCAAATTTGACTTGCTAAAAGAACCTACCTTGCTACATGGACCAATAGAAGCCCCTTTGAGCCTTAACCTTTCTTTGAATCTTTGATGCCACAATACAAGCCACGAATACCGTTTCTTTCGCATTGTGGCCGTAACCTTCAAATATGCAAATTGCCAGAACCTGTCTTACGGCCGTAACTTCAAATTATGAAAAATATGCAGAAACCATGTTACGGCCGTAACTTTCCAGTAAAAAATTTCCTTATTTTGAATCTTTCCATAATTTTGGGATTTCTTGAGCCCAAAGTTAGGGCACGAATTTGAGGCTATAAAAGGGAATTTCATGACAAGAAAAGAAAAGAAAAAAAGTGTTGAAAGGGAGCGGCTTGCTTGGAGATCAGAAAAAGAATTAAGCGACTCGAGAAGGTGAATCAAGAGAGAAAAATTCCAGAATTCTTCATGGCTTTAAGCGGCTAAGTTTTCTGCCTAGTTCAAAGGGAACGTTTTATTTTAATTCCGTTGTTCATCACTTTTCCAATCTAGTAACGTAGTTCTAAATTCCTTACTTTGATTTGTTGGATTCTTATGCGTTTTTAACTCAATCAATGCAATTCTTTATTTGGTTAAGGCCTTATCATTTAACTTGTTGTATTGAGATTTTCTATTTTGAATGATTGGATTCGTAATCGTCTTTTTGTTCAAATTATAGTAGCAAGTGAAAATTTAATATTTCCATAGAGAATTCCAATTTAGGTTAATTGTCACGAGCTTGTGTGATTGATAATCTAATTCACACTAATTCTTTTCAACCATTATATAGTTGTTTTCTTAAATCTAAAGAGCTTGTTTTAGGTTATTCAATGGCTAATGTTTGATTAGAGAGCTTATTCTAATTAAATGTAACTAAGGGAGAATAGGAATAGTTAGAGCTTATTAACTATTTACGGGTGATAAATCAAAGGCAGAAATTGAACTCGCGTTACTTGGAAAGTGATAAAATTGTGATAGAATACAACTGAACCTGAGAACTAGGATTTGTCAATAATTGAATTATATCCTATCAAATTTGTGTTTTTATTTTATTTTCAAGTCATTTATAATATTTGAACTCAAAATACCCCCATCTATTCTGATTGACACAGCACTAAATTAGTTCTCGTTCCTTGTGGGATCGACTCTTACTTCAGCTATTACAATTAAAATTTGATGATTTGCAAGTAAGATATTTAATTAAATTTTGGTGCGTAACGACTCGCATCAGATACCAATTCCAATGATCACGGCTTAAATCACCCCTACTTTCACTCCAGTAAAACAAATTAAAAGGTAATAAGTTGAGATTGAAGAACCCAGCTGAAATGTATTGGATAATAACAGAAAATTATAGAATTGAGAGGGAAAAATAGTGAAGATTCAGATGAGAGAGAATCGATATCACACTTCAATTCCTAACTGATTTATGCTCTCCACTTTCTGATACTTAAAGAAATGCAATAATGAAGATGCTGAGCTAGTGAAGTCGCCTTTTGGAAGTAAAAGAAACGTAATTTGGAATTACAACTTATTCAATTAACTAAGACGACACCGTTTTGGAATTCGACCATTGAAATTGAATTTCTCCTTCCTTCGTCGTCTTCCTTCTTCTGATCTCTTTGTTTGGTCTTTCGATTTCTCTTCTTCTTCATTCCCCATTGAGTCTGTCCTCCTTCTCCATGACAAGATAAGATTTATGAAAATATTTACAAAATAAAGAAATTAAAAAATAAAATCGCGACAATAAATAGAACCGGTCACTAGGTTGAATTCTTGAACAATGAGATGCTTTGATCTCAATTTGCTCTAAAATACTTCCACTTTGCTTTGAATTTTCACGTCTCTTCTTGCCTCTCTTTCTTTTTGTAGAGGCTAGGGTTTTTAAGACGGAAAAGTGAATAAAAGTTTTGTTGAAAGGGAGAAATGAATGTTTTAAATACCCACGAAAACCTAGCCTAAGCACCAAAAAGCCCTAAAAACGGAGGCAAACAAGCCTAAAGCAAAAGAATTAAAATAGAAATTTAAAACGTCTAGGCCGAAATTGGCCCATGCAATTGCAATGGCCAACCTGTTGCAACCGCTTGTGCAACATCATTAGATCTCGAGTTGCATTTGGTCTCGTCTTGTGAATGCATGGTGTTTGAACCATGCGATACAACTCTGTGAAAATTGCAATTTAGTTCCTCATCTTTTGGTCTTGTTTAATTTAGTCCCCAAAACAAAATACCCTAAAATATTTGCAAGGTATGTCCTCCATCTTTCTGGAATGTAACATTTCAATTCCTATACTTTTGATTTCTTTCAATTAGACCTCGTATATCAAAATTGCTCTTGAATTTAGCTCAATTTTTTTTTCAATATTCTTGTCAATTCCCTTTCCAATTGAGATTGTAACTAAATGTACAAACTAAACACATTTATGAGTAGAAATCCAATCAATTTCTCGATCAAAAGGTTAATCTAAGAGTCAAAATAAGTCTGCAAAGCACACTTATCTCAAAGCAAACCCACACATAGAAGGATGAAGGGGGTTGGAGGGAAGCCTGTACACCTTCGCAGTTTGCATTTCAACCAGCTAAGACGAGCAAAGAGAGATGGAGAAAATATTTAGCAATTCTTACAAATAGCAACAGCCAGAAAATTATAGTGATTTGAAATGGGGTCCACAAATAGTGACGAGAAATTTGTTCGTATTGATGGATTACATACTAAATTAAGCGGGAAGTGTGAACAGTGTTGTATGATTCAAAAAAAAAAAAGTAAAGTAAAACAAGATATAAAAGTCCTATGATTTTATCTTAACTTTTGTTTATGTTCTATTACCACGTAACTATGTAAAATTTATTTGTTACATGCATATTAATTTGGGCTTTGAATATAGTTTGAAGATGGAAAGAATAGTGCATTTTGTTTAGTCAAGCATGTTGATAAATGGTACTTAGGGGTCTTAATGAATTGTTTGAGAAATAAAATAAGAATTTAGTCATTATGAGTATGGTTTTACACCCTGCTATGGTTTCTGTCACTTAAATTTATATTGAACTATTTATTTATATTCTTGAATAAAAAAATAATCTTCTTTAAATTGATGCAAAATCACGTGCAACGCACATGTAAATCCGCTAAAACTACAAGACTATATCACATTTAAAAAATTAAAACACGCTTATCATATTTCACATTTTGTTTCTTTTTTTACATGTGAAAATACTTCCACGTTGAAATTTGGGTCTTCGCTTTTTGCACGTCTTTGTTGTTGTGCGGCTTTTCTCAATGAATAAACTGTAAGTGTTCTGATCTAGGTCCAATCATTTGACCAAATATTTATTAATATATTTGATGTATTTAATACATGGCAAATTTGTTATTTAATTGATTTATAATAATATTATTATTCTTGCAAATTAAATCAATAGAGTTTATATATTCAAATCTTGATAACTTGTTAATCACAAGAAATTGTGATTGTGAGATATAAGTTACAATTGAATCTTAAATATCCTTGATCATAAAGTAATATCGAGATACAGTTATCTTTATTATGGATAGACTAACACGTGTGTCATCGCTCCACTTTAGAAGTGAGTAGCTGATTTCATAAGCTAAGATGTAGAGATATCTAAATGAACATGTGGGTGTTTTATTAAGAGAACAAAACATTGGAGACCCACAACAGAGATTCCACATGGATAACTATTTGAGTGTCAATGGTTAATCTCTAACGTTCGTTAGTGGAATTGATCATTTAACTTTAGGTCATCATAGTATCTTATATGAGGGCAGTCATACTTTGGTGATGTTGGATGTTACTTTGAAGGAGTTGCTAATATGATACCTTTCGGATATGTCAAAAATCACATGAAGGTTGTGAATGATTAATATAAGATTCGTCATTCTTAGATAGTAAAAGATTATGGTCTACATTTTATTTGGTTAAGTCGATATCGAAATCCTCGGTCAAAGAGAATTCATAAAGTCGAAAATAGTTTCGACATTTATTAACTCAAGAGGGAAATAAAAGATATGGTCAATAAACGAGATTGATACATTTTCATATCTCGTAATGGATCGGATCATATTGACGTAGGGATTATAGTTTCATGATAAACAAAAAAGTTTGGTTTTTCACACCACATGACATTTTCCGTCACATGTATTGCCCTAACACATTGCTAGATGTCAATCTAGGATAACCACTATGAATTAATTAATTTAGGAGATTTAATGATTAATCGAAAAGAGGGTTTTAATTAATCTCATTTTGTTTAGATAAAAAATAATGATACACGTCATTCATTATCGTGGTCAGGAACCTAGAGGGTCACACACAATGGGAGAACTAGAAGAATGTAATTATAATTAATTAATTAACAAATGTTCGACATTTGTAGAATTAATTAATTATATTGTTTATTAATATACTCGAGTTAAATAATTGAATTGATTAACTAATGTCCCATGTTTAATTGATTGGATTAATTAAGCCACGTGGACCAGTGTTGTGTTTAAGTTATAGGTCAAGCCCACTCTGACTTATATTAATGAACAAAGGGTTTGGAAAAAATTAACTCTAATTCATTGTTCTCTTACTAGCACAAGAAGAGAGAAACCCTACCATCTCATTCTTGTTCTCTCGTGTGGATCACCTTTAAAGGTTGGACAATTGAACAGTTGGGTGTGCAAGTAGATTGAAGGAATCAAAATTATCAGATTCATCTGCAAAAAAGAAAATGTTACACAGGTTATTAACACTTTTTGATAGGTGGCAATTTTTGCTGCTTGTTTAGCTCCAATAAAAATGTTTGTACAGAATTATTATTTTTTTATTCTGATTTTGTAATAGTGTGGGGGATAAAATAGGAAACAAATAAAAAAGTTTCTTCACAAGAATATACAACAAAGGATACTTATATTCACACAACAATTTTTTATATACTAGTCTGTGCACGTGGAATGTACGTGTCGAATTGATATCTTTATATATATATATATATATATATATATATATATATATATATAAAGTTACCAAATATAACACCACATAGTTTCCCGTCTTTTTAACTTTCATAAAATGAAAATTCATGATTTATAGAGATTTAAAAAAAAAGAAGTTGATTATCTATATATATTTCAAAATTGCTTTTATCTAGAGAATATAAACGGTCACTTTGAAAAAGGTTTTACCTCATTATTAGTTTTGTTATATATTCAGCTATTAATTAGTTAATATTTTCAATATGTTTATAATTTGGAATTATGATGTAGAGTTTTAATTAATTACGTGATATGCTAAAAATAAAATAGTATTGAAAATAACGTAATTAAAAATGTATATTGTTTTACCAAATTTATAGTACTTAATCAGTATTGAAGATAATAATATAGTTATTAAAGAACTTATTATTAAAATAAAACAATATTAAAAAGCATATACAACATAATTACAAATGTACATTGTTTTAACAAATAATAAAATAGTATTAAAAATTTATATAACATAATTAGGGTTTTTTTTCTTTCGAAAAACTACTTTAGAGCGTCTGCACTGTAAATGCCTACATAAAGAAGTCTTTCAAGATTTTGATTAATGGTTTGTATGTTTTGTAATCCTTTAACGACAATTATAAATGATTGTCGTCTTTTTTGTGCAATTATTACCATTTTCTATGCTCACATTTTTCCAATTTTTTTTTTTAAATTTCATATTTAATAAGTAATCATTTACATATCTCGTGCATTGCACGGGGTGCGAATACTAGTTAAGTAAATAATAGTAAAGGCACTTGCAATGCACGTGCTATATTATAGTTGGAGCAACAGTTTTTCTACTTTTTCTGTACTTATCTAGACGGAAGTTTTATGCTTTGTAAACCATTGTAGGAACTAAATAACTAGTCCAGGCCACTTTGGAAAAACACACATTTTATTTGTGTTTTGTAGCCACAATTTCTTCACTTCAAAAATGGGTAGTGATTGGCGTGTAAATCATATCTACAATTTGGAAAAACATAATCATGTGCTAGGGCTAAAGGTTGAAAATTCATTATCTGCTTTTCATCATGAAGGATACTGAAAAGAATGTCCTTGCACAAATTGGTTGAGACAATAGAGCTCTTGGAACTACTCATCTGGAGTCTATAAAAAGGAAAGGAAATTGAGTAAAGATGGGATCAATTTTTTTCTCCTAAAATTGCTCCTCTGCTTGTTTTTTCTAGTAAATCTGATCCATTAAATTAGCCATGAGATAAACTAACTTATTCATTTGCTTATAAAACTTTTCCTTGTACCAAGAAAAAGCACCGCTTTTTATCAAGAGTAATTTGCATTAGCAATTTTTTACACCCCTTTTTATCAAGAGCGATTTGCATTACCAGATTTTTTCTCATATTGTAAAAAAACAAAAACAAAAACAAAAAATAATAAAAATATCATGTTTCCTTTTTTATTTTACATGTAACCTCAAGAAGGTTGATTCTTAGAACATCTCCAATACATTCGTCAATTGGGAAAAAAGACTTGAGAAGTCAACAAAATTGATAAAATAGATTTAAAATGTCCCTCCAATGCACAATTACAATTAAAATGTTAAGCTGACGCATCTGAAAAAAAATTGACAACGTCAAGTACTCCGTTTGACTGAATGAGTCAGTATTAGTTTGTTTTATAATTATTTTAATTATATTAAAAAGGGACGTGAACATCATGACATGAAAATTTTCGTTGAAAATTATCTCTGATTAAATACTTTTTGATTACTTTCACTTTCATCTTTCATGATTATACTAAATTTAAGATTAATATATGCATTTAATAAATTTAATTTATCAATAAAAAATTATCGCCAAATAAAATTATATAAAATATTAGTCATTGAAATATCTTAACAAAATAACAATAAAAAACAACAATTTAATATTAATAAATAATTTTTTGTCTATAATAATTAAAAAAAAATCTCATAATAAATTTAACTACATAAATAAAATATAAAAATGAGATATAGTCCAAGAAAATTACATTTATAGTTTATAATAACGAAAAGTTTAGGCCCTGTTCTCCTTACTGTTTTGAAGTCGTTTTCTGTTTTTATTTTCGAAAATATTAAAAACGCGTTCTCTTTACTATTTTCGAAAACGCATAAAAAAAAAATTGTACACGAAACGCAAAACGTCCAGAACCTTGTTGTGGGCGTTTTAAGTGTATTTCAATAAAAAAATGTTCAAAACGCGGAAAATAGGTTTTGGGAGTTTTTATTTTATTTTATTTTTTATTTTTATTTTTTAAGAAGTATCCTAGCTTGGAAATAAATTTAAAATATATATATATATATATATATATATATATATATTTTTTTTTTTTGAGATTTATCCTAGCTTGGAACTAAATTTAAATAAAGTTGTTGTTGTTGTTGTTTTTTTTTTTTTTTTAACTAAGCCTAAAATAAAGTTTTATTAAATTCAATATCAACATTACAAAAAAAAATTAAGTGAAAATTCTTGTTATATTTCAAAATATGCTTTGATAAATGGACTCGGTGGTTTTGAAACAACTTATATTTTCTGGATTTTAATAGACCCAGAGCTTCATCAAATCCTGAACCTGACCAACCTGTGTTAATATAGACTCTTAGTGCTCACATTAGTATGTTGCGGGTAATCATATTTTCAGTGTATTGTGAAAGGAAATTTGAGTTTGAACTAGTAGTATTCTGCAAGAAAATTAATTAAAATTAGTTTAAGTAGTATTCTGCAAAATTTCAAACTGAACGTGTTTTTTAGTTTTTCATTTTCAAAAACAATTTTCAGAAATAATAAATCAAACGCGTTTTCAGCAAATTTGAAAATAAAAATAAAAACAAAACATTTTCGAAAATGAAAATACAAAATAAAATACAAACAGAACGCCACCTTAATATTATTAATCATTTTGTGAATAAGTTATTATTTTAAATTTAAAAAATTCCACATAATCAACATATTTAAATGTAGGCGAAATCATTGAAGATAAAATTTAAGACTTCTCCGTCAATTTATTCAAGTTCTTCAAAAGCCCATTAATTTTATTGTCAAGTCAGCCCCAATTGACATAGTGCATATGAGATGCTCTAATGCTACCAGTAAAGTGGTCAGATCCATTAAATATCTTGAAGGTGTTGATAACTTTACACATTCTGTTGTCTTGATCCTCGATTTGTCCTTCAAAAAAAAAAAAAAAAAACTCGAAAGCAATCAACTTTTCAGCAGTAGTAAATGAAAAAATTATGTAGGCATGAACGAAGTTTTAGTTACTTAGATTGTGTTCGGTAATGGCATCTTTGCCATTTTAATTCCAAATTATAATGGACAAAATTTTTCAAATAATTTCTTAACTACACACATTTTCTCTCTTCAATTTTTATCAATGCATTTACCTAGAAAATAAAAATATTACATAAAGATGAAAAAAATGCAACCATGTGAGAACAATCATTGCACTTATTATATAAAAATTGAATCCTTATTAGATACATATAGGTAGTGAATTCATCTACTTGCCATTTACCTGAATCTATATAGGGGATGTATGTAATAATGGTTGATACACACACAAAGTTAGATGCAATATCTTTTACAGAACACATGAAATCTGGTAATCCTAGGCATTTTATATAAGTAGTCTAAGGAATGAAAGTGGAAATTCTCTCAAGTAATTATCCTTGCCTCTATTCTTCTCTAAGTTTCCAAAAAAAAATCATGAAATTAATTAACATTCAATCAACTTAACTATTTTAGGTTCCTGGTAAGATGCTCATTCAAGTCTAGAAGATAACACAAGTTTCTGATCTTCGCTCTAGTTAGTGATATCGGATAGGAACAAAATCATAATATATATCATTTGCGATATCTACCGAAGTTTGAATTCTGATTATAGCATCTCATATTCACGTCTTCTTTTAAAAACTAAAAAATATGAACAAGAGGAGTGACTACCTTCAACTATCAATCCATAGTACACATTAAAATGTATTACACCTTGGCCTTTGCAACAAGCCCAGGACACCAATCTTGCAGTTGGTCTCGTGGGTCTAAAGCAACTGTCCAAGACCTCAATGCATAAGTCGTGCACAAGTCAAAAACCAATATTCATAATGAACAAGTAATGTGACAGCAACTAAAGAACAATGAATTAGTTGATTGTATGAACAAAAGATTTTTTTTTTTTTTTTTTTTTTGCCAAAAGAAATCCTCATTGTTTCAGGGGATGCATGCTAATTAGCTATTCCAATCATTTTATAATGATTATACAAATAAGAAAAGGTATCTTTTCAAGTATGGTGGCATAAAAATCTAGAATATTATCCGAGAAATTAGCTTCTCCCACCAAGTATTCACTGGCATAATTCATTGCTTAAACATTAACCGTACATAATTTGTGAAAAAAAGTCACGCCTATTATAAATATCATAATTTGAATATATAAAAAGCAATGGTTCACAAAATGATTTTAGAAAATAGTAAAAGAACAAATTTTCAAGATGTGGACAAATCCAAAAATAAGACTAAAAATCAAATGAACAAAAACTGTAATGCATTAGTTAAAAAAAAAAAAAAAACATACTTGAGTTGAAGTAAGATACACCAACAATATTGCTCTTCATTCATGAAAGATAATTGTTTTAATTTTCTATAAAATCTGAAAAAAAAAAAAAAAAAATTCAAAACACATGCATGAACTTTGAAGTTTGATTTCAAACATTCATTCCATGTTCAATCAATAGCCTCATTATCAACTTATTTGAAGTAAGAAGAAGTTTAAATCCACTGTTTTAGAAAGGTTTAGGGGAGGAAAGTTCCCAATGGGAGATAAATAAAATAATTGCATAGAGAGAAAGATTGGAAGGAAAGACTAAAGAAGTTGTATAATCCTGTGCTACAAAGCTTTGTACCAAAAATTAAAGTTTTGATGGTGGCCATAAGATGCATGATCACAAGGGGTCCAACAATTCGAAAAATGACCTATATTTTCATGAAGAGAATTAGATTTTTTGAATCATTTTTCAAAAGTAGATTCTAATACAAAATGAAAATCACATCCAAATTATGGTAAAATAATAATGCAAATTCCAAATTTGGGCTATAGAATCAACAATTATTTGAAACAGGAAAGTATATGTTGCCAAAAAGGAAATTTCAAAAAAATGCAAATGCATAGAAATTGAGAGATATTCTAATGTATAAAGAAAGCTACTCTGATATTTATGAAATTGTTTAATCACACTTCGAAGACAAAGATAGCAACAAGAAAAGCCATTGCATGTGATGTGGAAGGCAATGATGTGAAGAAATAATAATTGTTGGATAATGTGTAACATCATTAAAAAAAACTGAATCCCTGGGAACAGGAAACTTGGCAGACAAAATAAGTTAACCAATAAATCAAAATTATGGTCAGACCACATAAATTGACCATCTTTACATACAAAATTATATATATATATATACACCTATTGAGGGTAACACTTTGAATACAATAGGGGTATAGATATATAACAACAGCAAACTGAAATAAAAAGAATTACCTGAACAGCGTCACCCTTTCATGCGATGTCAGCCAAATTGCAAGGAGAAATAACAACATTAGAGAAGTTGGCAGAATAATAATCATATAATCACACACTACAGTCTATGACGGACTAAATGCAGGTCAAATGCTTGGAAAAGACGAGAGATTCTTCATAAAAACTATTCACAAAGGAGAATATGCAAGAGGGAATGGACAATGAAATGACTATACAGTAAAATAAACATAGTAGCAATTGTATGATAATAAACATGTGAAAGTTTAACGGTTATATAAAAAATGTGTACGCATGAGACTCACCATTTTGCGGATGCCAGGAGGGGATTCTGCAAATGTATCATCACAAAACATAGCATCTGATCTCTCACTCTGAATTGTTTGATGGAAAATTTCAGAGATCATTCTCAAGAGAAAACCAGCACATGAGGCAGGATTATGCACATACCAATTATGGACACCAATACAGTCAAGTATAAATCCACAGACATGCATCGTAGTTCAGAGAAAAACAAACATCAAACAGAGTTTACCTTCCTAACAAAGTAAGAATATAAGCTCTAAACATAAACTGTAGAAAGGGAAATAGAAGTTGCATAACTTTGGAGTACTCTCCCCTAGTCCAAGATAAAAATGATATTGAAAATGATTTCTTAAATTCTATTCAATCAGCATAAAGAAATGTTTTACATCAGAGAAATATATACAACAACGGATTAATCTAGAACCTAAAATCTTCATTGTACACGTAATAAAAATGGATCTAGGGTTTCTGGAATTCTTGTGTACTAGTCTGACTGTGATTCCAACAAACAATGGTGTGACTGGAGTGTATGTTTTAGGTGTAGTATGAGAGAGGGGGTATAAGACGTGTATGTGTGAGTATGACACTTTTACAAAAGAAGTGTTTTACTACAACTTATAAAAATGTGTTGGGTAAAGAGAAGTGTGTTAAAATAATTTTACAACTTTCCTTAGATAAAACGTGATTCCTCTCTTCTCCTTCGTTCTTCTTTTTCTTTGATGTTAGCTGGGCCACATAATCCAACTCCCCCCATAAGATGGATGGTGGAGACACGATTCCAAGCTTATCCTTCAACATGGACAATCTTGTACTAGAAAGAGCCTTGGTGAGAATGTTTGTTGTTTGGTCGGAGGTAGGTACATATTAGACTTCGAGTTCTCCCCTAATCAATTTATCTCTGATAAAATGGAAATCCAATTCAATATGTTTAGTGCAAGCATGATATACTGGGTTTGATGCCAGTGCACTCGCACTCTGATTAACACACCATACGACTGGAGTTGTCATGGTTCTAACATTAATTTCCTTGAAACGTGACTGTGTCCATGATAATTCAGATACAGCTGAAGCTAGTGCTCTGTATTCAAATTTAGTACTTGATCTGGATACAACAATTTGTTTCTTTGAGGACCAAGAAATTAAGGTTTTCACCAGAATAGATACAGTAGGCACTGACTGATCTTCTATCATCTAGGCAGGATGCCCAGTCTGCATCTAAATATGCATTCAGGTTCAAAAATTCACTCCTTTTTATCCATAATCCTTGATTTGTTGTTCCCTTTAGGTACCTGAAAATACGTTTGAGTGCTGTCCAGTGTGGATTGGTAGGAGCTTGAAGGTATTGGCTTAGTTTGTTAACTGGATAGGTAATATCAGTGCGTGTGTGAGATAGGTATTGGAGACCTCCCATTGCACTTTTGTAGATGGATGGATTTGGTAGGGGATCTCCAATGTCTTCTGATTGAGAGATAGGTGTGGGTGACGGTTCGAGGTTTTGGAAATTGGATCTTTTTAGCAGATCATCAGTGTATTTAGCTTGTGTAAGAAATATACCTCTTTCATTTCTTTTTACTTCAATTCCCAGAAATTGACTTAATTCACCCATGTCCTTAAGAGTAAATTCAGTGTTCAACATTTGAATTATCTCCAGATTCTAATCTTTGTTACCTCCTGTGATGATTATATTATTAACATAAATCAAGATAAACACAGTCCCTGTAGCATTCTTAGAAAAAAAGAGAGAGAGGAGTCAACCTTGGATTGTGAGAAATTCCAGTTAACAAATGTGGTTTTTAGCTTGTCATACCAAGACCTTGGTGCTTGCAAGCCCATATAAGGCTTTGTTTAATTTGCAGACATAGGAAGGAGTCTTAGTATCAACAAAATATTCTGGTTGTTGCATTTAAACTTCCTCAGCCAAGTCTCCATTCAAGAAGGCATTATTTATGTCTATCTGTCTCACACTCCAATCAAGAGAAATAGCCATGGTTAGAATGATTCTAAGTGTTGAGGGTTTTAACACTGGATTGAAAGTTTCATAGAAGTCCACACCCGGTGTTTGGTGAAACCCTTTGACAACTAATCTTGACTTTAGCCTTTGGACCGAGCCATCTCCATCTCTTTTAACCTTATACACCCACTTATTTCCTACTACATTCATACCAATTTTCCATGGAACTAGATTCCAAGTTTTATTTTCCATCAAAGCATCAGACTCAGCCTCCATCGCATTTTCCCAGCCCTCAGATTCCCATGTCTCTTTTGCATAACGGGGTTCAATTGTTTCTGGTTTTATTGTTCCAAGAAGGACTTTGGGTTTAAAGATACCATCTTTTGTTTTAGTTATCATAGGGTGTCTAGTTGAAGAAATAGGGAGTTGTTGAGAAAGGGGTGGTTATGTTTCTGTAGGTGCAGACCAGATTGGTTCAGTATTGATAGATGAGGTATTATCTTCTGGAATAGGGCTAGGATTTGAGATTGAGTTTGGAGATGTAGGTGAGCTCATTGTGTTGTTATGATTTTCTGTATGGTCATTGTTTGAGTTCTGAATTGAAGTGTCAGAAGAGTTCAAGTGATCCTGTAGGTTATAGCCTTGATTGTCTCTACCAGTATTTTGTGATTCTAAGTCATTGAATAAAAATGGAAGAGTGATAATAGGATTCTAAATGTCTGAGGGATTTGATAAATTATTAGGATCTTTTGATGGACATCCAAGTGATTGAAAAGGCAAGTTATGTTCATTAAAAATGACATGTCTTGAGATATAGACCCTTCCTTCTTTGTTTAAGCATTTGTATCCCTTATGAGTTGGACTGTACCCAATGAAAATACACTAGTTGAATGAAAGCTAAATTTGTGTTGTTTGTAGGAGTTTTAGAAATGGATAACATGCACAGCCAAATGGTTTTAGAAAGGTGTAATCAACTGGTTTCAAAAACAGAGTTTGATATGGTGATTTCATGGTCAGAACTGGTGTTGGTAGTCTATTAATCAGGTAGACACTGGTCTGAAATGCCTTCCACCAGTAGGACAGTGGCATTTTGGCCTGAGAAAGCAGTGTAAGGACTGTTTCAGTCAAGTGCCTGTGCTTTCTCTCCACTCTACCATTTTGACATGAAGTATGGGAGCATGAGTGTCTAAAAACTATCCCAAATTTAGAATGAGTAAAATTTCTTAATTCTCCACCCCAATCTGACTAGAGAATTTTGATCTTTTTGTCAAATTTATTTTCAACCAACGTTTTGAATTGAATGAATAAATGCATTGCTTTAGATTATTTTTTTTCATTGGATACAACCATGTGTACCGGATAATATCTAAAGCCAGAATTTGATGTAATGGGGGCTGGTCCCCATACATCTATGTGGATTAATTCCAAGGGATTCTGTGCACGAGAGTTTGAAGAATTAAATGGGTGGGACTTGCCTACTTGACAGTGTTCACATAAAACTTTTTCATTCATAGGAAGTTTGACTTTACAACTTTTGAGAATTTCAGACAGGACACTGGTAGATGGATGACCTAATTTCTTATGCCAAGCATCTAAACTGGATACAACGGACTCTTTATTGACGCTGAAAATAGACTTAGATGACTTGACTTCACTAGATTCTTGATACTTAGTTTTTTGGATGTTAAGCTGGTAGCGACCTCCTTTAAGATTGCCTTCCAGGTTCACTTTCTTCGATGGTTTTTCCTTCACACAGCAATAGTTAAAGTGAAATTCCATGAATTAATTGTCGTCATAGGTAATTTGAGAAACACTTAGAAGATTTTTTATTTAATTTTAGTAACACATAAACATTTTTTAAGTAGAAGTGGTTTGGATTCTGATAGAGTAGGAAGTGAAAGTGTGCCAATGTGTGAGATGTTGAGAAGGTTACCATTTCCAACCATGATCCGATCTGGGCCATTGTAGGGTTCACTTTGGTTAAGGTTTGTGTTGCTATCAGTGATGTGGTGACTTGCCCCTGTGTCTGCAAACCAGGATGGATCATTGAGGATAGCTGGAGAAGCAACATAGGCAGATGATGATGTTGAGTTGTTGTTGTACAGTTGAGGGGCTGAACCATTGTAAGTTTGATTCATTCTACAGTAGCAAATGCTTACTTTTTGGCCAACTTTCCACATATTTGACAAGTAGGTCTATCACCTTGATACACTCTTCCTCCTCGGTGTCTACCACCTCTGTTGAACTGATTCCCAGATCTTCCTCCTTGGCCATAAGAGTTACCTCTACTTGAAAAATGGTTAAGTGTTGGCCTCTGAGCCATATTAGTTATTCCTTGACTCAGATTTATTCCAGCCATGTCATTTCTGAGAGCACTTAGTTGTTCAAGTCTACTTTCAAACATCATCAAATGTTGCTTGAAATTCTAGATTGACTTGAGTTGTGGTTGCGCCTTCTGCACCATCTTGTACAGTGATGTTCTTAACTTGACAAACATTGCTACCATTAAGGAAGCCCTCAAGATGAGACATTTTATAGTAGGTAGAATTATGTTTTTCCACGACATATAATTATTTTTATCTAACTTGACAGGCGGGATTTGACTTAAATTTGAGCTGGAGCTGGAATTTTGGTTACCTCCCAACTGTGGAGGCACCTGGGTGTTGTTGCTAGTGTTTGAGGCATTTGAGGTGTTATTAACATGGCTAGCTCTGATACCAAGATAAAAATGATATTAAAAAATATTTTTTAAATTCTATTCAATCAAATAAAGCAATGTTTTACATCAAAAAAATATATACAACAACGGAATAATCTAGAACCTAAAATCTGCAATGTACACGTGTTAAAAATGGATCTAAGGTTTCTAGATTTCTTGTGTACTAGTCTGAGTGTGATTCCAACAGAAAATGATGTGACTAGAGTGCGTGTTTTAGGTGTAGTATGAGAGAGGGTTTAAGACGCACGCGTGTGTGTATGACACTTTTACAAAAGAAGTGTTTTACTACAACTTATAAAAACGTGTTTGGTAAAGATAAGTGTGTTAAAATAATTTTACAACTTTCCTTGGATAAAACGCTATTCCTCTCCTTCTTCATTCATCTTCCTCTTTGATGTTAGCTGAGCCACATAATTCAACTTTCCACCAGTTCCAGAAGGCCTCTTCAAACCAGAAAGGCCATTTTGCAAAGGAGATTTCAAAACGTAATAAAATACAAAATAAAAGGTAAGTATAAAAGCTAGAATTGTAAACGATGAATCATCAGCTGCTCAATGAGTTATAAAATTGGATTAATCAGAATGAAAGAGAGTTTAACATTGTTAGCACACAAATCACAACTGAATGGTTCAGAATGAACCATAGAGAGTATCGAACACAAACAATGTTACATCAACCTTGTACCTTTTATAAAAAAAAATCCCAATTTAAACTCCAAAATGACTGGATTTCCAACTAAGCCTTCTGTTCGGCTAGATGTAAAATAGAATTGAAATTATTTGGTTGATTTATTTGTATTTTCTAGGTAAGATGTGTGGTTAAAAATTGGAAAGAGAAAATGTGGATGGTTAAAAAGTGGTATGAAAAATTGTGTAAATTAAATTTGTGGTCTTTTTGTCTTCTAGCCAAATCAATTATTGTCGTCGAACGAGGCCTAAGTACTATGAAATTCACTTTCACCTATGCAAATTGTAATTATATTTCTTTTCTTTTTGCTTTCTATTATACAACAATTGGTAATAATTACAAAGCAAGGAATAAGTTAACGGAGAGAGATAAAATGGTTAGAGTTTGATGCCACAACGTGGAATTAAATATGACGGAAACGGTAAAGGTGGTGGTACAGGTAGAGGTAGCGGAGGTGGTTGTGGGGGAGAAAATGCTTATTCTGGTGGTGATGATATATTGGGTCTCCTCACTGTCGCTGTGTTCAACGTCGGTGAAGGCAATGTGATTAAGCCCCTTTTTCAGAAATTCATAGCGAAGAAGGCACAAAAATTTTCTGGGAATGGGTCGTGAGATTTTACTTGGAGAGAGAGAGAGGAGAGGAAGTGAAAGAGGGGAAATAGGGGGAAACAATGGAAGAAGGAGAAGAAGACGATGGTTGCGTAAGAGAAAAAGTTGGAAAGCAATGTGGTAGGGAAAAGTCTATATCGGCTTATAATCCTAGCTCAACAAACCGGCTTCCTGGCTTATAATCGGCTTCAGACACATACTTGGCTTCAATGGCTAAAATGGAGTTAATTGTTTCAACGCACACTGAACTTTGAGTAATGTCACGTTTCACTCACTGAACTTCAATTTGCACCCACTTACTCATCGAACTTTACAAAAGTGTATCCTGTTACTAACCTATAGATTTTCGGTTATAACATCATTCTATGTGGAGAACGGTAGTACATCTAGCAGTTATCTTCCACCTTATCTTCAACATGTATCACCAAACAAAACCTAACCTATTACACACATGATTCTCACCTGACACCTCACGCAAAATTAGAAGTTGTGACTCCCATCTCCCCGAAAGCAAAAACGAACCTAGCCCCCAAAATCCGACATTTCTACACACAATCAAAGGAATCCATATACTTAAATTGTAACTTGGGTATGAAGATTACAATGTCGAAAGCAAGCCCACTGCATTTCTCTCTAGGAACCCCAAAATCCAATTTGCGCACTATCGAAAGACATAGACGGTTGATTTATTTTTTGCGACACATGGAGAGACTACATCAAGGTAAATCCAACTTTTGGTCGGTATTATCTTAATATTAACAGCTTTCTCAATTTTTGCTCGAACACGTAGAGAGACAACTGCAATATCGCGTTATTTGTTAATATACTGTTTGGATTGATGCATTTGTGACTTTTTGTGTTTTAGATTAACTCTAAATGGGCACCATTTTTTACAAAAAATTGTGAATTACGTTGCTGTATTGATATTATAATGGGCACTTTCTCCATTTTAGATTATTTATTTTTGTTCATTTACTATTTGGATTGATGAGTTTGTAACTTCTGATGTTTAAGATTAACTGTAAATGGGCACCATTTTAACAAAATTGTGAATTCTGCTGCTGTATTGATATTATAATTCTTTAGGATTTCATTTAATTTTTATGTTTGTAGGAAAGAACAAAAGCATTTGTCATAGCTGTAGACTTTCAAGGCTATGGGATTGTCCCAAAAAAAAAAAAAACGACGATGTACACATTTGGTTGAGGGATATGTCAAATGGATGGATGTTGAAAAGAAGACCGAAAACATAGGTCGGTTAATCTTTTGTTGCACTCGAGAGTGCGGGTATTTCGATTGGGATGGAGCTAAATCGAGGAAGAAGAAAGACTTTGAAGAAGACCAATCTAGCAATGCTGCCAATGCAATTGAGAATCTTTCTGGTCAGTTCAAGAATGTTGTCCAGATTGCGGACAAGGAGGTCATCGAGATTAATGTTCTCAAACCTGGACCTCGGACCGGACCGACCGGTCCACCTGAAAAACCCTTGACTCGGTCCAAAAATCGGGTTACAAAATATTAAAAACCCGAAGCTAAGAAAATTGGAGGAAACTCGAGCGAACCGACCGGTTTTGGAACAACCTGTTGAACCGGTACCGTGTTTCATGAGTTTAATTTCAAGAAACTTTTAAACTCAATAATAGGAGGTTGCATTGGCCACCCCCAACTAAAGATTTTAATAGCTGAAGAGAAGTTATATAGAGTTTTGGCCACCCCAAACTAAAGATTTTAATAGCTGAAGAGAAGTTATATAGAGTTTCTAAGAGACCACGGCACCATGTTTTTCCTATATAGGATTGCTGATTTGTTTTTCCCACAACATTTTTCATTCTTAACATTAATTTTACTTGAAAAGCACAAAATTTATTGCCAATTGAATTGGCCTTAGAACCTTCTGTCCTCTCATATTACCTGAGTTCGAATCTCTATGGGCTAGGTTTTGGGATTTTTATTTTCTTTTGTATTCTTTCTTTAGGTTTGCTTTTCTTTTTCATGAGTTAAATACTTAAATTACTTTTAGCATTTTTTATAGGTTAAAATAATTTTACCGTTTAAAGTTTAAAACAATTATAATATAATTAACAAGAACTAATCTCAATTTTATTTGAATTACTACTCCTAAAATTAAAAAATATTATTACTATAATGTTTTATATTTTGTGTATATTTAATTTTATGTAAAAAAATCTAGTTTTATATTAAAAATTATTTAACGTCTTAAAAATAATTAGGATGATATTAAAAATCTCAAATTTTAAAAAAAAAATCACAACTCTCAATTCTTATTATCTGATTTTTTTTTTTTCAATAATTTTATTTAACGACTCGGGTCGACCCCAGATCGACCCACTGACCTTTTCATTTTCTTGGGTCGATACCCAGTCCGGGTTTTGAAACATTGGTCGAGATATCCATGAATATTACAGTCCATCGAACTTAGGGGGATAACGTTGAGGAAGGCAACGAGTTTAGAGATTCAACGTTAGTCAGTGAATTTAACATTAGCTATGAAATTATATCTCAAGTACTAAGAACTGCAAATCTGTATTTCAAATATCCATGTAATGCTATGAAATTATGAATTCATGTATTATTATGGTTTATCTAAATTTTAGCAGCTTTTGAATTAATACTGTGTCATTTTTACGCAATGTTGATCCCCCCCCCCCAATGCTATCCCTTTTATATATGTTTTGAATAAATGGTCTTGCTGATACTTTGTTGTGAATTACATGGAGCACACATATGATAGTCTTGTTGATACTTTATGGATATGTAACTTTGATTTTTTGTGGAATCATTCTAAAAAATTATCACATGATATTGCCAGATTGGGTGCACTATATCCCCCTTCCAGAGCACAATCCTCAATTGATATAATTCGACAATGAACATGAACACCATAACCTCCATTTCATTAATGTCACTTGGATCTTAAAAGTAAAATATACACCAGAAAGTTCCAACAGCCCCCACATCCAACACTATTTGTGGCAATTATGATCGTCTTTCAAGAGCTACATACCCAAAAGTAATATATATTAGCTACAAAATGGAACACCGTTTGGCATTGTTACTGATGTCGTTAACAAAAGAAGCTTCCAAGTTCGATTCTGCTAGTCCATCAACCAAATTTACTTTCGTGCCTTGATCTCCTTCATGTTGTTTGTTCAAAGCACTATCATCGATCAACATCTTGTTGAACACTTCAAACAAATTGTTCAGTAAACTCTAGAAAACGATACCTAACCTCATCGCCATATGATTTCTCCGACAACAATCCCTTAGATGATGGACATTTCAATCCATCAATCTCATTGTCTTCATTACGTATCTCTTCTTCGTGCTCCAAACATTGACATTCATTTGCCCCTCCATTACAACCTAACTCAAGTCCATTAGTCACATTTTTCACAAATAACAAATTATCTTCACCAGATGATATTTCGTTATCAGAGTCCATGAAGTCCGAGTCTTCATCTGTATCTGTCATTCAAACAAGAAGACTGATTTCATTATTTACTCTACTGGCCATTCCACTTCGAAATGAAAAGAACATAAAAATTGAAAATAACTTGAGCAAAATTAGTTTTCCGAATCAATTTTTAAGACCAGAAGAAAAAAGAATCGAAAGCCGCTTCAACGGAATTTATTTCAATTTTACCTTCTTATCACCTATTTTCCTTTTTAATATGTTATAATTTTTAATTAAATTTATTTTTTAATATGTTTCTTACATATATTTTATATGAAATTCAATATATAAATTAATATATTTTATTTTTCCTTATTTTTTAAACATACCATTTTTTATCAAAATGACGATAATGATTAAATTTTCTACCAATTTATCATTGGTGGTAAAAAGTTGATAGCAAATAATTAATTATTTTGCAATATACTTATTAAAGAACCTACTCATTTATTGACATATTAGAAAGTAAAAAATTCAATGATTTTATTTATTTGTTTTCAAACTATTGATTCAAAATCTTTATTTCTAACTTAACAAATTTATATAGCATGGATTTTTTATTTTCAAATATATTAATCCAAAATTTTCATTTTCAATTTAACACATTTACATAGATGTGACATTTATTTATGTTCAAATATATTAATACAATTTTTTTCATTTCATACATAACACATTTACATAGATATCACATTTATTTATGTTCAAATATATTAATCCAATTTTTTCATTTCCTACATAATACATTTACATAGTTATTACATTATTTATATTCAAATATATTAATCTAATTTTTTCATTTTCAATGTAATACATTTACACATAGTACATTTATTATAAATCTTACTAAATATGTAATAAATAATAATTTTTCCTATAAAAATATTTATCTTTTCTTTATTTTTTTATACATAAAAGTAGAAATGAAGGGAGAGAGTCATTAAATGCATTTTTTCCTCCAAAATGACTATCTCTCCTCATTTTTACTTATACTAGTATTTTCACCCGTGCGATGCACGAGAATATATTTATAATGGTGATTTAGATCAAAATTAGTTACACTTTGATTAAGCAGAATATTTTTGAATAATCATTTTAAAATAAATTTAACAAAATTTCTGAATTACGGATTTTGAATACTTTTTTATAACAATCGAAAATTATCTATTTATTTTTTAAATTAGATTTATGATGATTTTGATGTAAACTAGTATTCGCACCTGTGCGTTGCACGGAACAAAAAAAACTATAATTATTAATTAATGAATAACTAACTAAATATATTCAATAATTAATGAAAATATGAGAAATATATAACAAAAACAATTAAATTCATATATTATGAGAAAGAATATGAAGAAACAAAAAAGTATTCAATAGCAAAATTCAATGTAAATTAAAAAAACTTCTTTAAAAATAATAATTGTGGTTCATAATTTTTAAACAATTACGATTCATGGTCATTGCATACAATACAATTAAAAAAAATGTATATTATAGGAGAATATATGGTTAAAAAGTGGAGATTTTTTTTATATCATGTATAGAATACCTCATTAATAAAATATAGTTAAAAACGAAATTTAAAAAATGAGATGTGAATTAATGAATGCCAAACATAATTCAAAGAATGATAACAGGAAAAAAATGTTTTCCCAAAGAATGAATAGACATAATTTCTTTATTGGACTTTATTATATTAATCCTTAAAATTTAAGATATTAAAACTTTCCAATTAAATCGTGCAGAACATCAATCAATACATGAAAATGAATTGAACGTGTATTAAATTTATTTATGGAAAATAACAATATTTTTTATTTCTTGCGTTAATGTTGCTCAACGTTACAAATAATATTTTTGTAGATACTTTTAGTAATGTCAAAATATAATAATGATAAAAAAAAAATCTATTTCACAAAAGGAAATTGTTTTTTTTTTTTTTTTTTTTTTTTTTTTTTTACATTCTTGAATGTTATATAATTTGTTCTTGAAATCCATATAAAAATGATCCAATTAATGAATCAATGTATTATAAAATTGATTAAACAATTTGTTAGTACTAATGCACTGATTCTCGTGTAGTGGGGAATGAGTGTCAATGCAATGATGTTGATATAATTGATATTTAATGATCTTAAATCAAACAAATAAATTTCATATTTTGACCGAAAAATAAAAATAAAATGATGTCAGCAGTTTTGACAGGAAAACTTGGCCAAATATCTTGTTATTATATATATTAAGATTAAGATTAAGATTTTTCACCTTTTTTCACACAAAAAAAGAATGAAGCATCTCTGTTTAATAATTAAAAACACATTTGTTTTTTTTAAGAAAAGTAAAAAAATAATTTCAAAAAGTCCTTTATTTTTTAATTGGAACGAAGTATCTCCGCTCGATAAAATATTTTTAAACAACATATTTCTTAACTACTTTTTAATCACACATATTTTTCTCTCAATTTTTCAACAACTAATTTTTACCTCGAAAACATCATATTCTTTATTTATTTATTTTTTTAAAAAAAAATTAACTACAACAAAAGTGTAATTCAAATTTGCAATTATTACACTTTGAAGTTTGGATTGTTCAATCATTACATTTTAAATAGTTTCAATTCTCATTGCACTTTACCCTCTGTTCAGAATATTAGTTTTTTTTTTTTTTTTGGTTTATAAATTCAACAATTTTTTAACCACATTTCTTTTTTCTTTCTAATTTTTAACCTTCTAAATTCCTCGAGATCTCTGTGCGGAACAGTAAATAAACTAATTTTTCCCACAAATTCCGTCGCAGAACAGTGACGAGTCTTTTTTTTTTTTTGCAAAAACTTTCTAAATTTAGGAAGTAGTTTTCAGCAGAAAAGTGTGTGTATTTTTTGTGATGATTACTTTGTTTTTATAAATAGATAGTTAGATATATATATATATATATATATATATATATATATATATATATATATATATATATATATTATATAAAATTAATTTTTATTATCCAAATAAAAAAAATTGAAAAATACTTCATTGTTACTAAAAAAAATTGAAAAGTATCATAAGTATCATACTGTGATACTAGTATATTTGAGAAGTATCAAAAGTATCAGATTGTGATACTTCACGTGATTATGAAATATTTTTCAGTTTTTATGATTTTATTATAAGTAATTTTCAATTTTTATAAAATTCAAGTAAATTTCAATTTGATCCCTAAAAGTAGTGTAATTACGTGAATAGCCCATATTTTTTCTTATTTTACTGCCACCCTGAGGCCTGATAATTCTATGGACGCCCAATTCTGTTGAAATTTTCTCCCATAAACCTTATTTCTCATTCTTCTCCATGAATCTCTGCTATCTCATTTCTAGGAATCCTCATGTGGGGTCACCTGCCTCAATCTTACCGTTCCCACTCCCATTCCACTCTATTCATAACACTCACACGAAACTTCAAACCAGATTGAGGTTGAGGTTGAGATTGAGATTGAGATTGGAATGCAATTCCAAGTCCGTTAGAGTGGAATTGAGTTCCGAAGGCAGTAATACCAACGTTATTAGCACAAATGATAGTTTAGAGGAGTTTAATAAGAGTAATAGTAGTATATGGGAAGAATCTGAGTACGTGGAGGTGATTGGAATAGGAAGTCGGACAGATGCAGCGCTTGACTTCTGCTCTGGGTCTCCCATTCTTTCCCCTACTTTGAGATTTTGGTATGTTCGAGAATACCCTTTTCAAGTGCATTGTTATATACGACTATAAACTGGCATTTGGGTGTACTTTCTCGAGCTTTAGAAATTGGGTTTGTGTTTACTCATGCTATGATGCCTATGGAAATACGCAGATTATTGCCTTAAATTTTTCACTAACGGTTTAGCATCAAAGCATAACATACAATATGCAATGCTTCAGTTATTCTGAAATGGACAAGAATACAGTTTATTTGTATTTTTTTTTATTATTATTATTTTTAACTCAATAAGTGGACATCAAAGTTAGTTTTGGGCTTGGCACTATCATCCCCATTTTTGAAATAATAACATTTCGTGAGGCAAGTGAATCAGTTGTTCTGTATTGGTGTTGTTTCTCAATTTCCAAAGTCTGCTGGTAAAATGTGGATATATAGTTTCCTAAATAACAAGTTACCAAACTATTAACTTGATGAGTGACAAAAGTGTTGCTTCTGGAGGGAGATTAAATGTAGACTAAGGTTTAAAGCATCTGTATCTATGAATTTGTTTGAATTTATGCTAGGCTGGTAAACTATAGTAGCCATATGTTTATTAAGATTGTTAACTGAAAGGTATTGGGGAAAGCCGAAAGCAATCTTAATATAGGTATGTCAAATCTCACCTGATGAATTCAGTTCTAGACCAAAACATCAACCTATAGCATTCGGGGTTAAACTGAAATTTTTAGGGGATTGGGGTTCAAACCCCTGCACCAGGGTTGCAAACCTATGAGTAGGGGATCGAACTCCAAGTAATCTGGAACTCTGTTTCTCTTGCCAAAATTATCCGTCATAACCACTGAAAGTGTTTCTTCTATTTTTGGAAGATTCTAATATTTTGAGCTGAAGTTAGTAAGTGCAAAACTTTACCTTCTAAAGGAAGAAGGCTTTTGTAGATCGAAAGGGGGTGGGCTGAAGAAGCTCTAGGTAGACAAATTATCAAGGTAAAACATGATCACAGACATTGAAGTACTGCTTATAGAGAGAGAGATTAAATGTAGACTGCAGTTTAAAACATTTGTATCTTAGAATATGTTTGGATTTATGCTTGGCAGGTCAATTTTTCTATTCATGTGCTTATTAAGCAATTGAAAGGTATTGGGGGATAAGAGAGATCTTCAAATGATTTCCATGGATTTAGTAAGATAAAGCTTATAATTGCTACCACAGAGAAATATTTTTGGTTGGCTCAAGGAAAAACTGAGATAAGAATGTGTATACCAAGATGCTAAGCCCATGTTTGGTAGCACTAGTTTTTTAGATTTTAATCTATTTCAAAGTCAACATTTAATCTTAGCCACACTTTTTATGGAACCCACAACTTTTCAACCACACGTCTCATCAAATTTTATCAAAATCTACTAAAAATCTGATTTTTATCAATATCAAATGGGGGCTAAATATTATATAATCAATGTTAACTAGAGGAAATGCTGAACTGAAACTTATAACTGCTCTCAAATAAGAAGATAGAGCCCTGTTTGGTAGGAATTATAATCTAAATTTTAATTCAAGTCAAATTAAAAAATTAATATCAAATACAGATTTTATGGGACTCGCAGCTTTTCAACCACACATTTTTATCAATTTCTATCAAAATCTACTAAAATTTTGATTTTAATTTCCACCAAACAAGGGCATAATGTTTATTGATTCTGGGAGTGATTATAGTTAATCAAAACTAATTGCAGATCATTTGTTCATAAAAACTCAATGTCACAGCCCCCAAATCGTAAGGGAAAAAAAATTGAGAAATACTATTTTTTTGGCTAATCTAGCAGAATAGATAAACTTCTGCACATTGGACAAGACTTCAGTAAGTTGGGTTTAATTTGTCTACCTCTTCTACTCAGTTTAAATCTATAATCTATTATTTTCAACTCCTGGCATTATTTGTTCATAAACAAGGGGAAACTCCTTGCATTATATCATTACACTGGTTAACACCTTCAATGGGCTACTGTCTTCTACTCCTTTGTAACTAACAAATTATTGACCCTTGGAAAAGTTAATGAAGCTTTGCATTTATGGTTCTCTGATTCTTATTGAATAAAAGATACTGCTAAGCACGGTTGAACAAAAAAGTTTCATGTGCCATTTTAACAAAGAGTGGTTTACACCAGCAACCGAATTAAATTTCTTATGCATGACTAAACTATAAATGGCTCTCGTAGAAGAGGTGGTGATCTTTTTGAGAGAGTCCTATATAATTCTATTTGTGCAGTGAATGAAACCAATGATTAATACATAGCACGATGAACAACAATTTGAGTATAAGAATCTACGGAAGACGTGCATAAAAGACGCAAAATTCAAAATTCTACAACTTTTGATTTGGAGCAGTTTTTTATGTTGATTATTTCATTTGACTTAGCCCCTGTTTGGTGTACGAGTTTTGAACAATTTCCACACAAAACTCATTTTCAACTACGCATTTTTATGGGATCCACAACTTTCACATTTTCAATCTCTTTTCAACCATACATTCTTCCAAAATTTCTCCAAAATCTCCTACACCCACGGGCTCTTAATCATCTTGTTTTGCATTGATTGCAAATGAGAGAGAGAGAGAGATTGGTTATTTATTAGAAAGTTAGTGAGGGACACGAAAGAGAGGCATTACCCACAGAACAATTACATGAAGTTAGATGTGGTACCGTGTGATACAATTTTTATGCAATTTTAGGTTGCTAGTAATTGTCCTGTAAAAATTGTTCTGTGTCTCTGATTTTCCTGTTTTCTTTTGTTCTGAGGATGTGATGTTTAGCTTCTCAGCCTTTTCAATTTCACCGAGCTGTTCAATTTTGAATCTTATCATGCTATTCCTGCCATTATATGTTATCTGACCTATGAAGCAGTGAACTACTCGTCCGAGCTTTCGAGTTGTATGTTTGTTGTTACCCATGTATCTTACAATTTACAATCTGAATGTTTTTGAATTTGTTTTAACCCCCATTACATATTTGAACTTGTCTGCTAAAATCCAATGAACTGTATTGCAGGAATATTCTTAGAAAAGATTCAGTGAAAGTGCAATTGACACAAAGGTTCAGTACACAAGGTTGAGTGTTCTCTTCTCATAGAATTTCCTTTTCAGTTGAAATTGTGTTTTATTTTCAATATATGGTTATTTGACTAACTAGTCTCATTGTTACACCTTAATGCAAAGCACTTTATGAAGTTTTAGTTATTTACTTCTATAACTGCTGGATGCCACTAATTCCTGTGGATCTGTTGGCACCAGAACAGAATTGAATATTTGCTCAAGCATTTGGATGATTTCATTGTAATAAGAGTTATATTTTGGGATAATTGGTGGATTAAAATCAAATTTTTAGTAGATTTTGAAAAAATTGATGAGATGTGTGGTTAAAAAGTTGCGGATTCCATGAAATATGTGGTTGGGGTTGATTGTTAACTTTGATTTAAATTAAATCTAGATTTTAATTTATACCAAACAGAGTCTTTCTTTCCTTACACAAATTGGTTTATACAAGTAAAGTACAAGAATGAATCAATATACAGTAGTCCCTAAATATACAAGCCCATTACTTTTATTACATATATACTTATATTCTAACTCATCCCTAAGTCGGTGCATAGATATCACACATCTTAAACTCAGATAGTGACGTATGGAATGGACTATTAGCAACTCCATGTGTCATTATATCAGCCAATTGGACTGCACTCTTAATATATGAAACTTTTATATTTCCAGAGTCGAGGTTATCTTTGATGTAGTTTCCATCTAACTCAATGTGTTTTGTTCGATCATGTTGTATCTGGTTATTTGCTATTTCAATAGCAGTTGTATTATCACTTTAAAGTGACATGGGTTTGTTCGGTCCAAATCTCAAGCCATAAGAAGTATTTTCAGTCAAGTAAGCTCAGTGGTTGCATGATGTAAAACACAGTATCTGCTTGAGCACTAGATAGAGATACTATCTTCTGTTTCTTGCTCCTCTAAGTAACCAAATTTCCTCCAACCAGTGATACATATACTGACGTAGATTTCCTATTCAATCTTGATTCAACAAAGTCAATTCGTGTAACCCACAATATTAAGATGTCTGTGCTTAGAGAACAAAATACCTTTGTTTGGAGATGATTTTAAATATGCCAAGATGCGATTTATTAAGTTCATGTGCTAGTCACCCAGATTGTGCATAAACTGATTCACAACACCGTTAGCGTAGGATAAATCCAATCTTGTGTGGTAAGATAAATCAATTTCACCACTAACCTTTGATATCTCTCTTTGCTTGTGGAGGTCTGGTTAGAGTAGATAGATAGATAGTTCATAGTCCACCTCAATAGGTGTTCTGTAGGCTCACAAGCAGACATCCCAATTTTAGCCAAAAGATCTAGTTCATACTTCCGTTGAAAGAGAAAGACTTTGCTTAGAGCGAGATACCTCAATACCCAAGAAGTATAAAGTACCCAAATCCTTCATTTCGAATTCTTTAGCTAGAAAATTTTGAAGCTTCTCTTCATTGGGATTACTATTAGTAGCAATCATATCATCGACATACATAATAAGTAGTAATGTAGTATGATATCCCACTGTCTTTCCTATAAAACAGAGAGGGATTTGTCAAGGCTTGTTTGAAACCATATCTTTTTCATTGAGCAACTCAACCTACTAAACCAAGCCCTTGGTGACTGCTTCAAACCACAAATGGCCTTTTTTAACTTACACACTTTACCTTCTAGACGTGTAAATCCCAGAGGTAGATCCATAAACACCTCCTCGGTCAGATTACCATGGAGTAAGACATTGTTAACATCAAACTGTCTCAATGGCCAATCTAAATTAATGGCTAAAGATAAGACGAATCTAACGGTATTCATTTTTGCCACCGGTGAAAAAATTTCTTGATAGTCAATCTCATAAGTCTCTGTAGCATTTAGCAATTAGCCTAGCCTTGTATCTTTCCACTGAACCATCAAACATGTACTTTGCTGAAAACACCCATTTACAACCTACTATCTTCTTCCCTGAGGTAACTCGACTATCTTCCAAGTAGAGTTCTTTTGGAGAACATTCATCTTTTCTACTATAGCAGATTTCCACTTAGGATCTTCAAGAGCTTCCCCAAAATGACTATGAATCGACACAGAAGATAATTGGAGAGCAAATGCATGGTGATTCTTGGATAAGTGATAATAAGAAATATAATTAGAGAAGATAGATAACATTATAAGAAGATTTTAAGAAACGTAACATATCTGATCTTCTACGATCACGTAGGGTATCTCCTACCCTAATTTTAGCTAGATCATTCAGGATAGCAATATTAGAAGTTTCATGGTCAGAATCAAAATTTAAACTTGAGGGAATAGAGAGTTATGTACCTCGTTGTCAATCTCGGAAGAATCATTTGATTGCACAGTGGAGTCATTGTGAAGAGTATCAAGGTCTAGAAAAGGCTTGACAGTGTCATCTCATGGAGGAACTGTAATATCCTTATCTCTACTAGTATAACATCTTTGGAACAATCTAGGTGATCTATCATCTTTAGCCTGCTCGGTTTCAAACTTCCCTCCGATTTCAGACTGTCCATGTCCTCTAGAAATCCACAATCTCTTTTCCTCTAGCCATACTCATTCCTCTTCCTTATTATTAATCTATCCCCGAAGAGGAACAAAGGACACATCTCCGGAAAAGGAAGATTGAAATTCACAGAATTGAACATCTTTAGGGACATAATATTTCCCAGGGGGTGAAAGCACTTGTACCCCTTTTGAGAGTTGAAGTAGCCAAGAAAGACACATTTAAGGACACGGTATCAAACTTGTACCTAAGGTCAGAGTGAACATGTACATATCATATATAGCCAAAAATCTTAGGGCAGATATTTAATGCAGAAGGAATAGAGTGGAATCGTGATTGCATTCTCAAACGAGTTTGATAGTTAAAGCTACGCTCGGACATTCGATTAATAAGTAAGACAGTGGTAGAGATAGCTTTAGCCCACAAACGTTTACGAACACGCACAGTAAAGCATAATACCTAATCTCCCTCAAGGATATGTCGGTTTTTATGCTCTATTATGTGGTTATGTTGTAGTGTATAAGCACATGTTGTCTGATGAAGAATATCATGAGCTGTGAAGGGAGTGATTTTACGAAGTCACGACCATTATTAGAATGAAATATTTGAACTTGTATATGAAACTGTGTTGCAACCATTTTTGAGATTTGGAGAATGACGGGCGAAAAATCATTCTTGGCCTTCAAAAAATAAATTTAAAAGACCATGCTACAGTTTTCAATAAAAGAAACAAAATATATGTGACCAGAATTAAAAGGAATAGAAAAGGGACCCCAAAGCCCAAACATCATCATGAACACAAGCAAAAGAAATTGAACTTCTATGAAAACTGGTTTTAAATGGTACGTGTGATGATTCTTAGCAAGAATAGATTGTTCTCATCATATACTAGAGCTGGAGATATTTTGAAACAACTTAGGGAACATACGTTTCATATAAGAATGAGGGATGACCTAGTATACAATGTCATAGAAGAATTTTATCTCTAGAGATTGAATGACTAGCAACTTGAAGTCCACGACCACTGTCAGTTTGCAAAACTCTACCCCCTCCAAAACATAGAGACCTCCTGTAACGTCTCGAATTCTAAACACCCGGAACGTCACGTCATTTTTTCAAAATAATAAACGAACGAAAAATAACTGAGAAGTCAATTCGCATAATAATTTTATTAAAATGACTCAGAGAGTCAACAATCCAAATTTGAAATAAAACTGAGCGGAAGTAACTAAAATTCAAATTTTATTTAAAAACTCAAACAGTCAAAATAAAAAAATAAAAAAATTCAACATTACAAAATAATGGTTCAATAGATTTATTAGCTCAAAATATATTTCAAAATTTCTTCAATGGTCCACCATCGTACGCTCTGTCGCCAACTCCGTAATTTGAAAATCTAAGTAAGACAGAGAGACATTTTAAAGTATATACAGCTACCAAAATTTCTGATTTGACCATTCAGAAAATAACTGTATATTGTAGACTTCAATTTTTGTTATGTGGTGATATCTCCACTTATTGTTTTGTTCAAAATCTTGTCTACCTTCCTCTACCCCCCCCCCCCCACACCCCCACCCCAATTACTCTTCTTTTCTCAATCTTCTTCCTTTTTTATTTTTTTATTTTTTTTGGCTAAAAAAAAAACATTGTGCAGATAATACTCCAAGAACTGTGGAAGCTCCCTCAACACTGCAGTCATGTCATAAAGCAGTTATACTTGTTTGTACAATGCTTCTCTCTCACTAATGATTTCATTTTTAATATTTTTTGCTTTTCTTAATTTCTCAGTTTGAAGGGAAACCCCTTTAGGCGGTATATTTTTGCACGCAGGCATGGTAGTTGAAAAACACAATACCAGTCAATCATCGTCTGTCTGTTTATCCAAATATTTTCACTAGACACTAACATACTTCAATCTTGATAAGATGGTATATACACTAATAAACAAAAACTGCTAACGCTTTAATGTATTGACTTTTCATTCCCCCCCACAAAAAAAAAAAAAAAATCCTTATTCAGTTTGTTAAGTCTCAAAAGTGATTGAAGTTCAAAATTGTGACAAGACTGGAATTCTTCATATTTTCAATTTATGAACGTAATTTCTTGTAAACTTCATTTCAATTGATTTTAAGTATAAATATTGTCTCCAAAATCATGGTGATTTTTAATTATTTATTTTAACTGTATAAATATCAAAGTGAGAAATATGTGATCATTAACTGATAAATGAGTTGTGTGGTAATTCTTTGGTATATGGTGAAATATTGGTTGTATGTAATCAATTAATTCTCTACAAATTTCTGCCGTTTTGATTATGATATGATTGATTTTAGTTTGCATAATATTATACCAACTGCCAGTGTAAAAGAATCTGTACAACTGGTATAATAATTTCACTGTATAAATATCATTTATGCTGTGTAATTGATATAGGAAATTATAGTCGTGGCATAGTATTAGACTATTTCTTGTAAACTTCTATTAAGTGAATTAAATTAGGCATATACTAGACTATTGCTCTAAACTTTTGGTGTTACAAGAAGGCTGTGCTTTTCTTACAAAAGAAGAAAAATTTACACCATCTTGTCACGTGTTATTTTCTCATTTGTTGGACACTTCTCTGTATTGCATTGAGCATGAAGAAACATCTGGACTTTTTGAAAACGTGTTATTTTATTCATTTCCACTGCTTAAAAGTCTGTGCATATCTCTTCATCTAGTCCATTTGATTTTCTATAGGTCACCAATGCAGCTTGTGGTACTTTCTCAAAACATATTATTAGATTATTTTCTGCTGCTTAAATGTCTCTGCATTTCGCTTCATCTAGGCCGTTTGATTTTCTATAGGTTGCCAGTGCCGCTTATGGCTCAGATCACATTACAGCACTTGATATTCTTCGCAAAATCAAGTCAGTAAATGGGTTTGTGGTTGGCGTTATTTTGAAGCCATTCAGATTCGAAGGACAAAGGCGTCAGTACGAGGTACCTCTTTTTCGTTAGCTCACTCATTTGAGATTTCATATGTCCATTTGGTTAACAGGATATGCCCAATATATGATGTAATCTTTGGTCATGTATTAATAATTTTAGAAGTCATATCTTTTTGAAAGGTGAAAACCTGACGTGTGAGTTTAATATTGTAAAAATCCACGTTCATGCCAGGCTTACTTGCACACTCAGTATCTAACATATTAAACATAAAATAGAAATGTTGAGATGATATAATCTGTGCAGGTCAAGGATTTGGAGGAAAAATTTCAAAAGCTTGCAAACTTGTGTATTGGTGAGTAAAACAGTGCCATATTATACATTTGTTATATCTATATCCAGTTTGCTGCAAATTGAAGTAGCTTAAGATTTCTTCCTTGTCTAATTATGTTTAATCACTTAGACTGCAGCCATAATCTGGTGCAAGGAATAATTGATTTATTATTAGATGTGGTACATGTAGCTGTAAGATAATTCAAGAAAATTTGAAAATTGTCTCTCTTTCTTAAGGATGTATAGGTTACATAGTGATATTTTATCAGTACTTTAGAGATATGGAGGAACTGTAATGTAGTATGCAACGGGATTTCGTTTTTTATGCTGGCTACCTTTGATCTTGTTTCCAAATGCTACTGAGTACCTAGTAGTCTAGGATTTCCGAGCAGAGATTGGGATCCAGGGTTTTCAAACACAAAGATTAGGATTGGAAACTCAAATGCTTCCATTGGTATATTTCTTCCAAAATGTACCATGAACATTACATAAAAAATCAAGTATTCACTGCAAAAAATATGCCGTAATTTTAGTTGCTTTAAAGTTGATGAACATAAATACTAAGGAGAAAAGGAAGGAAATTTATGAAGGATGTTCTGCAAAAATAATATCCTGGCCAGCAAAACTTGCTTTTGAACATAACACAAAATGATTATAAACACCACATCTGATAGGGTTACTTTTAGTTTCAAATAGTAATTTTCCACTCTTCGTTCAATTATTAATAGGTTGCTACATTTACAGAATTTCTTATGTTATTTTATGTTGGCCACAGTTGTTGACACGGATACTCTTCTAGAAAATGATCTGGTAACTCTGGACGAGGCTCTGAAAACCTATAACAGTGCAGTTTTGATGGCTGTGAATGCCATTTCCGTTCTCATATCTGTAAGCATGCTTTTACAGTCCTTGTTTTGATGCTCAAATTTATTCCGTTTCCAATCTTTGTTTTATTTAGTAACTTACATTCATGTCATTTACAGGAGAAACACGTAAAGCTTCTAAATGAAACAAACAATGGTACTGAAGAACTTAAACTTCTAGAGTTTAGAAAAGTGAGTTCTTTTACTGAGTTGATAGCTCTGTTTGTGTTACCTGCTGAGTTCTTAATTTAGGTTCTGAAACAAGATTCGTTATATTGATTAGTTCAAATCACAGAAATATTGCGGTCATCGGCATTCTTAGCAATTTAATTCCTAAGTTGTCTTTTTTCTTGTATCTCATGGTTTCTGGGAGAAACTGTGGACATGGTTACTCAGCTCTTCTGATCTTTTATTGTTCTTCAATGCTGTCCTATTGAAGTTTTAAATTTCAGAGATTGTAGTCTCTTACTTTAATTAGCTCCTACTAGTCTTACACATTTACAGATTGTGGATAGATTTAAAGAAGCAAGAATTGGATTTGGAGCTGCTTATAATATCAGAAGTTCAATCCTGCAGGCTATTAATGACTGCCCTTTCCTGGGTGTGGACTTTAAGGTTTGAACAATATAATCCTTTCTGGATTTTAAGTTACAGAAGTTGCAACTTTTTCACCTATCCTCTTACACGTTCTTTGCCAAGGCTCATGGTTTCTTTTATTTTTGCAATATCATGTTGTAATTGAAATACTTAATTTACTTTCTTCAGACTTTTTCTTAAGATGATGTAGCACATGACCAAGTTAATTAGGAATGAATTTTAGTTTCCTATTTTAAGTTTATTTGATTATGTCTAGTTTAATTATAATGTGTTTATTCTTCTTTAATTAGATTAGTTTATTCTTCTTTATTTAGAATAGGATTTATTTTGTTCCCTTTTTTTGTTTCCTTGTATTATTAAGGTTAGAGAATAATCTTGCTTATAGGCATTGTACTTTTTTTTTTTCAATCATCAATTCATTAATCAATACAAAGTAAGATTATTCCAAATATTTTTCTTATTTTTTAATAATTCTTATTACAAGAATTCCAATTATGAAGCAAGGTTTTCCATTGGTTGATGGCTACTTATGGTGGTAGTCATATGAATCTTCGCGACAATGATCGGAAAATTGCAAAATCAACATTAGTCCATAATTTAGAATTGAAGATGGATATATTTAAAGACATAGCTAAAAAGAGTTTGCAAACCTTAACCGCTATGAATGTTAGTTGCTTCAACAAGCCTAGAATAAAGCAATAGGTGGCTAGAGAATTTCCTCGAGTCCCAGCTAAGTTCAAACACATACAAGTTATTGACGAATCTGCGAAGGTGTATCAAGAAAATGTAAAAGAGTCCAATTTGAAGCGCAACAAGATTTTTGGAACACAATACACAATAAACAACAAAGTATGTAACTTGATAATTAATTACAAGAATAGTGAAAACTTGGTATCCAAAGCATTGGTGAAAGCTTTAAATTTGAAAATTGAAAAAAAAAAAAAATCTCATCTTGCTATTAAGCTTCACAAGTTAATACAGGGCAAGAATTTCAAATTGCTTCTGCACAAAACTCGAGAGCGAGTTTTCTCCAAGTGGAGGGGATTGATATAGCACATGACCAAGTTAATTAGGATTGAATATTAGCCTCTGTTTGTTAAAAGTTGTATGTTTAAAAACATGTTTTTTTATGTTTTTGAGGTAGAATATGTGGTTGAAAAGTGGAGAGAGAAAATATGTGTGGTCAAAAAGTGATTTGGAGAATTGTGTTGTTTAATAATATAAAAAAAAAACATTTTTCCAAACAGAGGCTTAATTTCTTATTTTAAGTTTATTTGATTATGTCTAGTTTAATTATAATAGGTCTTTTATTCTTCTTTAATTATAGATTAGTTTATTCTTCTTTATTTAGAATAGAAATTTTTTTTTTTTTCTTTTTTCGTTTCCTTTTATTAGTAGGGTGAGGGAATAATCTTGCCTATAAATACAAAGGCCTTGTACACTTTTTTCAATCATCTATTCATTAATCAATACAAAGCAAGATTATTCCAAATATCATTCTTATTTTTTCATAATTCTTATTACAAGAATTCCAATTATCGCTTCCAAGCCACAAGATATAATGTTTTGCTTTTATTTTCATTTTTACTTTTGTACTCTGGATTTACTACTTGCATTTTCCTTGGCAGGACACCAGTGGTGTAATACTATGCATCTTTGCAAGCTCAGGCATTGTTGACTGCAGTAATGTGAATATTATTTTGCATAATTTTCGTCTAACTACGCAATGCCAGGGAAAGATCATTATATCTATAGTTCAGGAACCCAATCTAGAGCCTGATGTAATTTTGACTACAGTAATTGCATTCGGGTAAGTTTCCTCATCTTCCAGTTAACTAACTGATACACTGTATATGCTGATAACATTACTCTCAAACTAAAGTTTTCTACTTTTGACCATGTTATTCTTCTGAGTTTTCTTCCTATCCTGCGTACGATGATCAATAATAGAGATTTATATTTCATATCCATTTGAATGAAGCTAAAATTATTGATAGATTAAAGCTATGACAAAATGAAAATTCGTTCAAACCTTTTTATCCCCAAATTTATTTGATGTTCTTTAAGTATATAAAATTGAATTTGATGCTGTCATAAAATGGATATAATCATTGTTAAGTATTTGTTGCTTGTGGCTGAAAAAGAAGAATTTTCTGTTTTTCAAACATGTTTGTGATTATGATCTTTCTCAGAGAATACAGTTTCTTCAATTCTTGTTACCTTGTTATCCAGAATATTTTGTTGTGATCCTTTTTTGTTTTCCACCCGCCTTCTAATTAGTTATTACAGTCGCGGCTTAAGTCGAACAATTTACACTAGCATGTCATTCACTATGCCCGAGTTTGAAGAAGGTGATTTTATCTGACAGTATACAAGCTTTCGACTTGTAGTTAAGTCGAGGTTGTGCAATGTGAAATTTTGCTTAGCTTCTACTCCTTAGATTTGATTCTTCATTCTTTTATATGATGTGGTATCAGTTACTCCAGACAGCAGTTGGCTCCGAAAAATGGCATATTCTTTAACCTGGCCCAACATTTCCCTTTCATATTCAATATATTCAAGAAGCAATATCCACAACCTTTCAACACTGAGCATCCATCATCTGGCATTGGTGGAATGCATGATATTAATTTCTTAGATGGCAAAACTGAAGATGCAGAGATTTACTTCGACGAAATCCAAACACTATTGAGCAATAATGGTGAAGAAATCATTTCTCTAAGGTTCTCTTTTCCCCTTGCATGCTTTAATTTAACCATGGCTTAGTTTTGTAATTTACCACTAACAAAACTCTTTCTGCGAAACAGTATTGGTTCAGATGAAAGTGAGGTAGAATTTTCGGAGGATTCCTATTCTTCCACTCATGCCTTCAATTCTGAAGGTAGAGTCTGAATAGTTTTCTTGTCAGGTTTTAAATCATTTTTCATAAAGTGATTCTTGTGTCATTGACTCATGTAATGAGCTAATTGTTACAAGTGTTACAAATAAACTGTTAGATGTAATGCATATTTTAGCAGTCCACCAACCACAATTAATATTAATTCTGGTTGCAATGCATTACCCAGGAGTACCTATGTTTAAGAGGGAGCTTCTTAGTAGAGGAAATTTGTGGTCAGGTCATCCTAGTGAATGTGATAAAGAAGAAGCTCACTTTTCTGAGGAAGCTATGTTGGTTGACAATGTGTGCATCCAGAGGCTTCCTGTTGGTGTGAAACATTTAGAACAGTCGGAGGACAGTCTTCTTGCCTCAAACAATATACAGGAAGGGGAGAGAATTGATGACAATAAAAAGAGTCAGCCTTGTGCCGTGTCAAGTGTGTCTTGGAGTAGATTTACAGATGCTGGTTTCCGTACAGTATCAGATTACAACAATAATGCATCTGTAATTAAAAATGGAAATTCCATCAACAATTCTAAGAAGCAGGGGGGTCTTTCTGTTCGTGCTGCATCTATGTTGGTAAATTTCATTTCTGGCCTAGTCTTAATGCTTAATGTTTGTCCTTTCAACTTTATGAAAGATATGTGATCTTGACTGGAATTTTGTTCAATGCTATTAGGTTCTTCCCTCTCATTGGAATCTGCTAGAAGAGCATGCAGAAATGTCTAAATTTGAGGCATAAACACTTCTTAAAAGACACTGTATCTATAAATCTTTTATCTTGGAATTGATAACTCTTTGGACATTGTCTGCATGTCTAGAACCTTTTCTAGATAGACATACATTTTTCTTTGTTTTCTGTTTAAACAAAAACTTCTTCAATATGTCAAGCCTGAAGAAAGTCAAGGTATTCATGAAAATTTTCTAGGAATTTCTTATATTGACTTTAGGTTAAGAAAACCCCAATACTTGTAATAGCTTCTAATTAAAATTTATAGACATGAGGGATTATCTTATTAGTTAGTTGAGTTATGCTTTGTTTTGTTTCCTTTGTAAGACATGAGGGGTCATCCATTTCTTTTATTAATACTAAAAAGTTATGTGCATGTGTTTTCTTATTCTGTACATAAAAGGACTTTAATTGTATTCAAAATATTTCTATCCTGATTTTTAATTATAAAAAGATGCATTACTTATCAACATTAAAGTAAACTTTGATACAATAAAAAAAATTATTTATGCCTACCTTTCTTTTTATTTTAAGAATAAATGTAAATGCAAATTCTTGCTTCTTCATGTATCTCTTCCTTTGGAGCAGATTTTATTTAGTTATGTCTCTATTATACTTCAGACTCTCCTTGAGGGGAAACCAAATCTTAGGAGTATTCGTATCTTATATACTAGGTTTTGCTTTGAAGACTGAGATATATACTCTTTTCCACTTCGAATTGAACATATCCATCTTGAAGCCTTCTGTTAATTTGGGATGCAAAATCATATTGCCTTCCACCACAGAAATATTTTAAGCTATAATGTCGTTTTACATTTGAGAATTTCATTGACAATTATCTGAAATATATGAATATGACTGTCATTGGCCGCACGCAAGCCAAACTCTGTGTACTGCCCTAGATATACAATTTTCTTTGTGAAAATGTATATTTAAAAATTTTTTAATATTTTTTTTCCCAATCCGAGGCTGTAATAACAGAACGTCTGGTTTCGTGCAGGAAGCAGAACGAGATTCAGAAAAAAATTGGAGTCCCATAGTGGAAATGAAGTATCGGGGAGGGATATATAGGGGGCGTATCCAAGGAGGACTTCCTGATGGAAAGGTTATTGTTCAATCTCAGAAGAACTATTAAAACTTGTTTTCTGAGAGGTCATTTGATTCTTGATGTTAGGATGGAATTAACCCTGAAAATCACAGGGTCGTTTGTTGCTTGGTGATGGAAGCATCTATGATGGAATGTGGCGCTATGGAAAGCGATCAGGTCTAGGTACATTCTGCTTCAATAATGGAGATGTTTTCCAAGGCTTATGGAGAGATGATGTAATGCATGGCAAGGTATAAGTAATGCTCCATGACACTTCTACTTTTGATTTTCCATTAATCAAACACATTATCTTTTGGCGTTTCACTTCTTACTTCAAAGTTCTCCTAAACTGACTTTTATGTAGGTGTTGCAATAATTTCAAACAAATATACACTGACATTCCTGATTGATGAAAGTGACTGTCTGACTTTATCTTCTACAGACTTTATTTCACTTGGAAGGAAATATTATTCTGTCTATATATAAATTACTTCGATAAAGTAAAGCGCCAGATACTAGTTTTTAAGTCTTGATTCAGTATGATTTGTTTATCACTCAGGGTTGGTTTTACTTTCGTACTGGGGATAGATGGTTCATAAACTTTTGGAAGGGAAAGGCAAATGGAGAAGGTCGCTTCTATTCGAAGCTTGGTGATGTGTTTTTTGGTCATTTTAAAGATGGATGGCGCCATGGTGACTTTCTTTGTATCAATGTTGATGGCACAAGGTCTGTTCTCTATTTTAATTCTGTTTAATTAAATGATCTTTTATGCATTGATTCCATTGATACTCAGGCTCTTTAATTACAGTACCATGCACATAGTATATTTGGTAAAGAAAATTGATTTAAGTAAAATAATTTAAAATATCAAAATTAAAAGCTTGTTTGGAACTTGGAAGTGTTTACCAATGGTTTAAACTAAAAATAGATAGAAATGAGCTGTAAATAAGTTGATAGTATTTTTGGGTCCCTCGAAATGTGTGAATAAAAAGAGGTTTGACTGGTTATAAACAGTTTATAAACATTTTGCGAAACATGGGCTAAGATTACTCATGGGTTTAGAATATGGAAGTTACTCCTAAATTGAACCTAATTGACTCGTGTAGCATCTGAAGTTGGAATTATGATATGTTGATGAAATATTAATTAGATCCTGATTAGGTTCAATCCAGACCATAAATCTCTTACCTGTGTCAAGTTTGAAATGGTACGTGAATTTTCAATGTCTGTGCCTCTACTCATTTTCTCCCATCCTCGTCTTAACTCATTCAAATAAGAACAGGATTCATGGAATAGAAGGCTTACTTTGCCCTGAGTAGTTTTTTTTTTTTTTTTTTTTTTCGTTTGAAAGCAAATATCAATTAGCTAATATGTAGATACGATGACCTGCAAGAAAGTTAGAAACTAAAAATGAGGGCCTGTATGGCATAGCTTTTGCATATGCTTCTCATAGCATAGCTTCTGAGAAAAAGACATTGGGCCAGTATGGCATAGCTTTTGCATATGCTTCTCGTAGATACGATGACCTGTAAGAAAGTTAGAAACTGTAAGTAAGGGCCTATCATGGCACTTTAAAAAAAAATGTTCTAAATAGCCCCAAAAATAGCTTATTAGTCTTAGAAGCAGCTTTTGACTGCCCAATGGCTTGAGACATATACAAATGAAAGCATAAAAGGAAGTGTTTGCATTATTTATCAATTGAGGTGTCCAAGTATTTAATAATTTCAAGCATTGCTTGAATTAGTTATCATTTGAAGTTTTTGAAATATCAAATATTTATACTGATAATTGAATTCTAAATATTATACTGCCAATTGATTGTCTGAATATTATGGTATGCTATGATTTACATAATTTTCTTACTCTATAGGTTTCATGAGATATGGAATGAGGGTGTACTTGTGAGCCATAAGAAAGTGGATTCCAATGCTGGTGCTGGTTGATTCTTCGCTTCATTTGTGATATCTGTAAATTTATCATGTACTTGGCAAAATTTTCTTCTCTTGCATTGCCATTTGAACACGTAAATAGTGTCTATTTTGTTGATACAGATAAAATTAGCACTCAATTTCACGCTTGACTGCTTTTCCATTACTCTTTTGGGGGAGTGCATATCAGCATATGTAACAGCATTCTCAACTCTGTACGTATAGAGAAGTCTTGTGTACATTTGGAAAGTAAAATATTTCTTGTACACATTAATCTTTTACAGATTGAGGAGGTGTCAAAAGCTTTTTACCCAATTCCACATCATCCATAGGTAAACAAATTTGTAAGTTGTCATGTACATGAAGCACGCACAACAGGCATTATAACAGATTGGGTTGAATAACATACATGACATACTACTATTTTTTTTACCTCGAAAGCTTTTGTTTAGTAACACTGTTTGATTTATAAACTAGTTTATTTATGATTTTGAGGTAAAAATAGTTGTTGAAAATTGAGAAAGAAAATATATGGTTAAAAAGTAGTTTAAAAAATTGTGTAATTTATAAATTGGTTTATAAATCAGTTTATTATTGTTACCAAATAGATACAAACCAATTTATAAATCATACAATGTAACCAAACAGAGGTTAAAATATATTAGAAATGAATTTTAAAAATTTTACAGGTTTTTTTTTTTTTTTTAACAATGGATATTTAAAGGAAAATTTAATGAAAAGTTTTTTAGGGTACATTTAGCCCTTGTTTGGCCTTCCATTTTTTAAAATTAAGTTTTTAAAACACTTAATCTCAATCATTCATTTTAATCAAACTCACAATATTTGACTTTTCAAATAATTTTTCACACATTCTTTCAAAAGTACTATTTTAAATCACAAATTTTCCAGCAACTGGGGCCAAACATAGGCTTAATAGGCATTTTTTATGGAAGTTGGAAAATGGTTTTCATTCTTTCACCTTCTTCTTTTTTTTTTTTTTTTTTTTTATGTGATAGTCAAAGTTTTTCATGAAAAATATATTCCATGAACCATGTAAAGCGTGGTGTTTTCCATGTAATTATGAAAAACAATTTCCTATATATTATTTTTCATGTTGTGTAGAAAAAACTTCTAGCATATTTTGCCCATTTTGTTGGTGTTATTGATTTGTTTTTTTTTCCTTCAGAAATTAACATTATTATTATTATTATCAAGTACAAATGTGTAAAAAAATTATAATTTTTTTTTATTAAAATAGCTCAATTGCTAAGTTTTTCATGAAAATAATATCAATCAAATAACAAAACTTGAAAAATAAGTTCTCAATAATTCAATTTTTTGAAATTCATTTTTTTCTCACCCAAATTTCACAATCGTAATCAAACCGACCCATAAAGTATACTTCCTAGAAAATCGAGGAGTTGAAGGCGACGGAAAAATAACCGAGGTAAGGAGAACGATAACGCCAAGTAAAATATTGGACAACATATGTAATGCCTTGCAATCTGAAAATTTGTGTATTTGACGAAATGTTAAACAAGTAGTAGGGGTTTTACTCCCCTCCCCGTGGCGGGGAGGGGAGTTAAAAAAACCCGCCCCCTCACATGGGGGCAGCGAGGCCTTCCTCTTGTGAGGGGCGTGGTTTTTGTTACTCTCCCCGTAATGGGAAGGGTAACATATTTTCTGACGGGATAGATAAGTGAATATTACTTGAAGTCAACGTTGCATTTCCAGCCCTCTCAATAACTTCTTCCAAATACCTTCTCACTGTTCTAGCAATGTCATGATTGGGATTTCCAGCTAACAATCTTGTTAGCAAACACAAGTTAAAGTCCAAACACAGTATGATTAAATCATTCTTGATGTAATCCCATTAAATACTATGTTTGCACGTTTACTATATTCGAGAGAAAGGTAATCGCACGTAAGTTGAAATGATTAATCTAATAACAGCATGCGGGGTATATTTCATTTCAAAGCATTTCGAGGAATCAAGCATAAAATCAAAATTTGAATGTAATTTAATACATTGACCCCGTGTTATGGTAGTTGATTAACAAGTACTAGGTGCCAATGTCTCATATTATTACACTAGTATCCTCACCTGTGTGTTGTACGAAAGTCATAATGTCTAATTTTACTTTCTGATTTAATTTAAAAAAGAAAAGATAATGGAATAAATTATTGTAAAACAAAAAATAATTAAATTAATATTAAAAGTGTTACAATAACATACAATGATTACACATTACAAATTTAGAGCCAATTTTAAATTTGGGACACTTCTTTGAAGACAACGTTCGTAGTTGTATTGATTCGTTGATGATCTTTATCACAAATCATGATCTTCAAACCATTACGATTTGTCACATTGAATCTAAATCTAATAAAAATATTAAGTCTAGATCACTCCATTGTAATATTTTTTTATTATTATTATTTTTTTTAATTTCAACCATATAAAGAGACATAATTAAACAATTAAATTGGTAATAATTAATGTTAAAATTGAAAAAATATTCAATTTAAAATATACGTGCAATGATTGATGCACACGAGCACGGAGCCTGTATTGGCCCAGTGGGGGGGGGGGGGAATTTGGAGTCCAAAAAAAATAAAAAATTAGATTTAACATCTTGAATTTATTTCCTTAATCTTTGATCTTAATTTTCTTTCTACAATCATTATGTTTATACAAGAAGTAGATTCAATACTCATTACTAGTATCATCCACCTTGAAAGTTTACATTTACTTTTCAGTTATAGGTCTTTTCTTTTGTGAATTACTACTTTATACTGGTTAGTTGTTACTTATTAGTTAACTTAGTTTAATTTTTGATTTATTACTTCGTCGTTTCAATCATTTTAGTTCAAAAAAAATTCGGGGGTTCCACCACCGAACTCCCGGGAGGGGGCCTCCACCTCCGCCTCCTCCTCCCATCATTTGGAAATTTTGATCCCCACTTACTTACTTTTTCTTAATTTATATCAAAATCATATGTTCGAAATTTTATTTTGAATAAACCGTGTTTTAACATTTATAGACATAGTAATATTTTATTTGTTAATTATATATGAAATGAGAACCTTCTACAAAATGGAAAAAAAAAATGAAAACATCATATAAATCAGAAATTGGATTTCAAAATTAGTTGTTACATACACGGTAATATACCGCTTTGACTTTGAATGTTTTCAAAGAAGTAAAATATTAAATATAAAACAATTCCAAGGAAGCAATCATAGAAGAAGGCATGTCATAATTTTGTTTGGTTTCTCGATGAAGGTCTCAATTTCGAGTTCAATAAATAGAGTTTACATTTGAACAGTAATTAAACTTCATTTACCATTTTGTAATTCATTAGGTAATTAAAAATCTTTCTTGAATTTTTTTATTATTGAACAAAACAATTTTTCCTAAAAAATAGAATGGTCCAATTCACGAATTAGGAAATTTTTTTTGGCGAGAAATTATTTGTGTGTTTTTTTGGCTCCTATAATATTATTATTACTAGTATCACACCCTACGTTGCACGGAAGAACAATATGAATTATTTTTCTATAAATATCATTTCAAAATAGAAAAAAGTTTGAACATATAGTACTTTTGATTAATGATTAAAATTGTCAACAATGCTCAAAATAGAAGTGAAATAGAATTCTTATAAATTTTGGAAAACCTCTTTAAATACTAAAATATTTATACAGTTTGTGATTGTCAACCTGTGTGATGCACGAAAGTTGTTATAAACAAAATATATTTTAAAAAATTGTTCAAAACTAAATTAAATATTGCAATTTTTGCATAAAATAAATAAAAAAATGTCCAAATATTTTTACTACCATAAATAGAAATAATAACTTTCAAAATATTATAATTTACATCAAATAAGGTAATTGCAACAAATTAAATATATGATGACCTATATTTAAATGAATATAACAAATTAAACAATATTAACCATATACAAAAGTGAAAATCAACCTCAAAAATTGCGATGCACGGAAGTGAAATTCAACCCAAGAGACCATTTGCATAAATAATTTTTTTTTAAATTTTAAATGTGATACATTTAATTGAATATAATTAAATACATATTTAATTGTATCTCAATGAAATTAAGAAAAAAAAATTATTAATGAAAATCTAAATAAAATATATACAATGAGTCTTTTGTCTATGCCCCTATTTGATATTGTTTGAAAAAAGTTTATTTGAAAGGTTAATTGCACCCTGCACTTCATTTTTTGGCTCAATTGACAAATTACTATCCAAAGGAAAAAAACTGAAAATTACGTTGTCTTCTTATCCAAAGCGAAATCATCGTTGCTGCATCACCTTCATCCGCCCGACTAACCGCACAACCACAAGCCACCACCTGCACCGAACCACCACCACCACTTCATCAAATAAACCTGTTGTACCACCATAGGAGAAGGGGGCGAAAACTGCGACTGTGAAGGCGAGGGAAGATGACCAGGAATCAGGCTTTCCTCACGCAATCTTCTGTAACTTCTACTACTGCCTGATTTTAAGCCTTCTCGTCTCTGAACGATTGGCGCCTGTAGTGCAAGTGGTGTGGTGGTGGTGGTGGTGGTTGTGGTAGTGAGTTGTGGTGGTGATGCCTGTGTACGGTGCGGTGGTTGCCGATTGTGGCAGAGAGGGGTTGTGGTAACGTTGTGGTGATGTGCTGGTGGAGTTGATGATGATGGTGGTGGTGGTTGGTGTTGGGGTGGCAGCGTCGGTGAGGTGGGCAGTGGGCCTGATAGTGTCGCCGGTGGAGTCCTTCACCACCATATTAGAGACAAAGTATCATAATCAAAGTGTAAAGTTTCAATTTGTGATACTACAATTTCGTCCAAAGTATCATAAAAAATTAATAAAGTTTCATATTTTGATACTAAAAATTTGAAGTCATGTTGTGATACTTTAAGTATGGTGTTGTGAAACTTGTAAAGTATCATAAGATACTTGTAAAGTATCATGTTGTGATACTTGTGAAAACAGTATTTTTCCAGGAAAAAAAATGAAGTATTTTTCAGTTTTTTTAAAAATGAAGTAAATTTCAATTATGATACAAAAATATGGGTATTTTTGCAAATGTCCCCTATTTGAATTAAATAGTGATTTTTAGTAGAATTGGTGGTTAAAATATAGTGAATTTTTTATGAGTTTATGTGTAATATTATTTTATTGATAAATATGTGGTTGAAAAGAAAAAAGAGAAAAACATGTTAGCAATTTAAATGAGGGATGGTTGAAAAAGAAGAAAGAGAAAAAATGTTAAAATTTTGAAGGAGACCAAACATGAGCTATATATGTTAATAAAATTTTACAAAAAAGTTTTACCTTTTTTTACGACATATAATTATTATTTTAATATTTTAATAAAATTACGGACCAATTAATTGTTTTACCATTTTTGCGAGGAAATGGACCATGAATTAAATGTTTTAGCTTGTGTACCATAAACATATCGACTCGATTTTTGGATTTAAAGTTTAATAAATAATTTTTTCTTTTTTAAAAAAATTTTTAACTATAAAATTAGGCTCATACAATCGTGTGGAAGACTAAACTTACATATTCTCTTTAGGACCAACACTTTTCTTTTTATATATTGTTCTTCATCATATTCTTTCCAAAAAGAGATGTAAGATAGAATTTTTTTGTATATTTTGATTTTTTAAGTATTAATTATTAATTTCAAGTAGTAACTTAAAAATTAATCAATTATTTTAATAAATATTGTTACATGAATTTGTTTTTATTTCTTCATATTGACAATATCTCTATTCACATTATTACATTATAATTATTTTAATATTTTAATAAAATTGATGACCGATCAATTGTTTAATAAAAATTATAGGAACTATTTGTTAAAATATATAATATATATTGTGCATATTATAGTTATTTAAGTTTATAGTAAAAAATAGACAACGAACATAATCAGTAAATAAATAAAATAATGTCAAAATGATGAATAAATTGATCAAAATCTTAAGTTGTTAAAATTAACACAACTTGATTGAATTTACTTCAAAAATTCGTATATTTATTATTTATTTTAATTTGATAAGAAAAAAACTCAAACTGAAATTAATTATTTATGACTAAATTAAATTTCGTTAACAAATTATTGATAATATTATAGGACTTAAATGATATAATTTATAATGAATGTGATATTGAAGAAACGTAAAAAAATTACAATAAAACTTTTACGTTTGATCTTTTAGACAATTTGACGGATAATATGTTTACTATTTGCTCTCACTTGTTAGCTTTAATTAAACTTTTCATTGAAATTTTCGATTTGACATCTATATAAGATATTTTTCGATTTCAAATAATACAATAATTATCAAAAAATAATAATAATTGTTATTATTATAAAAAAATAATTTATTATACATTAAAACATATTGATGCTATTAATAGCGTAGCGCGGATGCCAATGCTAATATCATTAATGACAAATGTACCATAATATTTTACTAAAATATTAAATATATATATATATTTGCAAAATTTCCACATTTAGAAAAATGTTTTAGCAGGAAACTGTATGCAAATTTTGATGACAGTTATTCTACTTTAATATATATTAAGATTAAAATTAAGATTAAGATGATTAAATATGCAAAGATGTTGCTAAAATGGCATTTATAGCGCGTGACGAAGAAAATTCAAAGAGAAGGAAAGTGATGTGTGTGTGTGACTATATTACCACCACAAAAATTGTTTCTCACACCACAATTTAAGATGTTTTCTTTATTTACAAAAATAGAAATAAATAAAATTACATCAATAACCTTTGAATTTTTCTTAACTATTTTTTATGTACACCTACTCTCTCAAATAATCTTCTTTCTCTTCTGTCTCTCAACCTTTCTCCTTCATTCTTCATTTTCAAAATCCGTCCATGAATAATTCCCGTTCTTTTTAGACTATTAACAATCCTGTAACTTTTCTTAGAACATGTATAGTCTTGTTGCTGATAAAAAAATCATTGCATTTGGAAAGCCACTTCAACATATTCAATAAGTGCAAGAGGATTCAGTGGTTTATAGGAAAGCAGATCATGAGTCCATTACAACCGTATTATATATATAAAATTTTGATCTAGTAACAACCACCGGCACCATAACGGTGCCAACGACAGACACACATTACTATAGCCCCACATACAGGTGGAGCCACAACGATGTCAACCTAGATCAAAACTATATATATATATATATTAAACAAGTGGCTATGCTAACAAACAAAAATCGCCTAGATGCCAACGTTAATTTCAACATCTTCCTCCATTGTTATGCGAGCACGTCATTCTTGGGTGAAAAACATTCTTGATCCCCACTCTTCTCTCAAGATTTCCATCATTTCCTCGGATTTTTGAAAAACTTTTAGCGATTATCAAATTCCAAACAATAGCAGCGCAATCATCCATTCTATACGCCTCTGTTAAAAGCTTTCTCCAACGCAGGAAGTAGTCTCCATGATTTATTTTTTTAAAAGAAACTAAATCTATGGCACTAATTGATCATAAAAAAGACAAGAAGAATTTCAAAGATAAGAAACTAAATCAAGCCGAATAACGATACAAATCCTACATTTACTCAAGCATATCACCCATCGAAGTTTTTACAGCTGGTTTTTGAGATTTTCTCTTGTTCTTACCTGTCTTCTTCAACTGCTTAAGTTTTAGTTTTGAACTCTTCTTCTTCATCGGATGAATGGTCCATTTCTCTTATTGCTCTAACCAAATAGGAGATAAAATTCAGAAAAAAGAGGATTAATAAATGGGAGGATATGTGCACCACATTTTTAGTTTTTATTGTATTAGGGGTATAGTAGTAAATTTGATGTGGTGTATTTATTGAAATTATGTTTTAAATGTGGTGTAATTATAATTACCATATATATATATATGCAAAAAAACTCGGAACTGAACCCAAAAAATAGAAACCGTGTGGTTTTAAAAAAATAAAATAGGAAATCGATTTTGAAACTGAGAATCGAATGGTTCTCGATTCCGCTTTTAGAACCCAAATCGAGAACCGAAAAATCGAAGTTAGAATCAGATCTTTGATCCTTGTTTATTTTTTTATGGTTTTAATTGGTTATCCTAAAATTAAAAATAAAAAAAAAAAAAATTGTAATTTTTTAGGTAAATTGAAGATGATTAAGTTCTTTTTATAAAATTTGTTATGTTTCTACCTCATTGTAATCTTCAACTTCACATTTGGACTGAAATTCTTAGTAAATAAAAATAGAATAAAACTAACTTATTAACAAGCAAAGTTGTAAATGATCACGATTGAGTTAATTACATATTTAAATATAAATATAAAATAATTAATAATAATGTGTTAAAACTCGTGATTCATCTCACAAATTTACTATCAATTTGTATGGCTTCTTTCCGTGCCTGAAAAACCTTCAGGCCATTTGTTTCTTATTTTGGTTTATGAATATCTTCTGTTTCATGGAGAATCCTATACTTTCTTTCGGGTGAAAGGATTTTCGAAATTGTTGATCTTGGTATATTCGGTAGAAATTTATACACTTCCAGAGGCCTGATACTCCTCGATAAGGCCTCCGAAAATTAATTATTATTGTATAACCAAATTAGAACCGAGACCGAATGATTTGATTCTGATTTGGTTCTTGCGATTCAATGGAATCGAATGGTTCCATTTTACAAGAACCGAAAAGTATGATTTGATTCTGGTTCTTGAGATACTCGAACCGAATCACTCGAGGCCCAGTTGCATATATATATGGGGGGTCTCTATCCACTGGAGTGAGGCTCTCCCTCCTTCCTTGCCCAAGCGGACAAAGATTCAAGAATAATGTTACTTTGCTTGAATTCACTAAATCGAATTCTTACTCGAAATGTTGTGGATCGTTGATTTTAAATCACGTCTTTTAACTTGAAAATAACAAATTCTTTGTGTATAAAAAAAGAATAAATCTATGCGTACACTTTTTATAGTACACGCACTCACATGTGGTTGATTATTTTAATTCCCCTATAAATAAATCACACCCTATGTGAGTGAGGTGTACAAAAAACGTACAAATAAAAATGTACACATAGTATGATTCATAAAAAAATTACCAAGGGGAGGCAGAATTTCCATGGGCATGGAATGATAAAACCCAAATATTTGTTTGATAATCTTATTATTATTATAAAGAAGGATAGTTGGACCAATCCTTCCCCCCAAAAACCCCCGCCTAGCAAATCCTCAAAAGTCATGAATCAAAATAAAAATAGAAAAGTTGGCATTTTTTCCCAAAAAACGTCACTTCTTAGATGGACAAATTCAAAATTGAATGTCAGTACATATCAGAAAGTGATGCACCCAAAGCAATTTCACCACTCCCCCCTTCAAAAAGTTTCTTTTCGTGCTTCATTTTTGAAGTCGCAGAGAGCAAACCAGAGCAATAACCCGAGGCTAAAATCTGTGAAGTTGAAGTCCTCGACCAAAAATCGAAGTGAAGTAAAGCCGACCAAGAGGAAGACAATAACAAAAAGAAAAAATCGGTGGAATGGAATCGTTAATCAAAGACTCTCCGCTTGAACTTTGCCAAATAAACCACGGCCGATGTACCAACAGAGCACCCGGTGGAAGTGATAGGTGAAGCCCTCTTTTGTTGACAAAGATGGAGTGAAGAAAGGCGCGTGGAATGAAGAAGAATATTATAGGTTGCAAATTTTTCCTTTGATTTATTTTATTTCCTTTCTGGTAACAATTCCTTCGATTTCCTCAATTTATTGTCCAATTATATAAGCCCTGATTGCGATTAATGTTTTAACATCAGTTAATACTTGGTTCTGGGGGCAATACATAAAACTCGATCACGCGGTACCGTTTCTATCTATTATTCGATTTTATTTTATGCTACCATAAATTTCATAGTTGTGTGTTTTTTTTTATCATTCATATTTGTGTTGATTTTAGCAGATTTTCATGTTTATGTGTCCTATCTTAGGGTAAACTGTGTGTATTAATACTTCATAATGTTCAAACAACTGTTTGTTTTATTGCTGAAAGCCTGTTGATTTAGTAGACACTAAATCTGGATTCTTCGTTTTTATATGTGCACTTTTATCGACTTCTTCTTTTTCTTCTCTTGCTTCTTCATTTTCATACGTTCTCTCTTCTGCAATTTGGTCGAATCCTAGCTTCCGTTTTGCTTGAATCTGTAGCTAATTAGTTTCTTCCTGTTAGAATCTGCAAAAACAAAGGGCTTACTTTCTGATCTTGCTTCTTCCAAAAGAGCGTCTATTGTGTTAATTTGACGATGTAAGCTTCACTTAATGGAGTCATTTTCTTGAACTATGTTAAAGTGCAGAAATTTAGCTAATAGATTACTTTCTAATGCAGCTATTTCTGGACAAATTAAATCAATGCAGTGTTATCCCATGTTTGTTGTTTTTGTTGATGTATTTATGGTATGATCTGTGAATGAACAAGTTGGACAGTAGGAGCTGCATTATTATATATATAAAATATTAACTTCTTTTTCTTATTTAAATCCCGTAGTGTCTAATCTACATTGCCAAACATGCCATAAGTTTCTCAATTAATTTATCAACAGTAAAATCATATCACTAAGTAGAATAGAGACTCAAAATTTGAGAGAGAATCTGCAGTTGCGGAATTGGAATCTTGCTCAATCAAATAGTCATATGTCAGTGGTAAAATGCTTTTCCTTTATGCCGAACTACACCAATGTAAAAAGATTTGGAGTATAATTTGACAAATTTTTTTTATGGTACTCAAATTTCCAATTGTCTATGCAAGAACTTAATCTGAGTAAAGAAAGGGTAAGCTTGAAACTCATAATTTGAAAGTTGCATCTTATTTGTAGATTGGACGTGCCTTTAAGTTTCTATTGTTTTTAACATACTGTTGTCATTGCAGTTGAAAACACTAAGGAAGCTCTTCTTAAAGCTAAGAATCTAGAATTCAAGGTGTTGACCACAAAATCCGGCTGGACTTTGGACCAACACGTCTCAGCTCCTCCCTCTTTGACACGTGGATCTCCTGCGCACTAGGACAAACAGTCAGCTTGCAAAGGGGGCCGAGGTGGCTCCCGTTTGCACTCCGATGCCTAAGTCAGTACTCATTTTAGGCGAATATATATATATTGGGTGCGGGAAATATAAGTGTGTAAAAGAGAGAAAAGGGAGCGAGAGAAATATAGAGTTAAGAGTGAGAAATTGTTAACCCCCTGCTTGGAGACAATTGTGCTTTATTTATAGTGGAACTTTTTGTCTTGGATTGCGACACGTGGCATACTTTACACTTGTCATCACCCTAGCTCATGGAAGTGACAACCTTGCTTTTCAACCGTAATTATTGCTACATTTCGTAGGGAATGAGCGCCTGTCACGTCTTGGTAAAGGCAGTGTCCCATCACTGACTCCATCTCTCTCTTCCGATCAACGCCATACAACGCCCCGGCTGAGTATAAAGCACATCGGCTGAGCGTTAACCAGGTCGGCTAAAAAAAGGTTTGCCTGACATACCACCTCGGCATTCATCCCAAGGTGATATTCTAGGCCTTAGCTGTGGGTCAAGGTCCATTGGGCCTTCGCTGGTGGATCACTGTACCTTTCTTTGGGCCCGGATTCAACACTAGTCCCTCAAATCCGAAGGGATCATTCATGGTCGTGTAGGATTTGCCATGATTTCACAGCATTAACTTTTTAGGGAGTCAATAATGAAATTCCTTAGGTAAGGCTCGGATCCATATCATAGCCGACCTTCTGCCTAGGATTTTCTCTCCCTACCGGCCAGGATCATATCAGCGCATTTCCTAGGCGGCGCATTCAATTCGGAGGAGCTATCGATATTTATTTCCAAGAAATATATATATAAAATGGGAGGGGGGCAGCATTTCGCAGCGTGTGGCATGCACTGTGGTAGCTGAACGGTTTTTGTCCCTCCCTTTGACGGCTGGCGCTTTGATTAGCTCATTTTCCAAGAAGCATGGGTTACCCACATTAATCATGCGGCTCACGAAACTCAAGGAATCTAGAACGTTAGGATGCCTATAAATCCTTCTTCATTTTACCATTTCACCTTTTACCATTTTCTCAGAATCTTTGCAGCTATACTTTCGCGAAAACTTGCGTCGTCTCTCTCTTCCTTGCGAGTTTCGTGTCTTTTCTTCAAGGGTTTTCTACCCAGCATCCACCCTTAACGTTCCACAGTTTTCCTTGGCGAGTTCTTCATTTCAAGTGCACAGTGTCAAGCATTGGTCTTTTGAAGGTAAATCTCTTGATCCCTGTATATGCAAGACTTTCTTATTTTTAGTTTCTCATTATGGGTTTGAGAATTCTGTTTTTGCACTTTGTTTTTCTTTTGTTGAGTCTGACTCTCCTTTAAAACAAAAAGAAAAAATGGAAAGAGTTGGGGGAACGGGTTCACAGGAAATGTTAGCGATGGCGGTTCCCATCAGAGGTTTCTGCCCCATCTCTTTATCGGTTTTTAGTTCCCGTTTCTTTAGGGAGCAGGTTAAGAGGAGAAATAGGAAAACCAGTGGCATAATTTATTTGAGTGATTCTGACAGCGAAGAAGAAAAACACCAGAACTACATGGCTCATCTGTCATCCGAGGAGGAATCCGCGCTTAGGGAACTCCGAAGCAAACGAGACAGGGACTTGGGAGGAGAAATGGCGGCGGGCTCCTCTTCAGGTCACCAGGACCTCGGCTTGATCGTTAGGGCACCGTTTAGGGCGCATAGGGAAGAGTTGGGTTTGACTGCTGAGGAGATCGCTCAGGTAGAAGATTGGTTTGACCAGGTCAACAAAGTTTCGGGCTACCATGTCGACCCCGATCCAAACCCAGAGTCATGGGAAAGCAGTGAGGTTGCTACTGAAATCCGAAGGATCGATTTGGCCTCGGCTCCGACAAAATTCAGGTTGCCAGAAGAGGTCCATCTGGTGCTCCCTACCCCTTCCTGCCGACCTTGCAGCCCTCCCCCGGGCCAGGTGGCTATATGCCACGATGCCCTTTCTTGTGGGATGAGGCTCCCCCTGCATCCCTTTTTCAGGGCACTGCTTAGGAGATATAACTTGTGCCCCTACCAGCTTGCCCCCAATTTCTGGACTCAGGCTGTGGGGACTTGGTTGGCGTGGCAAGAGGTCAACCCGGATCATCCCATCTCACTGCACATCATTCATACTCTCTATACTTTGAAGAAATCAGTTAGGAGGGAGAGAGACGTGAGATCGGATGTCAAGGATTGGTATTATTTGTCCCCCAGAGGTTCTTATACTCCCGTTATTACCGGTCACCCTACCTCAATAAAGAACTGGAGGAACCAGTGGTTCTGGGTTGCTGGGGAGTGGCAGAGTTCCCCTGTGGACCCTAGTCCAGAAATTACAGTTCCCCGAACTCTTTCCCTACCTAGTGAGTCTTATATTTGCTTTAGAGTCTTTAAGTGTCATGCGTCTTTTGCTCTTTCATCCATACTCACTTTTCTTGACTGCTTCTTAACATATTATTGGCTTATGGCAGGGGACACTTTTTCCCATCTCCTCCCTGATGCGGATCTAGCGGCAGTGAGGCGTCTATTTTCCTACAAGGGCACTTTCCAAGGGGTCATACAACATAACAAATTATTCGTTAAACACGGTCTTATGCGAGCTATGAGTAAGTTTGCCTCCTTATTGCTGTTACATCTTGTGTTTGTTTTTTTTTTTATATATATAACCCCCATTCTCCTCCTTTCCTTGCTAGGTTCCAAAGAATTCCCAAAGATTTCTTTAAAGGGCCTCATGGCTACGAAGGTTCCTCCGGCTCTGCGCCATGGGAGCGAGGTTGAAAGAAAGTAGAAAGCGGTCTTGGCCGACCTGCAAATTGGGGTGGCAAGAGAAGTGTCTGAGAAGTCTACTGCCCAACTTCAGGGCCCTCTCCTAGCTCTACTGCCACCGCCCACTTTGCTGCCAGTGGATCCCCAACAACCCAACATTGCTGGAGAGGCCGATCCTGAAAAAGGCGTCGCCAAAGGGAAAGGGAAGAGGTCGGATAGAGGCGGACCCAAGAGGGGGAGGGAGACTAAAGATGCCCCAGTGCCACCTTTCTATTCCGAGGACATTTCTGAGCAAGCACTTGAGGAGGAGCCTGCTCCCTTAAAAAGGCTCAGAAGGGGAAAAGGCAAGGAGTCCACTTTCGCACCTCCGCCATCAATGATCGAGGAACTGGAGGACGAGCCATCCGTGCCCATGCCGGGCTTGGCTTATGAAGTGACACCAGAAGGGGCGGAAGAGCTTAAGCATATTAAAACCAGCATCCTCCCCAGAGATGTCACTTTCAACCCTTCATTGTTCGACTCACCCAGTTCGCCTCCAGCCAGGGCGGCCTTAATTACCGAACAGTTTTGGACAGAGGGTTGGGCCGCCTTTTCCTCCAGTGCTACTCCGTCTCAGAAGCTGCTCGCTGCCAAGGCTATGAACGCCAGAACTCTGGCTCTCATTGACGAGGTAGAGTCCTCCGTGGAGGTAGCTCAACGGGATAAGAGGGATGCTGAGACTGCTCTCCGCCACGCTGACAATATGCTCAAGGAGATTAATGACCTTAAGGCCCAGCTGTCCATAGCCCGCAAATCTTCTTCAGAAGAGAGGGCTAATACGAAGCGCCTCCAGGAGGACAATGATAAATTGAAGCATGACCTCCATGCCTCTGAGTCAGACGTGGCAGTCTTGTGCAAGAAATTGGATGATTCCAACCGGGCACAGTCTATCGCCTCTGAGGCCCTGGCTGTCGTTAATGCAGCCAAGTCGAAGTTAGAAGCCGAGGTGGCAGAAGTAAATGAAAAGCTGAGGAGGGAGCTGGAGGCTAGGAAGAAAGCTGAGGAGGACTACACTTCCCTGGAGAAACATATTGACTCCAGAATTTCTGAGGCCTTGGAGCGTACCATTGCGGCTAGGGTGCAGGAGGTTCTGGGTGAAGAAGTTTCTAAGGCAGTTCAGAACTTCAAGGATACTTTCGAAGATACCCCGGAATACGAGGCTATGCAGAGGGTCTTTGGGAACTTGGGGGCCAGAATGGCCTTAGGGGATGTGAAGGAAGCTTTTCCGACACTGGACCTGTCCTCCATTGAGGCTTTTTACCCCGAGCCTCAAGGTAATCCTGCGGATCCTCAAGGCACCTTGGAAGATGTCCCTCCTCCACAATAGTCCTCTTCTGCATTTGTTAGCTTTAGTTTTTTGTTTTCTTCTTCTCTTTTTGTAAGTCCCCCGGCACTTCATATTGTACATGTCTCATTTTTATGAATGGAGCAGTTTATTCATATTTAGGTGCAGCAACATTTTTTCTTTACTGCTTAAACATAAGTATTTCCAAGTGCGAGTAGTTCGTAATTGTATGACGATATGCGGGTATCTGTAAATGTCTAGTCCCTCAGTTTTAACGAGCTTAATGCGTTCACGCTTGCTGGTTAAATCTGATGTCGACCAACTTTTGAGCAACTTTTACCTTACATTTAGTAACACCTCTTACAAATTTGCATTAACTTCTGTTTGTGGCGTGCCTATTTTCAATCCATAATTTCAACGACGTGCGCTTATGTTTTTACAACAGAAATAATATAGGGACTTTTACGTTTGAATCCACAGTATTTAGTACGCATATGTCTTGTGAGCGTTTCGCTTAAGTGTATGCATGAAAGTATCAACCACTTTGCGGCAACATTTAATATTTCGCGCGAAAGAGCACCCCGTATGTACGAACTAATTTATCGTTTTTAGAACTTTGGTTCATATGACAATGTCTGAGGCACTTACGTCTGAGTTTGTATGGATTTCAGAAATAATACAGTGATCGCCGTGTGGGTTTTATAAGAGTCCCTTGTTTTCATCAATTTCATGCATGACGAATACACATGGCTAATTAGTATTTGGTGCAATCCTCATCATAATTAACTAGCGATTTCATACAATCATGTGACAACGTTGTGCCTCGTTGAAGTGGAATTTGACTTATTGAAAATAGCGACGAAGGTGATCTGTGTTCTAAGGATAACACAAAGGTACCCCGGACAAATCTTCAATTATGTAAGTACCAGGTACCACCTCGGCTGTGATCCTGTAAGGGCCTTCCCAATTGGGACCCAAAGTCCCTACTCCTGGTTCTTGAGTTGAAGGAAGAACCTTTTTTAGGACTAGGTTCCCAATATTAAAGCGTCATCCTTTCACCCTTTTATTGTAGTATCGAGCCATCTTTTCCTGGTATCTGGCCATCACCACTTGAGAATCGTTCCGTTTCTCCATGAGGAAATCCAAACCGGCCCTTTGTGCTTCTTCATTTCTCACTTCGTCGTAATTAATCTGTCAAAGTGAGGGTACCCCAATTTCGACGGGCCATACCGCCTCGGCACCATATGCCAATGAGAATGGAGTTTCACCAGTTACGGTGTGAGAAGTGGTGCGAAGCGCCCATAGCACTTGCGGGAGCTCATCTACCCATGCGCCCTTTTTGGACTCCAACTTCCTTTTCAGGGTGTTTTTTATGGTCTTGTTCACTACTTCCACTTGCCCGTTGGCCTGCGAGTGATGTGGAGACGAAAACAGCTTTCTAATTCCCAAATCATCGCACAACTCGTCCACGCTTCTGTTTTTAAACTGTTTAGCATTGTCACTAACCAGCGAATGGGGTACCCCAAACCGGCATATGATATTCTTCCAAATGAACTTGGTGGTGTTGGCCTCGGTGATTCTCATAAGTGGTTCAGCCTCGACCCACTTGGTGAAGTAGTCAATTGCTACTATAGCAAAGCAATGATTTCCGGCACCCCTAGGCATAGGACCTATAATATCAACCCCCCATTTTGAAAAAGGCGAAGGGGTAGTCACCACGGTTAGCCTGTGGTGTGGCTGATGCAGTATGGTTGCGTGTCTTTGGCATTTATCACACTTGCGCACAAAGTCACGAGAGTCCTTTCGCATAGTGGGCCAAAAATACCCCTGTTTGAGGGCTTTCCGAGCCAGCGATAATGCCCCGGCATGGTTGCCACATATACCTTCATGGATTTCCCTCATTACATATCGCCCTTCCTCAGGCCCAACACATCTTAGCAACGGGGAGGTGAAACTCCGTTTATAGAGCAGATCATCCAAGGGTACGAAATTGGCAGCATACCTTTGTAATTTCCGAGCTGCTTCAGGCTCGTTTGGCACTATCTGGTGCCTCAAATATGCAATCAGCTGATTCATCCAGGATCTCTCTTCCTCTACCGTAAAAATCTCTGGTCCTGGCTCAATAGAGGAGGTCAACATGCGCTCAACCGGGATCAGATTATATAGCTCCGCATCACTGCTGCTTGCTAGTTTGGACAGAGTATCAGCGTTGGAGTTTTTTGTTCTAGGGATGTGCTGCAATTCCATTTCTTCAAAGTGTACCGCCAAATCTCTTACTTTCTTCAAGTAAGCAATCATAGAGGGTTCTTTGGCAGAAAACTGCCCATTGAATTGATTTACAACGAGCTGCGAATCGCTGTTCGCCACTATGGACTTGATCTTTAAAGCTTTGGCAAGTCTTAACCCAGCTAACAACGCCTCGTACTCAGCAACGTTGTTCGAGGCTTTGAACTCAAAGCGGATTGCGCTACGTAGTTTAAACCCTTCTGGGCTAATTAGTAATATGCCCGCACCGGATCCCTCCTTAGCCGAGGACCCATCAACAAATAATTTCCACTCCTGGCTATCCTCTGTGTTATCAATCATTTCGACCTCCGGTGGGTGTGTGAATTCGACTACGAAGTCAGCCAAAGCTTGGGCCTTTATCGCAGTCCGAGGCGCATAGTGTATGTCAAACTGGCTGATTTCTATTGCCCATTTCAGTAATCTCCCAGATACATCTGGTTTTTGTAACACTTGTCTTATGGGAAAGTTGGTGAGCACGTGTATGGAGTGTGCTTGAAAGTAGGGGCGGAGTTTGCGAGAAGCGGTGAGTAGTGAGAGGGAAAGTTTCTCCATATCTGGGTAGCGTGTCTCCGCATCTAGCATGGCTTTACTCACGTAATATACTGGAAATTGATTCCCCTCCTCTTCTCTGACCAACACGGAGCTAACAGCCTCCTTGGACACAGCCAAATACAAGTAGTGAGGCTCGCCATCCTTTGGCTTTGATAGCAATGAGGGTCGTCCCAAGGATGCTCTCAGGTCGGCGAAGGCCTGCTCACACTCCGGTGTCCACTGGAATCATTTCCCCCCTTTTAGGATTTTGAAAAATGGCAAGCATTTGTCTGTGAATTTGGAGACAAATCGATTCAGGGCTGCGATTCTTCCCGTTAAGCTTTGCACCTCCTTTGGATTTCGAGGCGATTGCATGTTTAACAAAGCATTGATTTTGTCGGGATTAACTTCGATTCCTCTTTTATTCACCATGAACCCAAGAAATTTTCTAGATGCTACTCCAAATGCACACTTTGCCGGGTTGAGCTTCATTCGATATTTCCTCAAAACATCGAAGGCCTCTGACAAATGGCGGATATGATCCGCGGCGACCATGCTTTTGACCAACATGTCATCAACATACACCTCCATGGTGTTTCCCAATTGTTTTACAAACATGCGATTCACTAGCCTCTGATAGGTAGCTCCCGCATTTTTCAAGCCGAACGGCATTGCTTTGTAGCAATAGAGTCCTCTATCTGTTATAAACGAGGTATGTTCCTCGTCCGATTCGCACATGGGGATCTGATTGTATCCAGAGTAAGCATCCATGAAGCTCAGGAGCTCATGCCCTGCCGTAGAGTCAACCAATTGATCGATCCGGGGCAGTGGAAAGCTGTCTTTTGGACATGCCTGGTTCAAATTCGAAAAATCAATACATACTCTAAGCTTCCCATTGTGTTTTGGTACCAAAACAGGGTTTGATACCCACTTCGGATAGCGCAATTCTCTGATGAAGCCATTTTTCAATAGCTTCGTGACCTCGTCTTTCAAGGCCTCATACTTGTCTGAACTCATAGGTCTTCTCTTATGCCTATGCCCAAGGCTTCGTGGATCAACCTGGAGTCTGTGACATGCCTCCTTAGGATCAATCCCAACCATGTCGCCATGCTTCCATGCGAATACATCGAGGTTTTGAAGTAGGAAGTCCTTTAATTGACTCTTGTATTCGGTTGGCGAGTCCAGTCCGACCTGTAATTCCTTGATTGGGTCCAGTGGGTCTACGCCGAAGCACTCCAACCTTTCGGCCGGGGTGGGGCAATTGTCACCTGCCATCCTGGGGTCTAGATCTGCTAAATCCTCTTCTAGGATCATCGTGACATCCTTATCTCCAGATGGCCCTTCACCCAATCTTTCAGGGTCTGGAGCAGCCTCGGCCATGGCTACATCACTGATCATGTTTAAGCTTCGATCTTGAAACTTCCGGATTGCATTTGTGTAACAAACCCGGGATTCTGTTTGGCTTCCCCTCACAGTTGCAACGCCATGCTCCGTATGGAACTTCATGCAAATGTATTTGGTATGCGTTACAGCCCCCAAGTCAATGAGACCAGGCCTCCCAATTGAGCCATGATAGGAGGAGATTTTGTCAACCACCAAGAATTCCATAGGGATTCTGGAGAGGGTCGGGGCTTGCCCTATTTCAGTCATAAGGGTTATGGACCCTCTGGGGTTATGCTGTCCCCGGTGAATCCGTATATCGGATCAGGGACCGGAATGAGGGGAGTGCTGATCCCCATCTTATCAAAAGTTACCCCGTAAATCACATTTACCGAGGCACCATCATCCACCATCATCCGTGATAGCCCATTTCGAGCCACCACCACCCTAATAACCAATGCGTCGTTGTGTGGGAAGTGCACTCCAACGACATCGTCTTGTGTGAAGGTGATAGGTTCCGTCCGAGGCACCCCCACAGGATGGGAGTGGATATGATAATTCACGTTGGCGGGCTGCTTGGCCTCTCTTATATACCTCTTTTGGGAGTTGCTTGTGCTCCCACCTGGGTGGGGGCCTCCCAGTATTGTGTCGATTTCACGGATGGGGAGGTCGGTCACAGGCATAGGTGGTTCCCGTGTGTCTTTGGCATGTGCCGAGGCGGTATCTTGGCCCTTATTCCTGTCTCTTTGACGATTATCAATTCTTTCCTTAGTTGAGTTCTTCCAGGAGCTCTTCTATCAGCTCGGTTGAACTTTTGGCCACCATATTTTTGTGTCCGCCCTGTGTCAGGGGGAAAGTCACATCTACTTCTCCCCTGTGCCTTTTGGTCGGCTAGCATGTGGATTTCTCTGCAATCCTCTGTTGCGTGACCGTAATATCTGTGGTAGGCACAGTAAGCCCCAATCATGGGCTGTTTTCCACTTCGGCCGCTTTCCACTCTCCCTTGAGCCGTGTGAGGATTTTGAGAAGGGGTGTTAGAGTGTAAGTGAGGGATAGCCTCCGTGATTTCTGCTGCAAAGCTAGATCCCGTCCCCGGGAATAGCCGAGGCGCGCCACCTCGGTTACCGCCAATCCTATCCTTGTTTCCTCCCTTTTTGAGGTCCGCTTCATTGGGATATCCAAGGTTGTATCTCCCTTAGGGGTGATTATCTCTGGCCCTAGCCATTTCCTCTGATACAATCTCTTCCTTCATCAGGTCTACCAGGGTATTGTAATCTCTTGGTTTCCTGCTCCGGACATCCCTCCAAAACATGCTGGTCATATCTAGCCCTCCTTTTAGGGCGGAGAACATCTCCGCTTCTGTGATATTTTCGCAGATATGCATTTCTTCAGTGAATCTAGCTAGGTAACTCTTCAGAGATTCGTCCCTTCCCTGCCTCAGATCCTGAAGGCGTTGGAGTGGGAGTTGACCAGGCCTGGAAGAAATAAAGCCATTCTTAAAAGCAGTTTTCATATCCCTCCAACTGTGGATGCTGCCAGGAGGGAGTTTTTTATACCATCGTATGGCACTTCCCTCAAGGGTTAAAGCAAAAGCTTTACATTTCAGTGCCGGGGTGGCCCCGGCTATTTCCATGCTGGCGCGGTAATTTAAGTGATCATCAGGATCACCTCGGCCAGAATACTTTGCTATTTCCGGCATTTCAAAGTCATGGGGGACGGGGCATCTACGGAGGCCCTCTGTGAAGGGACTTACTTCCTCTTCGTCATCCAATTCGTACGACGGCAGCTCGCTGTTCTCGTCATGACCGGAATACTCCGGATCACGGTATTGGCCATAGAGCGGTGGAGCGCACTCCTGCCTTTGCGGTGGTGGAACGCGGCCGTAGTTTGGCCTTTCATGGCTCTGTAACTCATTGCGAGGATTAGTCCGAACTGCTTCGGCTCTTCTTTCTTGCCTATTCCTAGGCTCATGTGCTGATGCCATCCTTTCTCCCCCCATACCTCGTTGGTTCCTGTACATTTGACCCTGCGATAAGGCTTCTTCAGCGCGTCGCTCGCGCCTATTTCTAGGCTCTGCGGCATTGTGCCAACCTGGGTCCGTTTGTCCCCGTCGTTGTCCCCTGAATAACCCTCCTATTCGGCTAAAAACACTGCCGGAATTTTCGGGAGAAGCCTCCCTGTGTCTAGCTGGGAGTGGGTTCTGTTCCCCATGTGTTTCATGTTCTGGGTCTCGCTCGTAGAAGGGCTCGGATTCCACTTCGGCGTATGCCTGCGTGTCCTGATAATAATAAGATACAGTGGCCGCCTCAGATGGTGAATAATGTGGATGTGAGTATTGTTGAGGCATCACGGGTTCGTTCACAGCATACCCTCTGGCCATAAAGGCATTCATTGCAGCAGTTTGTTCTATTTGCTGCCTCTGCATCTCCAGCATTTGGGCCGCCATGAGTGTCATGTCTCGCATCATGCGGCGATTTCGGTGCCGGAGAGGTGGATTAGGTTGTGCCACCTCCTCGTTGGCGTTTTCATGGAGTTCTTGAGGAACTTCGTCCTCGCTGTGTCGGCCACTTCTTCCCCTACGGGGGTTAACATCACCGTCACTTTCATTCATATTTCAGAAGAATTTCTGGTCTTAGATTGCTTTTCAAGGATAGATAGACCTTTGTCTCGCTGCTTCAAACCTTTTTCAAGGTTGTTAAACTTATGTTTCAAAGTTCTTTACCTTTTTCAAGGGTGAACCAGCTTATCTTTCAAAGCTCCTACCTTTTTCAAGGCCAACCAGCTTATCTTTCATAGCTCCTACCTTTTTCAAGGCCAACCAGCTTATCTTTCAAAGCTCTTACCTTTTTCAAGGCCAACCAGCTTATCTTTCAAAGCTCTTACCTTTTTCAAGGCCAACCAGCTTATCTTTCAAAGCTCTTACCTTTTTCAAGGCCAACCAGCTTATCTTTCAAAGCTCTTTGCAGTTATCCGCTCTATTTATTGTAAGAGGTTATTCGTCCCTTTTCAGAACTACCTTTCTATGTGTGGCTTTTTACCATGTGTTTTCGTGGTTAGCAGTATGGCTTCCCACAGACGGCTCCAAAATGTTGACCACAAAATCCGGCTGGACTTTGGACCAACACGTCTCAGCTCCTCCCTCTTTGACACGTGGATCTCCTGCGCACTAGGACAAACAGTCAGCTTGCAAAGGGGGCCGAGGTGGCTCCCGTTTGCACTCCGATGCCTAAGTCAGTACTCATTTTAGGCGAATATATATATATATATTGGGTGCGGAAAATATAAGTGTGTAAAAGAGAGAAAAGGGAGCGAGAGAAATATAGAGTTAAGAGTGAGAAATTGCTAACCCCCTGCTTGGAGACAATTGAACTTTATTTATAGTGGAACTTTTTGTCTTGGATTGCGACACGTGGCATACTTTACACTTGTCATCATCCTAGCTCATGGAAGTGACAACCTTGCTTTTCAACCGTAATCATTGCTACATTTCGTAGGGGATGAGCGTCTGTCACGTCTTGGTAAAGGCAGTGTCCCATCACTGACTCCATCTCTCTCTTCCGATCAACGCCATACAGCGCCCCGACTGAGTATAAAGCACATCGGCTGAGCGTTAACCAGGTCGGCTAAAAAAAGGTTTGCCTGACATACCACCTCGGCATTCATCCCAAGGTGATATTCTAGGCCTTAGCTGTGGGTCAAGGTCCATTGGGCCACTATTGGGCCTTCCCTGGTGGATCACTGTACCTTTCTTTGGGCCCAGATTCAACACAAGGTAAACTCAAATTTCTATTTTTTTTATTTTATTTATTTTTTAATTTGAATGAAAACTTAGCAAGTGTCGAGTTTATACGTCGATTTCAGTGCCATTATCATCGCAAGCTTCTTAATCATGGTAAATCATCTTAATCTCATATGCCTCTGCTGATTGATACTTTTTATTATGTTTTGTAGATATACCTTGACATAGCTGCAAGTTATGGTGTTCAACCAATTTCTCTTGCGGTAGGTATATCCTAACCTATCTTCATGTTGCTCACGTGTTGCCTTCACCAATTCATTTGTGACTTCTAAAGCTCAATACAGCCTGTGCTCCCCACATTTACAGAGGTCTTGTTCATCAAAGTTTTTGGCAACTTTGAGTTTTGATTTGTAGCAGCTTTTAGTTTCAAAATTTAAGATTCCCTAAGCAGGGTATTAAGCTAATTCAAGTCTGTGCAACTTTCATTGGGTACAGTCTAAACAATTTTTTTCCTTTATGAATTTCAAATTGATCTTTTTTGCATGTTAATTCTAATTATAGTTGGATATGAACTTAGTGCATGTTATGTGCAATTTTATTAGAGCATAATGTAAAATATTTTAGCTTATTTTCAGTCATGTGCTATTGAATTTTAACTTATTGCTTATTTTGAAATTTTTTATGGTAGAATAACTAATAACATTCTTATTTAAGAGTGAGATGATGATTTTTCGGTATCTAGGAGCTGATAGTATATGTTAGCATATGATGATAATGAAATGGTTCGTTTATGTGATTATCATATCAAGGATATTCCTATTGATGCTATTACATCATTTACTTTACATTAGTTCATGTATGCAGGTTCGATAAATGTCTAATGGAATTTTAGTTTGTTGTAGTTTTGTTCTCATTGGATTTTATGGATTGACCTGTTCTCCTTTAGACTTGCATAAGTTGAAATATTTGCTATAGAATGATAAGTTCATTATATGTGGAATATATAAAGAAGGTTGGAATATTTGACTAACCTTAAAACCCAGAAGTTGAAATATATAAGTTCAGACTTGCATAAGTTGAAATATATAATTTTTTTACATTTCAGCAAGTCCAACTGCATTCCTCGAAGATGAGTATAGCAGCTAAGATTCATAATCAAATTTTTAGTTTTGAATTCATCGGTCATGGCCAAAATGTAAGTTTAATTTTCATGATTTCAGAATCCTTTTGCTTGCATATACCATGTTTGTTGTCAAATACCTCCAGACACATATATTTTCCCTTTCCCCTTTCACGTGATTTCTTCTTCACAGTTGTATCAATAAAAAAACACACGCTGGGAAGCAACGAATAAAAGTATAGAAGAACTTATGGAAAGACTACAAATTTTTTTTAAAAAAGGAAAATTGGTTGCTATGTATCAAATGATAAACAAACAGGATTTCAAATCTTCTTAGTTTGTCTTCAGATTTCAAATTTGAAGATGAACAGGATTTTCAAATCTTCATAATTTTCAGAAAGGATTTCTCTATCCAGTTATGTTACAATTTTTAAAAACAGTAACTTTATCAATAATTCCAGTTAAGTAGGAGAGAGGCACATCTGATGACATGATTCTTGAAGAAATAATGGAGCTTTATTCTCCCTGGCCAGTTATTCCCCAAACCAAGTCACCCATAGTCACTATTTCAAATTAGGACCTGCTTGGAAAGGGAAAGGACATTGCAGCCTAGAAATAGGGTACGTCTTTGATATCATATATTCAATTACAAAAACAATTCAGCATTAGTCAGTAGAGAACATTGTATTTAGATAACAGAAGAATTCTTCTAAATTTTTCTCAAGACTTTTTTCGTGTATGCACAGAGAATAAGCATCGGTGCATTTCCTGTATGTGTTGGAAATTTGATGAGGATTTGAATTTGGATTTAAAGTTTGATGATAGGATTTAGGATAACTATGTATGAAGCAGTTTGATTTCTCTTTAGATTATTAATTGTATTGAACTTGCTTTGGGTAGTATAGAATTAGGGAACATGCTTAGTATTCTTGGATTTATTAGATCTCTTGCTTTATAATTGATCGTACTTGAATTTTTTGTTGCAAGATCAGTGGATGTCTGGAAAACATTGTTTATGATATTCATCAAACTAATTTGTGTATCAATCACCAATCAAGAATCAATTAGTGGAATTATTTTGTGCAATACTTATTGAAGGTTTTTTATCTTCATTTTTTTTTTGTAGGAGACTTCACAAATCTCAATCAACGAGGTCAGAAACACCGATGGGGTTTGTTATTTGGAGTTGAAAATACCATCAAGATCAGCTGGAGAAGGATTCTCGAACTTCTTGGAAAAATATGGATTTCAATATGAGTGTAGCTATTCTTGAGCGTTGCTTCCTTCTGAGGTTAAGTTCTGCATATCTTTTTTTGATTAAATTTTGGAATATAAATCTTGTGCCATGATGCAATCTGCCACGTCAATTTCATAAATGACTGAATTTTTCAGCCAGGCAGAATGGCATAGAGCTACTAAAACTTATTTTCTTTGTTTCATATCCTTCGGGTGATGCTAATTTTTAAAAAAATTCTAAACAAGGTTGGTGAGATATGTGACTCTCTTCCAATGATTGCTAGGGAAACAAAAAAAATTACCTAGAATTATTGTTATTTTGTCAATTATATTGGCTTCAATAATAAACCTTCTTTGGGTAAGAATCAACCCTTTTTTTCCCCAGAGAATGTCATATACTAGAAATCTGTGGACTTGATTGCGATGATTGAGATGCATTTTTGCAATCATCTTCATTTTATTATACTATGTTGAAAGGGGATTTATTTTTGCAATCGGATATGTTTAATGGAACAATTTCGCACAATTTGATTGATTTATTCCGAGGGTAGAATAGTATAGTAACAGAGTATTGTGAAGTGAAGAGGTAATATTTATTTTGATTTGTTATAATGAATTATTTTGTTTTGAGTACAGATATCAAGTTTTCTAACTTATAAAAATTAAGTTAGAAACTGTGAATTCTTGAATTTATGGCAAGCATAAACGGATAATAGATGAAATGTGCATTGAAGCATGAACTTATTTTGATATATATATATATATATATATATATTCTTTTTTTGCTGTTGTCATAATTTTTGAGAGTTATTTGCTTAGTGAGTTTCAAATTAATGGGCAGTTTTTTGGTGTCTTGACCTGGCTAGAGGAGCCACGATTAGTTGCCAGGCCCAATAAAAGAGTGAGATCTGGATCGCCTGGTAGTGCTAGCTGTCCTATGTGTCAAGTAGATAATTGCAAGGAAGATCTATCTACAGCTAAGGACTATCACCACTGGCATAAGGTATTGTGAGGTACATATCAAAGCCAGCATAAGGTTTTGCAAAGTAAAAGAAATCCAAAGTAAAGAGATTTCTTTAAAAGATTAGTTTCTTTTTTATTACTACTATGCTTTACATCCCAATCTGACCATATACATTTTTAATTTCTATTAATTTTGTTATGTAGGTTTGGAATGTCGTTGAAAAGCACAAGAAGGGAGAATACACTTCAATTATTCATGGGAAATATTCTCATGAAGTGAGAATAGCAAGTGCTTTCTTTTGCAGTGAAATATCTAATAGTAAAGAACATGACAGAGGTATGCTTGATATGCTGCTTTGCATTTTTTATTTTTTTGCTTGGGAATGAGTGTCCATTGTCCCTTCTCTTTGACTTTTTTTTTCTATTATTATGTTTTTGCAAAGCTGTGAGTATTACATAAATTTTGGTTATTTCCCTTTCTTTTTGACTTTTCTTCTTCCGTTGAAGCCATCTATCCGTTGTCTCTCTTAAACCATGTTAAAGTGCATAGATTTATCTAATAGATTGTTTTCTAATGAAGCTAAATTCCATTTCTGGACAAATTAAATTAGTGCAAAGTCAACCCATGTTTGTTGGTTTTGTTGTTGAATAAAGTGGTAGGATTTGGGAATGAAACATTCGATATTCTGTATTACATAACCTTTTTCCAGCGAAATTAGTTCTTTCTAGATTGGGCATTCAGATTGTCACAAGACAAGTATTAGTGTGATTGTGTCAACTGATGTCCAGTGTTTGTTTGTGGTATTTCTCTTATCAATCTAATGGCGATTCCCCCCTTGCTCAAACCGTTAACCACATCAGAGGCATTTGTTATTTATACTGTTTTCAACGATGAATTCAGAAGCTTAGGTGGCGTTCTGTTTGTATTTTATTTTGTATTTTCATTTTTGAAAATGTTTTGTGTTTTGTGTTTTCATTTTTGTTTTCAAATTTGTTGAAAACGCGTTTGGTTTGTCATTTCTGAAAAATGTTTTTGAAAATGAAAAGCTGGAAAACACGTTCTGTTTGAAATTTTGCAGAACATTATTTAAACTATTTTTAATTAATTTGCTTGCAGAATACTACTAACTCCAACTCAAATTTCTTTTCACAATACACTAAAAATATGGTTACATGCAACACATTAATGTGAGCATTAAGAGTCTATATTAACACAGCTTGGTCAGGTTCGGGACTTGAGAAAGCTCTACTTCTATTAAAATCCAGAAAATGCAAGTTCTTTCAAAACCACCAGAATCAATTTATCATTACATTTTTTGAAATATAACAACAAGAATTCTCATTTAATTTTATTTTTTTTGTAATGTTGATATTGAATTGAATAAAACTTTATTTAAACTAAGTTACAAGTTAGGATAATTCTCAAAAAAAAAAAAAAAAAAAATTATTTATTTAGGCTTAGTTTCAAGTTAGGATAATTCTAAAAAAAATAAAAAAAAAATAAAAACTTTATATTAAGCTTAGTTATAAGTTAAGATAATTCTTTAAAAAAAAAAAATTCCCAAAACGCGTTTTCCGCGTTTTGGACATTTTTTGTCGAAATACACACAAAACGCCCAAAACGATGTTTCGGGCGTTTTCCGTTTTGTATACAAATTTTTTTTTTGTTTTCCAAAATGCGTTTTCGAAAATGGTAAAGAGAACGCGTTTTTAGCGTTTTCGAAAATAAAAACAGAAAACGACCTTAAAACAGCAAAGAGAACAGGGGCTTATATTTGTCTATTAGCCAATGCACTTTAGACAAATTCCTCACTCAATGCTCAATGAAGACCTTTATGTGATGTGCTTTGAATTATATACATGTTTTGTAATTTGGTTTTATAATCTATCCATGAGGGAGCCATATTTACATATTCTTATTGCAAACCAGAGAATGATCCCTGTTGGCAAGTTTGTAATGTCTCTGAATGGTGCCTTGATCAATATTGAAGATGTTGACCTTTATCTTTAATTCACAATTGGAAAAGTATGATTTTTTTTTTCCCTACAATGTTCTCTTCTCTCGGATTATCATTGGAAAGCATGATTTTTGAATGTTGGTTTATACACGTTGGCTCTACACGTTACATTTAATATCTATGTTTGATGTAGAAATTGTCTTTTGATTTATATTTGTTTTGGAATTATATTAAGGGTTTGATTGCGCTTTATTTTTTTGGGAAAATAGAATTTATAATTGTGATTTTTTGAAGAATGTGATTAAAAGTAGGATTTTTTTTGAATTTACGTGTGTAATTATTTTATTCGGACAATGTGTGGTTGAAAATAAGTTAGAAGAAAGATGAGATTTGTAAGAATGAGTTTTAAGCTTGAGCTAAATTGTTTCTTTTTATTTTCCATTACTAATAGGCCATGGATGAATCCATTAATTTCATAAACAAATATCAAGTCTACAATGAAGAAACAGATTTAGATAATTTATTAAGAATAAATTTGGAAGATTTTTAATTATACACTATTTATGTTATAGTCCTACGATTGTCATGGTTAGTTATTGTAATAAAATATTATTTTTTTTATATCTAATTTCGTGCCTCGCACGGGTGATTGAACTAGTATTTGTTAAAATCATTTCCAATCACGTTTGTTTTTTTTTTATTATTATTATTTTTTGTTATAAAGTCATTATTTCTCTTCAACTGTACATATTTTGAAAAGGTACAAAAACAAAAATCAATTTTACCTTAATTTAAGTCTCTTTCATTGAGTGAGAATCAATATGGATTTTTTTCAGCAAAAAATCTATAGTCTATTTATCGAATCATTTCACTTCATTAAAATTCTCCACACGGAGGTCGAGGATGAATACGTACACGCCAACTGGCCTCCTCTACACTAACCTATTGCAAACCCTACTCCCGTTTGACGTGACAAGGTCAAACTTTTGACGTGATGGATTTTGTTCTTCTTTGAATCTTTTTTTTTTTTTAATATTATTATCATAAAATAAATATTAATGTGTTATTGAAAAGCATTTTTTTTTTTATTAAAATGTGGTTAAAAGTGGTTTGAAAAAGTAAAGCATATTATTTCTGCCTTTATTTGATAAAAAGTGAATTGGAAAAATGTTTAAAACAATTCACCAAACAGTGATTTTTTTAATAATATGTTATTATAATTTTTTAATTCACTTGGGGTAGACCAGAAAAATTAAAAATTAGTTTAAGAAAAAAGTTATTTTTAGAAAATGTGGCTCAAATAGGGTTTTACAATTTTTGCTACATTCTTTCTTTAGATCATCATAAGCCTATTTTTTATTAAATTTTGTTTACAAACAGTAACGTATCAATATTTTATTGAACACGTTTTTTTAAAAGTCAACAATTTCATTTTTAGTTGGTCAAAGATTCTTATCCATCATTTTTTACTTTTCAAAAAAACAAAATAATGAAATATTGTCACATTCCTATTTATAAATAATATTTAGAATCCGTTTGGAACTTTGGCGGCACATTTGAATTATAATTTTAATTTGTTTGGATATTCTAGATAAGATTTATGGTTAAAAATTGAAGAGAAAAAATGTATGTGATTAAAAAGATGTTTAAAAAATTGTATCAATTATAAATTGAATTATAATGTGCAATCATTGTGCAAACGAACAAATACTTATAAACTGTCGTTTATAAACGACTTAGGCGAAATGTTTATTGTTAAAGGACTAATTTCTTCATTCAATTTTCTAATTCGTTTTATTTTACTGTTGATAAGAATGTTCGTGTTTCTCCGTGCATTTCCCTAATTAGCAGAGAACAGTTAAGGTTTTCACTTCACGAATTTAAATTCTCTTTAAATAAATATTGTTCAAACAAAAAAAAAAAAATCATTGTTCCAAGAAACACCTTTGTGTCCTATGTTAAATTATTGCATTTAGAATCTTAAGATTGTTATTATGAAATTAAAGGAACAATGAATAAATATATTTTTTTCTTTTTATACATTCACACATTTGGTATGAGGTTTTAGGCTCCACCCCGAAAGATTGACAAGGGTTAGGGTTCTCCAACCTCATAAATCATGACAAAGACAGTATAAGAAAGGAGAGGGTCATAAACTTAATTGACCTCTAGGTAAGCGACAATGCAACAATTGAAAAGTAAAGTACTAAAGAAACAAATAAGAGAGTACTATTCTTCGTACAATAAAGAAAAAAAGAAGATATATTAAGGGATTGTTCGGAGACTCTTGTTCACAATTTAAATTGGTTTATTTGGGTTTTCTAGGTAAAATGTGTTATTAAATATTGAAGGGAGAAAATGTGTGTGAATTTTAGAAATTGTGTAATTTATATTTTGGTTTAAACAACAGCCGCCGAACATAGGCTAAACTATAAATGCCTAAAACTGGGTAATTCATATCCGTCAATCTGTACAATTACCATGAACCATCGAGGTAAGTATTACAGTCCATATTCTTGATAGCAATGCTAATCCCAACCCTTAGATGTGAGTAAGTCAGTTACCTAATTACCCTCACAATATGAATGACAAAATGAACTGCAAAAATCTAGATCCACGGAACCCCAACCTATTAAGGGATGAACAACCCGCATAAATGGGGCAGTATGGCAACTTCGAGGCAAGAAAGCTCAGCCCCAATTGGAAGAGGGGGGGAGATTTTTTCACGCCCCAGTTGGAGCGGGGCGGGAAGTCCGCTCCATTCTCCAATTTAAAAAATCACAAATCTATTTCTAATTAACTTTTCTACCTAATATAAATTAGACTAAATATGACTAAGGGCAAAATGAGAATTAGACTGAAGGTTGGGTTGGCATTGAGGGTGATTATGCTTTGTATTGGGATTGGGGCTCTGGTTTTGTAATCAGTGGAAGGAAGGATGCAAAAAAGGTTTCATTTATATTTTATTTCTGTTTCTCTGCATCACCCAATGTGTATTAGAGCTCGAGGAAACATTAAGAACATATGAATAATCTAGTTTTTTTCCCCCCCTGTTTTAAGTCAAACTATCATGTTAACCATTTTAACAATCTAAAATGAAATAGTAAATCGGAATACACAATTTACAAGCTCGAAGAGACGGGCAGGATTAGGGAAAATGATATAATCCAGATATGAAAGCACTTCAGCGAGCTTGATCCAATTAACTCTGGGAAGATTTTGTTGTCTATTCTCTTGGAAAGTCACTTGTAACATAGAAAAGTTTATAAAACTTGCTCTGCCGTACTACGCTAATATAAATGGTTCACTAAATTTGACAATTTGTAACCCCACAATGCCTCACGCCTCCCCGCTTTTAAGGCGTGGGAAGAATTCAAGGTAGAAAATTCGAGACGGGCAGGGCATGCTGATCCAACTGCGCCCTGCCTCGTTGTCATCCCTACCTTACGGTAGATGTGAGAAATAGTTTCCAAAATCCAAAATGGAGGGTGTCTCTGATTTGCCGAAGGAAGCTCTAAATGTCAAGTTTCACCACCTCCAGTGATGTAATTGATGGCCACTGCGGAATCGGCATCAATCCAAATGTCAGCAATCCCCCGTCGACAAGCAAGAAGTATAGAGAATCAAAACTTGATTGTATATTATTATTTTATTATAACGAAGATCCTTATTTATAGGATTGGTAATCACAATATTAATAGAATACATTCTTCCAGAAAGTAAGGTTTATCTAAGTATTTCGATAAGACAAAATATGTGTAAACAATTATTTCATAATGATCAGGGTCAAACCTGTGTTTTTTGTGGTTTAAAATGAACAATGTATTTTAGGGAAAATCCTCTCAATTGTGACGGTCCTTATGGGGCTGTCCTGAAATTGTTTAAAAATTATCGAAAGTAACGATAAATTTTAAATTCACACAAGATAAATGTATTAAATAATACGTAAACTCACAAAACACACACATACAAAGTTTTTGGGGCGTTAAAAAATGGAGGGGTAGCCTCACCGGCCTCTAGGCAAGTCCGGCTCTATTTATAAAACTTTCGCTTTGATGACTATTTGTAAACAAATCAAGATTTTCCCCGAGCATTAACACGCGGATCATATTTAGATATGTATGGAACTAATCTTTGTACTGAAAATAGTATTCATTTAGAATATTGATTTGTATATATTCTAATTTTTCAAGAATAAGAAAATAATGTTGTTGTGTTGTGTTTCTTTGGGAACAAAATATAGGACCTGTTTTGTTCTAATTTTAATCTCAAGTCAATATCAACAAATAATTTTAACAATATATTTTGAGAAACTTACAATTTTTCAACCACATATATCATTAGTTTTTATTAAAACTAGTGATAAGTACGTGCGTTGCACGTCTTATGTATAGCGTGAATGTGATGCGTAGTCGTAATAATAAAAAAAATGTAAATTGTTGAAATCTAATATATATATTTTTTAATTTATGTACATAATGTTAGAATATTGAATAAGCAGAAATGTAATGTTTTGATTACAATAACTTAATTTTGTAAATTGCACATCTCACGTACCAGATGATTAATTTGTTCAATTTATTTTATAGTAATAAATAGTTTTTGAACAATATATGCAATGTTTTATTGAACTAAAATGTAACACTAAAATTACAATAAAACTTCTCTGTATACAATATTTTTTGTTAATGTCCCAAACTTTTTGTTATTTTTATTTTCTGCTTTTACCAATATCTTTGTTGTTTGCATTGAAATTCCACGTGAAAGTGCGACATATAGTTGCCCATGAGAGAATACATGTTCAGGAAGATATACTCCAACAGTAGGTAATGTCTGACCTTGAGCCTTGTTAATTGTCATTGCAAAGCATAGACGTATTGGAAATTGTTTTCTCTTGAACTTGAATGGATATCCTTCATCATTGGCAGGACTTAATGGGATACGTGGAAGGAAAACTTATTTTCTAGCATGTTGCCCAATGGTGATTTCTGCATGAATAATATGTTTCTTAAAATCGCGACAAAGCATTCTTGTTCCATTGCAAAGTCCATTGGATGGGTCTAAATTTCGTAGGAGCATCAGGGGACAATTCTTTTTCAAGATCAACCTATGCGCTGGAACACCATTTGGTAACAATGTGTTGAGGAATTCTTCTTGGTAAAATTGATTTGTGTCATCCGTTGCTTGATCAAAGCTCACAAACTCTTTACTGTCCCCAGGAAATTGGCACGATAACCATGGAACTTGTTCGACACATACATTCAACTTTGAATCAACCCATCAAACGGCATCAGCTGCTTTCTAACCTATATTTTAATTTGTTACAATAATATTGAGATCAATAAGATTAAAAAAATACCATATGCAATTGAAATTATAATTAAAAATAAAAATGCTCAAATTAAACTATAAAATTGTTTACTGTAAAAGTATTTATCAATTAAAATCTTATAGTAATAAAAATCAAAGGTTCCATATTATATTCACAGGAAGCTAAATCTGTCCCGGGGGAAAAAATCCAAATAAAAAATCCTCTTTTGATAGCAGAAATTGGCACGATAACCATGGAACTTTTTCGACACATACCTTCAACTTTGAATCAACCCACCTGAAAAGTTAAAACTACAAGTTTCACCGTGAACGGAACCTCTATTTTACGGGGTTTTCTACTACCCAGGAACGAAAATGAAGCAGCGAAATTGTGGTGGCGCGAGTAAGATGATATGCAGAGATGTAGGCGTTCAATCGAGAAGATTAATTGGTTTCTTGGTTTCGAGGGTTTTAATGTTCAAATGGATAGGCAGTGATGAACTATTTCTAAGCTGTCGGACGGTGATTATTGGAGGAGCAAATGAAAGACGCCGATGGGAGCGAAGGGTAGAGCCGTTCTCCTTTGGGGAGGAGAAGACAAACGGGCACAGTGGGCGAAATGATCCTCCTGTAACCTAAGTATTTTTTTTGCCCTTTTTATTTTCAATCAAGAAATGTAACTGGGTAATTTATTGGCGAGAATGATATAGGCGGTATAAAGGGAAAAAATGAGGGCAAAATCGGAATGTGAAAGATTCTTTCACATTCATACTTTTTAAGGTAGTTTAGATTTATTAAAAATCTGATTTTAATTTATATCAAACATGGGCATAGTATTATATTTGTTCTATTTCGAGAGCATAATAAAGGATTATTTGAAAATATACTAGCGCTTTTTTTGGAATAATAACTTGCCTCCGTTTAGTAAATTGTTTACCTCAAATCACTTTTTACAACATATATTTCTCCAAATCATTTTTTAATCATATATTTTATTTTAAAAAACACAAAATTCTTTATTTATAAATAAAAAACTTTTACCAAACAGTTAGTATTCATTTAAAATATAATATTTCTGAAGTTATGCTCTCCAGAAGTAAGTAATATATAATATTACTTCTTCGAGAGCGACGACATAGTAATCTTTTGGAATGTTGATATAGCATCTAATTATGATTGTTTAAGTGCAATAAAACAATAGTTGTTTTGAAATATTGATACACTTAAATCAATCATAATGTTCTTTTAGAATATTTATGTGTATAAAATTGTGCTTCATTAAGAACTCAACTCTGATATTCTTCAAGAATATTAATACTACTCTATAGATTATTTCATGGTTTCTCAGGAGTAGTAATGCGGTTTTTATTTTTTTATTTTTTTTGAAAAATTATAACGTTTGTTGTGTTTCATTGAGAACATTAAAATCATATTTGTTTAAAATATCCGTTTGGTAAATTTTTTTGTTTATAAACATATTTTCAAGATAAAATATGAGGTTGAAATGTGATTTGAAAAAATGTGTAGTTGAAAATTGATTTGAAAAATATGTTGTTAGCTATGTTTTCTTCGGGAGCATAAACATCATTGAATATTTGTGCTCAATTCAAAACACGATCTAAAAAACTCGAATTTGAGAGTTTCACATAAACTTGAATTGTTGAAAAATCTCATTATTCTTCAAATATGTAAATTTACATTTGCAGTACTTTAAAATTCCCGAATGAAGTGTTAGATTTTGATATTAATATTTGAATTTGAAGAACAATGAGATGTAAATATTCTGTTTAACATTACTAATGTCGGACCATAAAACAAAGAGTTATTATCTCTCCTTGATAACATTGTTTGGTTTATAAATTAATTTGTTTATAATTTTGAGGTAAAAAAAATTATTGAAAATAAAAAATATATATGATTAAAAAATTATTTCAAAAAATTATATAATTTATAAATTGATTTATTACCTAGTTTATTTTATTTATTTACAAAACATATACGAAGACAACAATAAACAAGTTGTCATTGAAAATTGTGAAATTGAGTCATTATTGTTGTGGACCAGAAAAATTAAAATTTGGACCAAATAATAAAAGAGAACAGATACGTTCTGTCGGGTTTATAGTCATGTTCAGGTTCTTTTATGCTACATAAATTTTGTTTATAAGGCTATTCGATAATTATAAATTTGTTTATTATATTTTTGAGTTAAAATATTTGGTTAAAAAGTGAAGAGAGAAAATATGTGTAATTAAAAATTATTTATCTATAAATTGATTTATAAATTATAATGATTGTATTAAAGAACATAGATTAAAGGATTACATGACAATATCTTATTAGACAATTTTTAAGAAAAATCAACAGTTTTGGTTGGTCAAGAATTTTCACATACTACTTTTGACTTTTAATAAATGGACTAACGAAATATTATTACGTTGCTATTTATAAATAACCATTTATAAACGGTTTATCAAAATAGGGTAAAATTTGTTTACAAAATTGTTTATAAAAGGACACGTAGCAACATTTTACTATAGTTGTTTTCGAAAGTCAACTATTTCAACTGATCAAAGATTAATCCATCATTTTGTACATTTCAAAAAATTGGACAAACAAATGTTGTCAAGTTGCTATACTAAAACAGAGAATAATTAAAGTCATGTTCTCTTTACTGTTTTGAGGTCGTTTTTTGTTTTTATTTTTAAAATAATAAAAACGCGTTCTCCTTATCATTTTTGAAAACGCATTTTGGAAAACAAAAAAAAATTGTACACAAAACGCAAAACGCCAAAAACCTCTTTTTGGGCGTTTTAAGTGTATTTCAATAAAAAAAATGTTTAAAACGCGGAAAACGCTTTTTGAATTTAAGAATTATCCTAACTTGGAATTAAGTTTAAAATAATTTTTTATTTTTTTATTTTTGAGAGAATTATTCTATCTTGCAACTAAGCCTATATAATTATTTATTTTATTTTATTTTGAGAATTATCTTAATTTAGAATTAAGCTTAAAATAAAATTTTATTGAATTCAATATCAACATTACAAAAAAAATTAAGTAAGAATTCTTGTTGTTATATTTCAAAAAATGTTTTGATAAATGGACTCTGGTGGTTTTGAAAGAACTTACATTTTCTGGATTTTAATAAAATCAGAGCTTCCTCAAATCTCGAACCTGATCAAATTGTGTTAATATAGACTCTTAGTGCTCACATTAATGTATTGCAGGTAACCATGTTTTCAGTGTATTGTGAAAGGAAATTTGAGTTTGAGTCAGTAGTATTCTGCAAGCAAATTAATTAAAAATAGTTTAAGTACTATTATGCAAAATTTTAAATAGAACGTGTTTTTCAGCTTTTCATTTTCAAAAACAGTTTTCAGAAATGACAAACCAAACCCGTTTTCAGCAAATTTTAGAACAAAAATAAAAATAGGAAATATAAAACATTTTTGAAAATGAAAATACAAAATAAAATAGAAACAGAACGCCACCTAATTTTCCAGCCTCTTGTTTTCGATTTTCCACAACTTACAAACTTAATCTAATGTTGCGTTTGATAACGATGGTGAAATTTGAGTGGAAAGAAAATGAATTCCTAGGAATATTAATTTTAATATGTTTGATTGGTTAAATTTTTTAGGTGGAATAAGTAGGGAATTTTTCAACTTTTGTTGTTTGATTGATATTATTTTTCATGAAAAATAAAGTAAAATTTATCTATTTTAATAAAAAAAATTATTTTTTCACACATTTGTACTTTATAATAATAATGTTAATTTTTATAAAAAAAAATAAAATCAATTAACAGCAACAAAAATGATCCAACGTAACGAAAATGGTATAAGATTTTCCATGAAAAATAAAATCTCCTCCCCCATTGAAAAACAAATTCATTCAAAACAAAGAAAATACCGAATTTCGAGGCAAGTGGAAAAATAAATTCCATGGAAAACTTAGGAAACCAAACAGCGCAAAGTTGGAAAATCACATATTTTCCATGGAATTCAATGCGTATCAAATGCACCCTAAAGGATATAAAAAAAAAAAAAAAAAAAAAAATTGCCTATGTAACATTGTAGTTATTTATAAATTGGTTTTGAGGTAAAATATGTGATTGAAAAGTTATGAAAGAAAATATGTGTAATTAAAAATGGTTTGAGAAATTATGTAATTTATAAATCTGTTTATAAACCATTTGCGAAACAAAGGGTAATTTTCGGGAAATGGCAAACCAAACGCGTTTTCAGTAAATTTGAAAACAAAAATAAATACAGGAACGCTTCCAGCCTCCTGTTTTCGATTTTCCACAACTTACAAACTTGATCTAAAGTATATACAAAAATTTGCCTCTGTAACATTGTAGTTATTTATAAATTGATTTTGCGATAAAATATGTGATTGAAAAGTTGTGAAAGAAAATATATTTAATTAAAAGTGATTTGAGAAATTGTGTGATTTATAAATCTTCTATAAATCGTTTGCGAAACAAAGGGTAACTTTACAATCGAAGATTAGTAGTTAGAATAAAAATGGGATAGATTTCATTTCAGATCATACAAGCTAAGTCCTAATATCGAGGATATCACCTATATGAAAAGTCAAGTTTAGTGCGATTTGACTTTTATTCCAGAAAAATAAAAAGAAGAGGAAAGGTAAAAAGTGGTGCTGTGGCTGCGGTAGGAAAAAATGAGGCCATGATAATAATTCTTTTTGTCTGAGGGCAGACCAGACCAGTGGTAGCAGGGAGGGAGAGAGGATGATGTGAAGTGGTGAACGAGGTCTGATCTGATGACAATAAATACTTGGTTTGGAGTTACTGATGATGGACACAAAGTGTGGGTATGGGTTGGGTCCTAGATAAAATAATAGATATAAAGGGGTATCATTCCCATCTGCATCTGCATGCAGGAATTCCCATCATTCTCCTTCTCTGCCGTCCTATTTAATGTCTTGTTTGTCTCTTGCTCCCTCAAATCTCTAATCCCTACACCACTCTTTGCTTTTTGCTCCCTTTCCCTCTTACATATCATCTCAATCAACCACATACAAGTATGCTTATAGAATGATGATGATTAACCCCGTTCTTCACAAACCAGTGGTTTAACCCCATGGTACAACTAGCATTTCTCATTTTCATATGGCCCCCTCAATTATGTTCTCTTTGCTCTTCGGTTATGGGATGAAATTATTATTGATTTCAAATTATAATTTTGCAAACAAGTAATCATAAATTGGTTTTCAACTTTGTCTTAAACACTAGTTGAAGTACTTGTGTTGCACGTATTGTGTCTATAAGGCTGTATATGTTATTGCATTTTTTCCATAAATATTTAATGGCATTATGAGCATAATTCATAGCAAATAGTTTGGAAATCTTGCTTTGACCATTTTGAAAATATATATTAGATAATAATTGAAAAAAGAAGCTCTCCACACTTTTTGAATATAATAATAACAAAAGGGCATAGCTATCATATATTCGATAATTGCATTTTGGAAATCTTGCTTTAACCATTTTGCAAAGATATATCAGATAATTGCATTTTGTAGAAAATGCAATTAAGATCCCTACCAAAAATTCAAATATAAATCACACCGTAGCTTGACACATGACATAAAAAACAATACGATCAATTTTACACTTTTCATTATAGGTTAAAAAAGATGAAGGAATTTGAAAGACAATCACACGATAGTTTGACAAAAATTGAGGGTGACACAATGATGTACTAACACATGACAACTTGAAGATTAACTCGGACACCTGAAGATCACAAGGGGTTATAATCAATTTATTAGAAGAGGTGTTGGAACAATTACACGAAAATCATGAGTTTAAGAACGCAAAATTTGACAATTGAAAAGTTTAGTATTAATTCGAAAATTTTAGAAACTTAAAAGCAAGCACAATGAACAACTTATATCGTTCAATAGTAGAAGGACGAAAGAGAAATGAAAATGGAAAATTCAAGGATCAAAGTGAAAATTTTGAGAAGTTTGAGGAAGAAGAATAAAAATGGATGACAGTCACACTCAGGGACGGAGGCATGCTTGGCCCAGTGGGGGCCATGGCCCCTACTGGGTTTTGAAAAAAATTGAGCCCAATTTCAGATTGGGCCAGTTCAAAAAAAAATAAAATAAAGTCCATCTTCTGTGTTAAGATCCAGACCAGAAGCCAGAGCCCAGAAGGAGAGGAAGACCGAGACTGAAGTTCAGAATTCAGACTTGAGACTACCATAAAAAATTTGCTGAATCGCGCCTCCATTCTTTCCTGCTCTGCTCCCCTGCGCTGCCGCCGTGTGAGTGACTCCGTCCACTAATGACTCACTGCACCTCCGCTCCTCACTGCTTCGCCGACTGACTCCGTCCGTTGCCGCCTGCCTGCAGCCGCGCACAGCGCACCACTGCTTGAATCGCGCAGCGCCTCCTCCGAAGCTGCTGCCTGCTGCTGTGCGATCTGAAGCTGCTGCAGCTGGCGACTGCTGTGCTGCTGCCTGCTGCCTGCTGCGCCTGGGACTTGGGAGCGCTGCTGCTTGCTGCTGTGGCCTGTGCGATCTGAAGGCTGAAGCTGCTGCTCAAGAGTCAAGGCCTCAAGGCTCAAGCTCACAGCCTCAACTCGCCTGTTCGGCTGTGGCTGTCCCTATCTGACTGTCTCTCACGAATAACTGAAGAAATCAGTTTGGTTTGGCATCTATTTGGGTGCAAGTTCAACGTGCAATTCTTCCAAGCTCCAAGTAAGTTTGATTTTTGAAGTTTAACTAATTGTGATTTGTGAATTGGTTAAGTTTGAAGTTTAATTAATTGTGCCACTGCCATTGTGATTTGTGATTTGGTTAATTTGGTTGGGTGAGTTGTGCAGATCAGATTCAGTTTAGAATTAATTATTGATGATGTATTGTCATATTTGATATTTCAGATTAATAGATTATGGAGAGATATTTAATAAAAAGACATCATCAAGAAAATGTTGTTGATGAGAGTTCAAATAGAGTTGAGAACAATGAGAATGACTCAAACACATTTGTAGAAAGTTCGAAATCGGTTGAGAGGAGCTCAACTTTGATTGAGGAATTCGATGTAGCACAGCTTCCCTATGATCCCGGATTAAGAATTCCAATTTCGAATTATGCTCCTAAAATTAGAGATCAAGTTCGAAGAGCATATTTATTGAAAGGTCCTTGTCAACCATTGAATCATTCATTTCCGAAACGAAAGTATGGAGAAAAAACAGTTAGAAGATTTAACCCTTCTTGGTTTAGTGACTTTGGCGATTGGTTGGAGTATAGCATATTTAAAGATGCCGCCTTCTGTCTCTATTGTTATCTATTCAAATCTGCTAAAGGAAAACAATCAGGGGGTGATGCTTTTGTTGGTGAGGGATTTAATCATTGGAAACATAGTGAGAGGCTTAAAGTTCATGTTGGGAAGCATGATAGTGAACACAATGGAGCTCGAACAAAGTGCGAAGCATTGATGAATCAAGATCTCCATATTGAAAGAATTTTGCACAAGACATCAAAACAAAATAAAGATGATTATCGCATTCGACTTAATGCTTCAATTGATTGTATTCGACTTTGTTTGCGTCAAGGACTACCTTTTCGGGGTAGTGATGAATCAAAGAATTCTCTTAATCCAGGCAACTTTCTTGTCTTTTTGCAATTTTTAGCTGACCATGTGGATCATGTTAAAGCCGTGACATTAAGTAATGCTCCAAAAAATTGCAAATTAACATCACCTGACATTCAAAAGGACATAACTAGTGCTTGTGCTACTGAAACAATCAATATAATTTTGAAAGATATTGGCGATTCATTGTTCACAATTCTAGTTGATGAATCTCGTGATGTGTCATCAAAGGAGCAGATGTCTATTGTCTTACGTTATGTAGATAATAATGGGCATGTAAAAGAATGTTTCATAGGAATTGAACATGTCACAAGTACCACAGCACTCTCACTTAAGGATGCCATTGATAAGATGTTTTCTAGATACAATTTGAGCATATCTAGATTGCGAGGACAGGGTTATGATGGAGCTAGCAGTATGCAAGGAAAGCTCAATGGATTAAAAACACTCATTTTAAATGAAAACCCATGTGCATATTACATACACTGTTTTGCTCATCAGCTTCAGCTAGCACTTGTTGCTGTTGCGAAAAAGAGTATTGCAGTTGCTGAGTTTTTTAGGGTTGCTACTGATTTGGTAAATGTTGTTGGAGGATCTTGTAAGCGGTCTGATATGCTTAGAGAATTACAATCCAATCATGTTGTTGAGGCATTAGAAAGGGGTGAGATTGTAAGCGGTAGGGGACTTAATCAGGAAAGCAGTCTTCAGCGCTCCGGTGATACACGTTGGGGTTCACATTATAGATCTTTGATCAGCTTGCTTGCCTTATTCTCTCCTGTGGCTGATGTACTTGAAACGATTTCTGAAGATGATTCTTCTTCTTCTGATCAGAAAGTTGAGGCATTCAATTTGTTGAAGTCCATGCATTCTTTTGATTTTGTGTTCAATTTACACATGATGAAAATTATTTTGGGAATTTCGAATCAGTTATCACAGGCATTACAAATGAGAGACCAGGATATTGTGAATGCGATGGACCTAGTGAGAGCTTGCAAGCAGCAACTCCAAATGTTGAGAGAAAATCGATGGGATTCATTTTTGGAAGAAGTTTATAAATTTTGTCAGGATCATAACATTGGTGTTCTCGATATGGATGACATGTTTATGCGCATTGATCCCCGTGGTCGACCACAACGTAATCCACCAAAGGTAACAAATTTGCATCACTACCGTGTGGATTTATTTTATGCTGTGATTGATTTGCAACTGCAAGAGTTGAATGATCGTTTTTCGGAGGTTAGTACCGAGTTGCTACTTTGCATCGCTTGTTTGTGTCCACAAGATTCATTTTCTGCTTTTGATAAGAAAAAACTGATCCGATTGGCTGAGTTTTATCCACAAGATTTTGGAAAATTGGATCTTATCATCTTGGGGGATCAACTTGACACTTATATTATTGATGTCGGCTCTAATATTGCATTTCAAGAGTTGAAAGGTCTTGGTGATCTAGCAGAAAAGATGGTTCAGACAAAGAAAAATATTCATTTTCCTTTGGTTTATAAACTTTTGAATTTGGCTTTACTTCTGCCGGTTGCCACTGCTAGTGTGGAAAGAGTGTTCTCTGCAATGAATCTTGTGAAAGCTAGTTTGAGCAACCGAATGAGTGATGAGTGGATGAACGATCGTCTTATTGTTTATGTTGAGAAAGAGATATTTTTGAAAATTGATAATGAAGTTATTGTAAAACATTTTCAGAGTATGAAAACACGTAAAGAATAATTGTAAGCAACTTTATTCGTATGTGTGTTTATAAATAAACCCTAGCTCCGTCCCTAGGTGTGTCGATACGTGGCAGTGAAATAGTAACCAAATTTCGCCTATTTTATTGTTTGAAAGAACGAGAAAGAAATTGCACATTACAATAGTGGAAAGACGAAAGAGAAAGAGAAATGAAATAGGAAAATTCGGGGATCAAAGTTGATATTTTGAGAAGTTGGGAGAAGAAAATAAATAAATGAAAGTCACACTAGGTGCCGACAAGTGGAGGTTGAATAGTGGCCAATTTTAGTCTACACTCTTTTATGATAAGAAAGGAAAATTGAAAGACAGTTAAACCATAGTTTTGTTGACCTATGGTCAACTTGACCTTATTGTTTTGATCATAACAAACAAGAATATATTGTGTTGCTTACAAGTGTGCTTCAAGTGTTTCATGTAATGATAAATATTCAAAACACTCTATGTTCAAATCGTCTCTCAAAGATATAAATCAAAACTATGTGATCAAGCACATGAGACGCAAAGAAGATCATGAAAGAATTGAAGATATTCAAAGATCAAAATTGAAGTTGAAAAACATGACATGAAGATCAAGAATTCAAGCATACAAGATTAGAGTTCAAGTTCAAGAGTTGATTTAACCTATGTAAAGGTATAACACTCTCAATCTTCAGCGATGAAATTCAACGGGCTCGAAAATGATTTTTATGCATCAAGAAACTTACTTGAAAATTCATCACTTGCATAAAATATTTTTATCTAAGTCAAGATTGTCTTTCAAAGGTTATTTGATCTTAAATCATGATTATACTATGTAAAACCACTTTGAAAAACAAGTTAGAAACCTAAAAATCGAGCATTTTCATGTTTTTCAAAAGTCAACTTTCGGTCAACCGAACTTTCGGTCGACCGAACTTTTGGTCAACCGAAACTGGTCAACCGAAACTCCAACTGTTGAAAATGTGTAACGGCTATATATACTTTCGGTCGACCGAAACATCAAAATTGGTCAACCGAAAGTTGTTGAATTTGAATATCTTGATCTATAAATAGCCATCTCATTCACATTCAATTTGAACAACGTAGAAAAGATTTTATACAAACATTCTTGTGAAAATTCATTGTTCTTACTTGGTTTATATTCATCTATTTTTATTATAAAACTTTGATTGATCTAAACTTTGTTTTATCAAATTCATCAAAGTTTTTGGAAGAAAGTTTTGTGAAGATTCTTGGTTTTATATTTTTTAAACTTCTTCAACATCTTCACACTATATTGAAATTGAAGTGTAAGTCTCTCTTTGTTCTAAACTTGTTTTAATCTTTTAAAAGAGAGAAATTCCAATTAAGGAACTTTGATTATTTGTGCTACATTTTTCATTATCATTTGATTCATCAAAGTTCCATTGCCTAAACACTTTTAGCTTAACTCATTGTTAATTATTCAAGTGTGGCATCTCTTGATACTTAATTTGATTCAATATTTTAACAAGAGATTATTTGAAAAACTTTGTTTGATTGCATTGAACTTTTCATTATCATTTGCATCAAAGTTTTTCTCTAACACTCGAGCTTAATTCATTGCTATCTATTGAAGTGTTAGCCTAACTCTCTCGGTACTTAATTTGAGTATATCATTTGTTAAGAGAGTTATTTCAATTGTAAATTCAATTCATTATATCTTGTGGTTTCGAGAGCCTTGTGAAAACTCGATTGTTGGTTTTGAGAGCCTTGTGAAAACTCGATTGTAAATGATAGGTGCTCCTTGTTGTAAAGTCACCTAAGGATTCGATACTCCTTGTTGTAAGTTATCAATATAGTGGATTTGGCCTTGCTCGTGACGGAGAGCTCGGTAACGGGGGACGTAGATCACGTTGGTTGATTGAACCTCCATAAATCGCGTTTGCATTCTCTTATCCCTTTTACTTACTTACATTGCACTTACTCTATTCTATCAATTTATATTGTGCAACACTATATCTAAGTGCTATACTTGCTTTATCAATTAAGTTTACACATATATAGCACACTACATTGATAGTTTAGTTACTTGTAATACTAAGTGCTCATACTTGTACCCATTGGTTTTTAAGTTTGAGATTATTTATCAAAAAAGTTTTATAAACCAATTCACCCCCTCTTGGTTAGTTTACTCTTGGGCTAACAAGTTTGACAAAAATTGAGAGTGACATGAGGAGGTACCGACACGTGGCGACTTGGACACTAATTTGAGCACTTGAAGATCATCTGAGGTTACTATCAATTAGTTAGAAGAAGTGTTGGAGGAATTGCATGAAATTCATGAGTTTAGGGGCAAACGTTGACAATTGAAATTTATTATCTATCAGTAAGTTAACCAAGGATCTAAATTGTGTAGATAAATTCTATCCCACTCATTGTGAATTTCAGGAACTGCAGTCGATTAAGACGATTGACAGTGCTAGAAAAAATGAAGGTCTATATTAGTTAGAGAATGAAGCAACCATGTGTGGACAAGCTCAAATATTAAGTAGTGAATTTTTCCCTTCTGTTGAAAATGAAATAATGATGTGAAATCGAAGAATAGGCCACCTTAGCTTTCCTTATTTAAAAACATTGTTCCATTTATGATTTAAGAATAAGAATAAGAATCTTACTATGTTTCAATGTGAAAATTTTCAATTCTCAAACACCAACGTTCTGTTTTTCTTTCACAGCCTTATAAAGATTTTGCGTCATTTTCCCTAGTACATGGTGACATATGGGGTCCATCGTGCACTACAACCATTTCAGGAACCCGTTGGTTCTTGTTGAAGGACAAATCTGAATCAAAAAATGTATTCAAAGATTTTCACTTAATGGTATTAACACGGTTCCAGAAAAAAATTCAAATCCTTCATATTAATAATGAAAATTAATATTTTAATACTATTCTTAGAAACCATTTCTCCAACCATGGGATCATCAATTAGTCTTCTTGCACATATACTCTTCAACAAAATGGTATTGATGAAAGAAAAAATTGACATTTGTTGGAAGTTGCTCGATCAATCATGTTCACCTATGGGGTTCCTAAACAGTATTAGGGAGAGGTTGTTCTCACTTCTTTTTATCAACCGTATGCCTACTCAAATCTTCCAATTTCAAACACCTTTACATGTCTTCTCCCAATTCTTTCCATATACAAGAATTTTCACCTCCTAAAGTGTTTGGTTGCATAGCTTTTGTACATAACCATGGTCCCAACAAAAATAAACTCGATCCTAAAGCTATAAAATTGCCTTCCTTGGTTATTCTCCAACTCAGAAGGGTTACAAGTGTTATGATCCTCAACCTCGAAAAATGTTTGTAACCATGGATGTCGATTTTTTCGGAAACAAGTTCTTCTTTCTCCAAACTTATCTTCAGGGGGAGAATCGTACACTTGAAGATATGTCCTGGGAAGTCTCATTGCCCCAAACTATCATACTTGAGCCTACTTAACCCGTTACACTAGGGAAAACCGAATATACTATGACTACAACTACTGGACCATCAACATCAGGGGAAGCTTCGCCACATGTCACCACAAACAGAGCTCCGTGTTTATTCAAGATGGAAGACTTCCAAAGTAGTAAATGACCTTCACTATCCGCATCACCAAGATTCAAACACAAGTGCAGAACCTTCAGGTAATCCCTAGCCTATCCCAATGACTAATTTAGATTCTGAAAGTGGTCGTAATTTTCCAATTGCACACAGGAAAAGGGACTCGATCATGCACTTTACATCCCATTTCTAAAAATGTTTCACTCATAGGCTATCTCCGTCATTTAAAGATTTTGTCACTAATTTGTCAAGTCTAGAAATTCCCAAATCTATACAGGATGGTCTAAATGTTCCCGAGTGGAGAGAAACTGTTTTTGAAGAGATGCAGGCATTTAAAAAGAATGGGACATGGGAGACTGTAGACCTACCAAAAGATAAAACCTCGATGAGCTATAAGTGGGTATTCACTGTGAAATATAAGGTTGACGGTTCCATTGATAGATATAAAACATGGCTAGTTTTAAAAGGCTTCACTCAAACATATAGTTGGTTGTCGGGAAACATTTGCACCAGTTGCAAAAATGAATATAGTAAGGGTATTGCTATCTCTTGCAACCAACCTGGAGTGGCCATTACACCAGCTAGATGTAAAAAATGCATTCCTAAATGGTGAACTTGAAGAAGTCTACATGAATCTACCATCCGAATTTGAAGAAGGTTACAGAAAAAATGAGATTTGTAGACTAAAGAAGTCTCTTTACGGACTAAAACAATCCCCAAAGGCCCGGTTTGAAAGGTTTTCCAGATTTGTCCATAGCCATGGATACTCACAAAGTCAAGCAGATCACATCATGTTTTTCAAACACGATTTGGTAAGATTACTATTCTAATAGTATACGTTGATGATATAATCAGGACGGGTGATAACATTGTGGAGATTGAAAGGTATAACGAAATACTCGCATGAGAATTTGAAACAAAGGATCTAGGTCCTTTAAAATTCTTTCTTGGCATGGAGATTGCTAGGTCAAAGAAGGGAATATTTGTTTTCCAAATAAAGTACACCCTTAACTTACTTAAGGAGACCAGTCTGCTTTGAAGTAAACCGGCAGAGACTCCTATTGACCCCTATCACAGACTTGGCCATGAGACCAAAGGAGTAAAAGGCGATAGAGAACAATACCAAAGGTCAGTGGGAAAACTAATATATCTATATCTCATACAAGGCTAGACATTGCCTTTTTCGTTAGTGTGATAAGTTAATTCATACATTCCCTAGATGAAAGACAATTTGAAGCCACATATAATGTTACCCACGCAAAATTTCAAGATTTTTTTTCAAATGTTTTAAACAATTATGCTCTGATACCACCTTGTGACGCACGGTCGAATTTTTCTTTTATTTTCGAATTCGAGGCCAACACGTGGCGCATAAAACAAATTACGAAAATATTTTTATTTTCATTTCATAAGCCAATGACATAAATTATGTCACTTGACTGGGATTTCAAAACCACTTTACTTTAAAATAAAATCCACTCATTAAAAAGTAAAGAATAAAATATAAGATCTCAACTTTAAAATCTTTTAGATAAATAGTAACAATAATAAAATAGCGAGTTTGGTAATTCAGACACAGAACCTCATTCGATGAGTCCAGAACTCACAGGTCGTCACCTAGTGCAGCACTATCTGTCTCGCCGTCTGAAAATTCACGCCAACATCTTTTATTTCATTTCTATTATTACCTAAAATATTAAATATGTCGTGGAATGAGTATAAACTTGCCCAGTGAGTAAAGTATGGTGCACATGTGCTATTGCATGTAAACAAGTTAATCTCATATATTCAAGTCTAGTTCTATATTCACGTCAAGCCATATATCTAAATCAAGTCCATTCAAGTTATATCCAGTCCAATCAAGTAAATTTTTACATATTTTAGTCAAGTCAAACTTCATCTAATTAAGATCAACGTAAAAACATGTCTTACATATTTAAACCAGTTAATTCATATATTTGAGTCATATAATCAAGACAAGACAAATCAAGGCAAGACATTTATTCAAGTCGGGTCAAGATATTATATTCAAGTTCATATGCATTGGCATATTAATCAAATAGAGTCAAGTACGTATAATCACGAACAGTGCAATTGCATGTCTTTTCAAGAGAACGTGACTTTTAATGGGGACCATATTACAAATCAACTACTATTCCGAGCGCGCACAAGTAGGGAATTTAACCCCGAGTTCAAGTGTGCAGTTTATTCTACGAGTTCTTTTACAAGTGTGGTTTCTATACCACAAGTTTCAAACAGGGAGTCGAGATCCCTGAAATTCATTAACAAGCGTAACCACATCGTGATCCAGTTACTAGACTTTGTGGCACGTATATTAAGACAAGCGTGATAGAGTGATTGTAATATCAAGAAATTCCTTTTTATGCAATGCTAAATAAAAGTACAAAAATCCTTTTTATGCCATGAAATACATTTAATATCATATTAACATGTACAAGTGTGATATCAAGTACAAATACCATTCACAATTTCCATAAATAATCGGAACAAAGATTACTCGTGACGTATCACACTATTCAAACAATACTGGTTCAGTTATCATGTATCGATTCATGATTAATGTATCGATACTTAACAAAGAACAAAAACTTTTTATGATTTTAATGTATTGATATATAAGATTAATATTTTACGAGTAGAATGCAAGTGAACTGTTAAATTCAACATATCATTTTAGTACATGTTAAACAAGAACAAAGATTTATTCAAGAAATACAGTTAGCGATGATAACTTTGATCATCTCCTTTTTAAACAAGTCATTTCTTTTATAAAATGGATTAATAAGTGTTAGCGTCAATATGGTGTTAGCGAGAATAAACTTGGTTAACCAACTAAATATCTATTAATGTTAAGCTAACATTAACGATGACAATACCAAGAATAAATATGAAAAACTTATAATGAGATCATGGTAATATCAAGATAATAATAAAATCACAATAATATCACGAAGATTAATGACAACAGAATTATATCAAGATCACGTAATCAAGTACAAGTCTAGCCAAGACAATTTAAGACAAGTTTAGGAGTTACTCATAGACAAATTAATCTTACATATTGAAGATAATATTCAAGTGAAACAAGTTTACATATTCGAGAGTTACATATAGACGAGTTAAGTCAGGTCAGTAGATAGTTTTTTGATGCAAAGGTTCACCATGAAGGTGCAACTGCAAAGGATACAAATTATCTCTTTGTTTATGTCAAGATAATTACTCCAAACGAATCTCTGGTTAGTAGATAGTTTTATGATGCAAAGATTCACCATAAAGGTGCAATTGCAGAGTATACGACTACCCAAATCTTATTTCATATCATTCAAGATAACAATAATACCATGACAAGATTAATGACATCATAACTATTATATGAAATTATAACAAGATAACGCAATCAAGTAGACAAATAAACATATTCGACTCGCCTTAGTCAAGAAGTGTCAAAAATGAGGTTCTGTATATTCTGCTTACATGATGTATCGATACTTCATGAATCAATACATGCGGTCGGTTCAGTACTGCCAATTGAGTTTCTAGGATTTTCTTCAGGGTTTTAACTATATTGGATCGAGCAAAATTTCCTTCAGAACATAAAGAGCATGTTATTAAATGAACATGTCTTTAAGCCTAACATTCAACTCGAGGATTTTTGAAGGAAAGAAAACTATTATTTCTATATCTTTCTTTTGGCGAGCATGAAAGAATAGTTACAGAGATAAGTGGTTGTTCATGGGACCAAATTCTTGTGTGAACAATAGTTTTAAAACCAAGGTTAGGTATAAAGAAAAATCAGTGTTCTAAAAAACGTAAAGCGTGGAGTCCAAGAGTCAAGCTTTTGAAGCTTAAGCGGGAGTAAGCGTTAAAAAACGTTAAAAGACGTTTTTCAATTCCTAGATATTTGATTTAAATTTTACCCATACTTGAACAAAAAAAAGGGCAGTGCGCGCTTCGGACGTACTTAAGCGGTTTTTTAGATAAAAAATTTTCAAAACGCATTTTTTGCCCTTTTCACCAAAGCGACGCGCGAGATGCGCGCGTTTTGAAACACTAAGAAAAATGGGGTGCAGGGAAAGAAAATCACTCTTTTCTCACGGCTCATGGCTCAACGTTTTTCTGTGAAGAATTCATTCCCAATTAGGAGTATTTATAGTGAAAAAGGGCAACACCAAAAGGAATTGAAGTCCATCTCACAGAGGATATCTTCCATTTTTTGTAATTTAATATTAAGCCCAAGCAAGAGGTGTAACGATCTTAAACCGGAGCTGTATTATATAGGTTTGCTGACTAATGATGTAAAGAAGGTGCTGGAGGTTTTAATATGCGGCCACGTCCTACCGTTGACACCTCATGCCTAAGTTTCATCCAAACATTCAGTTTCGAAGGCCAGTATTTGGGCTAAGATTTGGGGTATCAAACTAAGTCAAAATCTTGGTTTCTTAGTACTGTTTCGAAGTACTCACTGAGTACCCAATTTACGGCATGAGAAACGGATAACCGAGGAGAAAGTTATAACCTTCCGAAGTTGGTTACTCAAAGCTGTTCTCGGTTTAACCATTTTACCGTCCTAACTTTAAAAATTCACCGAGAGTTAACCATTGGTCGGAATGATAAACCGTTCTCATATTCTCGAAGTTCACTTTGAGAACTTGCTTTACATATATCACATGTAATCAAATGAGGTCGGGAGTGATCAAACAAGTCTATGGAAGATAGGCATAAAAATACATTTTTGTCATAATTTTTCTTTATTTAATATATTCTTCTCTTTCGTTTAAACACGTTTTTCTTTCTTTTCATTCCAAAGTCATTACATAAATTATAAAATACTTTTATTACGTCATAAGGGACAATAAAAGACGTCAAAATTTTCGAATCGTTACATACAAAGTCCTACAATATCTTTAAAAAAATAAACTCTAGGGAAAGGCTTATTCTTTGCAAGAAACAGTGACATTCAAGTGGAAGCTTTTATAGATGCAGACTAGGCTGGCTCTATTAACGATAGGCGATCAACATCAGGAGATTACACCTTTGTTGGAGGAAACTTGGTGATATGGAGAAGTAAAAAAAAAATCACAGTTGCAAGGAGCAGTGCTGAAGCTGAATTTAGAGCAATTGCATAAGGAATTTGTGAATTATTATGGTTAAAAAGGGTACTTGAAGAACTAAAAGTATCTATAACTATGCCTAAGAAGTTATATTGTGATAACAAAGCAACTATAAGTATTTCTCACAATCGAGTTCAGCACGATCAAACGAAGAACGTTGAAGCATATTGTCATTTTATCAAAGAAAACCTAGAGAATTGTGTGTTTTGCATGGTATATGTGCCTAGTGGGAAACAACCGACTGATATACTTACAAAAGGACTTCCAAGACAACCATTTGAATCAATAACCAACAAGATGGGAATGATTGACTTATTTGAACTAGCTTGAGGGGAAGTGTGGAGAGTGTGACTTTTTCAATAAGCAAATTTCCAATGATAGATTGCAGAATTTTTGGAAATTTACAGATTTATATTAGTTTGTTTTCCCTTTTTAAACAGATTTGTTTCCTGATTTATAAGATTAGATATGATTAGATTCAATTAATTATTTTTTTTGTTTGTATGTCCCTATATATAGTTGTGTAATATTAGTGAAAAAATCAATAGAGAATATAATTTTATCCTCCCAATACATTCTTTCATTTCAATTATTTAAAAATGAAAGATACAAATGTGGCTAAAAAGTGAAGATATTAGTGCAAAATTAACAAAACTTGAAGACTTCATTATAATTACTCTGTTTTATAAATCGTTTATAAACTGTTGTTTATAAATATTGTTTATAAATAGTAATATGATAATATTTTGTTGGTTCATTTTTTAAAAGTAAAAAATGGTGGGCTAGAATATTTGACCAGTTAAAATTGTTGACTTTTACAAAAAAAATTATCCAATAAAATGTTGACACGTGTTCGTTTATAAACAAATTTTACCAAACAAAGGCTAAAATGTGGTGCAATTAACAAATTAAAATTTAATATAATACATAAATTAATTGACCAATATTTCTAATAACTTATATAGTCCCTATTGGATTACTTTTTCCCGAACTCGTTTTTTTCTCATATTCATTTCAACCACATTTACATAATAAAATATTTTACACATAATCCAAATTATTTTTCCTACTTTTCAACCACACATTTTCCAAAAAATCATTATTCAAAAAACTACTTCCTATTTAAAATGAACTAGTATTACACACATGCGATGCAAAGTCATTTGTTACTCACATGTATCGAATCTATAGGCTAACACGTGAATTAAATATTTAATTAAAAACGATAAACAAAGAAAAAAATTTATTTTAAAACAGAAGAAGAAGATACAATTACACTCTTTAAAATGAATAGCAAACAAGGGCATAATAAGAAAAGAAAATCCAATTAAACAATTGTGTACAAAAAATAAGGGGTAAATAGTACAAAATATCCATATCGTTTGCACTCATTGTGAAAATCCTCATTTCAAAAGAAATTCACATCGTTTGCATTCATTGCTCAAATTGTTCCTATTGTTTAATTTTAATATTTTAACCATCATCGACCTTTCTTTGCACAAAGATGATTGTTGACGTCACTTTTTGTCAACAAATAAATGTGGTAGGATCTATGTAGTTTAATGTTGAACCATATATTTGTGGATAATTTGGCTAAGTATGCAACTTTTAAACTTAATGACCGACGTTGAAATAAAATATAAATACCAAATGAAACAGAAAAGATAACAGATCAAGAGCGAACTGGGGTCAAAGTTACAAAAATTCACGTCCAGTTCGATACCGATTGACAGCCGGTCGAATCAACGAAATCAAATAACAAGAGTTTTAAGAGGTTTTTCTTTTTTCTCACCCTCAAAATAGCATTTATGTCCCTTATTTATAGTAGGGGAGAAGACAAAACATAATTATTACAACATATCACGTCTGCAGTATGTGACTGATACTGATTGATGACATTGCTGACAACATGACAACAAATGATTACACTGACATATTACAGATAACCATAATTACCGACACATAATACGGCTGATTTGACGCTTCTACAGCGCCGCCAGTCTCACCGCGTTCGGTATTCAGCTCGACCAACATCACATCGGCATAAAGTCACCTCGGTATTACCAAATCACATCTCTCTTTAAGTTGAGGTCGGTTCCTTAAATCACCTCGGTATAAAGTCACATCGGTTTTACCAAATCACCTCTCTCTTTAAGTTGAGGTTGGTTCCTTAAATCACCTCGGTATAAAGTCACCTCGATTTTACCAAATCACCTCTCTTTTTAAGTTGAGGTCGGTTCCTTTAATCACTTCGGCATAAATCACCTCGGTTCAAATAAAACAACTGTCTCTTTAAATTGAGGTCGGCATTTTGAGAGCTGATCGCGTTGACATTTTTCCTTGTTGAACACATCATCAACGTCAGCACGATATGCAACAATGATGATGATGATGATTATAATAATTATTATTATTATTATATATTGTGAAATGACTATTAACCATCCTATTTAAATAAACAAACAGAAAAGAAAAATAATAACAAAAGAAATAATTATAGCGTATGTCTTAAAAAAAATTTAATTAGTCAATTTACAATATTAAATGAAAAATAAATGGTAAGGATCTTTAGCGCAAAAAAAAAGGTCGTTGAGGGTCGAATTGCTAAAACTGAAAGGATAGAGGTGTTTAGGGTGGAAAATGAATTGAAATTCCTCAGAAAACATTTTTCCATCAAACTCATGAGAATTGGTTTGTCTTGTTTTCAAGGCAAATGTGCATTTTTTTAACTAGGGTGGAACATATTTTTCATACAATACTCTACAATCAAATAGAACAGGTGGAAATTTTGGTTTATCTTTTCCTTTTTTATCTACATATCAAACACACTCTAATTACTCATATTTGAAGGAAAAATTGACGGAATGAGATGGAAATAACGAACTAGGAAAGGAATTGTTGAAATAAGGCGTAAAAGCCTAATTTAAGCATCCGTTTGGTAAACAAAATAAATCGATTTATAAATCAGTTTAAATTACTCAATTTTTCAAACTACTTGCCTAATTTAAGCATCCGTTTGGTAAATAAAATAAATCGATTTATAAATCAGTTTAAATTACTCAATTTTTCAAACTACTTTTTAATTACACATATTTTCAATTTTTAACTACTATTTTTTTAATTCAAAATTATAAATAAATTAATTTATAAATCAAATAGTGTTATCAAACAAAAGTTTAAAACGATAGAGATTATTCGCACGATGAATGCAAGAATGTGAACGTTCTGTGCAATTTACCATACAAATTATTGTGTGAAATTAGACAATTTTTTTGGTGACAGTACTGCTAGCAAATATATATATTTAAATGAAAATATACCTGGGCATTTTATGATCATGACGACGTTAGCGTATTCACAAGATTCTAGAGAGAGAGAGAAAGGGGGAAAAGAGTCAAAGCAGCTGCAGGAAAGGCTCGGCGTAGCAGTTGGTATTAGTAATGGTAATCATTCGGGTTTACAGGTGAAGATTAGAAGCTCGTGACGAGAATTTTTTCTTTTGCAGCATTACTTTCTATATCACCAGTACCCTTCTTGAGGAATTTGCAGACACCCGCTTCTTCACCTTCGCCTCTCTCTTCCTTTTTTCTTTGGCCTTCATATAAACCACAGCATATGTAACGGGTTTTGCCTAAAAAAGGAATTCTTTTCCAAGCTGAATATAAGAGGGTTCTCATTCTTGTTGAAGCTCTATATAGAAAGAGTCTTTCTTTTACCCTTTCTGCGGTGAAATCGTGAAAATCCTTTATTTTGCGAAGACCCTCTGGGATTTTAGCTTACTTTTATTTGTTTCTGTGAGGAAGATTGAAAAATGGGCAGTTGTGGAAGGAACAGTGGGGTGAGGCAATACGTAAGATCAAAAGTGCCTAGATTAAGATGGACTCCTGATCTTCATTACTGTTTTGTTCATGCCATTGAGAGGCTTGGAGGCCAGGACAGTGAGTTTTTTTTTTTTTGATCTTTTTTTTTTTTTTTTTTTTTTTCTTTTTTTAACTGATGATTGTTCTTGATCATGGTGTGCCCTTTTCTTGTAACTCCATGTGCATGAGTCTGCATGTGAAAGGACTCACATTCGAGTGTTAAAAACTTATTATTTGGTTTTTTACTTGATTTTTTTTTTTCTTGTGATGTACAGAGGCAACTCCGAAGCTTGTTCTTCAGATGATGGATGTTAGAGGACTCACTATTTCTCATGTCAAAAGCCATCTTCAGGTTAGTTTATCTTCCACTTACTACTCATCATTTTCTTTTCACCTTTTTAGGTTAGTTTATCTTTAGGTTTTCTTCATTTCTGGGTTTGTCTCTCTTTGTTCTTGAACAGATGTACCGAGGCATGAAGTCTTGTGATATGAGCAAACAAGGTACATATTCGTTGTCTTTCACTCCTATACTGAACCATTATATTTTTTTTATATATATGAATTTTGTTAAGGAACAATTCCATGTAGTCTGGTTTAAGATTGTTCTTAATGGAGCCACCATGTCAGATATTTTAAGGGAATCCTACGTTGGTTATAGATTTTATGAACCAGTTTGGGAACTTTGGATGATTTTCCCTATTGTTAATGTTGATGGCATTGGCATAGTATCTTTTAGAAATGAATGGAATTCTCCCTTCATTTATTACTTATTTCCCGATAAAGTTGCATCCAGTAAGCATGAGAATGAACCCACATTTCTTTATAATCATCTAATATTGGCATTTTTAACGATAAACACTGCCATTTTACAACTTCCCAGATCACTTAACAAAGAATATATTCTCTTCAAATGTAGAAAGAAGCAGCAGCAGTACACAGCAAAAGAAAAAGTTTCTTGAAGATCATCAAGAAGGATGTGTTGAACAAGAAAATCCATTGGAAAGATCAGATTCACAACAGTTCATTTACTTTCCTCTTCTACCTGTAAAAAGGTGAGCCTAGGCTCACATCTCAAAAAGGGTTCCAGCCAGAAACAGAAAGGATTTTGCATTATGCTTTTTTACTATTTTGCTCTCTGCTCGAGTTGGGCAACATTATGATGCTCGACCTCCAATGAAAATGCATCGAATATCCGAATAATTTTCGAATAATTTTCAAATTGACACTTGGCACAATGGCACACCTCATTGGAGATCGGGCAATAAAACAGCTCTGTGCTTTTTATTGATTGCATGATATTCTTTTTGTTTTCATATATTCTGGTCAGAGCTCGAATCGAGACTATTAATTCTTTCTCAGAGAAGCAAAGAATACGTGAGCCAGTAGCAAATCCGTACTGTGATGATGATTACATTCAAACTAGGGTTGAAGAAACACAAATGTGCACTGCTACTCCATTCACTCAGCTACAGCAAAATTTCTTACACCCCACCCTCAAACCTTGTTCAGCTGCAGCTTCACTAGTAGAATCTGAGTTTTTCAAGGTAAAGTAGCTCCACTTTTTTCTGTTTTGCCTCTTCCATTCTCTTTGAAAACCTGTTTCTTTTGCACAGCTTTTTTTAGATGTAATTGTACTCTCTCTCTCTCTCTCTCTTTCTCTCTCCCCCATGCATCTTACATAACCGAACTCATGACCGAATAGATTACACCAACACACGTGTCGTTCATCTGTTTTTTGTCAATTCGATCGGATTTTTCAGGCCCTTCAGCATTTTCCTAAAAAAAAATTATTAACACTCGCGAGAGTCTACTCCTACCTTTTGTACAATGGAATGACTCAAGATGGAAACGCAGAATGAGTTTCTTCTTGGAACAAGAAGCCATGTTTTCTATTACTTTAAAATAAAATAAACTAACACGTGCTTAGCCCAAAAAGTTGTTCAAGTTTGGTGGGAAATGATGGAAAAGTGTGGCTAGGAGTTTGAAATCTTCTGCCCTAAATTCTTTCAATAATTCTCCTCTTTCTAATGCAAGGCTGGACTAAGACAAAAAGTAGGATTACAGTTCGTGTTTTCACTGTAGAATTTAATATGTAATTAATCTTTGCACCTAATCTTTTCCAAGTGACTAACAATTCTTGGTTGAAATTTCTCCCATGACCCATGTTTTTGACTAGTTAAATTAGGCAGTTTTCGTCCATTTTGCATATGAATTTCTAATAATGGCAATAAATAATATTTTTTCTTGTTTGGCACGTGTGTACCTCACGCTGCTGCCATTGGATAATTTCATGTGGCACGTGTAACAGTATCAATGATCCAATGTTTAAAATGGAGGACACCTAGGTTATGTGCAGTAATACATATAAATATCTCACATTTTGAACTGTGGGGTTTGCTTCTTGGGGCAACTTTTATAATTCTTGATGATACATTGAATGCAATGGAATGGCGATGATACATTGAATGGCATGTACAAATTTAGGAACAGTGTCTTTACAGTAAGTGGGTCATCATATTTATTCTCTGTTTGTTAAAAAAATTGTGTTTAAAAATGTTCTTTTTTATATTTTCCTGGTAAATTATGTGGTTGAAAAGTGAAGATAGAAAATATGTATAGTTAAAGTGGTTTAAGGAATTGTACTATTAAAAAATAAAAACATATTTGCCAAACATAGGCTTAAGAAATTTGCCCCCACGAGATAGAATTAGAATGAATTTTGAGTTTTTTGAGAAAATTTGTAGTTGAAAAGTGATGAATTCCACAAAAATGTATGGTTGAAAATGAACTTATACCAAACAGACCGAGACTCGGAAAGATTTGTGATTGTCTAGCGAAACTAACACCTCTTCTTGTTTGATAGGTGGTTCCGAACCAAGAGAAGGAAAAATGTGAATCATTTGAGCAAAGGAAACTTGAGATCCCAGGCCATACTCGCACTGCATGTGATGATATTGAGGGTTGCGAATTGTCTTTGTCCCTCTCATTGCAGAGAAGTAATGGTTATTCCACGAGCGAAATCGTCAGCGAGGCAGTATCCTCGACCTACACCAGCAGGTCTAACATTAATCAGCACTCAGCTTCTTCCTCGCAGAATCACAATGTTAATCTAGACCTCTCTATTGCTCTCTGTGGTACTTGATTTTGGAGTGGAAGAATTTGTATTTGGCTCGTATTTTCTATGTATTGTATCGCCAGTCGACTAAAATTGTTTGTATCCAGTGTTTAGGCGCTAGTTTAAATATCCTTGCGTGGTCTTTGTTGAATGTTTGATTACCAACTATCTTGGTTAGGTATTTTACAAAATATATAGTTTTCTTTAAAGTAGGTTTGTGTCCTGACATTAGAAGGTTATAAAACCTAGTAGTGTTACTATTTTAGTATGTCCAGAAGTTCTTTGTTCCAAGCAATGATTTAAAAAACAAAATGCGTGATGAAGTGAGACGAGGTTCAACATTGAATGAGTCTAAGAGTGAAAAAGCGCGAGTTAAGCGGTGACGTCAAGTTTCAAATTTAAGCGCGTTTAAGTGTAAGCGAGTTTTTTAGAATGTTGATTTCAAGTGCTCAAAATCGTAATGTTGAGGATTATTAGTACATGTTTGAGCTCGTTCTCTTTGTTGTCTTGAAGCGATTTTGAGTTTTCAATTTTTGAAAATACTCAAATTGCGTTTACTTACGTATTTTTGGAAACGAATTTTTGGAAACAAAATAAAAAATTACAAACAAAATTCAAAACGAGAACGAGATTTTCTCGTTTTGGATGTTTTATGTTAAAAATACAGGACCACGTTTTGGCGGTAAAGAGCCTCATTCAATGTGGATGAATCCGAATTGAATGAGGATTAAAAATTTATGATTTTAAATTTTTATTTTATTTTATCATAGAATACTAATATATAAATATTATTTTAATATTTTCTTATAATTTTATCGATTTATAAGTTATTCTTTAAACTTTTAATTGCTTTCGAATATTACTTATTTTTAAATTTATGTATTGTTATGAAAATTTCTTTGACAAATCAGAGATGAGATAGCTACGCAGATGTGAGTATTTTAGAAGACTCGCTTCATTGCATTAAAATATTTTGTCTTTTGAATTAACTTTTTTTTGTATAATCAGCGAACTGCGCTTATTTTGCCCGTTGATAGTGGCTCGATGTTGTTACAATTGAAGAACTCTCCAATATATGAATTAATTTATATTGATTGGTTTAGATTTCAAGTTTTGTTAATTGTTAGATTAACAAAATGTTTGTTGAATGGTAATTATATTCGCATAACACTTTTTTATATCTACACCACACTTTAATTGCAAGAGACATTTTCAATATTTATTTATTTTTGCTCTTATGTCCACAACTTTATTTTTCATCACACTATTATTCATAACATTCAATTAATTAACATATTTTGTTTCTAATCACATATTCTATTCAAATATTCTGCTAATTTGTGTTGAAAAGATGTGCAAATATTTTGTTTAACTTTTTTATTAATTATTTATTTTGATTTTTTAAAATATGAGAGATAAATAAGTATTTTTCGCCCTCGTAACAAATAATTTAGGCAAAAATCGTCTCTAGAGGCAAGATATGGGAATTAATAGAGAGTTGATAATAAAAAAAAAAAAATTATAAAAAACCTTGGCAGCATAAATGCAAAAATAAGGAAAATTTAGGAATTTTTATTGCAATTAAAATGTGGTATAGTTAATAAAAAGTGTAATGTCAATATATTTACCCTTTGTTGAATAGCCTACTAGATTTTTGACATTAAAATTAAAATTAATGTAATTCAACAAATAAATTATTTTTTTACACAAAATATTATAAAATAATTATATCAGAAAATTACAAAGTAAACTCATTTTTCAGTTTTCTATTTTTGAAAACAAATTTCTAAAATCACAAAGAAAACACGTTTTCAGCAATCTCAAAACAAATAACAAAAACAGATAATTCAAAACAAAATTCAAAACTCAAAATTCAAACACAAAGAAAACGGTCCCTTATTTTTTCAGTAAATTCAAAGTTTCTCTCTATTTTTCAATAATACATTCTTCAAAAAATAATTATTATTAAACCTATTTTCTCAAAAAATGAGACTAAAACACGTCTTTAGTTAACAAATGGTTTTCTTGAATTCGATATTTCATTGCGAAACAACTAGAAAGAAAAGGGAAGAAACAGCCTTTCCAGTTTCAACAACTCTAGACAAAAGTCCAAATTATTGAAACTTTGAAGTTTGAAGTCATTTCTTGCTTGCTGGGTTCCGTACTTCAATATTGACAACAATAATAATTTCGTGTTAAATTTCCTTCTTTCCACACCCATTATCTTGAATGTAAATGACACAGAAATAACAAAAGAAGGAAAAAAATTCAATTTCCTGCTCTAACTGTATTGTTTTATCACCTTCGTGGCGAAAAAAATTCAACCTTTGCAAGATGTGCCATGCTGGTGAAGATGATGAGATTGAAGAGAGAAATGTTTTTTGACTTCTTAAGTCTCTGATTGACTGCCCAATATTTTATAAATAATAATAAAGTGTGTATTGATTTCAAGTAAAATGTATTGTTAAAAAGTGATTTTTAAAAATGCAGTTAAAAATGATTTGAGAAATTGTCATCAACTATTGTGACAGTTAATTATCAATAAATGAATAATGTATTACTTGATGTATAAATTACGTGAAACCCTTTTTAGATTGTTGAGCTCCTCCTTGAATTACCGTTGATCATCGAAGAATGTTCTATGACTCGATTACGAGTAAAGAAGGTCAAAGAAGTGATGGACAAATTTGTGCAAGTAACAATGGACAAAACCACAATCTTGACGACTCAAGAAGCAAGTTTCGCATTGAACGCGAGGCCTAAAAACAATTGAAGCAACTTGATTCAAGCATGTGAAAATAAATTCGCCACCAGAACTTCAACATTTTCTCCAAGCGATCGCTTGGTTTTACCGAAGAAGAATTTCGCAAATTTTGTCTATTAATTCCGTTTTTCAATTTAATTTAAATTATGTCTTATTAGATTCAATTCTAGTTCAAACCTTATTGTTATAAAAGGGTTTATCTTATTGCTTTTCCTAATTAAATTAGGATTTTGATTTATCTCTTTCTTAATTAGATTTGATTCTTATCTAGTTTCCTAAGTAGAATAAGATTTTTGTTTTGTAGCCTATTTAAAGGCTTCTTCATTGTAATTTTTATTAACGCAATTTTGAGATTATAATTCGAAAGACTTTCAAAACTCGCTCTTCATTGAACTAATTCGAATTTTGCGAAATTTGATTATTGTGGCGTTAAACAATTCGGGTGAGATTTATAATTCTTGTAATCAATAGGTCGACATATCATATTGACTGTGTTGGGTTCTTGATTCAATAATTTTGAATCAATCTTCAAACGTTGGTTCTTGACTTTCTGAGGTTTGTTGTCAATCATGTGTAGGTTTCGTAGTTACTATTGTTACGTGGTTTCACATCAGTTGGTATCAGAGTTTAGATTCCAAAAATCAAGGTTATATCTGCCTCTTCATTGTTGAGTCTTTGTTTCCTTTTCGTCGTGTTCTTCGTCTTTTTGAATCTTTGATCTAGAAAAATTTCCAAAAAAATTTCAAAAGTCGTGATTGAGCTCATTTTGCGTCCAAATTAATTTTCGTTTGTTTTGCTGTATTCATAGTTGAATATTCGAGCAAAAGAATCCAAATTTTTATTTTAAAAAAAAAAAAAATTCCTGAAAATTACATCAGGAATCAGATTTCAATTTTCTTAGTAAAAATAATAATTAAGAATCACCTTTTTGAATTAATCCTAGTTCCCATTAAAAAAAGTCTCAAGTGTCAAATTCTTTCTTTTCATTCCTTCATTGAGTCTTCTAAGTTACAAACTCACATCCTAGTTTTTGTTCTTTGAGGTTAAAACTTGGTTGAGTTCGAATTCGCTCTTTGAAGCATTTATGTGAAAGCAATTGAGTGGAAATAGGCAGAGTAGTAAGATTGATAGAGGGGAAAAAGTCAAAGTGAGACACGAGTGTAAACACATAAGGCATATATTACTTAGTTTTAGAATGTCAAAGATTATATTACAAGTAGGAACAACAATCAAGTCAACATTTCAGAAGAAATTCTTCGACAATTCGAGCGGTTGTTTGGTGATGTGAATGATAGGTTGGAACGACCTAGGGAAGTGCCTAATGCAAGGAGGCAAGGTAGACGGGAACCTAGGAGGAGGATAATGATGAAGTGGGTAGTGATTTGGATGAGGGGATATTGGTGGATGTTGAGATAGGAAGAATGAAGGATAGAAGAGTTAGGCATGAAAGGAAGGATAAAGAACTTGTGGAGATAGAGTTGATCGTAGTATGAACAATATCAAGATCTCAATTCCTTCATTCAAGGGAATGAGTGATCTGTAGCGTACTTGGAGTGGGAAAATAAAATTGAATTGATATTTGATTTGCTACAATTATTTGAAGGAAAAGAATGTAAAGGTTGCAGTGCTTGAGTTCACCGATTATGCTATTACTTTGTGGGATCAAGTAGTTGACATCGGGGAGGAGGAATCATAAGATGTCTATTAGTACTTGAGAAGAATTGAAGGATGTCATGGGGAGGAGGTTTGTGCCTAGTCATTATCATAGGGAGCTTCATAAAAAATTAAAAAGCTTCTACCAAGAGACTAAGTTTGTGGAGAACTATCATAAAGAGATGAAGTTCTTGATGATTTGGGCAAATGTAGAGGATAGGGAGGTCACTATGGTCCCATTCTTGAATGGTTTGAATAATGAGATAGCTAATGTGGTTGAATTGCAACATTATTTGAAGTTGGAAGATATGTTGTACATAGTCATAAAGATATAAATAAATACAATTGAAGAGGAAGGGGTAGCTGGATATCCTTCGGGTTCTAATCCACCTTGGAAGCTGAAGTGAGATAAAAAAAAAAGGAGATAGAGTTGTTTCAAAGGGTAGAATGGAGGCACCGAAGGGTAAAGAGGAAAGTGCTAGCAATTTCATACCTAAAGTGGAATTTCAATCATCTAGGAGTAGATACATCCAATGATTCAGCCTCCTTTTGGTAAACAAACAAGTTTATAAACCTCACAAATTCTTAAATTACTTTTTTTACCACACACATTTTCTCTCTTCACTTTTCAACCACATATTTTACCTCAAAATCACAAATAAATCAGTTTATAAATAACTACAGTGTTACCAAATGGAGACTTAAGTGTTTGGGAAGGGGACAAGGGCTGCTCTATGTCCAGATAGGCAGGTAATACTTTTGCGAAAAGATGGAGAAGTGGAAAGCGATAGCGAGGAAGACTATAGTGACAAGTCGGGGTTGAAGGAGGTTGGTGATAATGAGAAGTTGGAGTATGGAGTGGGTGGCGAGGTATTGGTTGCGAGGCGATCTCTTGGTACTCAAATTAAGACGAATGACTTGGAGCAACAAAGGGAGAACATATTCCATACACGGTGCCACATTAATAGCAAGATATGTAGTATGATTATTGACGGGGATAGTTGTACTAATGTGACTAGCACTACACTTGCTTAAAAATTGAAATTAACACTATTAAAACATCATAAACCTTATAGACTTCAATGGTTAAATAATAGTGGGGGATATTAAGGTGAATAGAAAATGTGTAATTCTTTTACATGTTAATACAAACAATGTCGTAGTCAAACAATGGTCGAAAGAGCATTACATTCGAATCCGGTGATTGGGTTTGGGTACACTTGAGAAAAGAACATTTTCGAGAAAGTCAAAGGTGCAACCACGAGGAGGTGATCGGTTTCAAGTTGATGCGAACCCCTTCGGTGTGTTGACCGAAAATTCCCACAACAATTTAATACAAAACCCAAGAAAGCTAAAGTGGTAAATAAAGCGATAAACACCTTAACCCAATTTTAAATCTAACCCAAAATTCAAGGATTAACAAACCCTAGCCCAATGGAGAGATTAAAACAAATTCCAAGGTGGCGGAAAAATAAACAACAACACAAGAATAATAATACTCAAGCAAAGTTGATTAACTTCCAAGAAAAATACAAGAACAAAGGAAGGGTTTTACTTCACCCAAAGGAGGTGCTTCTCTCAAGAGCTTTACATGAACCACCAAGTTATCTTTACAAATGAAAGAAAAAGAGTATATAATGTACAAAATTGGGAAAAAGGTGCAAATTTCGGAAATTGCAACAAAACCCCGTATTTGTGGAAATTGCAACAAAAACCCCGTTTTTGTGAAACGGGGTGTTTCGGTCGACCGACACGGTCGACAGAACCATTTTCGGTCGATCACATGGTCGACCGAAATGGGACTTTCGGTCGACCAAGCCTCAGCCAAACGCGACTGAGGCTGCCTTCAAAAAAAATCTCTACAGACTTTCAGTCGATCGGAATGACTTTCGGTCGACCGAAATTGGCTGAGTCCAATTCCTTCTTCTTTTTGGCTCCAACTTGATTCTCGAATTGCTTTACTTGACTTTAATTACTTGTTTAGCCTCGAATCTTGAACCTCATTGGCATCGGATCTCGTCATGGGTCCCACAGGCTTATGCATCAAGGTTTGACTTTCTCGATTCTCATCATCCCCTCCCTCTTGAAAAGGATTCGACCTCGAATCTTGCTTGAGTGCACTGTCGTGAGACTCCTTGAACTTTGATCTTGCAACATTGTGGATCACAGGTTCATGCGATGAAGTTGGACCTTCGTGATTCTCATCATCTTCTCCATCTCGAAAGAGATTCGACCACGAATCGACACCTACAATAAAAATAGAAAATTCAGACACAATAAATGTAACTGAAATTTCATACTCACCGTGCAAAATCAATTTGTAGGCATTGCCAAAAGTTTGAGATGTGCCAACACTGCAAAGTAGCAATTTGAATTTTATTTGATCGGGGGGTCACTCCTTCCACGAATGGGAATACATCCAGCCGCCCGGGTCAAATGGAATATGCTTCCTACCATGGTTGGTATTGGAAATACATTGTATACCAATTCCCTCAAATGGAAGCTCGAGCCTCCTGCAAAGGGGCTTAACCAAAGGTGCATTCTCGTGGCCACCTAAACCAACTCTTTTCTTCAATAAACATATGCATAAAGTTCAACAGAGTTAATAGGTTAAAGTCACAAGCAATTTTAAGTGGAGAAAACTTGCTAATATGATGAGCAATTAAATTGCAAGCAAATTTAACAACCACAAAATTAGCACCAACTTCGTGCAAATGCACGACTTCCCGAAAGAAAAGATTAGCTATGTTAATGACCTCGTTGGTTTCATGGTATGCAATCAAATGTGACATTTTAATACTCCTACCAACAATCAAAATAATAGCATCATTTTCTTTCTTTGTTCCAAATAAACCTACTATAAAATTCATATAATAAGTAACCCAATGTTTACTCATGATGGCAAATAAGTATGGAATTCTTGGGGCAAAAACTTAAACTTAAGTTTAGCCATTTTGTAAGTTTGGTATTTACAACAAGTGCAAACATGTTCAACACCAATCTTCAAATTAGGCCAATAAAATTGATCACATAATACCCCTAAGACCCCGTTGATTTTAAATCGCCCCATCAAACAACTATCATGTGCCTCTCCCATTAGCAATTTGCACATGGCACATTTAAAAAGAAACAATCCAATTTTCCAAAACAAATAATTATCATGCCCATAGAATTCATCAAGATATCGCTCACAACATGATTCATAAATGTTTAACAAATTTGGATTATTAACATGCATACCCTTAACATGTTCAAAATAAAATGAGGTGGCACTTAGATAATTAGGCACACATAAAAATTTGAATTTACAAATGAGGAATTTATCATGCAAAGGACATTCATTAAATGCAACATTTCCACATGACAAAATTTCATTTGTCAAGTCCACATCAATGTCACACAATCCTTTGATGTATTCCAAATATAATAACATTGCTCTTGACGAAGTGTTAGGAGCGTACCTCCTAGATGTTGCATCGGTTACCACATTTTCTTTACCTTGATTGTATTTGCTGTGGTAGGAAAATATCTCCATAAAGTTCTTCCACTCGGCATGACTTTTGAGTTCTTGGTTGCTTTGATAAGTCGGCCTCACGATCTCCTGCAACAAAGAAGTAACCAAGCTAGGGAGGGAATTGTTAGAAAATTCAAGAGTAAAGAACATTTTTGTGTGATCTCTCCTCTCAATTTTCTTTGTGGCACTCATCACACCCTCACCTTTTTCTGAGGTAGTAACCTCAACTCTCGGTGCTTCTCTCGCCTCTCCTTTTTCTGGAGTCGTGACTCCAACTCTCATTGTCTCTCCTTTTTCTAGGGACGTGGCCCCAACTCTCTTATTCTCATTTTTATTCTCTTCAATTTTCTCAATTGAATTTTCATTTTCATTCTCATTTTTCTTTCCTTCTTCATTTTCACCTTCCTTGTCTTTCTTTTTCTTCTCTTCTTCCTCCCACTCCTTCTTGAGTTTCATTTGATCTTTATGAACTTCCTCCAAACTCAAAGATAGGATCACAACCCTTTGTCCATTTATTTGGAAGCTACATCGGTTCTTCCTCTTGTCATGTGTCACACCCCTATCACTTTGCCAAGGTCTCCCCAAAATTATGTGAGTAGTGTACATGGGAACTACATCACATATCAATTGGTCACAATAGGATCCAATGTTGAAGGCAAGAAGAACTTGTTCACTCACTCTCACTCCCCCATCGTCACCCAACATTTGCAATACATAGGGATTATGATGCTTCATAACCGGTAGCCCCAATTTCTCCACCCTACTAGCACTCACCAAATTCATGTCACTCTCCCCATCTATAATGAGACTACATGCCCTATCCCCCACAAGGCATCTAGTGTAGAAAATATTTTCTCCATCCTTCTCCTTCTCATTATCATGGGCAAAAGATGTTGGTGGCCTTGCATTCATCTCCAATACTCTCTTCTCATTATCACCCCTCCTATGGAATGATGGACTCTTCATTTTTGCCCTATCAATAATATCATCAATTCCATCTCCACTCCTATCTACCCATTCTCCTCTTTTCCTATACATGCTCCCATTTTGTTCACCATCCCCTTCATCATCCCAAACATTCATTCTAATTTTCCTATTCAACTTCCCATTTGGTTTTCTACTTCCATCCCTATACACAATGTTCCCAAATTTATCTCTCAACTTTCTCCTACCATCCCTATTTTCTTCACCCATACTAGTTGTACTCTCCCCTCTTGTTCCTAAATTTTCCAACTCACCCCCAATCTTCTCCATTTGTCTAGCCATGGTGGTTGAAAGATTTTCCAACAAGTACTTCAAATCTTGAGTTTGAGAATTGAAAATGGACATGGTGTGCGAGTTTGAAAGTGTTCTCACAAGAATATTTCTCACTCGTGTTTCACTCAATTTAGGCTTTTACCCTCTAAGCTTACCACTCTTGCCTTTTTCCACTCAAAATCTCATTTCTCAAGTTCTCCAAGGAAGGTAATCAACTAAACCACAAAGTATAATTCTTGTGAAGTCAAAGAAATCACAAATAAAGGAAGAATGAATTTATAACAAGTAGATACAAATAGCAAGTAGAATTTATGTACTTGCTAAACTCAAAAGGAACAATATTTATGTGGGATAGGATGCTAGGAACACAATTTAGCAATGGGATTGACAAACCACAATTAATAGACAAGGCATAGATGTAAAACAATAAGCACAAGAGTGTAAATTTTCAATGAGGCAATTTATCAAACAACTTGTACTCAATCTTTGAATGATCTTGAATGTGGATAATGTGAATATATGAAAACCCCCAACAATACAATTGTGGAAAGAAGTGAATGATCAACAATTATCCAATGGATTAATCAAGTGATATATGGAATAAAATGTTGATAACACAATCTCAATGATGAGAATTGGATAGCCCCAAGTAATTAACAAGTTATGGGCATTGAATAATAAGGCATGAATGTTGTATTTTTCTTTGAGACAATTTATCAAACACTTTGGATAATGTAGGAAAGTAAGTGTTTGGCTAATAGAAACCCCCAACAAATTCACAATTAATATACCCAATACATGAAATCAACAAAAATACACATGGGCATATAAATTTTCTTCAATTTTTCTTGAATTTTCGGAATTTTTTTTTTTTTTTTTTTGTATAACAACAACAATAATGTAAAGATAGGTTTACCAAATTAGAGTCAAGCTCTGATACCAAATGATGCGAACCCCTTCGGTGTGTTGACCAAAAATTCTCACAACAATTTAATACAAAATCCAAGAAAGCTAAAGTTGTAAATAAAGCGATAAACACCTTAACCCAATTTTAAATCTAACCCAAAATTCAAGGATTAACAAACCCTAACCCAATGGAGAGATTAAAACAAATTCCAAGGTGGCGGAAAAATAAACAACAACACAAGAATAATAATACTCAAGCAAAGCTGATTAACTTCCAAGAAAAATACAAGAACAAAGGAAGGGTTTTACCTCACCCAAAGGAGGAGCTTCTCTCAAGAGCTTTACATGAACCACCAAGTTATCTTTACAAATAAAAGAAAAAGAGTATATAATGTACAAAATTGGGCAAAAGGTGCAAATTTCGGAAATTGCAACAAAACCCCGTTTTTGTGAAACGGGGTGTTTCGGTCGACCGACACGGTCGAGCGAACCATTTTCGGTCGATCACATGGTCGACCGAAATGGGACTTTCGGTCGACCAAGCCTCAGCCAAACGCGACTGAGGCTGCCTTCAAAAAAAATCTCTACAGACTTTCAGTCGATCGGAATGACTTTCGGTCGACCGAAATTGGCTGAGTCCAATTCCTTCTTCTTTTTGGCTCCAACTTGATTCTCGAATTGCTTTACTTGACTTTAATTACTTGTTTAGTCTCGAATCTTGAACCTCATTGGCATCGGATCTCGTCATGGGTCCCACAGGCTTATGCATCAAGGTTTGACTTTCTCGATTCTCATCACAAGTTCTTGAAAGGATTAACGACAATGCCTACAAATTAAATCTTCTTGGTGAGTATAAAGTTTCAACTACATTTAATGTGTCTAATCTTTCTCCATTTGATGCAGAAACAGATTCAAGGTCGAGTCATTTCGAATAGTGAGGGGATGATGTGATCCAGAGCCCGAATACAAGTTCGAGCAAAGATATGTTGATCATTGAAGAAAGTCCTATGACTTGATTATGAGCAAAGAAGGTCAAAGAAGTAATGAACAAACTTGTGCAAGCAACAATGGACAAAACCACAATCTTGACGACCCAAGAAGTAAGTTTCGTGTTGGATGTGAAGCCGGAAAACAATTGGAGCAACATGATTCAAGCATGTGAAGAAGAGGCGAAAAATACAAGCAAGCAATCGTGTTCTTAAAACCACCGTGCGATCGTTCACTAGACAAATTTGTCACAAGAACATTTTCTCCAAGCGATCGTGCCTGCTACAAGCAAGCGAGCTATCGCTTGATTTTACCAAAGAATAATTTCGCGAATTTTGTCAATTAATTTCATGTTTTATTTAAATTAAATTTTGTTTTATTAGATAAAATTCTAGTTCAACCCTTATTGTTATAAAATTGTTTATCTTATCAATAATTGTAGGGGGACATTTTTGGGGTGACATTCTGACATGGAACCTCATCATTGAGGCACCGTTCGGTTATAGATTAATAATATGTAATGATTATTTTGATTTAATTTACACAATTTTTCATACCACTTTTTAACCATTCACATTTTCTCTCTCCAATTTTTAACCCCACATCTTACCTCGAAAATACAAATAAATCAACAAATAATTTAAATTCTTTGATTTGACAACAAATATTCCATTTATTTTGCAAAAATAAATTCCAAACGGTGCCTGAGTGATGCCGAGATGGGGCCAAATGTCCTAAAAAAAATGTTTAGAAGAGCTCTTATCTTATTGCTTTTCCTATTTAGATTAGGACTTGAGTAATTAGATTAGACTCTTAACTAGTTTTATAAGTAGAACAAGATTTTTATTTTATGGCCTATTTAAAGACGTCTGCATTATAACTTTTATTAAACCAATTTTGAGATTATGATTCGAAAGGCATAATTGCTTCCACACTCGTTCTTCATTGAACTAATTCGGACTTTGCGAGATTTGATTATTGTGGCGTTCAAACAATTCGGATTAGATTTATAATTCTTATAATTAAGAGGTCAACATATCGTATTAATCGTGTTGTTACTTGATTCAATAATGTTGAATCAATTTTTAAACGTTTGTTATTTACTTTCTTGGATCTACCATAATTGTGTGCGTTCCATGACTATTATTACTATGTGGGTCCGCATCAATAGTACATTCCACAAAATGTGTGAAAAATAATGAATAATAGTAGTTATGAATGTTTGTTCCTGAACCATTTATAAATTTGTATTCACATGGATGCTATTTATCTATTATACTAGCCTGAGTCAAAACTGAGGAATTTTATTTTTTAAACGACATAAATAATTTCTCACTTACGGGGATTTGCTGTATAGGAAATTAATGAGCACAGCAATTGAATTGCACTAACAAGTTCTTTTGTTGAGAATCTTATTCACTTTCTTGAAACAAGACATTTCCGAACGAGAAAAGTTTGTATACAGTTTTTTCCCAGTTAAAAGTCAAAACAAGCAAGCGATATTATCATCATGTTTGGCTCCACCCCACCACCCAAAAAAAAAAAAAAAAAAATCTAGAAGTAGAATCCGCAAGCAAAACTCGAACCAGAAACTTGATGAAGTTAAGATTTTATTATAAAAACTTAATCACTTGTGAAGAATCAAAAACACCAACAGATTTTTCAGAATAACACATTACAAAACAGAAATCAAGGATGTAATTTTTATTCGGAACTGTATTACCAGGGAGAAGTCAGAGTAGTTTAGTATCATGTTTACATAACACCAAAACAATTTCAAATAAAGTCCTCTTATGACTGCCTGTCCACGGTTTAACTTCTTCCTGGAGAGAAAAGAAACGGCGAAAAACCTCAATAAAGGAATTCCATGACATATTAAGAAAGTCTAAGAACACAATGGAGAAAAATATAGGCAAGTGCATCATTAGTAGCTACAGAATTTCCTTCGCTATTGCACGTATAATGTAAATGTAAAAAAGCAACTTGCAAGCTACTTTCTTCATTATAAATCCCGAATAGCTCAATGATATACAGGATATAACAAGGATAGACACGTGCCAGGTTTCTAGATTCTTGTGGAAATAATGAATTATCAAAGAACAAAATTGGCTAATATCAGAAACTACCTGAACTTCGGAAGTTCCAGAACCACAATTCTCAAGTACAGGTCACTGAACTCAATTTTTTCACCGCAAATTGAAAAAGACTAGATTGACTTGCTAAAAAGGAGGCACTGGATCTTGAACAATAGCATTCTACTATAAATCATTGCTCTTTCTAACATATCACAAGATTTTGATTTTAACTTCTTAAAATGTTTTTATTATCTAAAAGTATTTCTAGAAGGGCTCCTATTTGATACCTGAAGATGCCAATTACTAAAAAATAATTAGCAGGAAGTTAGCGGTCTCGACCTTGTAATACTTAAACAGAATCAAATTGCAGTACAGCATCCATATAGATGAGCATCTAATATGGTAATATAGCTGATACGAAACAAATAATATTCTGAAGAGGGAACATTCTAAAGAACTTCAAAAAATGGCACAAGCAATGGATAAAAGTTGTAATTTTGAACAATTTATCGTTGACGCTACCCCATGATATTGTAAATTACAGCAGTTTATATGATATTTGTCGATATAATCCAAGATATTGTTCCCTTAAATATGGGGTTTTCTATGTATTATAACTAATTGGTCCAGTAAGTCTGTAACAGTCCGCAAGAAAATATTACTCAACCAAACAAGTTTAGCCTTTTTGTACATAATTCCCTTGCGAAGAGGATATATTACATAACCTTGCCATGCCATAAAGGAAAGAGAAACTAATTCTACAGGTACATGAGCAGGCATCATCTCTTCGATCAAAAGCCTTAAGTGGCGTTCTGTTTGTATTTTATTTTGTATTTTCATTTTCGAAAATATTTTGTGTTTCCTATTTTTATTTTTGTTTTCAAATTTGCTGAAAACGCGTTTGGTTTGTCATTTCTGAAAACTGTTTTTGAAAATGAAAAGCTGAAAAACACGTTCTGTTTGAAATTTTGCAGAATACTACTTAAACTATTTTTAATTAATTTGCTTGCAGAATACCACTGGCTGAAACTCAAATTTCCTTTCACAATACACTGAAAACATGGTTACATACAACACACTAATGTGAGCATTAAGAGTCTATATTAACACAGATTGGTCAGGTTCGGAATTTGTGAAAACTCTAATTCTATTAAAATCCAAAAAATGCAAGTTCTTTCAAAACCACCAGAGTCCATTTATCAAGACATTTTTTGAAATATAACAAGAATTCTCACTTTATTTTTTTTATTTTTTTTTTGTAATGTTGATATTGAATTCAATAAAACTTTATTTAAGCTTAGTTCCAAGTTAGGATAATTCTTTAAAAAAAAAAATTAAATAAAAAAAAACTTTATATTAAGCTTAGTTTCAAGTTAGGATAATAAAAAAATAAAAAAAAATCCAAAACGCATTTTCCGCGTTTTGAACATTTTTTGTTGAAATACACACAAAACGCCCAAAACGAGGTTTTGGGCGTTTTGCGTTTTGTGTACAAATTTTTTTTTTTTTTTTCCAAAATGCATTTTCGAAAATGGTAAAGAGAACGCATTTTTAGTGTTTTCGAAAATAAAAACAGAAAACGACCTCAAAACAGCAAAGAGAACAAGACCTTATGTTTTTTATCTTTTTCAAAGATTTTTTTATTTAGTCTGAAATTCAAAGGCTACTTGCCACGGGCCTGATTTAAGTTACACTCGAAAAACTAGCACCATGCGATGTGGCCTTAACGCTTAGCAAATCTTGACTTCTCGAGAAAACGTTATGTCAGTCTCTACCCTCACAAGAATTTTACCTTTAGGCTATGTTTGATTGCTTTATAATTTCCTAGAAAATGTAGCTTCAAGGAAAATCATTTTCAACTTTTGTGTTTGATTGGAAAACTATTTCTTGATACAACCACTTAAAGCACAAGTTATGCCATTTACTTGGAAAAAATTTCTCACCATTTTGCTGAAAACATTCCCACTTGCATGGAAAATAATTTTTTTTCACCTTTTGAATCAGACACACCCTAAAGGTCAAAATTCTAACATTCATTTATGAGAATGGAAATTTGTGAAGTGTAGAACACATGGAACAATTATACGATTTGGGAGAATCTCTACTTTATATTGAAAGTAAAACTCTTTACAAAATCTCTCAAATTTATTACTTCACTCAATTAGATTCACAAATGCGCTAGCATCTCTATTTATAGATGAAGTCATGGAAGATAAGTTGAATTGAATGGTCAATATCAAATTGATCTAATGGATAGATATACTTATAACTTTACAAGTCGTATCTTGACCACAATTGGTTGTTTCCACCATTTGCAAGTTCCATCCTTCTCATGCTTATTTGTCTCCACCACTTGCAAGTTGTCAAGTTCCTTGTAACATTTGGCTTTCTCATTTCAAGTCAGCTGTAGTTACTTGTCAAACTTTGCTTCCTCCAAGTTGTCCACTTGCGCAGGTGGAATGTACTTGTTCAACTTTGTTTTCTCCTTGTTGCAAGATGCATCCACTTGCAACCAAAACAAACGGCTGCAGTCTCATGGTTTTTGACACTCCAATATAGTGGTTTTTAGGGTAGAAAGTTTGATTTTAGCTATTTGACTGCATACTCACATTTTTCTGCCCTGCGTCCCTCGTCGCGAGCTGTTCCGTCCTGCCTACATCTCAGCCACATGCCGTTTCGTCTTGCCCGTGTCCTTGTCAAAAATTTCTTTGTCTTGCCCGCGTTATTTTCCTAACAGCTGCTGGGACGTAATGGCAGTAGCTGAGGGACCCAAGTCACTTCCACACTGAATTAGGTGACATCCTCGTTACCGTGTATTACTGAAGCTTGGATTCGATTTGCCATAACTCTCCTTCATTCTACGAAGTAGTTTTGGACTCCGATAATCCTTTCCACTTTATTTAATACTGAGTGCACGCAGACAACCTGCTTTAGGGGATGTAGGACAGAAAAACGTGGACATGTAGTCAAAGTGCCAAAACTAGATTTTCTATTTCTAAAACCACTACTATTTTAGAGTGTCAAAAATTATGGGACTGCAACTGTTATTTTTGGTAGCAAGTAGATGCATCTAGCAATAAGGAGAAGACAAAGTTAAATAAGTAACATGCCACTCGCACAAGTGAACAACTTTGAGGAAGTAAAATTTGACATGTAACTACAACCAAGTTGGAATGAGAAAGTCAAATAGTTCAAGTAACTTTTAAGTTGTGACAATTTTATCATTCATTTTACCTCTGTTTGATAAACCATTTAGAAACGGTTATTTATAAATAATACTTATAAATAACGTCGTAGCAACATTTCGTTAGTCCTTTTTTTTTTTTTTTGAAAAGTCAAAAATGGTGGGCTGACCAGCTGAAATTGTTGACTTTTCAAAAAATTGGCAAATGAGATATTGCTACGTGACTTTTTATAAACAAATTTTACCAAACAGAGGTTTCAACTTATCTTACAAAGCTTTGTCTATAAATAGATATGATAACTCATTTGTAAATCTCATTAAGTGAAGTGGTAATTCTCGAGAGATTTTGTAAAGAGTTTTTATTACAATACAAAGTAGAGATTCTCCCAAACTTTTTAATTGTTCCTTATGTTCTGGACTTCCTAAATTTCCATTCTTATATACGAGAGTTAGGATTTTAGCCTCAAATGTTGAATTCCTACAAGGATAAAGGTTAACTTAACGTTTTCTTAAGAGGTCGAGATTTGCTAAGTGTTAAGGTCGCACCTTGCTAGTTTTTGAAGTGTAACGATACTAGGCTTGTGCCGATTGGTATCAGAGTCAGGTTTCTAGGCTGTTATAATGGCGGATTTTCAAAAGACAGCTAAAATTGAGATAGGAGAAAGGTGATGTCGCCCCTATTGAGAGGAGGAAGACACAAGGCAAAAGAAAGAGTACGGAAGCCTCAATAGTGGAAGGGGAACTCGACACGATCATCATCAACACGGGTGATTGGGTTGAATCTCTTGAGCACTCTTTCAAAGCATTGGAAGGCCACGTCGTTGGACAGCTAGAAACTCCCCAAGGCAACATCCAGACGGTGATGGACGCTCAAGCATCAATGAGGAATGATGTCCAAACGTTGAAGGATAATGTCCAGGCTGTGGTGACCGGACATGCTACGCTGGGGGGGAAACTTTGACCGTCTTCAAACAAAGGTTTCTAGATGCCGTTTATGTGATACAAGGGCAAGTTAATCAATTTGTCGTCCTGATGAAGATAATGAACCTTGAGCTCAACTAGTACAAACAATCCACGACGGGATCAAGCTGAGGTGTCATTGCAAGTGTTGCAACCCCCTAGAATTGAGTAAACGAAGTCAAAGGATTTTGATGGCAAGAAGGATGCCTAGGATATTGAAAACTTTCTATGAAAAATGGAGTTATACTTAGATGGTGTAAATATTCATGATGAGACCATGAAGGTGCAGACTGCTACCATATGGTGGCATCGGAAACATGCGGAAATAGAGAAAGGCACTTGTAAAGTTGAAACATGGGAGGATTTCAAAAAGGAGTTGAAACGACAATTTTACCCAGAGAACGTAGTTTTTGTCAATGAGACTCGAAAGAAATTACGGGAATGGAAACAAAAGGGAACCATTCGTGAATATGTCAAAAAAACTCCCAATCCATACTTTAAATTCCAAGCATGCCAAATGATGTGTTGCTATTCTATTTCCTAGAGGGATGTGCCAATTGGGTACGACAAGAGTTGCAAAGTCATGGAGTCAAAATGACTCTTATACCAACTATCGCGGGCCTAATTTCGTTACACTCGAAAAATTAGCACCGTGCGACCTTAATGCTTAGCAAATCTCAACCTCTCAAGAAAAACGTTGAGTCAGCCCTTATCCAAACGAGAATTTAACCCTTGGGGCTAAAATTCTAACACTCGTATATAGGAATGAAAATTTGGGAAGTGTAGAACACAAGGAACAATTATAAGGTTGGGCAGAATCTCTACTTAGCATTTTGCATTGAAAGAAAAGTTCTTTACAAAATCTCTTAAGATTTACTACGCAGTCTATAAGATTTACAAATGAGCTAGCATCTCTATTTATAAGCACTCTCGAAAAACAAGTTAAAATGAATGGCCAAGATCAAATTGTTCCAATGGCTAGACATACTTGTAAGTTGAAAAGTAGTATCATGATCATGCTCGATTGTTTCCACACTTGCAAGTTGCATCCATCTCATACTTAGTTGTCCCCACCATTTGCAAGTTATCACCACTTGAAAGTTACTTGTACCATTTAGCTTTGTCCTTCCAAGTTGATTGTAGTTACTTGTCAAACTTTGCTTCCACCAAGTTGTCCACTTGTGCAAATGGCATGTTACTTGTTCAACTTTGTCTTCTCCTTATTGCAAGATACATCTACTTGCAACCAAAACAAACAGTTGAAGTCCTATGGTTTTTGACACTCCAAAATAGTAGTTTTTGGGGTAGAAAATTTGGTTTTGGTCATTTGACCGCATGACCACATTTTTCTGCCCTACATCTCCTGCCGCATGTTGTTCCATCATGCCTACATCCTAGCCAAGGGATGTTTCGCCCTGCTTGTATGTCTGTCACATAATGCTTCATCTCGCTTGCTTTTTTCCCCAGTCGTTGTCTTGATGTAACAACAGTAGTTGGGGGACGTAAGTTACTACTTTGTATTTAGGTCTAAGCAACTTTCTTCCCTAACTTTTCACTCAATGCAACATATAACATGAACACTCAACACTTATAACTAGGACTACAAGTTGGATTGGAAAATTCGATTCCGTCCGATTTCATTCCGAATTTTTTCAAAAAAATCCGATTCCGATTGGTAAATCCGAAACATTTGAATTCCGAAATTTACCGAAAAAATTGGAATTGGAACGAGTTTCATAATTCCAAAAATTCCGATCCAAAAATTCTAATTTTTAACGAATAAATTCCAAAAAAAATTTTGTATTTGCATTACGATTAATAATATAAAGTCTAAGAAAATAATTTATTCAACAATTCATAATATTAAAATATTATTAATATGAGATTTAACATATAACTAACGGGTAACACTTTCTCTTAGTTTAAAATATAGAGAGAATAACACTTCAATTTTAGTATGGGATTTAAGTTAGGTATATTGATGTGATGGAAAATATTTACACATTAGATATAACAAAAAAATTTGGATTAAATCAAAATTTCAAAAAAATGTTGTCAGTTGTGGTATCACAAAGTTTGCATTACTTATTCACTGTTTGTGTGATCATCAGGTTTGGACTTTGGAACGTGACACTATTTGTTTACTAGAAAATAAATTTTTGAAGCAAAAATATTAGATCCACATGAAATTATAGGATGAAAAATGCAAGAGTTTTAGCATTGTTATTGTTGTTAACTTTTATTTTATTGGATCACGATGAAAAACTTATATTAAATCTATTTATAGATATGTTGTTATTTTGTTATTTTTGTGATTTATAACTTTAATTATAATTTTTGACTAGTTGAAATTTTGAACTCATTTAGTTTCATACATTCAATTCCCTGAATTTCTTTTTTCATATACTTAAAATTATTATAAATCTTGATAAAATATTAAATTTCCGAAATTCGGTTTGGAATGAAATTTTTGTATTCCGAAAATTTTGGAACGGAATTCGGAACATTTTAATTCCGAAGTTTTTTGGAACGGAACTTGGAACACCTATTTCCAATCCATTTCGTCCGAAAAGCACCCCTCCTTATAACGGTGAGGTCATACAATACATGGTAGTGTTAAAATGCTGCACATGCATTTGATAGCTGCCATAGATTAAACTTACAATCCATATCTGTAGTATTAAGATTCACTCTCTCTGACCGAAACAAAAAGCTATTATACAACATAGCAAGACTGGAACAGCATATCTGACACACAATATTACCTTTATCTAATTTGTATATTGTATGATGAAAGGGCTGAATTACACGGTAATTTGTAGCAAAAACTTAGAGGATTCATGGGCTTTCCATTAATCACCATTTGGCTAGTCACGCATGGATGTTAAACAAGAATGAAAATTGTTAACAGATTGTAGCTCCTGATCGTGGTCGTTACAATGCTTTTTCGCAATTCTTTTTTTCTACTTTACTAAAATGGGTGTATCCAGAACGGGGTTCCAATCTCTTTAGCCAAATTGGGAGTTTGAGGGGAAAAAAGGCTAAGAGAGAGAGAGAACTTTGAGTTATGGGGTGAGGACTGAGTTTTTGCCATCCTTGTGGATGTCTATGGATAAGTAGTTTAAGGGCATTATTTCTATTTAACTATCCATAGTTGGCAAATGTACTTTACTCTCAACTATAGTGAATTCTATATGAAGATAGAAGATTTGTAATCCATTTTGAGAGTTAGAGATATGCTTCTAAAATTTAAATTTATGCTTATTATCTACAGAATAGGAGTTTCTTAGTCATACGAGGTCTAATGACTTTGGACATTGCCAGGAGCTCTTTGGACCCTAAATTCAACAAGAGTTTTAGACTGCGAAGCAAGAAACTCGAAGGTCATTTGAGATGTTTTGACAAAGCATGAGGACCATTCAAAGGGCTAGACATAAAGACCATGCAAAGGACTAGACATACAAAAGGGGTCTTTCCACGTATAGTGTTAGGCTTCATGCATCTAAAATCAACCCAAAAATGCACTGTAAAGTCTAAAGTAGACTTCAATTACTTCTTATATGTATTCAACACCAGAACAAGGTCAAAGAGAAGATTGTAAATATGGTGTGTCATGTTTTTGATATATACAAACATATTTATGACACTAAACGTACACAGAAAATAAAACACATACCAACGAAAATTCACTTCAATAGACTTTAGCCTCTATTCCTCACATTCAGACTTGATTGGTGAATGTAGATCCAACTTCCAATTCACTTGTGGGATCCATGTGGTCCCCCCGGGAAGGTAACTGATTAATAAAGATGATCTAAAGAGGAAATGCTTTATATGTCCTAACGCTTATCATTTTGATATCTTTATAAGCCCCTTGCTTGCTAGGCATTTTGTAATTTAACTTTTCTTATTATTTCCCTATCGTGTTGTGTGTTATAATTTTTAAGTTACTCAATAAACTAATAGAAAGCTAATTTTCACTAGCAAACTTCATTTAGCCCCTGTTTAGTGGGGATTAAAATAAGACATTTAGTAGACTTTGATAGAAAATTGATGAAATGTGTGGTTGAGAAGTTACACATCCTATGAAATGTGCGGTTAAAATTAATTGTTGACTTTAACTTGAATTAAATTATTGATTTTAAGTTTCACCGGATAAGGGCTTAAGTTACATTTCCAAATTTTGCAGAAAACTTAATTCTAGTACATACCATTTTCATTATTTTGAACCTTCCATGTCTGTTATTTAAAAAATAAGCTATAGAATATATAATTTCTAAATTATTTTCCCATGATTTTATAATATTTGATTTTAGGATTGTGGATTGTGGTACTGTAACGAATAATAAGGTATTTGATAATTTGCATAATTGATAATTAACTTGTTTTGACAGCAGCCACCCTTACTATTAAACCAAGGAACAATTTTAAACTTGATGCATCTGGCTTAGTGCAAAATTTAGGTCAACAATTTTAAGCCGAGTAATAATTCCCTATTTTAATCTTTTGGTTTCTTCGGATTGAGTGAAATGATGCGAAGCAAAAACATAAATCTATGGACTTCATCTGTACTATTTGGAAGATAGGATTGATAATGTTATTCTACACTTTCCAAAGCAAGATTATTCTCTTGAAGGAACTTCGCGCAGGACATTCACAATGCACGTGCCAAGGACATCACTTTCCTGAAGAAGGCCCCTTCATAAACAACCCAGGTGAAGCTGGTAAAACCAAGAGATGGGATATCTTAAACATAATGCTGGTGGATGCAGAAACAGTAATCCAGGTCTTGGATCAGGAAGTGGAATTTTATGAGAATGTGAAGGCAAATCATGTTCACCTTCTGGACAGTGCTCCCATTTGGAAATAGAAATGAAGGGCTTAAAATCTGCTATCAGCAAGGTTTAGAGAAGGTCTAGATAGAATCAGATTCGAAGATAGCAATAAAATTTGCCACCATCAGTAGTAACCAGCCTAGGAATATAAAATATGTAGTGGAAGAAATTAAATCTTATGCCGTCTATTTGTACCAAAGTCTCGCATATTTATCAAGAGGAGTATTGCAGTGACTAACTTTCGTGCTCGTGAAGGAATTAAGTGTGATGGAATCACAATTTTACCGCCAACGGATATCTTCTTGGGCTATTGAGGTAGGATCAATTACAGCTCTCCTATGCCCAGCAGGAGAAATGGTAATGACAATCATAGATTTTTTTTTGTTTTCCATGAACTCTTTTAATACAGGTAGTACCTTTAAGTTTAATTTTTTGCATTACTCTTCTTCTCCTCATTCCATAATTTCGGAGTTAAAGTTCAAGATGGTGTCCCCCTCCCTAGTGTTTTCTTTATTATTAATAGACGAATACAGTCTATTCAAAAGCCCACACCTAGACACCAACGGAGTTTGGCAATTTACGAAGTATCTACAAACTTAGGCAAACATATCCAAACTAAGAGTTACTCATAAATGAATTTGACTTATAAATTTAAGGAAATATCACCTTATTGCTAACTCTTAATTCAATTATCTATTTATTTATAACTCTAAAATCTCTAGAGGCTAGAAATGTACTTAAAGAAATTTTAAATAAAATTTAATTTCTTGCTTATCATCTTCACTGCAGAGCACAAAGGTTCTTGTTCACTATAAATTCTGCACCAAGATCCTGAGTACCACTGGAACAATCTATAACATCAGAATAAAAAATTATCCACGGTGAGTGCTCTTAAAACAACATTATTCCGTATGTGGAAACTTGGTGCGCCATCGGGATGAGAATGTGTACACAATTTAACTGGGAAGGTCAAATGAATGCCTTCATTTGCTTATCAGCCTCGCATATTTGAAGATCTTTTGATGGTGACATGAGTCATCAATATAGTTTCAATTAACGTGAATCTTCTAGATGAGACAAAAAATAGTAATGCTAAAACGGAAATTTCTCCACCTCTATTCAACAAAGTCTCGTATGGTCACATCACCACAGTGACTATTCACATGAATACGGTAATAAATGTACAGATTAGAGTTCTTATTGACTCCTAAAAATAAGAGGGAAACCACAGGACATGTATTCCGAAAGTGCCACACTTTTTTACAGAAAAAACCCACTTGCATTCGGGAAAGCAGCCATAACCCACAAGTCACGTGGCCTAAAAATATAGGGTTAAAACCTAGTAAATTGACCTTAAGTTTTCCATATACATCTTAGTATTGAAGAACTTGATTCAGCAAAGGTCCAAATGATACATTGTCTTTATTGTTAAAAAAATCTGGCAAAGAATTATCACGCAACTGCAATATCAAACTCACAGAAACCCAAGAGACAAGTGATCATTCAGACACTACACTCGTCAAAGCAAAGAGAGGTAGGACTTCATTAAGCAGATTGGTTGCACTAAAGAAGACCCATACCCAACAATCAGAAACACAATTCAAGAAAAATACAAAATAAAAGCATAATAATACTTAAACAGCAATGTATGATTGGCTATTTAAATACATCATCATACTATTAATTTCACAAAAACCGCAATTGAATTTATCATGGAATTAAAAAGAAGTCACCTTTCAGAGTCAAGCATCGGCTGTCTTAGGGAGCAGAGGAATGGGCAATTGGCCTTTCCGAGAGCCCTTCATCTTGGCTTCTTGTTCACGGATCTTCTGCATCTGGAGCATTCTCTCCATGACAAGCTCATACTCGCACTTCTCATACGTGTGGCGCTCCGCCTCACACTTCCATGGCAAATAGAACTCCGCCTGCCTGCACTTGTTCAGTGGGATCAGCAAATGGGCGCATTGGTCTCTGTAGGGTATTGGCACCTTGGCCTCCACCATCTCTTCCTGCGTAGCTATCATCTTCTTTGATGAACCCGGCACCTCCATCGGAGTGAATGATGGATTGAGGGATTCTTCGATTTTCGGTGAAATTTATTAATGGCTAAATGTACGTCTTCTTGTATCTGCCACACATTTTACACCACATTTTAATTATAAAAAATAATCATAACTTTTAATTAATATTACAATTATGTCCCCTAACCTTTTTTTATTGTATTCTAATATTAATTCTTTCATTAATTAATATATCTCATTTCTTCTATCAATTTTTGTCAAAAAAGTTATTAAAATGAATTAAAAAAATTTATTTATCGCTTGTACACTTCATAAGTAAAAAAATAAAAATTTTAATTAAATACTTGTTCATTGTTTTAAAAGCACGATGATAATTAAAAAAATTGGACAAAAATTATCACGAAGGACAAAATTTGATAATTGTTGAAAATTTAATGATAAGAACTTGATGAAAAAATAAAGAATATAAATGTAATAATCTACAAAGACTAGGGACCAATAATAAAATTCAAATGTGGTGTAGTTATAAGTAACTAGTATTTCACCCGTGCGATGCGCGGAAGTTACTATCTACAATATCAATATCAATAAATATTCGTAAAATTTTAGTGTTATACATAATCAACACATATATAAATGCATAAAAAGAAATTCTCTATTACAATAATTATTGAAACTTAAAAAATAACATAAGTAATTCAAATTATTAAAAAATTCTTTGAATAGTAAATGTCAATTTATATATTTAAATAAAAAATTATTATTGATTTCAATAATTTTTATGAATTATTAATAAATTCATTGAAAATGTAATTTTAGTAGTTTTTGAATTGTATAACATATTTGATGTAATATTATGTGCAATAATATCGATTCATGTGAAAGGTATTAGCATATTTCTCATAAATTCTACATTTGCCTCTTATATTTAACGTAGTTTTTAATTTTCATTCAAACACATCAATCACAATAATTAAAAAAAAATAATCAAAATATTTGAATATAATCAATAAAACTTTATTTACAAAAATAAGTAGTCAAAGTAATAATTTTGAGAATCTCGCAATTATCATGATACGATAACCGAGTAAAGTTGGAGACTATTAAATTATACCGAAAATTATACCCTATAATCTTTAAAAATTTATTAAAATCAAGAATAAAATATTAATAATTCTATTAATATTATTAAATAAAAAAAATCAAAACATTAATTCTTCAATATTAAACTTCATTCAATAACTTATTCTATAAATTATTTATAAACAGCACATTTTTTTCAACCCATTTTTTAGCCACATATTTTTTCAAAACTATTTTTCAACCACACATTTTTTTCCTCTAAACAGTTGCTGAATAGAGGCTTAATTTATTAAAATATTTAATAATATATATATATATATATATATATATATATATATATATATATATATATAGAGAGAGAGAGAGAGAGAGAGAGAGAGAAAAAAAAATATGATTTGTAATATTAAAGATAACAAATGATTTGACCATTAATAATTAAAACACAATTTAATTACTGATGACTACACATAGAATTTATAATATTAAGAATAACAAATAAATAAAAAAAATTAATAATTAAATAATAATTTTAATACTAATAACTAAAAGTATTGATTGAACTCATTCAATATTAATGTTAATAATAAAAATAATTATTATTATAAGCAAAATATACAAATGACAATAACATCATATTAATTATTTACTATAATATTAAAATATAAAGAATTTAAGAATTAAATTCTGTCAAACTATCTAACTTTTATATATAGTATAGATATAGATTTTCACTGAAATTGCTATTCGCAATATAGATAAGCATTTATAAAATTTCATGATTATACATAATCAACACAGATATAAAAGATACAAAAATAATTTTTTATTACAACAATTATTAAAATTTAAAAACAACATAAATAATCCAAATTATCGAAATCTTCATTGACTGATAAATGCAGATTCTGTAATTTTTTAATTGTATATCATGATAGATGTAATATTATGAGTACAAATATTAGTGTCTGTTCAAGATATAAATATCCCTACTATATATAAAATCAAGTTCCACAATTACTATTCATTGAACGAAAAATGACACTTTTAGTTGAACTGGGAAATGCGTTTTTTTAATCCCTAGCAATTTGTGCCTTACACTATTAGCAAATAGGAGAAAAGGAAAACAAAAAAACAAAAACGTCACTTCTCTTTCCCTTTTGTTCCTCTCGCCGCGGTTCTAGAGAATTCTCGCTAAGGTTACGCTTTCTCCGTCTTCCGTCATTGTAGGTCAGTTTTTTCTATTTGATGATATTTCTTTGGTTGTTTTTCTAACGTTCATTATGTAGATCTATGCTTTTTTTTTTTTTAGTTGGGTATCGTAATCGAAAGTTTTATTTCAAAATCTTTTAGTTTTAAGTGTATTTTTTTATTTCAAAATCTTTTAGTTTTAAGTGTATTTTTTCCCCAGATTTGGTCAGATTCTTCTATTTGATGCCTTTTTTGCGTTGGGTATCGAAGTTGAGTGTGGTTTTTCGAAAACCTTATTTTTTTCGCTAAAATGAACAACAGAGTGTCTGCTCAACATGAAATATTTTGACTTGTGGGTTTATTAGTATTTTTAAGCGTATTTTTTCCTCAGATTTGGTCAGATTCTTCTATTTGATGTTGTTTTGTTGTTTTTATATCGTTTATTTTGTATATCTACATTTTTTCTGTATTTTTTTGGTCGGGTATCGAAATCGAGTGCGGTATTTCAAAAATCTGTATTTTTATTCAAAGATTCTTTTTTTATATGATAAATTATGATTTAGGGTTTCAGGTTGTGGATTTTTTGTAAATCAAACCATATCTAGGGTTCGCAGGTTGTGAATTTCTTGTAACATCTTGTGTTCGGTATTTTTACTAATCTGTGTTTTTTTTATTTTTGTTGCAGATTTTGATCATTGTTTGGTATACTTCGAATATTTCTTGATTATTAACAATTTTGCTCCAAAATATTGTATGCTCTTACTCTCTTAGTTAAACCATATCTAGGGTTCGCAGGTTGTGAATTTCTTGTAACATCTTGTGTTCAGTATTCTTACTAATCCGTGTTTTTTTATTTTTCTTGCAGATTTGGATCATTGTTTGGTATGCTTCGAATATTTCTTGATTTTTAACAATTTTGCTCCAAAATATCGTATGCTCTTACTCTCTTAGTTTGTGCTTCGTGTGAAATGAAATGTTATGCTTGTTTTTCAGTGTATACTTTAATTTTCCCATTTGGGATACTGAATAGGTGCTGGAGAATGATTTTTTTGTTTCAAATTGAGCTTCATTTTTAGATCAATGGTAAATATTTAATTTCTATCCATAAAATTCTCCCTTCTAATGGAGAGTGACCAATTTTTTTTTTTGTTTTCGAAGAGAAATTCAATGAATATTGAAATTTATTTACTTTTCAACTATCTATTTAAAGTTTTACTTCCTAAGTTTCTTGGAGCTTTATTTTTTTTAAATGATATTAAATTGTGGATTCAATTGACCTCCATGTTGCTAAAAGGATCCAAGATTCTGACCTAAAAAATAGCAAGAATTGATGGTAAATTAGGTTGGAATAAGTTTTGTAGACATTGACTATATTGTTGAAATTTTTTTTTCTTGACTGTTAATCTTCTAATCAGGGTGCTATTAGAATGACCACCCTTCATTGTGTCTTCATTGTGCATACGTGTCAGAGACATGGAGCAATGCAATATGATATCAACTGGCGAATTCTGTTTTCTCATATAAGAAACAAACAATTGAGGTGAAAGCAAATCATTTTGGTTTCTAAACCTGGTACGGTATCTTTTACTTGACGTCTTTCAAGTTCCAAATTATATATATATATATATATATATATATATATATATATATATATATATATATATATATATTGTAGAAGTCAATGTTATGGATTGTACGAGTAAAGCTTTAGAATTTCTTAGTTGGCATGAAGATGACAAAAAGAAACAGTTATGTAACTTCTTTTTTATAGAACAATCAAGTATTTTGTTTTTATGCCAGTTGATGTTTTGTTAATGTTGTTTAATTAGTTTGTAACATGTAAAGATTTCTGGAATTTGTTAAGGATATTATTTCCTATGTTTTCTACAAATTAATTTTATTCACAAGAAAAGAATTGAATTATTCTTGTTATTACAGAATGTTGTATTGAAGGAAAGAAAGCCAAAAACTTGCATTAGAGGTATGAAAATCTCACATTTTAGGTAAAAAAAAAAAAAATTTTAGGTAAGTGATAGAAATATAATTTATGTTGTTGGTGCTCCATTCATTTTTCTTGGAATTAACAGGAGTTGCTTTTCAAGAATGTTGGTTATTGCATAGGAAATTTCTTCAATGTTGGAGAGAGAAGACAACTGTTGAAGTGTGAAGACTAATTTACTCTTTCATCACAATCGACAATATATTCAATGAAAATGAGTTAAAAAAATCTAACCACAGGTACATTTTTAATGATTTTATCTTTGTTTGTATTTCAATTTTAAGATTGTTATCTTTTTGTTCCTATGGTTCTAATTTGTTGTTTCAATTCTAAACTTTAATTTTAACGTTTTGATTTTTATTTTGTCTCAATATAATAGCACATTATTTAATAGTTCAAATTACTCATTTTCTTCACATCTAATTTATTGTAGCTAATCTGATTATTGAAGCTGGTGTAGACTGCTACTTCCATGTGGCCTTTACTCTGGTTAGTACGTGGGCAGCGTGCATGGTCAGGTAATATGCTTTCATATGTTTGTTCCCATGGGTTTTTTTGTGGGTTTTCATAAATTCTCTTGAAGAATGTGTAGATAGAAAATGAGGGCGGAAAGAGTGGGAAAAGAAAAAAAAAAGAATGTAGCAATGTGAAATAGAGAAGATGTTGCCATTGATGGGCAAGTATCATTCAGAGAGAGTAGAAAATGGTATGTTTATCACTCTTTTTGAGAACTCAATTCTCGTGAAAACTTGTTAGAGCTAAACGATTGTTCTTAAATCTGGTTTTTGGTTTTATAAACTATGCACAATATACTTTTTAAACAATTGTGTATATTCTTGATTGTATTTTTAAGGTACTTGCTTGCTAGTCAGAATAATCATTTTTGTTGTCTTAGATATCATTGAAAAAATTTCCCCTGCATATATTGCTGTTAACTTGATACTGCTGTGTGTGTTTCAATTATTGATTAAAATAACCATCACCAGTTTTGAATGTCGGGTTTTTAATGCCAAGTGATTTTCCAATTTCGAAACAAAAGAGGGGGATAACTCAAAGTCTGTGACAAAGGATTAGAAAATAAATGTTGATGAGTTTGCTTTTGCCTCTATTATTTTACACCTCTAGATTGTGAACAGGGATAAATCAATTTATTATATTTATTATGAAACCCATTTGGTATCGTGTTTGTCATATTGGTGCTACAATATACTCTTTTATTCCTTTTTATACCAAAAATGTTGATTACTAAATTTTGTTAATACTTATGGCAATACTTAAGTTTATTGATGGCATTTGCTATAGTTTCTTCAAATTAGTAGGAACATCACTTGTACTATGAAGTTTAAAAACCGTTAATTTTTATTTTAGTCTAATTGTGAATCTTGTTTACTTTTCATTGTCTGTCATTTTTTTATTAACTTCAAGAAAGTCGAGAATGCTCTTCATTTATAGTTTGATACTGGTGTCTTAGACGTAGAGGAACCACACAAACTTGGTGATTGAACTCTACTGATGGTCTTGTAGAAAAATTGCTTGAAGCAAGCAGCCTAAAAGCTTAACATCTCCCATTATATTTTTTTTGTTCAATGAAAAGTCAAAAAGCATGCCTCTTAAAAGTATCAACTATGATACATCTATTACTTTCTCACATCAAAAACCACCATTCTTATTTATTTATTTTAGATTAGAGTTCCATAAAAGAAAAATGAGCAATGGGCAAAATCTCCTACTGAAGAAAGTAAAAGGTATTCAAGTATCTATTGTTAATTTCCAACAGCCCCATGAAAATACATTTTTTCAGTCACCTTATTTCACTCCTTGCAAGTGCCCCACTGTTGTTTTATAAGTGCAACTTGAAAAGAAAAAAATGTTATAACAATCATCAGTTATTTGGCAATAAACAGTTGGAGCAGCTAGCCTATATCACCGCCTCATGCATTGTTTAACTCTAATTCTAGAAGAAAATAATATACCTCTTTTTTTTTTTTTTTGGTAGTTAAGTGGTGGTGAAAAGCTACGAATAGCACTAGCATGTACATTCTTCGAAGCACCTCCTATGCTGTAAGTATTTTTGGACTTCTCTGACCAATTATTTTTTCAGTGAAGTCATGTTTTTAAATGGATTAAACATGACTATTCTTTTTATTTTCGTTCATAATTGTATGTAGTTTCGAGAATGAGAATTGAGTTGGTAAATAATGAATATGAAAACAATTTTGTCCCTACATATATTGCAGCTTCTATATCTACTAAGTGAAGTGTGCTCCTTTTGTAGACATTATTTTGGGTGTACGGTTTGTATTCCAGTCATTTTTGTTCAATATGTTAATGTAATTTATGAATTTATTATATTCCTTTTGGTTGTGCTATCATTGTACTTAGAATGAAGAAACCAACACTAGCTTTTTTACATGATGCATCAATAGATGGCTGCAACGTTACCTAAGGTTTGTATGTGGTTTAGCTGATCCCAATATGGTTCACATAGCAGGGGTATGAAAACTAACATGGTCTTATCTTTATTCTAGATATATTCTCCATTGAGATTGCTCGGCCTACGGAACAAAGTCACTAACTTTCCAGAATATCCGCAGTCAGGTTCAAATCATGGCAATAACTTGTCTGAATGTATATATTTTGGTTCCAATAAACATTGATTAACCTATTAGCTTGAACACTCATTTAGCAGGGTATGTTTAGTTCTTCTGATTTTGTAAAATAAAAATTGAGTTCCATAATATATTTAGTAGGGTCTCTGTCAAATAATTTTGCTCAAATATTTCATTTTCATCCGTGATGTCTTATTCTATATAAATGGCACCTAATTTCTTTTAGGCATGTCTAAAAGCACAAGAAATTGTTCACTTGATTTTTGCTAAAACCATAGAAAAAAAGCTGATAGGGCTGCTCGATTGTTGAGGCTCGTGATGGGAAATAAAGGTAAGACTATAAAGATGTTTTAGATAGGATTTTTACTTACATTTTGATTTCTATCTTTGTCTAAATCGATTAGAATTGTTTAATATCTCATCAAACTTTTCATTTGATTTTCTCTTCTTTTTCCTATAGATAGGACACATGATTTCATTTTATGGAGCATACTATTATTTATGATTGAATATTGATTGGTTCTCTCCCCAAAATTATTATTCTATTCTTAAATTTGTCCCCTCCCTCCTCTTTATGTGTTACATCCTCTATCAGCTCATTAAAACTACCATTAATTTTTCTTTATTTGTGTGTCGATTCAAAAAAGGGAGCTTTGTTTTTCAATTGAAAACATCCAGATTGATGTTCAATCTCGATTGTCAGCCAAGATACTGAACTAAATGAAATATGTTTCCAAGGAATTGAAATATCTTATCTTTGACCATTCTTTCATCTGCTTTCAGGTTAAAATGCATAAATGATAAAGGGGTTTTTTCTTCTAGGAGAGTCAATGGAGCAATAATGATATTGGATTTATAATGTTCCCTTCAGATTCACCAAAGAAGTTAGGTACTTTATAGTTAATATGTTCCCTCATTTGCTAAATTTTTTTTTTTCATAGTTTGGGGCTTGATCAAATTTAGTCATTTTGGCTCCCTCTATTATCTGATTATAGTTATACAACTATGATATAGAAAATTGTTTCATTAATTTTGTACCAATTTTGGGGTCTAAAATTGGAGGTGTACATTCTAATACAATGTAACAAAGGGATAATAGTTCATGTGAGGTCTCACTGCCTCTTACTATTTCGGATATAGTTTTATCCTATTGATTCAAATAAACAAATTTCTCCATAATTTTAATGATCTTTTTTTTCTAAAGACTAAAAGTGGGATTTCATACTTTTTTTTATTAATAATTTTGTTTGCCAAATCCTTTTGCATATCCCTCACATTTGAATCATTTTAGATTTGCTTAATTTATTAATTCAAGAATTGCAGATTCGGAGTGCATTGATATAGCATTTTGTGGTTCACTGATTCTTCAAGATTAGTTATTTAACCACATGTTATTCTAGCTGATTTATTTTTTTTAGAATCGTCCTCGTATTTTAAATCTTGGTCCAGAAAACATATTGAATGTTCACTCTAATCAAACTTCATTCACAATTCAAACCCATTTGTGAACTGCAGAGCTCTTCTTATAGTCATGCTCGTGGCTCAGTTTTTGTCGGTGGTACTACTTTTGTAAACTTTGTTTCATCTTTCTCATTTTCTTAGGGTTCATTAACATTGATTCTCGTTATTGAATTTCGTGATGTTATGGATTATGAAATGAGACTATAGTGTTAATGGTGCATTTGTCATGTGTTTGTAGGAATTATATCGATAAGCGGTTAATATCATTTATTCAGGGTGAGGCAATTAGAACACATGTTGGGGACCTGGATGTTATTGTAGTTACATTTGGTTTAGGTCGTGCAATTGTCAATAAGGTAAACAAGCAATTTGTTGGAAATATAAATCAATTGAATTTGACTGTTTAGTATTGTTTTTGTTATAGTACCCTCTGTCTAAAGTTGGGGTTATTGTATAATAGTTTTTGATCCCAACTATCAGAATAAATTGTAATGTAATCCTACCGCATTAACCGTTGATTTGTACTATGATTGATTTTTCTCAATTGTATATAGAAGCAACTTTTTTTTTTTAAAGTTATTTAAATGAATCACATCAAATTGATACAATAAATTGTTCCCTAATTTTAACACATCAGATTGAAACAATAAATTATATTAGAGTCTTAATGTTACTTAATGTGTACTCACAAATAACTGTTTCTTTCATTACTAATTCTACGCGAATAAACACAAATATAAATCGCTTCTTGCAACGCACGTAAATTTCACTAGTATTTATTATAATTTCTACATTTGCCTCACACATTTAACTTTTTCTCAATTTTTATTCAAAAATCACAATAAACTATAAATATGTGTTTAATATGAACTCATCAAATATACGAAAATCGAACAACATTGAAGATCAAGAAATTATTATATCATATAATCTTTGCACAATTATTAAAATTAAAAATTATTAAAAAAATATTAACCATTGTTTAATATTTACCATTATATATATATAAGGCAATAAAAATTGCTTTAAAAAAAAGGCAATAAACTTATTCACACTAATCCACTTTGCATTCACACTAATCAACTATTCTCCCTTTATATATAGTATAGATTGTGGTGCAAATATAATAATTATCCTTTAGTAATTTGGGATTTAGTGCTTCCTCGATTTTTTTCTTTTTTGCGAGACTCTTGGAAAGTTGAATTTTGGTCCTTACTCTGACGTCGGGTCGGGTACGATTGGAATACGGTCCGATTTGGTCCATTATCTTTATCTTTATCTTTCTTTATTTTTATGTACTAGTGTTTCATTCGTGCGATACACGATATTTTCTAAATTTTTTAATTATATGTCAAACATGTGTATAATGAAATAGATAGGAAAATAATAAAATGATACTATAATTAATAGAGTTGCAATGTTTCCACTATAAATTTTGAAAAACTTCTATATAAACTACATTTGTAATTGAGTTCGTTTTATTTCTATCTTTGTTGCAAATGATCATCTTCAAATCACTGCGCAGAGTACAATTGTCCATGACTGAAAGCTGGTTTCTTTAAATAAAGAACAACCTTGGAAAGTGATTTCCCTTTACTCTTGTTCATATTCATAGCATACATACGAAGCTACCAACTGAAATTGTGGCCTCTTGAACTTGAAAGACAATCTTGCATGTATTTTATTAAAAAGATGATAAATGAATGGTAAGAAAATATTTTCTAGGAATTGATTTACTGGAAATTATTTTTCTGAAAAATGTTAATTGGAAGTGTTTGATTTGATTAATTTTTTGAGAGAAAAAGTAGGAAATTTTCCTAATTTTTTTTAATTAACATTATTTTTCACTCATTTGTACTGGATAATAGTAATGTTTAAATTATGGGGAAAAAAGTTAATTAATAACAATAAAAATGATCAAACATGACGAAAAATATATCAAGGAAAATTAGTTAATGTAGTGTTTGATAACCACCTTTAGTATAGGGAGTATGAAAATAAATTCTCACTTTTCAAGTTTATTGGTGTTTGATAGTATTTTTTTTTTTTGGCAAGGAATTCATTTGCCTACTTCCCTCGAGTGACTGAGCTTTTCTTGGTTTTCATTGCAAATCAATTCCCACTTATTTGGTGGAAAATTGGTTTGCCATGTTGCATGGCAAACAATTCTCGTGACGTTTGGTCATTTTGTTGTTAATTGACTTATTTTTTTGCTAAAAACTAACATTATTATTATTATTATCAAGTACAAATGTGTAAATATATATATATATATATATATATATATATATATATATATATTAACGTAGCTAAATTTTGCTTTATTTGTCATGAAAAATAATGTCAATAAAAAAAAATTGAAAAATCTCCCACTTTTTTCACCTAGAAAATTAAACCAATTAAACACATTAAACTTCTGATTACTGAGAAAATAAGTTCTCATGAATTCAGTTCCATAGAATTCATTTTCTTTCCACCCAAATTCCACTACCCTCGCTATTAAACGGACCCTAAATGTGCTTTAATTGGTTGTACCTTGAAAAATATTTTTCAATGTAAATTTTCCAATCAATCAAATATCAAACAAATACAAAAGGTGAAAAATATTTTTCATGATTTGACATTTTTCATGCAAATAACAATGAATCAAACATAGTCTAAAATGTGTCAGTGCATCCTCAAAATAAAGAATTTGTACCTTAAAAGATTGCTACCGAGAAATTTTGCTTCAACAACGTGATTTTCAAATTTTGTAACAATTAATCTCGTACCATTACACGGTCTTACAGAGTGATCAACATTTCGCAACAGTATAAAGATATAATCATTACATAATAAATTTAAAAATATTTTTTTTTTATACTCACAAAAAGGGAGAAAACTTTTGCAACAAAAATTACATTAACGATTTAATTAAAAAAATAAATAATAAGAAATTAATAAACATAAAAAAATAATAAACCTGGGCAAATATAGTAGGGGTTGAATGTACAGTATAAACAACATTTAATATAAAAACGCAATAGTCGTATATGATGAATAATTCGTTCAAAATTAAAATTTCTAATTAGAAAATGATACAAAGTACAAACAATTGTCAAATAAAATATAAAAAAGTTAAGTGAAAAATTTGAAAATTAAAATAACATAAAAATTTAATCATTAAATAATAAGTTTGAAAATAATTTTTGTTTTTACTTACAAAAAAAATATTTAAAAATATATATTCAATTGTTGCTACAATAATTAATTTAACTATTTAATTTAAAAAACGTAAAAAAACTTAATAAACCTAGGTAAATGTAGTAGCGGTCCGAAAATAATTCAAATGAAAACTTAAATAGTCAAACATGCATTAACCAAATAGTTAACCATATTGTAATCAAACATTTATTAACCAAATAAATGTTAATCAGATAGTTAACAACGTTGCATTAACACCATGTGTTCATAATGAACCCCTGAATATTAACCAAATAGTTAATCATATTGTAGTCAAACATTTATTAACCAAATATAGTTAACATAAATATTTAATCATTACATAATAAGCTCATGCTTGGTATTCTTTAAAAAGAGGGAAACACTATTTTCATTATAGTATTCAATTTTAATCACACATTGCAATATTAAAGTAATCTACGCATAAATCTATTTTTTTTCATTTTCAACCATGCACAAAATCACATTAATTACTATTCAAACATTTTTAAATAATGTACATCAAGTTTGAAAGTAATTTTTGTTTTTACTTAACAAAAATAAAAGGAAAAATAATTTTAAAAATATACATCTAGAATGGTGTTGCTACAAAAATTATTTTAACTTTTTAAATTAAAAATAAATAATAAAAGAATTAGTTAAAAAAATTTAATAAACCTGAGTAACTATAGTAGTGGTTTGAAAATAATTCAAATGCAAACTTAAATAATCAAACATGTATTAATCAAATAAATATTTATTAAGTAGTTAACCATATTTTAGTCAAACATTTCAGTTAACACATGGTGTGAACACAATGTGTTTAACTATTTTGTTAATATTTAGTGGTTCAGTGTAAACACATGGTGTGAACACAATGTTGTTAACTATTTGGTTGATTAATGTTTGACTACAATATGATTAACTATTTGGTAAATATTTATTTGGTTAAAGCATGTTTGACTATTTAAGTTTGTATTGTATTATGTTAACTTAGTAAAAGTTGGGATTTTCTATTTTTGTACAAATCTGTAATTTAAGTAAAATAATATAATTATTAAATACGTGTATTTAGTAATTTATTAAGTTTAATTAAATTACGTAAATATTTCTTGATCCTATATATTTGTGATAATCATTATATTTTTTGAGATGATAATTATTTTGTTTGAATCAAGAAATATTGATCTTTTGTCAAGATATGATAATCTCGAAATATTGTGGTAAGTTTCTTGATGATTTATTTTTTGATATGGCCGAACATAACCAATTGTGACTAGGCCGAGTATCTTGACGATTTGATTCTTGGTATTTAAGTTTATCACTTCATATGGTAAGATCTTTTATTCCATAACGAACTGTGATTATCTTACCTTATCTATACTTATGGTAATATTTATTAATTTATGATTATCTTACCATTATCTCTAATTTTCTTTGATTGATTTGCAGGTAATAGAGATTTTATGCAACAAGGATTCTTGATGAACAAGCAATCCAATTGCATTTAAATTGAAAAAAATGGGACGTTTTTTTTAAGAAGTCTTGAAGCTAATTTTCGTGTGGTGCACTCATATTCACGACTTCAACTGTGTTTTGACTTCGATTTTCCGGGAGGAGGAATCAATCACTTAGAGAAGAAAAGACTTTCAGCATGAAGATAAAATAGGAGGTTTGGATCGTGTTCAAACGGGAGTTCGAGGTTGCTGAAGAGTGTTACATATTCAAAGAAAGTTACTAAAGAGTGATGGGACGCCAACTCATATTACACGTCATAGAAGGATTAGGGAGTGATCTATTTCTTGGGTCTTTGATAAATCTATGCGTAGATTTATCCTGCAGTTTAGATTGATTTGTATAAACTATTTTCTTAAAATAGTGATTGATTTTTGTCCGCATGGTGCGGGCAAGTGAATTTTCCCTGTTAGAGTTTTTTCCACGTTAAGCTCAAATATTGTGTTCTTGTCTTCTTACAATTCTGCATAATTTATACTGTCTATTATGTTTTATAATCTAGACGAATTTGCATCAGCAAGATTCATCTGGTATTGCGCTAGAATAAATCTCAATGATTCACTGTTAATTTGTTACTGTCCAAACATATATGTGACAGTCAGTTCGTTTCAACATAAAAATTAGACAACTTTAAATTTTCAAATTGTTTTCAAAACATTACTATATTTACCTAGGGTTATTAAATTTTTAAATTAAATAAATAAAGTAATTTTTGTAGCAACACTTTTCTATATGTATATTTTTAAAATTATTCTCCATTTTATTTTTGTTAAGTAAAAACAAAAATTATTTCCAAACTTGACGTATATTATTTAAAAATATTTTGAATAGTGATTTATGTGATTTTTTGCGGTTGAAAATGAAAAAAATAAAAAAAATGGATTTATGTGTAGAATATTTTAATATTAAAATATGATTAAAATTGAATACTATAGTAAAATTAGTTTTTTTTCTTTTTTAATGAATATCAAACAGAGGCTTATTATGGAATGATTAAATCTTTATTTTAACTATATTTGGTTAATAAATCTTCGACTACAATATGATTAACTATTTGGTTAATATTTAGTAGTTCAGTATGAACATATGGAGCTAATACAATGTTGTTAACTATTTGATTAATATTTATTTGGTTAATAAATGTTTGATTATAATATATGGTTAACAATTTGGTCAATGCATGTTTGACTATTTAAGTTTACATTTTGATCATATTCGAACCATTACTATATTTACCTAGGTTTATTAATTTTTTTTACGTTTTTTAAATATTTATTATTATTTTTTAAATTAAATAGTTAAAATAATTTTGGTAGCAACAATTAAATGTATATTTTTAAAACTTTTTTCCCTTTTTATGTAAATAAAAACAAAATTATTTTCAAACTTATTATACAATAATGATTAAATCTTTATGTTATTTTAATTTAAAACTTTTTCACTTGACGTTTTTATATTAAATTTGACCATTGTTTATACTTTATCCTTTTGTAATTAGAAATTTTAATTTTGAACGAAGTATAAATTCATGTACGACTATTGCATTTGCATATTGCATATTATTTACACTGTACATTCGACCCCCTACTATATTTGCCTAGGTTTTTTGAATTTTTTATGTTCATTAATTTATTTTTAATTATTTTTAAATTAAATAGTTTATGTAATTTTTGTTACAAAAGTTTTCTCCCTTTTTTTGTGAGCACAAACAAAAAATATTTAAAAACTTTTTATGTAATGATTATATCTTTATGCTGTTGCAGAATGTTGACCACTCCGCAGGGCTGTGTAATGGTATGAGATTAATTGTTACAAAACTTTAAAATCTCGTTGTTGAAGCAAAATTTCTCGATAGCAATCTTGCAAGGTACAAATTCTTTATTTCGATGATGCACTGACACATTTTAGGCTATGTTTGATTCAGTGTCATTTGCTTGAAAAATGACAAATGAAAAATATTTTCTACCTGTTATATTTTTTGGTGTTTGATTGAAAAATTTACCTGAAAAAATATTTTCCAAGGTATAATCCATTAAAGCACACTTAACTCATTTGCCTTGAAAAGATTTTCTCACTTATTTGGTGAGAAAACATTTTTCACCTTAGATGGAAAATATATTTTTGGTCACATTTGATCATTTTTATTGTTGTTAATTGACTTTTTTTTCCAAAATTTAAACATTACTATTATCAAGTACAAATGAGTGAAAAACAAAAGAAAAAAAATCTTTTTTTATTTTATTAAAATAGTTAAATTTTGTTTTATTTGCCATGAAATGTAATGTCAATCAAACAACAAATCTAGGAAAATTTCTTACTTTTTCACCCAAAAAATTAATCCAATCAAATACGTCCAAATGATATTTTCCAGGCAAATCAATTCCTAAAAAATATTTTCTTACTATCTATTTTTCATCTTTTCAATCAAACACATGCAAGATTTCCTTTTAAGTTCAAGAGACGACAATTTCAGTTTGTAGCTTCGTATGCTACGAATATCAACGGGAATTGTTGACCACAAAATCCGACTGGACCTTGGACCAACACGTCTCAGCTCCTTCCTCTTGAACACATGGATCTCCTGCGCACTGTGACAAACAATCAGTTTGCAAAGGGGGGCAGATGGCTCCCGTTTGCACTCCGATGCCAAAGTCAGTGCTCATTTCAAGCGAATATAAATTAAGTGCGGGAAATATAAGTGTGTAAAAGAGAGAAAAGGGACTGAGAGTCTAAATATATTGTTAAGAGTTTATGTTTACTAACCCTTTCTTTGAGGCAAGTGTGCTCTATTTAGAAAATGAGTAATTCTCTTAGATTGTGACACGTGTTATGCTTTACACATGGCAAGATCCTAACTATTCATGAGGTAAACCATTTCTTTGGCTATAATCATTACTACATGTCATATGGATAAAGCAACCATCAAATCCCTTTAAAGATGTCACATCAAGCTATCTTGTCACCTTTTCAGGGTACTCACTTCGGCTTAGGAGTACATCGGCGTAAGGGTACCTCGACATAACATCACCCTGGCATAGGGATACCTAGGCATAGCATCACCTCGGCATAGGGGTACCTCGGCATGTAAGAGTCCAGCAAGTTTGGTATCCACAGTTTGGCCTGTGGGTCATGATTAGGTGAATGGATGTTTTGTGGATCCGATGTTGGGCCCATATGGATGACGTGTCATGTAAAATTAGTCATGGTCGTAACACTAGTCCATCAAGTCTGGTTGATTCATTTATGTACGAACCGGACTTGAAAATATAAGGGATTGAAGATGATGGAATGTGTATATACTCTAAGAAATAACCAAAATAGGAAATATATGAAAAATCATTCTTGCAAGACACCATCAGAATGGAAAAAATAGAATATATTTTGCATGGTAAAGTGTCGCCGAAGAGGAATAATATAGGCACTTGGGCCCATGCTTTAATATAGTTTGAACACTTGGATCCTTATTTGAACACTTGACAACCCTTTCACGTAGACTTTTCTTAGTTATATTAAAAGAGTATTTGTAACACCCCAAGTTCGAAATCTTAAACTTAGGCGTGTTAACTTCCATTCACATTATATGCGGAAAATAAATCATTTAAAACCTTAACATTTTCATCTCTATTATAAAATTTTACAGAAATTTCGACAGAGTCTCCTCTATAAATTGGACTTAGCCAACCTGTAGAGAGACATCATAACCATTTTCAAACACACATCTCAACTCATTCAAATCCCAAACATCATCAAACCCCTTTACAAAAAGAATCCCAAACTCCTCAACAATATAATTCCAAATAATAACTTTAACAAATACAACAAGAGGCAATTTAACCTCAAATACGATACTCATACTTATTCGAAACTAACTCCAACCAACCAATTATCAATTATAGATAAATTAAAGAATAATTAATGAGACATTGAAATAAATTCTAATTTGACTTTATTTAAAAGGTTGAAGCGAGTATATTCTGAGTCTGCCACCAATTGCTCTCCTCGTCTCATCTAACTTTCATCACCTGAAATATATTGGAAAGGGATTGGGATGAGCTAAAACTCAGTAAGTAAACTTTATGCACGTGATGCATGCTCATTACATGAAATGCCTTAGACCATTCAAAGTAATTATCCTCATTTACTTTACTTTTCAAGACTTCAGACTTTCCAACTTTCACTTAAACATTTCCAAAACTTTAACTTCATTTCAAGACTTTCACATCATTTCAAAACTTTTACTTCATTTCAAGACTTTTACTTCATTTCAAGACTTTTACTTCATTTCAAGACTTTCACATCATTTCAAGACTTTTACTTCATTTCCATCGTGAGCGTAATTAGTGTATCTTCTAGCCAATCACAATGCAGTGGGCAATTTCCCTTACTTAAAACCAGGTTATCACTTTTCCACCGCATAGCGGTTTAATATTTGCCACCGCCAAGCGGTTTAGCAATCGTCACCGCAAAGCGGTTTAATATTTGCCACCGCCAAGCGGTTTAGCAATCGTCACCGCAAAGCGGTTTAATATTTGCCACCGCCAAACGGTTTAGCAATCGTCACCGCAAAGCGGTTTAATATTCGCCACCGTCAAGCGGTTTAGCAATCGTCACGGCAAAGCGGTTTAATATTTGCCACCGTCAAGCGGTTTAGCAATCGTCACCGCAAAGCGGTTTAATATTTGCCACCGTCAAGCGGTTTAGCAATCGTCACCGCAAAGCGGTTTAATATTTGCCACCGCCAATCGGTTTAGCAATCGTCACCGCAAAGCGGTTTAATATTTGTCACCGTCAACCGGTTTAGCAATCGTCACCGCAAAGCGGTTTAATATTTGCCACCGTCAACCGGTTTAGCAAGCGTCACTGCAAAGCGGTTTAATTCGGGTACGCCGGTCTCCCGCGCCCCATTTCCCACTCACACCTTTCATGAATTAGAAGTACACCCATTCTTTCTTAAAAACTTGGGATACATAACTTTTGAACAACTTGCACCTTGACACATTCCTTTCATTTAAAAATATTTGACTTCCCAATTTCGATGTCAATGCATGCTTGATGATGCAATGACATAATAATGTGCATGCTTTAACATTTCCTTAAATATACATACTTGCACGTAGTAACTAAAAGCATTAAAATCAGTTAACACGAATGTCGATCAAGCACATTAATTCCACATTAACATTCAACTTTGATGAAAGTAGGGGGAAGTTTACTTACATGACGTCCTTAGTATTTACCGTTATCTGGATTTGCAAGTGGAGGAGCCTCGGCTGCCCGTGTTGTCAATGTACCAATTCTCCTAATTATTTCCATTCATTAATCAAATATGCTTTTAGTCCAAAAAATCACATTTAACACTCTTAAATGAGGTTGAGACTTTCATGTGACTCATAATATAACAACACATTTAACACCACATATCATATCATATTTGAAGTAATACATTAAGTTCAAGGAAAACTTTGAAATCTTACTTATAAATTTCACAAATCAAAGTCAGGCATTACTTATTCAAAATGACCTTGAACTACAAATTTATAACTTTGAACATAACTTCAATTTAAACTAACTTGTTCCTTAAATGTTAAGGTTTACTCTTTTATACTATTATCTCAAGGTTTCAAATTACACATGCCGTTATTGCCTCAAAGTTTCAAAATTACACATGTTGTTCAAATGCTCATATACATGTACATGATCATATATACATAATTTCAACCTCAAATTTAATATTATATCACATCAATTAAGTCAAAATTTCATGAGTCCCAAGTCTGAAATTTTATCTTTATCGCCAAAATTTGAATATATACATATGCCTACACCAAAAGTTCAAGATTTATATATTTACATATACCTATACATACATAACAATATACACATTCCTATACATCAATACTCATACACATAACACCATTAATTCCTAATTTCATGGTTAAATTCGAAAATTAAACAAGAATTGAAATCTGAAATTGTGAGGAAATTACATATATACTTACATTAATTCCTATATACATCAATATATACATACAATTCAACATATAAAATTGTTTATGTGTGTGAGTGGGTGTGTGTGTGTAAAATCGTGTGTGCGGTTTCGTGTGTGTGCGCGCGTGAGAGGGGGAAGCGGTTACCGCGATAGTGGTTAGGGTGGTGGTCGCGGCAGTGGGCAGGGACCTCCGGCGCTGGTTGAGTGAGGTTGCGGTTTGGGTGAGGCGAGAGAGACGGGAGGCTGAGTGTGAGCGGGAGGCTGAGAGACAGATTCGAGAGAGAGAGAGAGAGAGAGAGAGAGAGACCGAGTGCGAGACTGGTTTTAGGTTAGGTTAGAATTAGGATTTTTTAATCTTTTGAATTTGCAAATTAGTCCCTCAAATCTCTCTATTGTTTAATTAAGTCTATAAGTTCTATTTACCCTCGATAAAATTTCAAATTGCCACTAAACCTTTTCCCAATTTCAATTTATGCAATTTAGGTCATTTACTACTTAATAAAAATAGAAATCGACAAGCTTCACAAATAAAATAAACAATTAGACAGAGAATTGTACATAAACAATTTATAAACTTTTTAATTGGTACATTAATCGAGACGGCGTCCAAGTTTTTCCACTGCAAAATAATTCTAATTATAGACATTAAAGATCATAAAATCATAATTTATAATAACATTCATCACAATATTACGTGAAATTTAAAATTGCACGAGAAATGAAAAGCGGTCTTACAGTATTGGGCTGCTTTATTCAAATTTTTGAAAGTGTATCTCTTCTCCCAACAAAAAAAAAATACTCGAGAATGCTTCGAACTTACGAAGACATATAGGCTCATAGCAATATCCCGAGCATGCCTCAAATAGGAGGGGAATTACAAGGTTTCCTTCGATAATGTTGAAGATCTTACGCCTAGATGTACGAGGGCTAATAGCTTGTCTGGATAACATAGAGAATATGCTCAATTCAAGCAATTGGAGGGCTTACAAGTCTGCCTCGTTTTGAGATGTGCATCTTTGGATAATATGAAAAAAAAATGTTGACCACAAAATCCGGCTGGACCTTGGACCAACACGTCTCAGTTCCTCCCTCTTGAACACGTGGATCTCCTGCGCACTGTGACAAACAATCAGTTTGCAAAGGGGGCCGAGGTGGCTCCCGTTTGCACTCCGATACCAAAGTCAGTGCTCATTTCAAGCGAATATAAATTAAGTGAGGGAAATATAAGTGTGTAAAAGAGAGAAAAGGGAGTGAGAGTCTAAATATATTGTTAAGAGTTTATGTTTACTAACCCTTTCCTTGGAGGCAAGTGTGCTCTATTTATAGAATGAGTAATTCTCTTAGATTGTGACACGTGTTATGCTTTACACATGGCAAGATCCTAACTATTCATGAGGTAAACCATCTCTTTGGCTATAATCATTACTACATGTCATATGGATAAAGCAACCATCAAATCCCTTTAAAGATGTCACATCAAGTTATCTTGCCACCTTTCCAGGGTACTCACTTCGGCTTAGGAGTACATCGGCATAAGGGTACCTCGACATAACATTACCCTGACATAGGGATACCTCGGCATAGGGGTACCTAGGCATAGCATCACCCCGACATAGGGGTACCTTGGCATGGAAGAGTCCAGTAAGTTTAGTATCCACAGTTTGGCCTATGGGTCATGATTAAGTGAATGGATGTTTTTTGGATCTCCTGTTGGGCCCATATGAATGACGTGTCATGTAAAATTAGTCATGGTCGTAACATGAGTCAAGGGAAGTCACTTTCCATTTTTGGTATTTATTTAAATAAGTCGGTTTTCAACCATGGAGATTGTACATTGCAGTCTTTAGAGTGACGAATCGCAGAGGTTTGAAGATGACCGTTTGCAACAAAGATGGAAATAGAACACAACTCAACTACGAATGTAGTTTATATGTCAGTTTTTTAAAATTTATAGTATAAACATTGTAACTCTATTAATTATAGTATATCATTTTATTTTTTTCCTATCTATTTCATTATACACATGTTTGACATATGATTAAAAAAAATTAGAAAATATTGGAGTCTCAATTATATGTTTTAACATAATGTCATGCATCGCAGGGGTAAAACACTAGTTAAAAGGAAATAATACACATCTTTATTAAGGAGTCGTGTTCCATTGGAAATTTTAAGGTCACGGTGCTCACAAGGGACATGTTAGGGGTGTCGGTGGGGTCAGCAAAAGCCCACCTATCACTTGTCGGGTGGGCGAAAGTTATGATGCTCACTTTTTTGTATGTTCCAATACATGTTCACGTGCCCACTGTTATACATGTTTGTCTAGCTGTCGAGTGAGGTGGATGGAAGTGGGCTATAGTACTTAATATAACAACTCACTTCCACCAAATTTAGATACCGAAATCACTCTCTCCATTTCTCCATTTTTCAATTTCGTTCAACCCTAACTCCCTCAATCTCTACGTCGCTCACTGGCCGAAAGGTATAAAAACGCCGGCTACAGAGCTACCCATCAAAGATCAATTGTGCGTTCTAGGTAAATTTCAGAGGTAACGTTTTCTGCCCTAAATCACGGTGATTTTCCGATCCTAAATCTAGAATTATTATTTTAGACTTGGGATGGGTTTCACAACAAATGGATGGACGGGTCTTTTAATATCGAAGCCCTAATTTATGTTGTAGTTTGGGTTCACCTTAATTTTTGTTATATTCTGTGCCCTAGATTGGGAAGCCCAAATTTCTCAGACATTGCACTGGAACGCCATGGCTGTTGTTCTACTCAACCCCTAAAGGGCCACTATAACACCACTAATGTGTTTTTTAATTTAGGATTTGTTTGATGCTGAGAGATTGTGATGATTTTTTTGTTTTAATTCGAGTTGAAAATGTGAGATTCGATAACGTCAACATTAGTCATTCGTATCTTGACATGGCAAAATGGATGGCATGGCACTGGGTGATATGCTCCTGGATAAACATACAATCATTCAATTGTAGCCATGACATTGCCCATTGTGCAAATTGACATTCATCTTCTCAAGAAACTTGTTTAGAATGTGCTACACACAATAGTGGTTCAGGGAGAACTACTTAATTCTTGAGATGGCTTTCAAGATAGCAACATCTTGATCGGTGATAATGACTCCAGGGGCTATCTGAGTTGGCATTGCCTCAATAAACTTTAAAAACAACCATATAAACGAATCTACTGTTTCGTTACTGAGAAAGCCACATCCAAAAATAATTGACTGTCCGTGATGGTTGACTCCAACAAAAGGAGCAAATACCATTGAATACTTGTTCATATTGTAAGTTGTATCGAACACCAGGCATCTCTGAAATAGGCATAAGACCTCATGGATTCGCTATCAGTCAAAAAATATCTAAGAAACTTATTCTCATTGGTTGTCTTGTAACACCCCAGCCCGCATGGGTTGAAACGTCACTATAACATTTATATCATAGTCCGTAAGCTTATAAGTCAATTAATAAACTAATGACCTATCATTTTCCGGAATAGATAATAATAAGAATTTAGGAATATATTTTTTAAGAAATAATTTCAATAAGTTTAATTCATGTAAAAGAAAATAACTTTGGATCTATTCTTCAAAACATATAAATTTTGAGTTCATTTTCATTATTGAAAGCGAGTATAGCCTAAACGGCAAACATTTGATTTCACAAAGCCACTTTGTTCACTACTTGAGAAGAGTGCCACATTTGATTTCTCTAAAGAGTGTCTCCAAGCTTTTAACACTCTTAAAGAGAAACTCATCACGGCACCTATTATTGTGGCTTCGAATTGGAGTTTTCCCTTCGAACTTATGTGTGATACGAGTGACTATGCCGTGGGAGCAGTGTTGGGGCAAAGGAAAGATAAAATCTGTTCACTGAAATCGTGTACCGCAAGCGCACGGGTCGCGTTCAGGTAATAAAGTGGACTTTTTGAGTCCGGGTTGTCGATCCCACGAGGAATGTATACTTCGATTACACAAACTAGTTAATTTAATTTTAACAAGAGAGTCACAAAATAAAGTTTTGGATTTTGGTTTTGAATTTGAAATTTAAACGAGTAAATTCTAAAATCTAAAGATAATGCGGAAAATGGAAAATTAAAATAGTTGGGATTCATGATTTCATTTAAACAACACTTAATTAATTTTCAAGTTTTGTAAATAAAATTTACTACTTAAAAATAAATGCATGACATTAAACATAAATTTAAATACTCAAAATTAAACGACAGAAATTAAAGTGCTTGAAATTAAACGACAATAATTAAAATGCATGAAATTAAATAGCGCAAATTACGTAAATAACTTAAATTAACTAAGTGCAATTTAAATTACGTCAATCCTCCCAACACGTAAAATTTAGCTAAACATGAGTTTGAGAATAAAAATAACAAGAAACATTAAACATAAAAAACCCGGAGTTTGAAGATTGTGAATTTGGCTCGCCGCTTGAGTTGCGTCCAGCCGCAACCTGAAGCCTTCCCATTCATCACCAGCCTTTCACTTCTTTGCGTTTCAGTCCCTGCTCCCAGGTTGAACCAGCAATTCAGTCGGCATTAATCCAGCACAGGCACCAGCAGCAATAGCAGTCCAGACCAGTGGCAGATTTCAGTTGCAGCAGCAGTTCAGCTTCTCCTTCTATTGCTCAGCAATCAGCCTCAGTGTACAGCAACAACAGCACTGGCTTCCAGCAGCGTTCAGCAGGTTAGCAGCAACCAGCTGCAGTCCTCAGCGCAGCCCAGCACAGCAGAATCAGCAACAACCAATTGGCAGCAACTTCTTCTTCTCCAGCAATCAGCAAATTTCCAGCAGCTAAACAAACCAACCAGTAGTCTTTGCTGCTGTCAGCAGCAAATCCTTCCCAGTTTTCCCTCTATCCAATTTTCCACCGGTTTCTCCTCCTCTGCAGTCCTCTTCTGTTAACCAGCAAGCTGCTGTCACCAGCTTACACCAATTGTTGAACCAGCAGCAGCTCCCACTTTCAGGCAGAAGCAGTAGCGGCTTCCTTCCCTCCAGCAGTGTCACCCTGCAATTCAACCCCTCCTAAAACCAGCACCTTAAGTGTATATCAGGCCTCTATATAAAAGAATCAGCAACCAGCAGTACTAGGCTGCTGTCACCAGCCTCTCCTCCTTCTGCCTATCTATCTATCTTCTAATTCCAGCAGCTAACTAGCAAATAAAACATGTGGCGGCTCCTGTCACCAGCCCCCCGGTTCCTCTCTGGCTATCTCTCTATCTATCTGTTAACCTCCGGCAGTGATAGTTATTGCTGCTGTCACCAACAATATTAGGCTGCTGTCACCAGCCTCTAGCAACTCCCCCTGTTCCACCCCCTCTTTCAAGCTCGTCAGTGTGTATGTATATGTATAGCAGCCTGGTTTTTTTTTTCTTTTTCTCCCCCACACTTCTCTGTCTCTCAGCATCACCCGCACCTCGTTTTTCTCCCTTCTGCTCCCCATCATGCCTTGTTCCTCTTTTTCTTTTTCTCTCCCACACTTCTCTGTCTCTCAGCAGCCTTTTCTCTCTCACTCTCCCATACTCTCCTGTTTTATATATATATATATATATACACACGCGCGCACACACACACGTATATATCACACATTTTATCAATTAGTTACAATTTATTTCAAAATGCATTTTTACCTAATTTTACACGATAGACGAAATAAATAAGTAGATATTTGTTCAATTTGTCATTTAAAGTGCTAATTTAAAGGCAAAATAAGTGTGTAAAGCACACTTATCACACCCCCAAACTTGAGCTTTTGCTCGTCTCGAGCAAAATTATCTACTAGTGCAATCAAGTAACATGAAATATAGATCAACAATGTTAGATAACTTGCAAATTACTCATGAATGCAAAATTGTATAATCAATTCAAAAGTATGATTCCAAATAATGCTACCAAAAAGAAGTTTAGCTTATCCGATGTTCGATCGGTGTGTGTATGCAAAGTCACTTTCAATTGTCAATTTAGTTTCGAGAATGTTGATGAGTAAAGAGGTTTCAAGTCAAAACTACCCACCATTAGTGGTCAATTCTTTTTCTTTCCCACTCGTGACATTCATCCCCCAATACATATTTTTCTTTCTTCTCCCGGGATGCAATTCTAGAGGGTACTCTCAAATCACTCTTTTCTTTTTTCCACTATAGTATGGGTGTGTTTTACCGACAATCTTGACAACCTAGAAATGCAGTGACTCTCCACTAATGAGTGCTTCGACATTCAAGCTTATACTAAGCAATTCAAACCCACTATTCATCTAAGCCCTTATGCAAGTACAAATGCATGATTTCTAACAACTAGCGTGATGAATGCTCGTGCCTTCCCCACTCCCTTAAGCTTTCTAATTGACCCATGTAGCGAGCTTTAGGTCGGCAGCTCCCCGATTTTTTAGATCAAAGGGTACCAGGTTTCAAAATACCCCTACGGACTTATTAACTCGAGTCAAAAAGGCTACGAAGTGGGGTAGACTTATTAAACAAATGCAATAATATATTTTTTTTTTTCAAGTGTGTGTGTGAGTACCCTACTCATTAAGCTTTCTAATTGACCCATGTAGCGAGCTTTCAGCCGGTGACTCCCAAGTTTCAAACTTAAGGCACCAAGTTTCAAGATACTCCTACGGACTTAATTACTCGAGTCAAAAAGGCTTCGAGATAGGGCAATGCAATGCAAAAATTAAAATGGGCTTAGAACTTTAGCATATGGTCATTACTTAGCTTATACTTGGCGAAATACACTCCACACAAAATTTATTTCCAACATGCATGGAATCACCACACGTCTAGACCGTCTCCTTCATCGGGTCGACCACCCCCAAACTTATCTTACATTCGGATGAAGAGATTTAGAGATTTTGGGAAACATTTGATAGGTTGATAAAAATTAAAAATACAAGCTCGCAACCTAATTCTTCTACTCCATTAACCTCTTCACCCTTCAACAATTCCCAAACTTCACCAACAATGAATCATGACTATTGTGCTCAAGATAATTATGATCTTGCATGGACAAGCATTTTGTAAAAAGAGACATAAGTAGCATATTGGTCATGAATCAATAACAATTTTAAACATCTAAGTAATCCTGGCCGGCAAGGCTATCTAACATGTCAATACACAATAAGAAATCACCCCCAAACTTGAAATGCACATTGTCCTCAATGTGTAAAATAAAATCAAAGTAAGAGGAAAGAAGTTACTAGACATCCCAAGAAGTGGTGGGGGTACTCATAAGTAGTCTTGGGTAATGTGAAAATCTCATGGCAAGCACCATCAATCCACCCCCAAACTTGTGTTGAAACCTCCAATCGATTGAGCATAATTTTCTCCAATGAGGCATTTCATCGAACACCTTGTGAGCATCCTATGAAAACACAAGAAAAGAGTAGATATTAAATGGTGAATGATCCAAAAATTAAAATTACATTCAACATCTCAATTCTAACTCATAAATCCAATATAATTTGCTCATCCACATCAATATTAAATCACACTTGAAGATAAAATACCACATGCACCAAGTGATTTAAAAATGAGTTTTAAGCAAATTTTGACTTTGAAAGTTTGATATGAGTATATGTTAGAATTAAAAGAGAATGTATTGGAGCTATTTCACACTACCCAACTTGAGGAAAATAAATGTGGAAGATAGAGACTTGACCTAGCCAACTTATTTGCAAAAATGTAAATAAAATGCAAGAAAGTAAATAATATGCAAAAAATAAAAATAAAGCAAGTAAAGGATAGAGAATGGGTTGCCTCCCATTAAGCGCTTATTTTAAAGTCATTAGCTCGACTCTTCGCATAAGCACTTCATGGCACTCTAAACATAGCTTTTGATGCCCTGCCCATTGTGCTTATTCTGGATTTGCTCCACTCTTCATTTGTGCGAAGCACTTGCACCTTGCTCTTCCCAAAGTCATGGAAAATGCCTAATCCATCCAATTCGAATTCAACTAAATAGACCTGCACTTCCTCAAGTGGTTTAATCACAAAATCAATTATTGGACAATCAATGAAGTTGAGAGTATTTGATTTGATCTCTTCTTCATTAATTGCCACTTCCTCATATGAATCTTGTGTGATTAAATTGCCATTTTCTTCAAGCTCATCTTCTTTAGTTGATGTCTCCTCGGATTGAATGACCGATCCAAAATTTGAATCCATGGGCAACGGCAAGTTTTTCCTATTTATCCCCAAGAGTGGATCATACCCCCACATTTGAAATCCTTCCCAAAATATGGTATCTCCCATAGGCATATCATCTTCATCCAACTTGGCAAGCTCATTGTAATATTTCGCAAGTACCTTTTCATTCAAAAATGGCGGACCCTTTCCCACAAGAGTAATGTCCGCATCCCAATCTTCCGGTACACAATCTCCCAAGAGCATGTAACTAGCATCGGATGTGTCAATTGCTTGTTTTCGGCAATTCAAATATTGTCTAAACGCAAGAAGGTTAGACATAAACAAATTATTGCCCGAATACAAATATTGCCCATTATCATGCACCTTGTAACAAATCTCACAACTCGAATATTCTCCAAGCATGTATTCATTACCCACGTAAAGATTGTCCATTGCAAAAATCTTTCCTACTTCACCAATATTAAAGTCAGATATGCATATAAAGAAATCCAAATACAAGAAAGATTAGAATCGTGACGGTAATTCAAAGGTAACAAAATAAAAATAAAAATTGTTAAAACTAAAATTAACTAAAGTATAATCAAAGTAAAAACATTCCCCGGCAACGGCGCCAAAAACTTGTTCGCTGAAATCGTGTACCGCAAGCGTACGGGTCGCGTTCAAGTAATAAAGTGGACTTTTTGAGTCCGGGTTGTCGATCCCACGAGGAATGTATACTTCGATTACACAAACTAGTTAATTTAATTTTAACAAGAGAGTCACAAAATAAAGTTTTGGATTTTGGTTTTGAATTTGAAATTTAAACGAGTAAATTCTAAAATCTAAAGATAATGCGGAAAATGGAAAATTAAAATAGTTGGGATTCATGATTTCATTTAAACAACACTTAATTAATTTTCAAGTTTTGTAAATAAAATTTACTACTTAAAAATAAATGCATGACATTAAACATAAATTTAAATACTCAAAATTAAACGACAGAAATTAAAGTGCTTGAAATTAAACGACAATAATTAAAATGCATGAAATTAAATAGCGCAAATTACGTAAATAACTTTAAATTAACTAAGTGCAATTTAAATTACGTCAATCCTCCCAACACGTAAAATTTAGCTAAACATGAGTTTGAGAATAAAAATAACAAGAAACATTAAACATAAAAAACCCGGAGTTTGAAGATTGTGAATTTGGCTCGCCGCTTGAGTTGCGTCCAGCCGCAACCTGAAGCCTTCCCATTCATCACCAGCCTTTCACTTCTTTGCATTTCAGTCCCTGCTCCCAGGTTGAACCAGCAATTCAGTCGGCATTAATCCAGCACAGGCACCAGCAGCAATAGCAGTCCAGACCAGTGGCAGATTTCAGTTGCAGCAGCAGTTCAGCTTCTCCTTCTATTGCTCAGCAATCAGCCTCAGTGTACAGCAACAACAGCACTGGCTTCCAGCAGCGTTCAGCAGGTTAGCAGCAACCAGCTGCAGTCCTCAGCGCAGCCCAGCACAGCAGAATCAGCAACAACCAATTGGCAGCAACTTCTTCTTCTCCAGCAATCAGCAAATTTCCAACAGCTAAACAAACCAACCAGTAGTCTTTGCTGCTGTCAGCAGCAAATCCTTCCCAGTTTTCCCTCTATCTGCCTATCTACCTATCTGTTTATATACCAATCTATCTACCAAATAAAACCAGCAACTAGGCTGCTGTCACCAGCCCAATTTTCCACCGGTTTCTCCTCCTCTGCAGTCCTCTTCTGTTAACCAGCAAGCTGCTGTCACCAGCTTACACCAATTGTTGAACCAGCAGCAGCTCCCACTTTCAGGCAGAAGCAGTAGCGGCTTCCTTCCCTCCAGCAGTGTCACCCTGCAATTCAACCCCTCCTAAAACCAGCACCTTAAGTGTATATCAGCCCTCTATCTAAAAGAATCAGCAACCAGCAGTACTAGGCTGCTGTCACCAGCCTCTCCTCCTTCTGCCTATCTATCTATCTTCTAATTCCAGCAGCTAACTAGCAAATAAAACATGTGGCGGCTCCTGTCACCAGCCCCCCGGTTCCTCTCTGGCTATCTCTCTATCTATCTGTTAACCTCCGGCAGTGATAGTTATTGCTGCTGTCACCAACAATATTAGGCTGCTGTCACCAGCCTCTAGCAACTCCCCCTGTTCTACCCCCTCTTTCAAGCTCGTCAGTGTGTATGTATATGTATAGCAGCCTGGTTTTTTTTTTCTTTTTCTCCCCCACACTTCTCTGTCTCTCAGCATCACCCGTACCTCGTTTTTCTCCCTTCTGCTCCCCATCATGCCTTGTTCCTCTTTTTCTTTTTCTCTCCCACACTTCTCTGTCTCTCAGCAGCCTTTTCTCTCTCACTCTCCCATACTCTCCTGTTTTATATATATATATATATATATACACACGCGCACACACACACACGTATATATCACACATTTTATCAATTAGTTACAATTTATTTCAAAATGCATTTTTACCTAATTTTACACGATAGACGAAATAAATAAGTAGATATTTGCTCAATTTGTCATTTAAAGTGCTAATTTAAAGGCAAAATAAGTGTGTAAAGCACACTTATCACACCCCCAAACTTGAGCTTTTGCTCGTCTCGAGCAAAATTATCTACTAGTGCAATCAAGTAACATGAAATAAGGTAGATTTTCACGGCCGTAAAAATGCGCCGCGTCTTATTTTTGGTATATTGCGGCTAGGGTTATTTTGGACGCCTTTTTGGACTATATTAGCTTTTCTTTGTCATTGTAAAAAAACAACTTTGATATTATTGAATGAATGTGAGAATTTTCTCTCTCGAAAAGGAGGATTCATTTTTCTTGTTCTTGAAGAACAATTCATAGAACTTATCAAATATTTTTCCTGAATGTTTGTGGCGTTCCAATCAGAAACTTATCAAGGAATTTGGCATCCCTTGTGGCGTTTCGAAAACCTCGGTTCTTCAATCCGCATCGTCAATTTATTGCGTCGTGATTGTTGGGTCCAGGTCCTACCGTCAATCTTATTTTAATTTCCGTCTATTTATTCGTGTTCTTGTTATTTTTCGTGTCAGATCTGATTTAGATCTTTCCTAGGGTTTTAAATTATCGTTATTCCGCGTGTTCGACGAGATTCCCCACCCGGGAACTCATCATTTGGTATCAGAGCTTGGATCTATTTCAGATTCTTGCGTTTCTTGATTTTCTTGATTTTTTTTTCTTGTTCTTCGTGTCAGTCATAATTTTCTTCAGTTTGATCCATAAGAGTCAGTTCTAAAACTTCAAAAGTGTTTTTCTTGTTCGTTTCTCGTCCAAATCCAATTTCGTTTTTTTCGCCACATTCGTAGTCAGATTGTCTAGCAGTTTAAAAAAAAATTCCATTATTTTCCTGAAATATTCCGGATTTGTCTCAATTTTCAAGTTTTCTTGTTCTTACTTGTGTCTATCGTGTCCTATCCTTGATTGAGTTTAGGAATTGTTTTTGAAGCGCTTGGAAGGGGAATTCTTTTGAGTGATACACGAGCGATATATTTTTGTGAGGAATTTTCTACTTATTTCTGTGAAAACTAATAATGTCTAGCCGACGGGATTCATCATCCTCATCAGTTGGGGACAACCAGGGGATTTACAGAAAGGAACCAGCAGCTTCATCAACGAGCCACAACAAACGATCGGAAGGTATGAATAGGGTGAATAACAATGTTGTAGGTGTGATGGAGACTTTACATGAGTAATTTGAGAAGTTGATGACTAGGATGGATAGGCAGGAGGAAATTATTAACAAGTTGCGTAGGGAACAAACTCATGCGGGACCTAGAGCTAGGAGGGAAGACCGGAGAGATTCTAGGGGGAGGCATAATCCAAGGGATGGATACGGGTTTGATGATGAAGAGTTTGCAAGTGAAGGAAGTAGTGTCCAATCACCTGTGGCTAGTGTAAGGAGGAGAAGGGGTAGAGGAGATAGGGATGAAAGGGCGAATAATAGAAGAGATCGTGGTGATCGGGATGAGATAGATGATAATCTAGGTAAAATAAAAATGTCTATTCCACCTTTTCATGGGAGGAGTGATCCGGAGGCTTACCTAGATTGGGAGAAGAAGGTAGAATTGATGTTTGATTGCCACAATTATTCTGAAGGAAAGAAGGTGAAACTAGCGGTTGTTGTGTTCACTGACTATGCGGTTAATTGGTGGGATCAGTTGGTGAAGGATCGGAGGAGGAATGGTGAAGGGCCGGTGGATACATGGCGTGAGATGAAAACCATCATGAGGAAGAGGTTTGTCCCAAGCCACTATCATAGGGATATTTATCAAAGGTTGCAGGGGCTCACGCAGGGTTCTAGGAGTGTAGAGGAATATCATAGAGACATGGAGGTAGCCATGATTAGGGCCAACGTGGTGGAGGATCGGGAAGCTACAATGGCTAGATTTTTGAGTGGGCTGAACAGAGATATTGCAAACATCGTTGAGTTACAACATTATTTGGAACTGGAAGACATGGTGCACATGGCAATGAAGGTAGAAAGGCAATTGAGGCGAAAGGGGACATCTAAACAATCACCGGGAACTTATCCTACATCACAACCGAGGAATGATCAAAATGATGAGCACGTCCCGAAGGGAAATGAGGAACTTACAACTAAAGGTAAAAATATTTCTGATTCTCAACCTACTAGGGATAGAAATATTAAGTGCTTTAAGTGTTTGGGGATAGGCCATATAGCGTCACAATGTCCAAATAAGAAAGCAATGCTTTTGCGTGATAATGGTGAAATTAGTTCTGAGGACGAATTTAAGGGAATGCCTAAGTTAGTAGATATTGGGGCTAGTAGTAGCGATGAAGAGGGGTTAACTTATGCGGTGAAAGGGTCCCTTGTGAATAGACGTGTCCTAAATTCTCGAACTAAGATGGTTGAGATTGATGAACAGCGGGATAATCTTTTCCACACGAGGTGTTTGGTGGGGAAAAAGGTTTGTGGGATGGTAATTGACGGGGGGAGTTGTACTAATGTGGTTAGCACATTATTGGTGGAGAAGTTGGGCTTGCCTAAGGTGAAACACCCCAACCCCTATAAATTACAGTGGTTAACCGAGTCGGGAGAACTTAAGGTGAACAAGCAGGTTAATATTAAATTCACCATTGGGGGTTATAGAGATGAGGTGGTGTGTGATGTGGTCCCTATGAATGTTGGGCATATTTTATTGGGAAGGCCATGGCAGCATGATAGGAGAGTGGTGCATGATGGGTTCAAAAATAGATATTCTTTTGTGAAGGGTGGAAAAAGGATCACTCTTGCTCCGCTAACACCTAAAGAGGTCCAAGAGGACCAATAGAAAATAAAGAGCGAGTTTGAGGGAAAAAATAAGAGCGTTGAGGCCACGACCTCAGAAAAAGGAGAGGGTGTGAAAATTGAAAACAAGAGAGTTGAGGCCACGACCTCAGAAAAAGGTGAGCTTGAGAGTACAAAGAAAAAGAAAAGAGAGTCCACCACAAAAATGAGCTTATTTGCATTTGCTAACACATCCCTCCCTAGTTTGGCTAATTCTGTTTTGCAGGTACTACAATCAAATTACAAAACTAAGGCCAAAGGGAAAATTAATTGCCGGACAGAACAACCCCGAAGTATGATGCATAGAACAAAACAGGAACAGGTCTCTCGAGCCAACAAAAGTAAGAGACACATAAAGGAGAGGCCATATACGGATTCGAGGTCGAATCCTTCCCAACAAAGGGGGGATGATGTGATCCGAAGTAGGAGACCAAAGGAGAAGTCGACCTATCGACAATGCGACAGTGATCTACGCGAGAAACGACACAAGTTTCATGTTGGAAGCGAGCCGAGGAGACAAAGGGATCGAGCCGAATAAAAAAGGTTAAGGTTTGGTGACCAAGAGCACATTCTCGGCCGTAAAACCAGTGTTCACGGCCGTAACAGCTACATTCACGGCCGTAACTTTGCTATCGCACGGCCGTAACAACCAATTCACGGCCGTAACGGAGTTAGGCAGTTTTTATTCAGAAGGTGTCTTACGGCCGTAACAACCAATGTCACGGCCGTAAGAGTTAAAATCAGTTTTGGACCCGAGGGTTAATTACGGTCGTAAGGTAGATTTTCACGGCCGTAAAAATGCGCCGCGTCTTATTTTTGGTATATTGCGGCTAGGGTTATTTTGGACGCGTTTTTGGACTATATTAGCTTTTCTTTGTCATTGTAAAAAAACAACTTTGATATTATTGAATGAATGTGAGAATTTTCTCTCTCGAAAAGGAGGATTCATTTTTCTTGTTCTTGAAGAACAATTCATAGAACTTATCAAATATTTTTCCTGAATGTTTGTGGCGTTCCAATCAGAAACTTATCAAGGAATTTGGCATCCCTTGTGGCGTTTCGAAAACCTCGGTTCTTCAATCCGCATCGTCAATTTATTGCGTCGTGATTGTTGGGTCCAGGTCCTACCGTCAATCTTATTTTAATTTCCGTCTATTTATTCGTGTTCTTGTTATTTTTCGTGTCAGATTTGATTTAGATCTTTCCTAGGGTTTTAAATTATCGTTATTCCGCGTGTTCGACGAGATTCCCCACCCGGGATCTCATCAGTCATTGCATTTCTAGATTGTCGAAATTGTCGTTAAAACACACCCAAACTAGAGTGGAAAAAGAAAAGAGTGATTTGAGAGTACCCTCTAGAATTGCATCCCGGGAGAGGAAATAACTATCTATTAGGGGATGAATGTCATGAGTGGGAAATGAAAGAATTAACCTGTAACGACCCGGCTCCCTCACTGGGGCCTTCTCCGTGTCGCACTCATGGTCTTTCCACTCCCCCCTGACTCCCTCGCTGGGGCCTTCTCCAGAAGTGGATTTTTGCCTTCCGCAGGATTCGAACCATGCCCCTAGGGGTTTAGTACAATGATTCTTAGAATTTTGCTACCATTAAACTAACATTTGCTCTAGGTTTTTGTTAAGGATAGAGATATACCTTAAATCCTAGATGATCCATTGAGTTATTTTCACAAAGGTTTAATGCAATTGGTGTATTTTTAATCGACATAGAGATATATTAGGTTAATTCCACTAATTATGGTTGGTTTCACTCGAGAGAGGTAATCGATTAAACTTGAAAATTCGGATCTAACATGATTAGTAAATCACATTTCAATTTGCATGTTGAAAATTCAATTAGGTGATGGTCAAGTGGAATCAAGAATCTCAACACTCCTTTATCATCAAGTTATCACCATTTTTTGCTTTATTTACAATTGTGAATTTGATTTAAGTACTAGAACATTTCAAAAATCAAACTTTATTGTGTGTGTTTATTGTTGAAATTGATTAAATGAAGTGTAATTGAGATAAACAATCCTTGTGGGATTGATAAACCGGATTCATTTAGTCCACTATTACTTGTATGCGACACGTGCACTTACGATGTATTTCTAGTGAACAGTTATCGCAATAATAATAATTCATTCAATTATCAGAATTTATTCCTAGATTTAGGTTGTTAGCTCACCTCTCGGATTAGGAAAATAAACCAATAAATAAATGAATTAGTCGCGAATTAATTTTTGCATTAAACACAATAAAATCTACACATGCAACGAAAGTGCAAAACTAGAGTTATAGAACTAAAAGCATAAAACTAAGCTACATCGAATATCCCAACTATGAAATTACTTGTTCATCAATAAATAAATAAATATGCAGAAATAATAATAATTACGTATGTAGAATTTATCAAATTAACAAGTGAAATGAATTATTGCACCAAGATTTCGCCCACCGTTGATAATCTTCAATTTTCCCGCATTTGTCTTGATTTTCGCCTCCAAGATGTGAAAGATAGAACAATGAATTATGAACTTTAGAGGCTATGTAAAGGTCTTCAAAGGCTCCATTTTTTGTGCATGAAAGGTTGTATATATAGGTGCATGAGAAACCCTAGTAGAATAAGAGATAAATTAGGTATCAAAACGCGCATGGACCAAATCTCCATTGGGCTACGAAAAGCTGCGCAGCCGCACAGTTTGTTGATTTTCGATTCTGTTAATTTGAAAATCTTCGCACGACCGCGCGGCCGCGTGGTTTATCCGGTAAAGAGCAATTTCTACTTTTGAATTCCTTTAAGTTGGTCCTCGTCTTTTATTGGCATTTTCGGTCCTTCATCTTCCAATTGTCACAATTTGGTCTCCATACTTTTGATTTCTTCTATTTTATTCATTGTTCTCCTCAATTGGCTCTTTGCACTTTTTCATGTCTACAATCTAGCTCCAATAATTATCCAGTTGGCCTTTATTTGCTTCAATTTCTTTGTTTACTTAACTTTGGGATAGTTTCTGCAATGTAAACAAATAGCAAGCAAATAGATAGAATTTATTCTAAGACGACAACATTTTATCCTAATTTAGATATATAAATAAATGTATAAAATACACTTATCACATCGCCCCTCCCCAACCACTGCCATCCGCCGACAGCAAATACTACAAACCACCAACAGCATCGCCCTCCCCAACCACCACCATCACCACCACCCACTACATCTGCCAACACCAAATACTACAAACCACCAATAGCATCACCCTCCCCATCCACCATCACCACTGCCGCAATACAAACACAGTCACTCACCACCACATCGCGACGCCACCATAAACCACACCACCACCGTTAATCGCAGCCTTAAATCACCTCCACCGTAATCAGAAACAATAACCACCACTGCAACCAGATCAAACGCATCGACACCACCACAAGCACACACACCACCATCGCCAATCTCGCAACCCCACTGTAGCTTCCTGTACCAACAATAGAGTGATGAAGAGAAAATAGATGCAACACCAAACCATAAACCCAATCCACAATACATGTCATGGTTGGACCTCGGTTTGATGGTGAACTTCAACCATGAACCAATAATACAAACCAAAACAACAACACAAGGTAATGCATAAACAGAAAATACTCCACGGAAGGATAGAACTGAAATTATGAACTCTTTTATTGCATATAATGATTTAACTACTACATTGCAGGAATATGATTGCAAATGCAATAAATGAAATGAAGGTGCAGGAGTACTAAAATTGCAGTAATTGAAGAGGAACCAGAATATGAGGTGAGGAAGAGTTAGAATATGGGATGAGAAAGTAGTAGAACAGGGATGAGAAATTAGGAGAATGGGGGGAGGTCATGCAGAGATAGAATGGGGGTAGAAAAGCTCTTTTGCAACGGATTAATATTCATCAAATCTCCTTTCTACCTTCCATGAGCTATTATTTATAGAGTGAGAAGAATATTCTAGAATTTATGAAGTGAGGTGCAGCGTGTGAGTAAAGGTGCAGCAGGGGTGATGTGAGGCTAGGGAGGAATATTGGCTAACCATGACATCCATCCATCTTAAATGAACCTTGTCCTCAAGGTTCGAGTGATGGATATAGTCCGGTGGTTTTCAAGTTGGTTGAAGAAAGGGTGATAGTTGGAGAGTGTCAGCTTGATTTAAAAATGGAGAGGAAGTTGATAGGGCTTCATTGTCAAGAAGTACAGAAACATCAGTGTGTTCGAGCAGGGAGTAGGGACGACAAAAAAACTCGAAGGACTCGAAATGACCAGCCTCGAAAATTACCCGCCCCATCGGGTCTGCGGGGCGAGTTTTTCGCCCTTCGGAGTTTTTCGGGGCTGGTTCGGGGCGGACCCGCCCCGTGACCTGGATTTTTTTCTTCAATATTGTAATGAGAAACTAAAAATAAATTTAATGAGGTCCATAAGAATTGAATCTTGGTAGGATTTAGGGGTATAAGAATACACAACTACTTTACCATTATGTTGTTTATTGATTTTTTTTCCCTTCAAATATATACGTACTATCTTTAAAGTTCAAAATTAAAAACTTTAAGTAGTTCGACGCTTAAGTTTTTATCTAAAATTTCATTACCAATTTTGAGAAGAAGAAGAAGAAAAAAAAGATTAATTTTTGGGTCAATGGCGAGGCGGGGTAACAGGATTTCGGGTTCTGGGCGGGGCGACCTCGACCCGCCCCGAACCCGATCCATTGCCATCCATAGCAGGGAGTGGGTGGAGAGGACACTGTTATAGGACTCCACAATAGAAGTGGAGACCTGTGGGGAAGGATATATGGTGAAGCCAAGCTTCGATTTCTTGCCCTAGTCAAGAGATAAGCGCTCCAGGAGCAGGGAGTCCAAACCAGAACTAGTGCCTCCACCAACAGCATTGAAGACAAGGAACCCTTGAAGTCCGGTGCAATTATCAGCAAGCTTTCTAATATGGTCCAAGCACAGGTCGACAATCTCTTTTCCAATTGTGTAGTGACCATGGGCAAAATCGTTAGCAACATCTTCCTTGCCACTGATGAGCTGCTCAGGTTGGAATAGCTGACAATAGGTTCCAGTCCTCACTTCATCAATGACAATGGGTTCGAGATCACAAAGACAGTACGTGTATCATGCCTTCCACCACTAGTTTCACTGAAGAAAGTGTTGAAGACATCATCACCACCTCCTACAGTTTTATCACTTGACATCTGGCCATCAAGTTGGGCTTGTTTAACCTAGCAGTGTTCATTTTCAATTTGGGCTACTTCCAAAACGAAGCTCAGCCCATTCACTTATATTCAGTCTGGTGGAATTGAGGCCCATTCAACTTAAATTTACTCTCGTGGAATTCAGGCCCAATAGCTTCACCCAAATTACACTTCGTCTTCTCTAGCATCTCCATTTGGGTTCGGCAGCTGGAATCTACCACTTCCACATCCATTGTTGCAGCCTTCTCAAATTGGTCACCAGATTCTTCCTCCGTTGTCTCATCCTCATGATTTCTCACTGGAATTTCCTCAACAATGGAGATCTGATTCACATCGAATTAATCCAACAATATTTTCTTCGATTCTTCCCAGGTTGGCAGCAGCTCCTTCGTTGGTGTTGATCGGAATTCGTTTGCTTCTTCCACAGCATGCCTTAGTCTCGTAGATTCTAGCTTCTAAGTTTTTCTGCGGGTCCCATTCAAAATTTCCCGCATAAATTAGTATGGCACACGGCAGTAGGTTTTTACCCTTTTTCCCACAGATTTTATACATTTTCCATTCAATTCAACTGATCACATTTACCAATATCATCTTTTTGATTTCCAGCCACCAATTAGCCTGAATTTTCAATATTTTAATTATGCTAACATGTTTTGTCCTTTCAATTTCCCCCTGAATGTATTAGAGCCGCGCTGCTTTTTCTTGATGTATATATATTGGCTTCTCATCATTTGTGTTTTAACACGCAGTCAATTTAAACACAGGTGAGAATGTCCTTCAACACTCTGTCATTACCTTTTTTTAAACCATAATTCTTACTTTCTATCTTTAAGAATGAAAATTTATCTACAATCAATTGATAAATTGGCGTGTTTTATGTTATAAACAAAATAAAGGCAATTAAATTCATTAATCAAAACTATGGATGGATTACTAAATATGTTTTTCATTATGCGTCCACAACTAATCATTCTAAACTCATTTGCACATAGTCAATTTAGTATGAACGTGGTTGCCAATAGTTGGATGTAATATATTTTACAGCAAGTAAAATCCGTGAATCAAAACTATGATCAGTTCGAAAAGTTGATAATAATTCACAGATTTAGGCATGCATGCATGCATTAAATATGTTTACCAACATCTATATGTATATATTGGAAACAATTGATTTTCTATTCATATGCACATAGTAAATTAAGAATCAACATGGTTTCCATTAGCCGTTGCATTTTTTACCCACAAGAAATGATCCTAAAAAAGATTTTAATATTGTTTCTGTTAATCTAAACAGATTTTTAATCACTTAAATTGCTATTAAGGATTTCTAATTTTTTGTGATGTATCTTATTAACTCCATGATAACACTTTAGTATAGGCCGGACATTAAACAACTAATATCTATTATTTTGATATCATTCCACTACATACTAACTTTTCTTACTCAATAATCAGTAAATACTACACGTTAAGTGAGCACACAAACATTTATTTTCTATTTATTTTTACTTTTTATTTGACTGTTAACATTAAACAAATAACCATTTTTTCTAAATAAAATCTAATCCATAAATAAGCTGACCTTTTGTAATCCGTGTTTCCCATAATACTGCCAGACATTCTTTAGTGACAAACAATAATGATGTTGACTGGCTCATTAACTTCCTAAAAATATATCATAATTAGTATTCACACTAATATCAAGAACATGATCAACTTATTTTTAATCCCCATTATTTTGAATTACTCAACGTTTTATTTTCTTATTGTGATTTTTTGCCCTAAAAAACCTATTCAAATCCAATTCTGCAGCACTACATTCTAGAGCAATATATGCAGGATGCAAATAGGCAGGCAAAGAGAAGATTTACAGAGAATAGTCAAGCATCAAAAGTACAGAACTATCAAGTTTCCATACAAACAGGTTCTATATTTTACTCAATTATTTCCCAAACCAATGCAAGTATGTATTTTAAAAATTCTTGACATAAGATTGTTGTTTTTGTTAGTCACTACTGATAAGTGTGTTTTATACACTTATTTTGCTTTTAAATCGACAATTTAATTGACAAATTGAGCGAATTTCTACTTATAAATTGTGATTATCTTATACAATTAGGTACAACCTCGATTGGAAAGAAAATAGACAAGATTGGAGAGCAATTGAGCTAAAAGAAGAGCAATTTCGATGTTCAAGGACCTAATTGAAAGAAATCAAAAGTTTGGTGACTCAATTGCAACATCTCAGAAAGATGGAGGACTTACTTTGCAAATATTTCAGGGGCATATTTGTAATAAAAGTCAAATTCGAGGACTAAATTGAAGAAGACCAGAAGTTGGAGGACCCAATTGCAAATCATGGAAGGACGGAGCTGCAGGTGAACCACGCGATTGCATGGTTCTACCAGGTCGCGTTCTCGAAGTCAGGCCATAGAACCAACTCGAGAGCTTTCAGCCCGACCACGCGATCGCGTGGTCAAAATTTTGAGCGATAATCTGGGCCGACCCGGTTCGGCCCAAAAGCTGAAGGACGCGGATCTACGCGATTTTTTGGTATTTTTGGGCATTTTGACTAGGGTTCCAACAATCTATCCATCACCATTCACTCACCAAACCCTAGCCCCCTTCCCTCTTTTCTCTCTTTTCTTTCCTTTTCTTTTCTTTTCTTTGTTTTTGATTTAGTTTGTAATTTAGTTTGTAGTTTTGTTTTGTTTCTAAGTTATTAGCAACCATTGGATTAAAGAAGCAAGAAGTAAGTAGAAATACAAAGCATTGTTGAAAGATTCTTGGAGCAAAAATCAAGGAAAGTGTTGTATTTCATTTTTCTTGTATTTTTATCCTTAATTTCTATATTTTGTGATGTACTTTCATAAACCTTATCTTTTGTGGAATATTTATATAATGGGCTAGTTGTTTTATGTTGGGATGATTGATGTAGCTTAACTTAGTTTAAGTAATTTTAATGTTTGTTTATTAATTTTGAGCTTATTTAATGTGTGTTTGTTATTGAGATTATTCCATGTGTTTGATTGATCACCAAATATATGTTTTGTGAAGTGTATGATAATCGAGAGATATTATGCATTTTAGACCAAATAATAAATGCTCTAGGTTCTTGTTAAGGATAGAGATATACCTTAAACCCTAGATGATCCATTGAGCTATTTTCACAAAGAGTTAATGCAATTGATTGTGCCTTAATCGACATAGAGATATAGTAGGTTAAACCAATTGATTAGGGTTAATTTCACTCGAGAGAGGTAATTAGCTAAGTTCGGAAAATCGGGTCTAACATTGTAAATGAGTAATTTATTAATTTGCATGTGTTGAGAAATTACTTAAGTAAGAGTTAAGTGAAATCATGAATCACAACTATTTTATCTTTCATTTTCCTTATTTTACTTTGGTTTAAAGTTAGTTTCGTTAATTTAGAATTGTCAAAAATCCATCTTATTAATTGTGTGTTTCATTTGTTAAGATTAAATTAATTAGAGTATAATAGAGTATACATTCCTTGTGGGATCGACAACCCGGACTCAAAAAGTCCACTTTATTGCTTGTACGCGACCCGTGCGCTTGCGGTACACTATTTTAGCGAACAACTACCACTATTTGAGTTTTATTTTCCTATTTTTACCCGGAATGCTGACTAGGGGTTTAAGAGAATCACAGTCATATAATAGCATTCATCAATTATCTTCAGTGCCATTAAGTGATATAACAAATGGTAATTGTTAAAATTTTTTTTACTATCAGCTGTACTATTAGTATTGATTAACCAAGTTTGTTTCATCTAATCATGAATACATACATAAATCACTTTATTAACATTTGCTTGCATAGTTGGTGGGCTCATTTCAACACAATCCCTTTCTTCTAGGAAGCATGTACTTCGCAACAGGACAAAAATAGGTTCAAGCACCACAAGCAATTTCAACAATTTCATTGCAACCATTGAAAATAATAACATTGAATCTAGATTTGTAAGGACAACATAACAGATGCTTGGTATGGGTAACTTATTTATATTATGGTTCTATTCATTTGAATCTTATTCGCATTTCAATTAATACCGATTTAGGTAAATTAAACACTTTTTCGTTCTCTTAAAATTTATATTCCAAGGTATTTAGGGTGCTTTATGTATCATAGATATTATTTTATAGTTATAAATCAATGAGAAATCTGAATTTTTTGCACTTTTTATTTCGATATGTTCGAAATAAAAATTTAGGTTCAGTATATACCATTTATTTCGTGTTTGTAAAAAAATTGATTATCCATATAGAAATCGATATTACGACCACTGTAGATTGTTTTATATTTATATGTCAAAGTTTAGTGTTAATACTTTTTATGTGGAGGTACAATTTTTTAGGTATTCCGTACATGTAACTTCACTTATATTATGATTGTATTCATTCATATGATTGAGTTAGGCAAATTAAACCCTCTTTAGTTGTCTGATTATGAAAGTTATACATCAAGGTATTCATGGATATCTTTATTTATTACAGTTTTATGTCAATGGAAAAATGAAAGTTTTTTATACTTTTTGTTGACCACAAAATCTGGTAGGACCTTGGATCAACACGTCTTAGCTCCTCCCTATTGAACACGTGAATCTCCTGGGCACTAGGATAAATAATTAGCTTGCAAAGGGGGCGGAGGTGGCTCCTGTTTGCACTCCGATGCCTAAGTCAGTACTTATTTCAAGAAAATATAAATTGGGTGCAGGAAATATAAGTGTGTAAAAGAGAGAAAAGGGAGTGAGAGTAAAATATTGAGTTAGAGTATTAAATTACCAACATTTTCCTTGGAGGCAAGTGTGCTCTATTTATAAAATGAGCAATTCTCTTAGATTGTGACACGTGTTATGTTTTACACATGGCAAGATCCTAACTATTCATGATTTAAACCATTTTTTTAGCTATAATCATTATTACATGTCATAGGGTTAAAGCAACCATCAAATTCTTTTAAAGATGTTGTCACATCGATCTATCTTGTCACATTTCCAGGGTACTCATTTCGGCTTAGGAGTACCTCGGCATAAGGGTACCTCGGCATAGCATCACCCCAGCATACGGGTACCTCGACATAGGATCACCCCGGTATAGGGGTACCTCGGCATAAGATCACCCTTGCATAAGGGTACCTCGGCATAGCATCACCTCGACATGTAAGAGTCCAGCAAGTTTGGTATACACAGTTTGGCCTGTGGGTCATGATTAGGTGAATGGATGTTTTGTGGATCTCCTGGTGGGCCCATATAGATGACGTGTTATGTCCAATTAGTCATGGTCGTAACACTTTTTTTTTTCGATATACTTTGTAAAAAACAGATAGATTCTCATGAATATATATTTTTTGTACATGCATGTATGTTAAAAAAAATCTTAGTCCAGATTAGGAAAAAAAAATAAAGGGCTTACTTTATTTGTTTTTAATTAATATGTCAAAGGTGATATTTGGATACATTTTATATGAATGTAGATTTTTTATGTTAGTCAGTTTGCAAAAAAAGTAATTAATAGAGTATAACATTTACAATTATATTATTTGAATATTTTTTCTGTGGAAAAATCATTATTATGATTGGTATATAAAATGAATTATTATTAATAAAGATATCCATTTACTATTTTGTCATCTCATTTCATTTTAAAAAAAACAGATTTAGACGGACCAGATTTATTTATTTATTTATTTTTGGAATTTCAAAATATTGTAATATATGGAAATGATGAAGTCTATGTTTTTTATTTACAACACAAATGAGTATTCGTTTAATAATTAAAAAAAAGACACATCAAGTAATGGATCTAGAGATGTACTACGTTTATCAACAGATCTACCACTGAAATTTTTTTCATTAAAAAATTTAACAAAATAAAATGAATGTTTATTATAATGTAGCATCTATACATAGTGTACACACACATAATAACGAGAAAATCAAGTATAGAGCCTTTCTGTATGGTACCTTTTTGGTGAAATTGATCACTACTCTAGTTGCGTCTGTTCCCTTATGTGCATTCCAATGGGCAAAATTATACACGTGACTTACTAGATCTATTCTCACACGTACACGTACACTTCACTCAAGCTCAAAAAAAATATATATTACATTTTAAAAAAAAAAATATTCCAGACTGAATATTAAAAGCTAAAAAAAATATCTATATATATATATAGATCAATCCCGTATGTGCCTTCAGACGGGTCCATTGTGTTCCGATTCAACCCCATTGGATCTGAAAGATTGCATACATTATCCAAAGAAAAAAAAATCAAGGTTAGTGTCATTTTCCAAACTGATTTTCGAGTTATGGAATAAAATTATAAACTGAAATAAAAAATGATAATGTACTCATTTTATCCACATTAACGACTAAACTTCAATTACAACAAAGAAAATAGCCAGATCCTTTAAGGGTTCAGATTTACATTGCATTTCGTATTCATTTTCTAGATGTGTCTGGACATTGAAAGTCAGGAATCAGAATCTTTTTATGGATGCGATGCACGAGAACCATGAAGATTTGGACACGACTCTGTGATGATTTTTAATTACCTATAATAAGGTTTCCGGATTGAAGAGTTTACTCATGGAGGATTTTGTGGAGAGAAATCAAAAGTGTGGGAGGCGAATAATGGAAGTCCAATGGTCAGATTGCTATTTATTTGGAAGCCAAAATGTTTTGGGGTTTTGAAGAGTGTGGGCCGGGTATGGTTGATGGGTTGGGTCACAATAATGTAAAATGTGTAATCGGGCCTCCCTATATTAGTCTGCACTATAGCTTTTTTGGTTCTTTGATAAAATTTAGAAACAAAAATTGAATTTTATTTATTTATTTCATTTGTCATTCTATTTTTGTTATATTTTTCTTTGTTTTGGGGATAAATGTGTGTAAAATCTTATAGTTTATTAATTGTGTTAATATGACATTATGTCATTTAAATTATCAAGTTTTTTTTTTAATTCAGCTTCATTTTTGATAAAAAATAACAATACATTTTATTAGTTGAGCCTCTTCTGATTTTAAGATATCTGTTAGATTTCAAAGGAAACAATTTCCATTGACAATGTCTTATGCAATGACCATAAATAAGAGTCAGGGAGAATCACTTTCGCATGTTGGACTTCTTCTAAAGAGATATTTTCACTCATGAACAGCTTTAGATTTCTAGGATTACCAGTCGTTAGTGTTGATCTATGAGTGTTAAGTGCATTTTTGTACACTTTTTATACCTTTAAATTAACATATTTTGGAACATCTTGAGCAAATATCAACTAATTTATGCATATTTTGTGTTTAAATAGGATAATATTCAAGTTTGAGGTCAAAAACCACAAAAGGAGTGCAAATTTTGCTGAAATTGGAAGTTGGGGACCATTTTGTCACTTCCAGAAAGTTTTGAACCAGCCGTGCAATTAACCGAGAGACCAAATTGCAAGATTTTAAAAGTTGAAGGGCCTAAAGTGCAATTTTAGAAGGACCTATTTGAAAGAAATCTGAAAAGTTGGGGACTAAATTGCTCAAGATAAAAAGATGGATGACTTGATGGCAATTACGGAAGAGACTAAGCTGCAAAGATCATCCTCCAATTGAGTCGCGCACGCGAACCACGACTTGAAACAGACCCGAGGCCAAGCTGGCCTCGAAATTTCAACCGCGCGGTTGCAAAAAAAAAAAAAAAAAAATTCCGGGTCGGACCTGGTCAACTCGGCCGACCCGGTTCGGCCCAGATGCTGAATTTTCGCGGATCTTTGCGTTTTTTTAGGGTTTTGGATGATTTTGGGGGTATTATAAATAGAAAAATCAGATTTTTTAGGTTATGCTATGTAAGTTCTTGCCTCTTTAACTTTCTTTTGTAATTTTCATCTTGATTTTCATACTTTTAATGCAATGTTAAGTTAATATTTTTATATTTAGTAAAGTTATTTTGCATTTAAGTTGCTTATTATTGTTAGACTTTTGATTATTGTTATTTTCTCATATTTCCATCAAGAAGGTCATTTATTTCTTATGCATTTAATGCTTTGTGTTTGAGTTGTTGAAGATATTAATGGTTGATGAAAAAACTTGATTCAAAGTGAAGGATTCTTGGGTTTTTACTTCAAGAACTTTACAAAAAGGGAGGTTTCTTTATTCTTTTGTTTTTAATCTTTATTTTGAGTATCATTCACATGTTTATATTGTTTGCTAAATGTTGTTATTAGTTTATTATGGGTTAATGTTATTGTGTTGGAATTGTTGACTAGTTTAATTTTAATTAAGTATTTTAGGCTGTTTATGGATATTGGGCATTTATGTTTATGATTTTATAATTAGGAATGTTGTTTTATGTTTATGCAATCTTAAAATGTTGTCAATATTTTGTATTGTATTTGCAAGTTAGTATACATGTTAGGTTTAATTTAGAGTTTCTCATGTAATTTGGTTAATTGATTGACTACCACTATTTGATTTGTGAAAGAAGAAATTAGTGTAGTTTTAAAAACTAAATTTACCTTCTCTCATGTTTTCTAGTTTAGTTTAATCACCCAGTTCTTTTTGTTATTAGTTTATTTTGGATAATTAGTTTTAATCCTAGCTTTTACATATTGTTGTCTAGTTGCTTTAATTAACTAGTTTTTCATGTTGGCATTAATTTTATGATAGTTAGTATTCACCATCAAACAAACTTTTTATGTTACTTGACTTTTCTTTTAAAATGAAATCAATAACTTTAATTACAAATAAATCAATCCTCGTGGGTACGATAACCCGGACTTCTCTAGTCCACTTTACTACTTGAACGCGAACCGTGCACTTGCGGTATACGATTTTTGTGAACAACGAGAAGGAAGGAAGACCTACTAATTCAACAATAAATGTAAACTTTATAAAGAAGTTTTCAAAATTTTGTAGTAGTAACGTAAAATCAACATTTAATGATGTAACATTTTATTTGCAATTTTTATTTTAATTGATCTTAATCAGTGGATCATCCATTATCGAGATATTGTTTCTTTATCCCGACATTTCTTCCCATGCAACGCACGGGTGGGCTAACTAGTGTATGGTCAAATTCAAAGTGTCGTGGGCCTACCTAGTTATAAAATTGTTCAAATTGGTTTGCTGTGCACAATAGTGTGTACGTTGTTGTGCACCTGATTTTTACTCAAATGTGTAATTAAAAGGCCGAGAATTTTTTTGAGTTTACATGCAAATTATTTATTTAGCCTTTTTTTGAGGCTTTGACCCCATTATTCGCAACCTTATTTTTTAAGCTCGTTTTCAACAACATATTTTATCAATAAAATATTATACATATAAACAAAAATTTTTTCTCATTTTTTCACCACACAATCCCCAAAAATCATGAATACAAAACTCACTTTGTAAATAATGAGGTTCAAATAAGGTCATAAAATATGCGGCTGAATTTTTGAATAACGAGACTCAAAGAAGGATTTATATACAAAGGTTTATAAACGAGTTGTATAAAATCATCCACCTTATGTAATGATCACGATTTATTGACTAAACGCCTCATTGTTCTACACGCCCTTCACATACTCGAGGTCAATCTAGACAAAATCTGTCTATAAAGTATAAAGACCGAATTCGTTACAAAATAAAAATTAATAGAACTGTATTGTCAATATTTAAAGATCGAGGACTCATCCGCACAAAACGCATAGGTGCACATCGAACTTCGAAGGCCTTTCACAAGTAACGCAGAATTCACTCCTTAGTCCTTCCCCCTTTCACCATCTATATATAACTTCGATCTATACTTCCATACAATCCTCCCTTCTATTTGCCCTTTCGTCCAGAGATCCCCATTTCCAAGTAAAATCTACGCCTATCTCTGTATCCCTATATATATATATGTATATGTGTGTGAGTGTATATATCTCGTCGAATAAATATTCCTGATTTTAGCTTTGGGATTTAATTTTTACCCAAATTTAGTTTTCTTTTAGGTTGCATATTGTGTATGCAGCGTATATTGTATTGATTTTGTTTTCACGTAGAAAATTTGTAGAATTGCTTTAAGTTGAACTCATTTTTTATGTTTAATGGTTTAGGTAAGGGTAGATTTTAGTGATATAACAAAGTAACAACTTTTGCAAGTATTTTTTCTGATCAACTAAGATATTTAAAAAAGAATATGGAATTTACATTCACTTTTGATTATTTGAATATGAGAGAGAGGGTAGGAATGTAGAGTAGGGTGCAGGGCGGGTTTAGAGTTATTTTTAGATGGAGCAGAGAAATGATTCACTGTCCGGACTCCGGGGTCCCTGAGAGCATAGAGTAGCTGATAAAATCATGCATGATTTTATATTTTTCGATAACTCAATAAAGAGCGAGAGAATAGATGTTATTGCTTTTGATATTCGCAGGTTCCAATATAGAATACGCGATTGTAAATGTTTCAAAGCTAGAATTCCAAATGCTGTAATATAAGTTAATTAAAGGAAATCTAGTCCTATCTTATAATAGTAAATAGATAATGGAAAAAGAATAAGAAGTTCACAATTTTAATGTCCATCTCGTGTATGCTGACTGATATTTTTCTTTCTCTACCAATATACTGAAGAGGAAAATTTTCTTCGCATTTTTATTTCCCCACAGGTGCAGCAGAGTCTAAATTTCCTCCCTAATCCAGGAAATTACTGAGAATTGGAGTTTAAGCAGCAGAATTGAGATGTTAAGGTTCCACATTAACGGGAAAGTAGTGGACAGTGTTGATTTTTTGCGGAAGAGGTACTCAGCATGGCGTTTGGATTTGTGGCCATTTGCTATTATTTATGGTGCGTGGCTGGCAGCTATAGTCCCTACCTTGGATGCTGGAGATGCCTTCATAGTTCTGGGCAGCCTTGTAGCAATACACATTCTCGTTTTCCTGTTCACTGTTTGGTCTGTGGACTTCAAATGCTTTGTTCAGTACAAGAAGGTTCATTATACTGGCCCAAAAATTACCCACTTCCAATGTTTTCTAGTACTTATTTTGTCATTATTTGATTATTAAAAGATCTTTGTTTGTCTGAATTTTAAAAAAAGTGCTGGAACTTCGAGCAAGTATATGATCTAAGCCTTGCTATAGATCTAGATTCTAGGCTCGGGTTCCATCGATTCATTTTGCATTTCAATTTCGCGTTTTCTTTAGGAATTGAACACTGGCTCTTACACCTCATTTTGAGGTCTGCTTGCAGTCTGAAGATTGATCTAATTAAGTAATTAAATTTATGTATTTTCTCATCTCTCTAATTCATAAGCAAGATCTTGTAACTAACCTTGTGTAGTGTCTCTTCCAATATTCCATGCTCCTGGATTTATTAATCAAAATTTCGTGTTTTACACGTCTGTATATATTAACAATGTTTCAATATATAGTATTTTTAATGTCTATGCAAGCATCGTGATGCAATGACTCACAGTCGAGTCAGTGAATTGAGCATCATAATTTCCTATCAAGGAGGTATCTTGGCCTCTCAAAGCACACCTCAATATTACATATTGCTATCTGCTCACAATGTTAATGCTGTAGGAAATTACATGATAAAATGATTTAAGACATCCCGTCCTTAAAAATGGGCCGCTGATATGTTCCGATTCTTCCAGGAGCTTCTTATATTTAAGCTGATACTTTGGAATGTCCCTATTAATTATTATTAATGTAATACACTAATATCTTAGCCTCTATTTGTTAAAAAAAAAAAAAAAAAAATGTTTTTAAACAATACAATTCCCCAAATCATTTTTTAACCATACATATTTTCTCTCCACTTTTCAACCACACATCTTACCTCGAAAATACAAAAAAAACATGTTTTTAAACACCAAAATTTTAACAAATAGAGCCTTACTGATTTGACGTTCTTTTTCTGATTGCGTATGTGCACGTGTAACATGATTTACTAGTTAATCTTTGGCTGTAAAAATACAACATTCTGCTTTAAATATATCCATTGACTAAATCCGTGTTGATCGTTATATTTGGCAGGTCAATGATATTCACCTTGCTGATACATGCAAAGTTACTCCAGCTAAATTCTCTGGCTCTAAGGAAATTGTGCCCCTTCACTTTCGGAAGGTTGGAACCTGAATTCTCTCTCTCTCTCTCTCTGCATGTACACTTGTGCTTACTTTCCATACTAGTTTCTCTCTCTCCCTCTCCGCATGCACGCTTGTGCTTACTTTCCATACTAGTTCAGTATGAATAATAGTAATGTTTTTGCATGTCTATATAAGTGAATATGTTAATAGTTGAATGGAAGTTCGTCAAATATTCGACTGCAATTGTATCATATAGGTCTCACACTGTCCCTATACACACGTGGATTTAAGCACTTGCTGATGTGCGAATTGTACTTGATGGCATTGATGCCTGAGGGCGAGATTGAAAGTTTAACGTACATACTATCATGTTGTCTGAGAAGCAATACAAAACACTCGATTGATTGAATGTACTTATTCATCTAGTCCTTGTGTCCAAAAAATGTAGAAGCAAGCAATTAGAATACCAACATGGCAAATATACAGAAAATGGTAACCATCTAACCAGTCATGTTTCTCATCTCCTGTTTACATAGGTCCCAGAGTGCCTAATTGTGTGCTTAATCCGTATCGGGCTAGGGTAATTGTGAAGCATATAGTTCCTTCTCAGACCCAACAACATATTCTCACATGTGCGAACTGCACTTAGTTAAGAACTTCTCAAATATGAGCCTATTTCCCGGGGCTTGGAGAACAATTTAAGTAATGTTGGCTGAGATTCTATCAAGAAATAACAAACAAATAAATAATATAAAGCCAACGTAATACTTTGGTTTTACAATTTATACGCCAAATATCTTCAGTTATTAAAAAAAATAAAATTGTTCATGATAAATATGTTGCCCATTTTTACACCATGGGTATCTTAGATTTCTATTTTATCATTATTAGATTCTTCCTTCATAAATTTTGAGTCACAACTTCCACTAGAAGTTTTCCTCAAACTATATGCCCAGATCATTAACTCACTTTAACTTATTTGCTTCCACAGTTGGATGGTTCATCAAATTCAGTAGACGTGGAAGAGATTTATTTTGATTTCAGGAAGCAAAGGTTCATCTATTCAAAAGAGAAAAATACCTTTTGCAAACTTCCTTATCCTTCAAAGGAAAAAATTGGGTATTACATAAAAAATACTGGCTATGGCACTGAAGCTAAAGTTGCTGCTGCTACTGAGAAATGGGGAAGGAACGTGTAGGTTTCACCTCTTTTCCATTTTTTTTTTATCAATTTTAATGTGATGACTGTCGTGTTGATTTGAAGAAATTTTCATTTGTGAGAATGGAAATATTAGATATCAATTCCAAAAGTTTCCTCTAGCCTTCCTAGAAAAAAATAAAGAAAAACATTTTATCTTTTTCTCGACATTAGGTTTCCCTATTTCATGTCTTACAAATGGAAATAATTATTTTATATGGTTGCTTGATTTACAAAAAGTCATGTAATACAATACACTTACCAGATAAGTTAGACGTTGGACGTGCCTCATCTCTCTCTTGCTATTAATAATTATATTAGGAGACACATCTGCTCATCTTTGAATCTGCTTAAGCATTATCATTTTTCTAAATAGAGTACACTAATGTTGATCTTGATTATGTAGATTTGAATATCCTCAGCCGACATTCTCAAAATTGATGAAAGAGCAGATAATGGAACCATTTTTTGTATTTCAGGTTTGTTGTCATTCTGATTTGGAATACATTTCTGTATCTATGCATTCTATTTTTATTTGTGCATTAAACTCCAAACTTCAATTCTGACCACCACATTCAGGTCTTTTGTGTGGGGCTATGGTGCTTAGATGAGTACTGGTATTACAGTCTCTTCACCCTATTCATGCTGTTCATGTTTGAGTCTACTATGGCAAAAAGCCGTTTGAAGACCCTATCTGAGCTTAGACGTGTAAAAGTGGACAGCCAGACTCTGATGGTGTATCGTTGTGGGAAGTATGTTATGCAAATGTGATTAAAACGTTGTCTCTCATTTTGATTTTTCACGTTTTATATATTGTACAAAGGATTGCATTTTTGTGCATTGACTGTTTAAATTTGGAATTTAGGTGGGTCAAACTGTCAGGGACTGAGCTTCTTCCTGGGGATGTTGTCTCAATTGGCCGATCTACTAATCAGAGTGGAGAAGACAAGTCTGTACCTGCAGATATGCTTATTTTAGCTGGGAGTGCTATCGTTAATGAAGCTATTTTAACTGGCGAGTCAACCCCTCAATGGAAGGTGGTATTCTATTCTTTTCTTTCTTCTTCTTTTTTTGGGAAAAAGTTTCCATCGTTATTCACATGACTTACAAAACTTGTAATCTTTATCTTATAATAAAATCCACGCGTCTTATATCGATAAACAGAATTGATATTTTTTTGATTTCATCGTATTTATATCTGTATCCATGGAATTAGATACCTTTATCTGGACAAACTTAAAACCTGCATTCACAGGGTTGATATGGGGCATGCTCAAAATTGATATGCAGAATTGAAGTTGGTTTTGAATTATGATTAGCAAGTGCTCTTCCCCAGGTGCAATACCTGGGTTAGATCTCTGTGCTGCTTAATTTCTGCATATCAGAAGGACTAAAGAGGACCAAAAAAAAAAAAAAAAAAAGGTTTCGAAATTATTTCTTAATTTCTAATGGATTTTGGCAAAGTCAATTTGCTTCTAAGAAAATGTCACCTTCTTTATATCTTTCCCCCCAGGTGCCTCAAAATGATTTTCTACATCTGCACTGAGCCTCAGTGAGTGGTTTTTGAGCACCGTACCTCACCTCCATCGAACCCTACTGAAGCGCTGTGTTTAAGCAAATATGTAAAACTTATTTTTTTTGAAGAAAGTGCAACTGCAAAATAGTCATGCTTTTGAAGCAATTCTTTGCTTTATTCTTATCTGGAGTTCTCATCTCAAAGATCAAGCATTTTTCAGGTTTCAGTAATGGGTAGAGGAGTTGAAGAGAAACTGTCACCTAGACGAGACAAAGCAAATGTTCTGTTTGGTGGTACAAAGATATTGCAGCACACACCAGATAAGGTTTTTTGTTTTCCATTACCTTTCATACGGGTATCTAAAGACACAAATTTAACATTTCCTCCTCCCTTGTCTATCGATTCAGACGTTTCATATGAAAACCCCTGATGGTGGATGCCTAGCAGTTGTTCTACGAACTGGATTTGAAACGAGTCAAGGGAAACTGATGCGGACTATACTGTTTTCTACCGAGAGAGTAATTCTTTTTATTGTTTGTGAATGATTTTATGCCAATTTATGGTATCTCTCCATAATTTCTTTATGATGTTATGTTATATAGGTTACTGCTAACAGCTGGGAAAGTGGACTTTTTATTTTGTTCCTTGTAGTATTTGCTTTAATAGCTGCTGGATATGTTCTTAAGAAGGTGAAGATTTTGTATTTTATTATGTTAAATTTTCAGACTCCAAATTTCATATTGGTTATGGTAACAAAATGTGCTCTGATGTAGGGGCTAGAGGACCCAACAAGGAGTAAATACAAGCTATTTTTGAGTTGTTCGTTAATCATTACCTCTGTGATTCCTCCTGAACTGCCAATGGAGCTCTCAATAGCTGTTAATACCTCGTTGATTGCACTAGCTCGTCGTGGGATATACTGTACGGAACCATTTCGAATTCCATTTGCTGGGAAGGTGCGCAGTGTGAAGTTTTGGATGATCTTGTATGATAGTTATTATGCTTAATTGCCATGATAAATTTCTAATGGCATTGTCTTTGTCTTATTCCATTATTTGTCATTTAATTGATCAGTTTGTATGACACTTCTCATTATTCTGAATTATTTCATGCAGGAGATTTGATTTCCTGTTATCTTCTCTTTAATCATTTTGTTGCTTCCTCCTTGGGGTGGCAACCTGTTATCCCTCACCTCCCAATGCTTTGTCTTGATTGTGCTATACGTTTTAGATTTCACTATTCTTGTTTTATCTTAGTATAATTTGCATGTGCATGTTTATCATTCAGATTTTATATGTTTTATTTTGCTTTAAGTAAATTTAATTTAATGGCTTGGACTCCATTAGATTACCTGTAGTTGCATAACATTTTGTAGATTCAGAGTTGAAATCCCAATGACCCATTATATCCATTGCAAAAGATGTCCTCTCTCCTTGAATTCTTTTCATTCTTAAAACAATTACTGCCGTAATTAGTGAACCTTGTCAGTTGTTTGAAAACCAAAATGTTAATTATGATACAAGATTGAGCCATGGTAAGATGCTATGCTTTAACCGATAAGGTTTCTTTGATTTAGCAAGATGCAACTCCCAAGAATAGAAAACTTTCATTCTTTGCTTTTAAATGTCAGTGAACTCTGAAAAGTACTGCTTTTCGTTTTTATTAGTTGTGTTGCTAACTTGCAAATTACCTGATGTAAATGAGATTTTTAATGTTTCTTTAAATGGAGATCAAACCAACTTTGATATGTAGTTGGGCTGGAGCCAGTGTTGGTTTTACACAAGGCTAATTTTTACAATCATGTAATTGTCCGACTCTCAATCTGTTGCAGTCTGAATGAGTTTAAAACGTTTCCAGCTGTATATGAAATTTAATATGTACATATTGAGTATTGTTCTCTTGATTTATAGAAAAGCAAACCTTATTTACATCACTCGTCTTCTTTTGAATGTATGCTCATTTGAAGTATTTCGACTGATTCATATAATTACTCAAAAACGTCAATTTAGCAGCCATTGCCTATTCTGAACTCTACTCCCGTGAATTCCAATCTGATGGTACTATTTACATGTACATTTTAAATGAGTTGTTCCTGGAGCTTCTTTATCTTCTCTGGTAGCATTTATATAGGTTTTCCTTTTTTACGATGTTAAAATGTGAGTTCAAAGTTACTGTAATCAATAAAATGAAGAAGGGAAATGAATATATAAGTTCGTAGTTTAAATAAATATTCAATTTACTTCCATTTTACGGTATTTTTCTGCATTATCTGATCTTTACTTCGCACAGGTTGATATATGCTGTTTTGACAAGACTGGAACATTAACATCTGATGACATGGTATTGCAAGTCTTAAGTTCCCGTATATTAATCCCAGTTTAAGAATTACTTTTGATGGTGACGTTTTATGCTTTCCTATTCAGGAGTTTTCTGGAGTTGGTGGGTTGACGGACAATGAGGACCTAGAAACAGATAGCTCTAAATTGCCTACACGTACTTTGGAAATTCTTGCTTCTTGTCATGCCTTGGTTTTTGTGGACAACAAGCTGGTATAATCTTTTATTATTGAACAAAATTTAATGCTTATGAATTACTGCATGCTATTATTTTTTATTTGGTGTAGAAGCAGTGGTTTTTTGCTTTCTCCCCATGGAAACAGCTTTCCATCTCGTCACATTTCTTAGTGTCAGGGCCTATTCTTTCCTGATTATCTTAAAGCTCCAGATAATCTGAAGTTCATCAAAATTTCCTTCCAAGAGAAAACAACCACTACTTTATCTGATCACTTGTTTTTCTGGTGTATATTGGGGCGGAAAGAAGTTGAAACATCAAGTTCTCATGCTACACTTGTGACTCCTTGATTAATAATTAAGAATTTGTTTAATAAGGATCAAGTTGGACAAAAAAAAAAAAAATATCGCCGTTTACTAATTTTATGTAGAATAACGCCCTTCTAATAGATATTCCCAAAGCACCTCACCTTCGTCATCACCCTCTACTCCAAGTACAACCCTACATCTCTCCTTTCCCCACTTGCATGCTCCTTCCAGCTCACTGCATTATAGCTGTTGAGGCCTCACAGAAAGGAGTGATATATATTAAGTAGTTTATCTGCAAAATTGTGTACAAAAGCACAATTGAGTTTGAGAGATACGGTTTCCAAAAAAATGAATAAAAATTTCTACATAATATTAAATCATTTAAGAAGAAGTTTTGACCAGAAGAATAGAGCCTGAAGTATTGCCAATAGTATACAAATAATAGGCCACCCAACCCCTTTCAAAAAATCTAGGCAGCAAAAAATGGTCCCTGCCAGCACGGTATATCTCCAAACATAAATATGCAATATGAGAATAAACTGAACTCTACATTAATGGGTAAAATAGAAGATAAATGAAAAACAATGGAGCCTTAAATTAATGCTTATTGCACCTTCCGCAAAATTTTCATCCAAAAAATTGTCGATGGGAATCAATTTGGGAGTCCAGTCCCTTTCTGCATTCCCTCTTCCCCTCCCTGGCCTGTTTCTCCCCAGCCCATCTGTACTTCAGAGATTCTGAGTAACAGGGGGCTCAGGGGGAAGGCAGCTGGGGTATGTGGTGATTGGGGATGAAGGATGACTTTTGAAGATGAAGGCCATTTTTAATAAGGTGAATGGAATTAGACATTTGATATATAAAGAAGACCTTCTAATCGTAAAAGTTCTAGTATACATTTTTTGCTTAAGCATTACTATGAAAAATGTCAGCCCATGACAAATTTTTTTTTTTTTTTTTAAACCATGAATGACAGAAGGTAGTCTACTAGATCAATAATAGTATACGGAAAATAATGTGCCTTTGAGTTTACTCTCTGGAAAATATAGTCGATTCCCTCTTAAACATATTATTTGGGCAACGGCATTAGTTGGAAGGTGAGAGACTCCCTATCAGCTTCCACAGGTTTGAAGGTTCTATTACATATATTCTTTGCAAATCAGTATGGATGATTCATCTTTTAATACCAGTTTCTTGTTTCATTTAACACTCCTTACCATGTTTATTAAACTTCTAGAGTAGAGAACAACATAACTTTTGAGGTTGTACCTTATTTGTGTTGTATTTAAAACTCTCATATTTTACATTAGGCCATTTTTAATAAGGTGAATGAAATTAGACATTTGATATATAAAGAAGACCTTCTAATCATAAGAGTTCTAGCATACATTTTTTTGCTCAAGCATTACTATGAAAGATGTCTGCCCATGACAATTTTTTTTTAACCATGAATGACGGAAGGTAGTCTACTAGATCAATAATAGTATACGGAAAATAACGTGCCTCTGAGTTTACTCTCTGGAAAATATAGTCGATTCCCTCTTAAACATATTATTTGAGCAACGGCATTAGTTGGAAGGTGAGAGACTCCCTATCAGCTTCCACAGGTTTGAAGGTTCTATTACATATTTTCTTCGCAAATCAGTATGGACAATTCGTCTTTTAATATCAGTTTCTTCTTGTTTCATTTAACACTCCTTACCATGTTTATTGAACTTCCAGAGTAGAGAACAACACAACTTTTGAGGTTGTCCCTTATTTGTGTTGTACTTAAAACTCTCATATTTTACATTAGTCTTTCTCAACATCTGGATGTAGGTTGGCGATCCTCTTGAGAGAGCTGCATTGGAAGGAATTGACTGGAGCTACAAATCAGATGAGAAGTCCATGCCAAAGAAGTAGGCTACTACATTTGTTTTTTTTTAATAAATGTTCAAATGAGGTTGATTGAACTTTGTTTTAACTTTTCATGTATAGTTTCATTAACAAAAGTTAAATGCCCTCATTTCTCGTTTTCCCATTCTTCACGAGCTTCTCTGATACTAGTTTGTCAGAGTTTTTTTGCCTCCAGAAGAAACATGTTGCTTGTTTCAGGCTCTAGATGAGAGTCTATTTGGGAGAAAGCCTTTACTAAATCAATGACAAATTTTGTCAGATCTAGAACAAGTAGACATTGTGCCTTCAACTATTGCATGGCATTTTATGAAGCACCCAATTAGAGAGAGGAATATAAACGTTCTATTTCAGATTTAAATAGGATCGATTCCATATTATTTTTTCCTACTCTTATCAATGTCGTGTGCTGTTAGCTGCTTTGAGAGAGCGTCAGCTTCAATGACGTGAATACTTTCTCTTAGTTTATTAGTTTATCCGCTTCTCCCAATCTTTTTTTCTTGGGGCTAAATAGGGGGGCGGCCACAGACATAGTGTATCGCGTTTATGCCTCGTTGGGAAAGAGATGCTGAATTGTGCATTACTGATTAATAAGTGGTCCTTTGGGCCTTCATGATGGTGTTTTCTTTGGTTTGGGCACTGGGAGGAGTCAAATTTCACACTGGGACATTCTGTTTAGATTTGATGGTGTAACTTTGCTGTATGATAGACTGATCATATTTATTTGTTCACAAACATTAATATTTAATACTATTATAAATAGTTTGTAAGTTTTAAGGTTCTGACTTTTGACTTTCATTAATTGAGATTAGTTCAAATATGCACAATTGATATTGAATGCTCTAAATTCAAACTTGCTTTTGATTCAAAAGATGAGATACTGCAGAGAGGTGTATTACAATTACAATAATTAATGAATAGCAAATGAGTTTCCCCCCCTTTTTTTGGAGAGAGGAGGGGGGGGGGGGGGGGGGGGAGGAGAAGGGGATGTCAGAGAAATTATGGTACACCTTACATGAACTTTAATATTACAGAGTCTGTGCAGGGGAGTAAGTACCACTTATATTTACATGGATGCCTAATGTACTCTTTTTTTCCCAAATTGTGTATGATTTGACCTTGAAATTACAAGTTTATATTTATCTAATTTATTATCTATTGTCAGCTATATGTCTGGGGGGATCCTCGTGTTCCAATTTTTCACTTGTTTCAACAAATGCAGGGGAGGTGGCAACGCTGTACAGATTGTGCAGAGACACCACTTTGCTTCTCACTTAAAAAGAATGGCAGTCGTCGTCCGTATTCAGGAACAATTTTTTGCTTTTGTGAAGGTTTGAACTTGCATTTTGTTTCTTATTGCATTATAAATTTAGATTGATGTAGAAAACACGAATTTAACTTAGATGTATCCAAATGTTTGAAATTTTATTTTGGCTTCTTAATCAAAAATTTATTCAACATATTCCTAATTGTTGAGGTCATGTACTTTTTCCAAGATGCAATTAGGTACTTTGGTTTTGAGATATCTTTATGAGTTGTTTGATCTGTGATTCTATATGATGAATTATCACTAGGACACAATTGATTTCACTGACTGTAATAATGACAAAGACACCGCATGAAACATAATATTTATATCACATTGAGAATTTGTCCAAGAGAGTCTCACACTTTTCAAACAGAATAATGCCAAACTATCAAAAAGAGATGTCCTTTGGTAGCTTAGAAGTGTTGCCTTATTTTACAATATTACAGTCTACTCAAGATAGCTTTATCTTACTCACAGTTGGCTACAGGATACTTCTTTCATTCTGCTCTATCAAGAAGTGTATCCATAGTTAAAATCAAAGGCTCCAATTGTTTTTAATCATGTACTTCAGTATACGTATAGCTAACCTCTTCCTCTAAGTTTATCATTACGCCAGTTCCAGTTTTTCTAGTAAGTGCTTCTAGCATTCTTTTTTGTTTTGAATGTTCCCTAACCATCTTGACCTGATATGTCTGTAATTTTCATTGATGTGCTACCTTAACCACTACAAGTTCATGTTTGTTTCTTATTCAATGTCTTCTTCTTCTTCACCTTAAGTTCTTAGCACGCTCTTTTCAATAACACTTGGTTTATGTATATATATATTGGCTTTTGATAGCCCTATATTTGGCCCAATATGACTGCTCGTCTTGTTGAAGGCGGATAGAATTTGAACATGTCGTGCAATATTTCAGAATTCAATTTTAAAGACCACTATCAATCTCAGGGGAACCAATCTTTTATGCCTCCCAGTTCAGCTTATATGAAAATGATTTGTGTGCCTAGGTTAAACATGGACCTGACTGTTTTTCTTCTCACTGTTTTTTGTTTATGGGTAAACATACCCAACATTTACCAGTATGTATTTTTACCCATTTTTTTTCTTTCTCATGAATTGATCATCATTTACTGCTGACGTAGATATTTGTATATTATTGACATGTGTGTATATATGAGTAATGTTTCATTTTTAAGGTCTTATATGGTTTCTGAACAAGTGCTATTATACTTTCATGCAGTGAAACTATTTTTGTATTTTCACTATGTTTCTTGAATAGTCTCCTGCAAGTATTTTTTTATTTTCTCCTGAAATACTTTTGATCCTGTGATGACGGGAAAATTATTTTGTATTTCTAATTAATTTAATTTTAATTTTTGTTTTCTTCTTTGATTTTATCAAATTTCATGGATATATATATATATATTTTCTTTTTTGCTGTGAAATTTCAGGGTGCGCCAGAAACTATTCAGGAAAGACTTGTTGATGTGCCCGTGTTCTACATGAAAACCTACAAGAAACACACACGTCAAGGATCTCGGGTCCTGGCATTGGCCTACAAATCTCTTCCAGAGATGACAGTAAGAATGCGTTGTTGGAACATTTTATCCTTACAGTATTCATCTCTTATACCATATCATGGATCTACATTGTTAATGTTCAATATATAGCATACATGTAGATGAAGCTATTTATCTCCAATTTTCAATTACTATTTTTTACCTCAAAAACATAAATAAACCAGTGTATAAACCACACAATGTTACCAAACAGAGGCTTATCTCATTTTCTTTATTTTCCACATCCACCTTTTTGTACCTATTAATACTCCATCAATGGATAAACTAATCGTTGACGCCCAAAAAAATACCCAAAAATACAAGAGGCCTAAATCTTGGCCCAAACCAAAAGAGACCCAGCGTTGAGGGCTAATTATAGGTAAGAAATTGGACGACTGAGCAATTGTGCGGCAACTAGGATATTTGGGCGACAGGGCAAGCGATGAAGCAATTGGGCGACTAAGCAAGTAGAAGCAGTTTTGACACTTGTCTTATGATCACGTAGCCAGTTGTTGATGAAGGTGGCAATTGAAATGACGAATTGTGGAGGTTATTTAGAGCGATGTGGCAAACGGATGTTACAAGGACGTGGGCGACGGTTATGCAACGTGGAGGAAGAAAATTAATCCATGCAAGTGTTACAAATCAAGGCGACAAAGCAAAGATTCAAATATTCGCAGCGGTTGAAAGAAGTTCGTGCATTTGTATATATTGTAAAAACTTAGTCATTTAGGAACCAATCAATCAAATCTCAACAAGAGAATATGTAATTTCCTTTATCTTTACTTTTACCGTCAAACTCTTAGTGTAATTTGTGTGCTTGCGCCCCTTGGAGGTGTTTTGTCTTCACTGTAATCTTCATAAATATAACACCCCTCGTTAGGACTTTGTTTCGAGAGGTTTGTTCCTTACACATTCGTCCGATCCCCCTTTGGTAATTGTTAGTGAGGTGACTTCCGCGCGAAACAGTTTGGCACGCCCAGTAGGACAATTTGGTGTGTTTTTGAAGGTACGAATTGAACCATCATGCCTCACAAGAATTCCGACAAGGAAACTGCAAGCCATCATCTCCCGTTTATAATTGAAAGATATGAGGAAGAACAAAGTCCTTTAAGAACAGAGGGAGAGAGTCATAGCCGTTATGAACCCATGACGGATTTGAATCCTCGAACCATGGGCGCGTTGTTCGGTGAACTCGCTCAAGATGTGGTTGAACAGGTAAATCTGTAATATGTCCATAATATGGAAAAATTTATTGAAAGAGAGAAGGAACAATTCGATAATATGGCCAAACAACTAAAAATGTTGCATGATAATATGAATAAGTTGACAGGCCAAGTTGTTCAGTCAACCTTCCCAAATATAGGACATCATTTTCAATGTAGGATGATTGTAGGACATAGTTCCCCAACTTCAAGTCCAAATCAGGGGATAGAATGGAATTTTGGGCCGTCCACTTCAAACTTGGGGGGTAACCCAACTTCAAACTTGGGGGGGTAAACCAACTTCAAATTTGGGGGGTAATCCAATGCCAAGCTTGGGGGTAACCCAACTTCGAATTTAGGGAGTAACCCAGTGCCGAACTTGGGGGGAAACCCAACTTCGAACTTGGGGGGTGACCCAGTTCGGAACTTGGGGAATAACCCCGTACATCGGAATAGTGTCCAAAATAATGGACAAAATGTTCCACATTTTAACGATGGAGGGAACAATAACAACTTCACCAATGGTAATTGCGCTCCAACTCCTTTACCAAATCCTGTGCCAAACGTCAGGCCACAAGCACCACCAGGGGGAAATCAACCTATAGGATTCCCTTATGATCCTAATGTCTTGTTAAGGGATCAAGTCGCTGAGATGGTGCGAGATCAAATGGCAGTGGGGATGCGTCCTTATGTTAGGCTGACTTACACTAAGCCATACCCAGATTGGGTGGATCAAGCTTATCCGTGGCCTAGGGGTTACAAGGTGCCAGAATTCTCTTTATTCACTGGTTTGGGGGAGATTTCCACGCTAGAACACATAGGGCGATTCACGTTGCAGTGTGGTGGGGTGATCGATTATCATAAAATGAGGCTTTTCCCGAGTTCCTCAACAGGGATGACTTTCTCTTGGTTCATTAATCTGCTAGCGAATTCTGTGCAAACGTGGCAACAATTAGAACAACTGTTCCACGCCCAGTTCTATAAAATGGAATCTGAGGTGACTCTGGCCGATCTGGCCAATCTAAGGCAAATGCCCGCTGAATGGGCTGAAAGCTTTCTCCAACGGTTCAAAACGGCCAGGAGTAAATGCTTTGTACCCCTGCCGGAAAAATAATTCGTTAGAATCGCTCAGAGTTGCCTGAGTTTTGACCTCAAGAAAAAATTCCAGGATAGGGAGTTTCCTGACCTATTTCAATTGAGTGCTAATGTAATAAGATATGAGCGTCTGCTGAGAGAAGAAGAGCAAATGAAAAATTCTAGTAAAGGGACTTTTTATAGGGACCCAAATTTTGACATACACACGGTGGGTGACGGATATGTTGACTAGGCCGAAGTATGCTTGGCCGAGCTAGTCAAAGAGGACCCATATGCCTGTCCCCTAGCAGCAAAATTTGGCACAATAATAAAAGACGAGCTTGTAGAAGAGAAAAATAAGAAGGCTAAAATATTTTCGTTCGACGTTAGTAAGGCGAACCTTATATTCGACAAGTTATATAAGGACAAGCAAATCAAGTTAAGCGATAAACATAAGTTGTCAAACCCTGAACAAACTATGGGCAAAAAATACTGTAAATGACATAATGCATGGTCTCATGCAACTAACAACTGTTTGGTTTTACGGTACGTGTTGCAGGAAGCCATTGAGTCGGGAAGGATCACGCTTGAGCCTAAGAAAAAGATGGAGGTCGACGAGAACCCCTTCCTACAACCGTTTGGAGTGAACATGATGGCAACTAATTTTGCCTAGAAATTGCCAAAGTTCAAACCGGTGATTGATGATGGAGTAGAAGATGAACAACAACGTCCCAAAGTGTTTGAACGACTCAAGGGAAAAGAATACCAAGGAGACAGGGGTGTCTTATGTGATAGATGCAAGGAAGAAGTAAGTCTGTGGAAGGAAACAAAGTGCATAGTTTTCACACTTATCTCAGAGTTGCGCCAAGTTTCCAGCCCGATAGGGGGCGATGCCCGGATACACAACACATGGAAAACCGTATCAAGAAAGGCAACTATGGCCAACAAATCACAGGAAAACATTTAGGCCGCAGCCACGACAATCAAATGTTTGGCATTTATTCCAGCACAATGCGAGACGAGTCGTGCCCTTCAATGAGATGACAAGGACACAGCAAAGGCGTTTTCAGAGGAACTACGGCAGAATGATGAGGCGACGACAGAGAATGTTGCCTCTAGATGCGCCAAGGCTAACTCGGGAAGCTGACCAAAGTGAATTTGATAGTGACAAAGAAAATAGCACAGAGGGATCGGTGAAGAAAGCGTCTGGAAGACCCACTGGGAAATCGAAGTTTGAGCTCAGCAAAGAAGAAAGAGACGAAGAGGAACCAGAGTGAGCCACCACCATTCAGTTCGGGACATTACCCCCAGTTATGACCAACAACTATATACTGGCCAATGAGTTTAGGAGCAAAGAGGATATAGGAGAAGAAGGTGAAGAAAATGAAGGAGCAGCCCGCGAGTTGATATGTGAAGAGGGCCAAACGTCCCAAGAGGTAGATTATGAAGAAGAAGACGATGGGATGACAGACATTGAGGAAGAAATCGATTTGGAGGTGGAAGGTAGGAAAAGAGGGGTGTCGCGCAATGTGTTGTTAAAGCAGTTGTATCAAGAAGGTGTGCGCGAAGTGGATCTATTGGGCGAGCGTTCGATTTTTACGTACTGTACGGAACGCCCAAAAGGAAGACGAGAGTGCCACGGGTTGAGAAGTATGGGTCCCCTCCCAGAATACTTCCTCTTCCCATTGGATGGTTCACACATGGAGAGTTGAGAGATCAGTGTGGGGTGCAAGAAGTATTGCAAGCCGAAGTAACGAAAAGAGTCGAAATAAAGGAAGACGGCCAAGAGTTAAAAATCCCAAATATGGAAAATGGTCGCCTAATTGGGAAGGACCGTTCAGGGTAAGCAATGTGTTGTCCAACGAAGCTTATCATTTGGAGGATCTAGATAACACGAAACACATAAGATCCATCAACGGCAAATACTTGAAAAAATATGTCCCTTCCATATGGGAGGACGAACAAATATAAATACATTGTATTTCGCTGGGAAAGGCGCGCTATTATCGCATAAGCAAGGAAAAGAAAAAATGAAAATAAGATGCGCCTATAACAAAAATGTTTCTTTTATTCAAAAAAGTTATATACATTCTGCAATACAAAAGGAGCCAGCAGGACCTCACTCAGCAACAATAGGGAAACGAATACTGCCTACCAACTACTACAGAATGAAGACTGCCTATCGACTATTATAGGGGACGCCCCTATTACAGACTGATCTTCGTCACCCCAACAATGGCGACATGCTTGTGAACAAGGATGACCCGCCTGGTAGGTCATCCCCCCTCCTCTATCTCAACCTTTGTGAAGCTTCCATCCTCGTCTTCTCGGATGCATCCGCTGGAAGCAATCATAACAGGTGAACGGCCTGAGAAGCACTCTTAGCAAGCTATTGACCGATCATGGAGTGAGATGGCCGTCGAGCCCTCCCTACGAGCAGTTCCTCTACATCTGATGACCCTGTAAAAGGATCACAAGGGAGAGAGACGTCGAAAGGAGCCTCCGCGGTCAAGAAACAATTTCCTATATCTCCCATACCAAAGGTATGTTTAGAGCAGATTGTGGGAAAGGAAAGTTAGATGGTTCATATCCAGGAGAAATAGGAACAAAAGACCTGTCAAATATGGGGGAATATACATGATAGCAGTGGCGTACAAGACTGGAAGAAAAGGATAAGAAGACGCATCTGCAACCAAATCCTCTTTTTATAGGGAAATGATCCACCTCTTTATGTGAGAAAAAGAAGGCAGAAATGCAGAATCTGAACGGTCTATGTTGGAAAAGACGGAAGAAGATTGGAATGCTGAGAATTTCTGGAAAAAAGGACACATCGAAATGATTAATATGGCATAAAATTAATGGATGAACATTAATTACGCCATATTGGGGGGTAATTGTTGACGCCCAAAAAAATACCCAAAAAATACAAGAGGCCTAAACCTTGGCCCAAACCAAAAGAGGCCCAGCGTTGAGGGCTCATTATAGGTAAGAAATTGGACGACTGAGCGATTGTGCGGCAACTAGGATATTTGGGCGATAGGGCGAGCGATGAAGCAGTTGGACGACTAAGCAAGTAGAAACAGTTTTTACACTTGTCTTATGATCACGTAGCCAGTTGTTGATGAAGGTGGCAATTGAAATGACGAATTGTGGAGGTTACTTAGAGCGACGTGGCAAACGGATGTTACAAGGACGTGGGCGACGGTTATGCAACGTGGAGGAAGCAAATTAATCCATGCAAGTGTTACAAATCAAGGCGGCAAACCAAAGATTCAAATATTGGCAACGGTTGAAGGAAGTTCGTGCATTTGTATATATTGTAAAAACTCAATCAATTAGGAGACCAATCAATCAAATCTCAACAAGAGAATATGTAATTTCCTTTATCTTTACTTTTACCGTCAAACTCTTAGTGTAATTTGTGTGCTTGCACCCCTTGGAGGTGTTTTGTCTTCACTGTAATCTTTATAAATATAGCACCCCTCGTTGGGACTTTGTCTCGAGAGGTTTGTTCCTTACACATTCGTCTGATCCCCCTTTGATTATTGTTAGCGAGGTGACTTCCGCGTGAAACACTAATAAAGTGTAATATATCTTTTGTGGTCTTGGGTTTATCCTTTTAAATGCTATATGACCACATTAATACATAGGCCCTTTATGTAGTCATCCTCTGAAGGCATGTTTGGTAGGAGGGAAGTTGTGTGGAAAGATAAGGCAAAGTGGGAATTGTACTGGGAAGTTGGGTGGAAGGATCATAGAATGGGGTGGAAAAAGAATCTCTTACTTAGTTAAGTAACTTGTTGCAAATTTTTAATCGCATTTTCCGATTTTTTTTAACAATTATAATATGAGAGAGACAATAGTTTTCCCAACAAGGGATACAATTGGACTTCCACCCATTCTTCCAATTTCCACTTAAAGGTTGTTGTAATCTTTTGTGGTAGTCAATTAAAATACTATTGTATATTATCTTCTTAACGACCTTGTATAAACCACGTGACCTTGTTCAGTCGTCTTTGGGATTTAAAGTGACTAATCTCTCTTTTGTTTGTATAATTTGCAATTCCTGCTTTATTTGTAATTGAGCCTGGCCTCAATTGCATACATCCAGTATTTCATGCATGTTCCTATATAAACATTTTCCTATATGTAACAAATTATTTCTTTATTTATTCGTTGATTTGTGATAGGATCACAGGGTGTTCTATGTATGGTTTTCTTATCCGCATATCTTCTTTTTGCCCCGTAATTGTTTCATTTATGCTTGTTTAAGCCGATGACAATTATGTTTACCGTTTGAAGGTTAGTGAAGCTAGAAGCTTAGAGAGAGAAGTGGTGGAAAGTGGTCTTACTTTTGCTGGTTTTGCGGTAAAAGATCTAATTCAAAGAATGCAATTTTCTGTAATTAAAAAAAAAATTGGCGAGATCGTTAATATGCTCTCATCTTTCTTTATGCCTTTGTTGCTTTGTGATGCTTTTCTTGCATGCTTCAGGTATTCAACTGTCCTATCAGAGGAGATTCAGCAACTATTCTATCTGAATTAAAAGGGTCATCACATGACTTGGTGAGTTTGATATTCTTTCAAGTAATTTCGTAATGTATGTACTTCTATCTTCCACAGTATTCCTGATATGTTTGCCTCTGATTCGAAGGAAAAATAAGGAAATGGGAGAAAGGAAAATGGGGGAAAAAAAAAAAGAGAATCTGAACAGAACCTTTTACTGTTAAAGTACGAAAAGTTACTTCCAAATAATCTTAACATGGTTTAAAATAAGGAAATACTAAGAAAGAGAAAGAGAAGAATGTGTCCCTCATGTTTTTTGTTTGTAAACTCCAAATTTTTGCCAAGGATCATATTAGGAAAGATATGAGGCTTTCCATTTTGCTTCAGCAAGTGTTTGATTATGCTTTTTCCCCATTCTTGACGATATACAAAACTGAGAAGCAATTTGAAAAAAACTGGAACAACCACTGTAAATTTTGTTGTAAAAAACCAGCAATAAAAAGGCTTGGTCTTTTGTCACTTAAACCATTATTCCATTCCGACTTAACTTAAATGTAGTTTCAAATTCAGTTGGAAATTCTGATAATCCACTGTAGCAGTTTCTATCTGCTAGTAGTCTGGCTGTGCTTTTTTGGCCTGCTGAAGCATTGGTGAAGTGTGTTGGTGTGTGGTGGGGCTGGACAGTCGATGTACAAATAGCCTTTTCATGTTTACTCTGCAAGTGTTACTAGAAATTATAAGATTAGTTAATTTTACTTGATGGTTCAGTTAAAGGAGACTGCTAAACACAGGTAATCAGTTTTGGGAACTGCCTAGAGTACAATACAGACTGCAGATAAATGTATGGGAAATAATTCTAGTAACTGAAATTGCAACATTCATGCTTCAAATGCAGGTTATGCTAAATTTGAACTTCAAAAACTAAAAATAACTTTAGCATTAGTTATTCAGAAAACCAATATGAACTGTGGTAGTTAGATTTTTCCCATCCATGCTGAACTAGGGGGACACTCAATGTACTTACCTGAAAATATGCTAAGAGTTGTGATTCTGTGTGTGAAGTTCGGTCTTCACTTGAGTCTTTCATGCTGTCTGAGTTCCTTGAATTCAATCTGTATATCCCACTTAAGAGTGTAGCAGACCGAGCTCAGGAATGGCCGAACAATTATAGGTCACTGGACTAGGCATGGAATCGTCTCTCCATTTATAAATTAAGGGGGTGTCCCCAACATGGAATTTGAGGGATTTTAAAATTTCATAACATCTCACATATCCTCAATTTGGAATTTTATACAATCTGTCAAAATTCAAGGTCATCAATATAGATTTCAATTAATTCCATAAAATTCCGGTGTCCTAAAAAATCTATAGTTTTTAGTGGATTTTGGAATTGAAAGGATTTTGATAGATTTGAAACCATATATATGATAGAAAAATTCTTCAACAAATCCGATCATGAACCCTCAATATTCAATTCCATGACCCCTAAATATATTACCACCACAAATTTTATTAAATACACCACATTATATTACCACCACTAATAAATATATTTTTTTATAAATACACCACAATACATATACAAATATATCCTTATGTAATTATAAAATAAAAAATTATAAAGATTTGTACACCACGACCCCAAATTACTTATGAGTTCCCTTCTCCCTCAACCCATCCCTACCATCCACCCAAATTAATTTTTATACTAAAAAAATGAAACTACATTTTAAAAATTAAATTAAAATATTTAAAGACTACAAAAATAAAAATAATTTTTTTTACACTTTAAAAATAAAAAATAAATTAAAAAATATTTTAATATTATTACAAATTGACTTCATGTTGGAATTGAGGTCTTGTTGTGACATATGAGAATAATTTCCTTGAGGAGTTCCATTATCATTCTTGTAAAATGACAAGAGGAAAGAAATGAATGTCTTGGATCAACTTGACTTCCTTTTTTCATATGAATACAAGAAAATGATTTTGAATCACCCACCTTTTAACAAGCGCCGAGTATTTGGATAGTTTTCACTACCAGAAATTTCACCAAAACCTAGAAAATTAAAAAAAATTAATGCTATAAATACAAATATTTCTGTAATCGAACAAAGATGTTGTTGAATTAGAGAATGAAAAGTGGGAGAAATTATATTTTGCTGGTTTTTGGATAATTACATTTCAATTGAAAAGCAATAACTAGAACAAGAAGATTTAGAAAAATAAATATAGAGAAGAGAAGATAATTATTTTAAATGAAATGCTTGATTTTTTATTTATTTTTATTCAAAACTCGACAAGGTTTTATATTTTATTCGAATATTTTTGGTTCTTTTTTTATTTTTTTATGATCAAGCAAGAATTCATGTTAATTTTTTACTTCTATCTCAAGTTCATGTTCAACTTGCATAATAAAAATAATAAATAAATTATGCGACAAGAGGTAAAATTAGATGGAATTCTAGAAGTCCATTAAAAATTTCATAACGACGACACAATTTACCAAATTTCATCAAAATCTACTGAAATCAACTAAAATCACTGGGATAGAATTCCATTAGAACCCAAGAGATTCTATGAAATTCTATTATAATATATAAAATCCATGACAATTCATGAATCTAAAAAAATTCACTAAATTCCATATTGAGGATACCCCCTAAATGTTATGTCAGTTAGGGGGGAGTGGGTTATTGAGTGTCAATAATTATTTCAGCAATGCAAATAAGAAAGTGTGGTGTCTAGATCCTTCTGCAGTATATGTTTGTTTGACTTTGCCCATGATGTTCATTTTTCATCCGATGCTATATCCAGATGTAGATGATGTTAATATTTTTCAGGTTATGATTACTGGAGATCAAGCTTTGACGGCTTGCCATGTTGCTGGCCAAGTTAATATTATTTCAAAACCAGCACTGATTCTCGGCAATGGAAAGAACAGTGAAGAATATGAGTGGGCATCTCCGGACGAGACAGATATTGTCAAGTACAGGTAAGAGACCTTTCTTATTTGAAGATGCTACCATCAGTGTCAAAGTTGCTTGCTGTTTACCATGTTCTTCCATCAATTGGCTCTATTATGTACACATTTCCTTGCACCTTTTACCTCATTTTGCATCATCTGCATGAGGCTGTTTTGCCTTTGGGAAGTTTGCTTGATTGGTCATTCCTTCAACTGCCTTAAAAAAACTTGGATATCCTTTTATCTCGTTATTTCTTTCCCTCCATCTATTCCTAATAATAATTTTGTTAACAGTGAAAATGAGGTTGAAGCTCTATCAGCGTCGTATGATCTTTGTATTGGAGGCGACTGCATTGAAATGTTGCAGCAAACTTCTGGTATTCTTAAAGTGATTCCATATGTAAAGGTTGTAAGTCTCTCTCTACTCAATTCACACACTTAGTACTCCATTGGTTTCTCAACCTGACAAAATATATATATATCATCTCTTAGGTATTTGCTAGGGTGGCTCCTGAGCAAAAGGAACTTATCATGACCACTTTTAAATCGGTGGGAAGGGTAACACTGATGTGTGGTGATGGGACAAATGATGTTGGAGCTTTGAAGCAGGTATTACACTATTACACGAATACTATTCATGATAGTTTAACAGTAAAGTTAGTCTTCCTTGAAGTTTAGTTAATCGATAAGTTGTCCTTGTATATCATATAATCGATCAAGCTTGCCTGATTGTTGCATTCATTATATAAATGGTAGGCATTTAACCTATTTGAAGATAACTTCCATATAGCAGCTTATTACTACAAATTGTTTATAATCCTTTATGGTCAATACATTACTGAGTTAGATGCAGGGATTCTTCTTACCAATTTGCTCGAGTATTCCCGCCTTCCAAATTTCTTCTGCTTAGATCCATTTAGTTTTAAATATACCATTGTTTCCAGATTTTAATTGGTCCATGAGTCTATTGTTTTGCTCCTCACCAGTCACCAGTGTTTTTGGGTAGAAATCTCATCCACTTTTGCAATGTAATCTTTTGATGCTTTTATTCTTAATAAAGGTCCAGTTTCTTATAAAAAAATAAAATAAAAAATGATAATGTTCCACTAGACTTCACTCTGGCATATAAGATTTGTTCTGGAGTAACTTGTTTCAGCAATATAAGGTCACTAATAACTGAATCTATTTCCATACTCATGCTTGCTTGTGATGAAATTCAGATTCCTTGGTATCTCCTTTTAATGGCTAGGACGTCTTCAAATATGTAATTAGTTTGTATTTGTTTTCTTATCTGTAGCTTTTATTGACTTGAATGCCCCAAGTAGAAGAGTACGTAATGTTATTTATGTTACTCAGGCACATATAGGAGTAGCTCTACTCAATGCAATCCCCCCAGCTCAAAAGGAGAAATCTTCCTCTGAAGCACCCTCCAAAAAGGATTCTGTAAAATCTGGTAAATCAAAGAAACTGAAATCCACAGTTGAAAATGGAGAGGGTCCTTCTAAGAGCAGAGCTGTTTCAAAGTCAGAATCTACTAGCAACCAAGCTGTTAACCGCCATCTGACTGCTGCAGAGATGCAACAAGAAAAGCTGAAGAAACTCATGAACGAGCTAAATGAAGAGGGTGATGGTCGATCAGCTCCCATTGTTAAGCTCGGGGATGCCTCAATGGCATCACCATTTACAGCGAAGCATGCTTCGGTTGCCCCGACAACCGATGTAATCCGTCAAGGTAGAAGTACCCTAGTCACTACCCTACAGATGTTCAAGATTCTCGGACTCAATTGCCTTGCAACTGCCTACGTCCTGAGTGTAATGAATTTGGATGGTGTGAAGCTGGGCGATATTCAAGCTACAATTAGTGGGGTTTTTACAGCTGCTTTCTTTCTGTTTATCTCACATGCTCGGCCCCTTCCTACCCTCTCCGCTGAACGGCCTCATCCCAACATCTTCTGCTCTTACGTCTTCCTCTCTCTCCTTGGACAATTTGCAGTTCACCTTTTCTTCTTAATTTTTTCCGTGAAAGAGGCTGAAAAGTACATGCCAGATGAATGTATCGAACCGGACTCAAATTTCCATCCCAACCTTGTGAATACAGTTTCATACATGGTGGGCATGATGCTACAGGTAGCCACATTTGCAGTGAACTACATGGGCCATCCTTTCAATCAGAGCATCTCGGAAAACAAACCTTTTAAATATGCTCTTCTAGCTGCTGTTGGCTTTTTTACAGTTATAACCTCCGATTTATTCAGGGACTTGAATGATTGGTTGAAGTTAGTCCCCATGCCAAGAGCCTTGAGAGATAAGCTGATGATCTGGGCTTTGCTCATGTTCCTTTGTTGCTATACATGGGAAAGATTGTTGAGATGGGCCTTCCCTGGTAAGATGCCCGCTTGGAGGAAGCGGCAACAGCATGTTGCAGCAACCACAGAAAAGAAGAAGAGTCTATAAGCCTGTTGAGAGTAGTTGTGTCCACAGGAGAACAGAAAAGAATTGATAAACTTCTAAGAAATTTATGATGCTTCAGTTTATCGTTATAGTCCAAGCCTCCTTCCAAGAAATGAAGTTTTTACTGAACTTCTCTCACGATTTTTGCAGAGCATTGGAGAAAACTCCCTCAGGTTTTGGGGTTTGTAAGATCATTGTTATTGCAATTTACTGTACTATGGTACTTCTACTCCCTGCTTGAGCAACTTTTCCTTTAGAAACAATGGTTTGCACTCGAAATTTTGTTAACTTCAAATCAGTAACCTTGTTTAGTAGACAATTTGCTTGCAGGATAGTTGGAACAATCAGATTATTATGTATTTGGGGTCTTTTGTGGCCACTCCCTTGAAAATGAAGCTGCAGATGCTGCTACAATTTGTTTGATTATCTTTTTCGTTAAATTTTATTACATGAAAGTTGAAATGAAGATAGAGATGATTGACTTCACATATAGAAAAGTAGTACATCTCCAGTTGTTAATACAGTACAGTTCAGAAAAATTGCAAGCATCTATTTCAGCCCACATTTTACAGGACGCAAGTTAAATTGTACAAGGTGAGACCATGAATTAATTCATCAGTCGCAAATTGCTTCAATATCTTATTGATCACTCAAATAAGTCCACTAGGTGTCAATGCCATAGCATGTTCACGAGGTAAAAATGGATATACATGGTAATAGTGGTGAATATAGGAATTCAAATGAGTACGAGCAATCACTACAAGGAGGCTTCGGTTTCAATGAAAAATGGAAAGAATAAAAATTTGGCCTCTTTTTTTTGGCAGATCTAGTACGAGCAGCCGAATGGGATAGCCAATTGCTGGATCCATCATTGTGTGATAATATGAACGAAATAGACAATATAATTATATACATGATGAGTCGAAACATCTGATAGAAATCGAGGTTTTAACATTACAAAGCCTCCGTTTGGCAAACTGTTTATAAATAAATTTATAAAGAACATATTTTTTCAAACAATTTTTTAGCCTTTGTTTGGTAACATTTTTGTGTTCATGAACACAAAATGTGATGTTTTCAATATAAATTATATAGTAGAAAATTGGTCTGGCGAAATGTGTGTGCTTAAAAAGTTATTTAGAGAAATACGTTATTTGTTTATAAACAAGTTTATCAAATCTGATCACACAATTTATCCAAATCACTTTTCAACCACATATTTTACTTCAAAAACATCACATTCTTTGTTTATATAATCTTCCCCTCCAAACAGAGGCTAAGTATGTATTTACTCTAGGTGTCGGTGCCAAAACATATTTATGAGGTAAAAATGGATATACGTGGTAATAGTGTTGAATATAGGAATTAAAATGAGCAAGAACAACCACTAGAAGGAGGCTTCGATTTTGATGAAAAATGGAAAGAATAAAAATTTTGCCTTATTACAATATAGGAATTCGAATGAACACGAGCAATCACTACAAGGAGACTGTAAACTGCATTTTATAAAAGACAATTCTAGTGTAAAGTTATCCATAATTATTTACATATGAATAATGATATTTAAACATAGAGGGCGCCACCCCTCACATGAATGTGTGTGGGGTTGGTCTCATATGAGTGACCCCACCCCCCACGTGAGGGGATGGTATTCGGGGTTGCACCCTCCATATTCATATAGCATGATCCTTTATATATTTAAGTATGTCTTTACAACTCTAATATAAAGTTATTTATAATTATTTACATATTTAAGTATATCTTTGCTCTAGAATCAGCTAAAAAGAAATAGAAGCAGAAATATCTTTTGGTATTTTTGGAAGAAGACACTGAAAATCATCGATTGTCATGCCCAGATGGTGGAACGTAAAATCCATTCCTAGCTAGAAAGAGGCTCATTCTGAGAAGCTTACCCGTAAACTTTACGTTGCTTTCTTCGATTTGAATATTTTGGCACAGAAAACGTAGGCGATCATGTTGACGAAGCTGAGTCCAGCCAAGAGCCAATAGAAGTAATCAAGATGACCTTTGTTCAAGTTATCCGGAATCCACCCAGGATTTCCCCCTTTGGTTGTTAAAGATGTCACCACCGTCAGAATAAACGAGCTCAAGTAATTTCCCAAAGAAGTTGTGAGCAAAGACAAGGCACTGCACAAACTGCGCATGGCGTCCGGTGATTGGTCATAGAAGAACTCGAGTTGCCCAATGAATGTAAAAACTTCAGCAGCCCCCATCAAGAAATATTGAGGTATTTGCCAGAATATACTCATTGGCACAGCAGCATTTTCGTCGACCAAACCGAGCTCTCTTGCGAGCTGCAGTCGCTTGATCTCGACCACAGCAGCAGCTGCCATGCAAAAGAGTGAAATGAAAAGGCCTATTCCCATCCGTTGCAATTCTGAGAATCCCTTTCCCTGGCCAGTAACCTTTCTAGCAATTGGAACAAGGACCTTGTCGTACACTGGAACCCAGAGAATGACACTGATGACGTCGAATGTTGAAAGAGAGGCTGCAGGAATGGTGAAGGAACCAATGGAAGTGTCCATCACCATGCCTTGCTCTACAAACATGGTTGACATTTGAGCATAAACAGCAGAGAAGACTATGCCTGTGGCCCAAATGGGAAACATGCGAATCAGGATCTTCAATTCTTCAACCTGAGTTACAGTGCAAAGCTTCCAAGGATTAGAATAGCCCCCACTTCTGCTCTCATCCTCCGTGACTACAGAAGCTTTATCAAGGCACCTACAAAAGAAGTAGTACAGCAAAAGGAGATGGGAGAGTTTGTAACATAATATTAACAGAATATAAGAACCTTACTTTAATTCATCAGTGTGCAGCAGTTTTCGACTTCCTTCAATAGCAGAGCCTTTATCTGACGTTTCATACAGGTGACTACTGTCACCTGGGACGGTCAAACTCCATTTGTGGCGCGAAGCAACCAAAACCTGGCACATTCTGGTAATAGGGCTTCCTCCTGGCTTCTGAAATCTGTAGAGAGAGGTGCCTGAAAAGAAACACACTATGGCAATGCCCATAAACACTGCAGGAATGCCAAATCCAATGCCCCATCCTGCATTGTCTTGAATCCACACGATTAAACTACTTGATATCAAAGCACCAATATTGATGGAAAAATAAAACCAATTGAAAAAGGAACCCTTCTTAACCCTCTCTTCAGGATCAGTATCATCAAACTGATCAGCCCCAAAAGACGAAACACATGGCTTGATCCCTCCTGTTCCAAGTGCTATTAGATATAGCCCAACGAAAAATACTGCGTACTGAGCTGGAGTTGCTGAAGGGCAAATGGAGTCCACACATTCAGCAGGCTTAAAAGCAGGAACTGATGCAGACAGAGTTAATGTACACATTCCCTTCACAGACAATTTAATATCAATGATCAAAAGGAGGTAATCATGAACCAAAGGAACCAGTAAATCAATAAGAAAAATATAATACAAAAAATACTGATGTACTCCAGTGCATGTAGAATAACCTATGTTACATGATATAGTTGGAAGTATGATTTCCAAATAAGCATTCAGAATGTTATTTGAGTTCAGCCCCTTCTTTAGGGTAAGAAAATAAAAATATAGAGCTTTATAACTCAAAACCTAAACATAAAGAGTAACATTGTTTTGAGAGGCAAAGCATTAATGTCCATATGGAGTTATTTCTCTCATTTCATCACTTCGTTAATCTTGTCAAATTTTTCGGCCCTCCATTCCTTTTCTCCTCTTAGCGTTTAATCCTAACTTCAAGCAAGTTTTTACGGTACATTGCTTTCTCATTTTCACATTGTTCTTTCTAATTGATAGGGTACAATATGTTATCCCAAAACGATATACAATAAATACTCTGCAATATCCTAATAAGCCCTGTCCTTAAACACCACTTCTAGTAGACTTTGCAAGCTTACTCATAGTTGTACCAGTTTTCTCTCATCTTGTTAAAACAAAAAGATCAGGTGAAGTAGGCTAGATGGCTGACCAAAAAGACATGCCATAGCATAAATATTAACTCGATATTCAACAGATAAGATACATTGCAAATTTAGATTCTATGGAACCAATTAAATTTTAGTTGATATGAAAATACACATCAAAATTCAAACAATATAATTTGCTTATCATTTAGGTTAGATTAGATGGTGCTGTAAGGAGAGAGATTGAGATTTTGAAGAGAAATAAAGGATAAAAGTTCTTATACCACTTGTTCTGCAGACTGTTTTCCTACTCATAATTGTGATAAAGATGCAGAAAGTGAAGGAAGGAAGGAAGTGGGCATGGTCAAGCCGATGTTTTCTATTTTATACAGAAAATAACACAAGTGAATGTCTATTTCTCTTCCTATTTAGAGTTGGGGACAAAAATGTGTTGAACACGGAGGCTGTAAGCTGCCAACCACCATTTTTGAGGCAAATAATCAGATAATGCAGTGATATTCTCATATAGCTAGTAATTGGAAAGACATGAAATCAAAGAGGAAGTAGTGTAGTACAATAAAGTATATAGTGGAGAAGACAGCAATTGTCCAATATCTTCCCCAGTAAGCATCTGCCAGGACAGCCCCAATCAAGGGAGTCAGGTAGCAAGTGCCTTGCCAAGTGGTGACATTTCTAGCAGCGGAAACATTTCCTTCATGTAACTTTTTGGTAAGATAGCTAACAAGATTGGCAGAAATCCCATAGTAGGCCAAGCGTTCACAACATTCGGTCCCTGTCAATTCAAGATATTAGGGATTGAATGTCTGTACACATACATTCCCAAAAGGGGGGAAAAAAATTTATAGGGTAGATACCAAGAATAAAAGGGCATGCTCTCCAATTTCCAGTGTCTCTCTTTAGAACAGGGTTCCCCTTAACGTCAACGGAACCATCTCCAGTGTAGAGACCATTTCTTTCATTCTAAAACAATACAGAAAATGAGAGAACAAAAACTTAACGAGAACCTAAAAAATATAAGATATGAGAAATAACCAAAACAACTACCATTAAAGGTTTGCATTATTCTGAATGTGTTCCACTTATACATTTCAAAAATATCTTTGAAAAACGTAAAATATAACTCAATTTTTCCTTCATCCAACCAACTACATAAAGTGATAAAACAGAACTTCTCGCAGTTAAAAAAAAAAAAAAAGGTTGAATGCTAATCTTAGGCATCCCTACCGCCCATGTGTCCTAGGGATTTGTGGAACATGTAAATCGTCGGTTATGCTTCAAGATGGTCAACGTCAAAGTAGAACTGTAGAACTGACAAAGTGTATAACAAATTATCAACGTTTGTAGATCTCTGAGCTTTGCAGGTTAGGATGTGCCATGGGGACGACTTCTTGCAGTTTAAACTTCCGTCCTTGCAATGTTTATTATACTCTAGAAATCCTATCATTGATTACTCTGTGCTGTGTTTTCCTATTTCTTTCTTTATCAAGGAGATTTAAGGATTGCACCCTCCCTCACACTCCATGTTGTGATTAAAATTGGAAGTTTTTAATCCATAATTAAATATCCCTAAAATAGCAACCACACTTAAGCAATCACCAATATATAGACAGATTATAATCTTACATGGGAAATATGAAATTAAAAAAAATCAAAATTGAGCAATGAATGTAAATAATATGCAACAGAAGGGTGAAAAGAAAAGGACCTCTACAAGTCCTTGTTCCAAGAGCAAACTCTCTTCTTCGTGAGTACCCATACACCTGCAAAGTGCAAACTCTCTCTCTTTCAGATCCACAAAAGATTCTTCAATGAAAAAAATGTTGGATATTGGTTAATAAATCGAGAATTGAAAATCGATTAAAGTGACTTCGTGTCGACTTTGACCAAATACTCAAAAGCTCGACTAAATCCGTTTAGGCAAAATTGTTTGCCACTTCCCCGCTTCGGGGCGTACAAACGGGGATCGACCTGTATGTATTGAAGGGTATATTTGGCATTTCGAAAATCAATATCGGATGAATGAGAAATTACGAAAAAGGACGAAAATCAGGTCAAAATGTTTGACCGTGCGACCGCACGGTTGGTAAACCGTGCGACCACACGTCAATTTCATTTTCGGGTTTTTAAGTTTAACCGTGCGGCCGCACGGTTGTCCGGCCAAATGACACATTTTCATAAAGGTGCATTGTTTGGAAATGGTGCATGGTTTGTGCCTCAACCACTTCGTCCACACCCTTTCATGATCTATAAATAGGACCCTTTGGGTGTCCTATTCCTCACATTTTTGATATGCAAAAACACATCTCATCCTCACTTGTTTCCTAAATCAAAATCATTTCATTTATTTTGATTTTCCTTCATTGCATCATTTGGAGTACATAAGCCTATTTTGGTTCGTTGTACTTGTGTTTTGAAGTGCTACAAACACAAGTGAAGCCGTTGTATCTTGGGAGTCGATTGCCGTTATCCGTATGCACCGTTGCGGGGCAAATTCGACTTAAGGACAAAGAGTCCAACTCTTACCTCGGCTTTGTCCCTTCTTCTCTTATTCTTTTTTGTTTGTGTTTTTCTTTGCCGTTACTCTGTCCAATATTCGGCAAGGATTTACAAAACCATCATTATATTTATTTGGCGTCACTATTCACAAAATCCACCCAACAAAAAATGGTGTCGAGTTTGTTAACTATAAACTAATGTTGAATTTTCAAATATTATACATTTTATTATTATACCAATGACTTTTCCAAATTCTCAAGTATCTATCACGGATCTATTGAGTTGGAAAATAATAACTTTTTTTAGTGTTTGGTGAAAGTTTTGTTCTAGCAGACAGAGGCAACAACACGTAAAAAAAAAAAAAAAAAAATATTGAAAACTTCGGTTACGTTACGTAACGTGGATCCGGTCCATAAGTTTTATAACTTTTATCTAGGGTATTTAAGTCATTGTACACACTCCCCATATATCCATACAAACAAGTTTGTTACGATTCAGGAATATTCAAAAGTGGGACCCAGTGGAGGAGGGAGGTGGAGCCTGTGAGTCGTAGACTCGTAGTTTCCCGGCTCCACTGAATTCTGATTTTTTGATGCAGCATTTTTTACAAACTTGTTTAAAAAACATATTTTTAGTTTTTTAAATTATTTTTTAATCCGACATATTTTCTTTCTTTAATTTTGAATCACACATCTTACCTAGAAAATTAAAATAACACACATTATAAATCAAATTTCATTTATTTTCAGCTGCCAAACAGAGCCTACAGAACACAATTCCTCAAACTATTTTTTAAATATACATATTTTCTTTATTCATTTTTTAATCGCATATTTTACCTTGAAAATATAAAAAAAGTTTTTAAACAAATTTTTCAAAATTTCGACTCATCATGAAGCCGCTTTCAGTAGAGTAGAGCTATCTTATTCAAAAGGGAATTCGTAGATGGAGACTTGAGAGATATTTACGAATAATAATTATAAATATGTAAATAAACATATAAATAAGGAAGATGTAATTCATAATTTATAATGTATTCACTGATGAATTCGATCTAAACTAAAGAAACTTGAACGCGTAGAAAGGCAATTAATCAAATAACCTATAAGAGTTAAGCTAGGTTAGGTTTGAGCAGTTGAGTGGATTGCTTTAGATATGAAATGTTATCGAGCTGTTATATAAACGATTTGATTTGAAATGCAAGATCTAACCTGCATTCAATTTAGCCCCTATTTGATATTTATTTTAAAGAGTTTTTTTTTTTCATAAAATAATTTTTTAATAGTGATTTTTTAAAAAAACGTGTTGTTAAAAAGTAGGGAATTTTTTATTGATTTATGTGTAATATTTGATAAATGAGATTGAAAATAAGAGAGGAAAAATGTATTTTATTTGTAATGGGGTACGAAAAAATCATAGAAAGATTGAAATTATAGATTTGTGATTGCCTATTGAAACTATTGCATTTGTTTGGTAAATCATTTATAGACGATTTGGTGGGTAATGGGTGTTTTGGTCCCAATCAATCCTCAGTGGCGGTAATGATAAATCACGTCGGATTAATCATGCTCGCGAGTTTTTGACCCATGATCGAAGAGATAATATTGCCCAATTTTCACAAGTGATGTAATCCATTTACAAGACGAGTTAAGGGATTTACTGTCCACTTTAATGTTTTAATTGGATCTTGACCCTTTTGTTCGATAGGTAGGCTTCGGAGACGACACAACTTCGTTAGGTTCCCTACTTAATCTAATTAAGTGCTAAACCTATAAATCCCTCACCTCTCACTCTCGATTAAGATAGAACACTTGACATCTCCTCCTTTTCTTTGTGAAAAACGGCTACCCTCCACCCTCTCTATTCCTCTCTTTACGTGATTAGAAATCTGCCTTCCTTGGTGGCTTTGTAAACAGCCAACCTTGCTACTTCCTGGGATTTGGGCCTCTTTTGTGATTTGGACCTTTTGCTGGCTACTGTTTTTTGATCCTGCTGGTTCCGTTTGTGTAGCCCCTATTTCGGTTGTCCCTTCCTCTTGTGGGGCTAGACCTTTGAGCTTTCTAGTGGCTCCTCTTGATCGTATCTTCCTGCTTGGCTATTGGTTGTGCACCCCTTGTTCAGTCTCCTTCGTGTGGTTAAAGGTAGTGTTGGTTTGGGTCGCCTGGGAGTGTTCTCTAGTTTGGATTGGGATGTTACCCTTGTGACGTATTGGGCAGAAATCTGATCCCTCATTTTACACCTTTTCAGCAAGCTATATTTTGCAATAAAGGAGTTTTGAATTACTTCAATATATTGCTGTTTATTGATTCAATTACTTGCCATCTATATTGTTTATTCGTTGTTTACCTCGCGTTTACTTTGTGTTCTGTGAGGTTAATTCATCACACGGTTGTTTATAAATATTACTTATAAATAGCGACGTGACAACATTTTGTTGATCCATTTTTTTGAAAAGTCAGAAATGGTAGGCGAGAATTTTTTACTAGCCGAAATTGTCGACTTTTCAAAAAAATTGTCCAATAATATATTATCACGTAGACAAAATTTATTTATATAAAAAAAAAAAATAATAACTTACCAACCAAGAGGCTATAAGTAGTGTTTAATATGTCCATTTGTCATGGAACTTGAAAAACCTTTTCCAATTTTTCACATTTTATTGTTGTTAGATACACTAATTTTGTCTTGGAAAATCATTTCTTACTTTTATACTTTGCCTTATTTTGGTGGAAAACAAATTCTCAAGACTTAGGTGATAAATGGTTTCCTACTTTCCATGGCAAACATTAAATGTCATGTTAGATCATTTTTTGTTGTTAAATGATTTTTTTCTCAAAAATTAACATTATTATTATCAAATACAAATGTGTTAAAAAAGTAATAAAAAATAATTTGATTAAATAGTTAAATTTTGCTTTATTTGTTATGGAAAATAATATTAATCAAACAATAAAACTTGAAAAATTAACTACTTTTTTCACCTACAAAATTAAACCAATCAAATACATTAAACATCAAATTCCCAGAAAATCAATTCTTAGGAATTCAATTTCATAAAATTCGTTTTCTTTCCATCCAAATTCCACTCTGGTTATCAAACGGACCCTAAGAGCATTTCTAACGAGTGTGTGAATAGTGGAGGTCAATTGGTATAACTCCTTTGCATAATATATAATCCCTCTCCCCACCCATTGAAAAACATGAAAAAAAAAATTAAAAAAACATTGATTTTATCAAGACACTTTTGCTCTATGTTTTATCTATATTTTATTGTGTCTTGTCTTATTTTGTTTTGTTTTTGTTTTGTTTTGGTGATTGTTCATACATAAGTTCGGTTCGCCGGAGTGGTAACTTTGTGCTGGATTAACTACTCAATCTCCGTTGTATCCTGTTAGACAGACGCTCAGAAAAACTTCAAGCACAGATTGTGAGGGGGTGAATCCGTTTTAAGGAAACTGTGCTCGCACAGGTCTCAGTTCCAGTTTCTGCTCGAATTTACAGTTTTTTGTTTTTTATCAATATTTATATTATTATGTTCTAATTTATCGTTTAAATCAAACTAAACTGCTAAATATTTTAATTAAAAAATTAATTTTTAGTCATTTAAATTTATAGTATACCCCCCTAAAAAACTCAAATTTATCTAAGGGAAAATTACATTGTACACTACAAAAACAACACTAAACTGATATATACTGTTCGAAAAATAAAAATTGAAAATTACTGTATTTCTTTCCTGCTGGTCTTCTTCCTGCGACCGATGAGAATCGAGAAAGTCAAACCTCGATGCGCAAGCCTGTGAGACCCATGACGAGATCCGATGCCAAGGAGGTTCAAGATTCGAGGCTAAACAAGTAATTAAAGTCAAGAAAAGCAAGATAAGAATCAAGTTGGAGCCAAAAAGAAGAAGAAATTGGACTCAGCTAATTTCGGTCGACCGAAAGTCTGCAGAGATTTTTGAAGGCAGCCTCAGTCGCGTTCGGCTGAGGCTTGGTAGACCGAAAGTCCCATTTCGGTCAACCATGTGATCGACCGAAAATGGTTCGGTCGACCGTGTCGGTCGACCGAAACACCCCGTTTCACAAAAACGGGGTTTTGTTGTAATTTCCGAAATTTGCACCTTTTACCCAATTTTGTACCTTTTATACACATTTTCTTGTCATTTGGAAGATAACTTTGGATGCTCAATGTGAAATGCTCTCTTGAGAGGCCCTTCTTGAGGTAAGGTTAAACCTCTTTGATCTTATATTTTCTTGGAAGTTAATCAACTTTACTCGAGTATTATTATTCTTGTGTTGTTGTTTATTTTCCGCCACCTTAGAATTTGTTTGATTGATACCCATTGGGCTAGGGTTAGTTTAATCCTTGAATTTTGGGTGAATTTAAACTTGGGTTAAGGTGTTTATCCTTTATTTTTACCACTTTAGCTTTCTTGGGTTTTGTATTAAATTGTTGTGGGAATTTTCGGTCCATATACCGAAGGGGTTCGCATCATTTGATATCAGAGCTTGGCTCTAATTTGGTAAACACATCCTTTACATTATTGTTGTTGTTATTCAAAAAAAAAAAAAAAAAAAATTGGGGAAAATTTATATGCCTATGTGTATTGTTGATTCCATGTATTGGGTATATTGATTGTGAGTTTGTTGGGGGAATTCCATATTCATTCACTACAAAATCTACACTTTCCAAATTGTGTTTTCAAAGTATTTGATAAATTGTCCCAATGAAAAATACTCCATTAATGCTTTGTTATTCAATGCCCATATATTGCTAATTACTTGGGGCTATCCAATTCTCATCATTGAGATTGTGTTATCAACATTTTATTCCATATATCACTTGCTTCATCCAATGGATAATTGTTGATCATTCACTTCTTGCCACAATTGTGTTGTTAGGGATTTTCATATATCCACATTATCCACATTCAAAGTCATTCAAAGATTGAGTACAAGGTGTTTAATAAATTACCTCATTCAAAATTTACACTATTTGTGCTTATTGTTCTACATCTATGCATTGTCTATTATTTGTGGTTTGTCAATCCCATTGCTAAATTGTGTTCCTAGCATCTTATCCCACATAAATATTGTTCCTTTTGAGTTTAGCAAGCACATAAACTCTACTTGCTATTTGTATCTACTTGTTATAAATTTCTTCTTCCTTTGTTTGTGATTTCCTTGACTTCACAAGAATTATACTTTGTGGTTTAGTTGATTACCTTCCTTGGAAAACTTGAGAAATGAGATTTTGAGTGGAAAAAGGCAAGAGTTGTGAGCTCATTAGAGGGTAAAATCCTAAGTTGAGTGAAACACGAGTGAAAATTATTCTTGTGAGAACACTTTCACACTTGCACACCATGTCAAATTCCAATGCTCAAACTCAAGATTTGAAGTACTTGTTACAAAATATTTCAACCACCATGGCTAGACAAATGGAGAAGATTGGGGGTGAGTTGGAAAATTTAGGAACAAGAGGGGAGAGTACATCAACTAGTATGGGTGAAGAAAATAGGGATGGTAGGAGAAGGTTGAGGGATAAATTTGGGAACATTGTGTATATGGATGGAAGTAGAAAACCAAATGGGAAGTTGAATAGGAAAATTAGAATGAATGTTTGGGAAGATGAAGGGGATGGTGAACAAAATGGGAGTATGAATAGGAAAAGAAGAGAGTGGTTAGATGATAGGAGAAATGGAGTTGATGAAAATATTGATAGTTCGAGATTGCAAAATTCATCACTCCATGGAATGGGTAAAAGATGAGAAGTGGAAGAAGGTTGGAGAATGGGTAGAAGAAGAAGAGAATGGGTAGATAGGAGTGAAGATGGGATGGATGAGAAGGTTGATATTGAGAAAATGAAGACTTCATCATTCATAGGAGGGAAGGTAGTGAAAGTAGAGAAGTAGTGGAGGAGATAAATGCTAGGCCACCACAATCTATGGCCCATACTAATGAGGTGGAGGAACATGAGAAGGATAATTCCTACACTAGGTGCCTAGTGAGTGATAAACCATGTAGTCTCATGATAGATGGGGAGATTGGCACTAATTTGGTGAGTGCTAGTAGGGTGGAGAAATTGGGGTTACTGGTTAAGAAGCATCCTAATCCCTATGTATTGCAAATGTTGGGTGATGATGGGGGAGTGAGAGTGAGTGAACAAGTTCTTCTTGCCTTCAACATTGGATCCTATTGTGACCAAGTGATATGTGATGTAGTTCCCATGCACACTACACACATAATTTTGGGGCGACCTTGGCAAAGTGATAGGAGTGTGACAATGACAAGAGGAAGAACCGGTGTAGCTTCCAAATGAATGGAAAAAAAGGTTGTGATCCTATCTTTGAGTCCGGAAGAAGTATGCAAAGACCAAATGAAGCTCAAGAAGGAATTTGAGGAAGAAAATGAGAAAAAGAAAGAAAAAGAAAATGAAGAAGAAGAGAAGAAGAAGAAAGAAAACAAAAATGAGAGCATGAGAGCTGGGGCCACGTCTCTAGAAAAAGGAGAGGCGATGAGGGTTGGAGCCACGACTCCAGAAAAAGGAGAGGTAAGAGAATAACCGAGAGTTGGGGTTCCTACCTCAGAAAAATGTGAGGAAGTGATGAGTGCCACCAAGAAAATTGAGAGAAAAGATCACCCAAAAATGTTCTTTACTCTTGAGTATTCTAACACTTCCCTCCATAGTTTGGTTATTTCTTTGTTGCAGGAAATTGTGAGACCAACTTATCAAAGCAACAAAGAACTCCAAAAGTATGCCTTATGGAAGAAATTCTTGGAAACATTTTTCTACAACGACAAGTACAACCGAGGTAAACAAAATGAAATAACCAACGTTGCATCAAGGAGGTATGCTCCTAACAATTCTTTAAATGTAAGGTTATTGTGTTTTGAATACATTAGAGGGTTGTATGATCTTGTTATAGATTTGTTAAGTGTGTTGTTGACTTGTGAAAATGTAACATGTGGTAGGGATCATTGTCATGATGAGTGCTTAATTTGTAAATGCAACTTTTTGCATGTGCCCAATTGCATAAGTACCAAATCCTTGTGTGAAAATGTTGCATTTAGTACATTTCATGGGCATGTTGAATCCTTATTTTGTGAAAATATGCTTGACGTGCATATTTACTCTCTAAAGAAATTGCTAGCTAGGGGAGTCCATGGGAGAAATTTATTGAGATGTCTTGGTGATAATAGGACTTCACTTCTAACATTTCTTGATGTCCCCTCATTTTATTTTGAACATGTTAAGGGCATGCATGTTAATAATCCAAATTTGTTAAACATTTACGAATCATGTTGTGAGCGATATCTTGATGAATTCTATGGGCATGATAATTATTTGTTTTGGAAAATTGGATTGTTTCTTTTTAAATGTGCCATGTGCAAATTGCTAATGGGAGAGACACATGATAGTTGTTTGATGGGGTGATTTAAAATCATCGGGGTCTTAGGGGTATTATGTGATCAATTTTATTGGCCTAATTTGAAGATTGGTGTTGAGCATGTTTGCACTTGTTGTAAATACCTAACTTGCAAAATGGCTAAACTTAAGTTTAAGTTTTTGCCCCAAGAATTTCATACATATTTGCCCATCATGAGTAAACCTTGGGTTACTAATTATATGAATTTTATAGTAGGTTTACTTGGAACAAAGAAAGAAAATGATGCTATTATTGTGATTGTTGGTAGGAGTATTAAAATGTCACATTTGATTGCATACCATGAAACCAACGAGGTCATTAACATCGCTAATCTTTTCTTTCGGGAAGTCTTGCATTTGCACGAAGTTGGTGCTAATTTTGTGGTTGTTAAATTTGTTTGCAATTTAATTGCTCATCATATTAGCAAGTTTTCTCCACTTAAAATTGCTTGTGACTTTAACCTATTAACTCTGTTGAACTTTATGCATATGTTTATTGAAGAAAGAGTTGGTTTAGGTGGCCACGAGAATGCACCTTTGGTTAAGCCCCTTTGCAGGAGGCTCGAGTTTCCATTTGAGGAAATTGGTATACAATGTATTTTCAATGCCAACCATGGTAGGAAGCATATTCCATTTGACCCGGGCGTCCGGATGTATTCCCATTCGTGGAAGGAGCGATCCCCCGATCAAATAAAATCCAAATTGCTACCTTGCAGTGTTGGCACATCTCAAGTTTTTGGCAACGCCTACAAATTGATTTTGCACGGTGAGTATGAAATTTCAGTTACATTTATTGTGTCTGAATTTTCTATTTTTATTGTAGGTGTCGATTTGTGGTCGAATCTCTTTCGAGATGGAGGAGATGATGAGAATCGCGAAGGTCCAACTTCATCGCATGAACCTGTGATCCACAATGTTGCAAGATCAAAGTTCAAGGACTCACGACAGTGCACTCAAGCAAGATTCGAGGTCGAATCCTTTTCAAGAGGGAGGGGATGATGAGAATCGAGAAAGTCAAACCTCGATGCGCAAGCCTGTGGGACCCATGACGAGATCCGATGCCAAGGAGGTTCAAGATTCGAGGCTAAACAAGTAATTAAAGTCAAGAAAAGCAAGCTAAGAACCAAGTTGGAGCCAAAAAGAAGAAGAAATTGGACTCAGCCAATTTCGGTCGACCGAAAGTCATTCCGGTCGACCGAAAGTCTGCAGAGATTTTTGAAGGCAGCCTCAGTCGCGTTCGGCTGAGGCTTGGTCGACCGAAAGTCCCATTTCGATCGACCATGTGATCGACCGAAAATGGTTCGGTCGACCGTGTCGGTCGACCGAAACACCCCGTTTCACAAAAACGGGGTTTTTGTTGCAATTTCCACAAAAACGGGGTTTTGTTGTAATTTCTGAAATTTGCACATTTTACCCAATTTTGTACCTTTTATACACATTTTCTTGTCATTTGGAAGATAACTTTGGATGTTCAATGTGAAATGCTCTCTTGAGAGGCCCTTCTTGAGGTTAGGTTAAACCTCTTTGATCTTGTATTTTCTTGAAAGTTAATCAACTTTGCTCGAGTATTGTTATTCTTGTGTTGTTGTTTACTTTCCGCCATCTTGGAATTTGTTTGATTGATACCCATTGGGCTAGGGTTAGTTTAATCCTTGAATTTTGGGTGGATTTAAACTTGGGTTAAGGTGTTTATCATTTATTTTTACCACTTTAGCTTTCTTGGGTTTTGTATTAAATTGTTGTGGGAATTTTCGGTCCATATACCGAAGGGATTCGCATCAGCGACGCTCCCTCCTCCTTGGTGGCGCTATCTTCTTCTTCCCGCTGTCACTGGTCTTCTTCCCGGCGATGATCTTCTTCCGGCGGCGCTGTCTTCTTCTTCTCGCTGGCACTGTATTCTTCCCGTCGATGATCTTCTTCTCCTTGACGTTGCTACTTCCACCTTCACTATTCCCCACTTCTTCTTCACTGTTGGTTGTGGAGGTTGACAGTAGGTTTGTAGTGTAGGTTGTGGTGTGGTGGTCTTGGTCAGGTGGAGGTGATGGTGTTGAGAAGGCGACAATGATGGTGGTGTTGAGAAGGTGGCGATCGTGGTAGTTGTGGTGGTGGTCGGTGGTTGTGGACTGTAAATTTTCAATATTGCACAAAAATTGTTTGATTTTATGTCTGAATCAAAGTATCATACAAAAAGTGTAAAGTTTCAAGTTATGACACTACAATTTCGTCCAAAGTATCATAAATATTTGATAAAGTTTTAGGTTATAATACCAAAAATTTGAAGTATCATGTTGTGACACTTTAAAAGTATCATAAGACTTTTTCAAAGTATCATAATATGATATTTAGATAAAACAGTATATTTTCTTAAAAAAAAAAGAAGTATTTTTCATTGATTATTTAAAATGAAGTAAGTTTCAATTATGATACTAAAATTTGGGTATTTTTGCAAACGAATTAAAGTTCTTGTTCAATGTCCAACCACAAAATCCTATTAACCTATAACCCACAACACCCTTAAACCACATACTCCAACCCCTAAAAGTCCACTAACCTATAACCCAAACCACTATAAAATCACATATTCCAATTTCCAACCCTAAAAGTCCATTTAACTGAGATTCAAAAACCAAACCATAAGTTCCCACTTTTCTAATTCAACCAGTCATTTTCTATTTTCATTTGTCTTACTTCCTTCCAATTTTCAAGTTCCACTCCACTAATCTCAATTAGATTCTAAGAACAATCGATAGGGGCGATACGCGTACTTCTAATTTCTGCATGCATTTGATTTTATTTTGGAGAGTTAGAGGAGATTTTTTGATCAGTATCAGAATGTTCGAATTAGAGTAATAATTTAAATATCTTAAATTTCTTTGCAAGAAATATTATTCGATTATTTTATTTTAATTTTCAAAATTTCTTCATTGCTGAAACCTAGAATCTGGACAACAATGCTAAGGCCAAGAAGAAGAGAGCTAAGGCAAAATGTAATTATTGTGGAAAATTGTATAAGCATCATACTAAAAATGCAGGACTAATACTTTATGGAATTATATCACACGTTTATGCAAGAAGTATTCATATATGATTTCAGACAAGAAGTAAAAAAGAATGATTAGCTATGGTGTGTGTCTAAGACTAGTGATTTCTAAGGATTTTGGGGGCTGTCAACAATCTGTCAAGTTTGTTCAGAAAAAAGTTAGGGAACAAATATAATACAATTACAATTGTTTTCTTCGCCTTTGTTTTTATGTTTAATTAGAAAAAAATATGAATGAATTTAACATCTAACATTATTAATTCTTCTATTAGCTTATATATTAACCTATTTTATCTTTATATATTAAAAAATACGAATTAATTTAACATCTGAATTTTTTTATATTATGTTTATAGATAAAAATCGTGAATTAAAATTGAATTAAACCGTGAAAAATGGTTTAGTTTGATTTGAAAAATATCAAACCGTTTGAAATGATTTGGTTTGAAAATATGTCAAAAATCGTTCAAATCGGACTGCGTTCACCCCTAGTAGATTGTCTCGAAGTCCTCATCCTTCGAACCTAGCATCTCGAGTCTCATGTTAACTTGTGAAACTTAATTATTATCTATAAACGGAGTTCATAAGCAAAATTTTTGGTTTATTTAGGAATTTCACATTTATAATTTCGATTTTTCAGTAATTTTGTTATAAATAAAAACCGTCATGAGACTTTATTTCATTGTCGTAAAAATGTGAGACATTATATAGAAAATAAGGTGTGTTTTCTCTTGTAAATTCATTTTCATCATAGTGAAAATTATTTCAGTGGTGAACAAGGATATAATCTCACATTCAGGTGACATCTATAAATTTTGTGCATTTTTCTGTGACATTTTTTATTATTGCAAGATTATTGCCCTTGGTTGTATAGAATTTAGGTTTCTAAATCTCACATTTTAGAGAAAAATGTGACACGAGGATAAAAATGTAAACAAAGGGGGTAAAATAATCAATTTATGTAATAGAAATTATATGTTGCCCATAGTGGGCAAGTGTCTCCCCCTATTGGAGTGTGTCGGGGCCCCACCTGACAGCCACTCTACACTCGCCACATGGCGGGTGAGAAGTTTTATGGTGCCCCCTAAAAGTCTGATTTATGTAATTGTTATGTTTTTTTCTTGATTTTTCAATTCTATCCCGGATCCCCAATTATGGTCGGGGTAATTTTTTTTTTAATGATCTAAAAATGCAAGAAAATTGAACTTGACTCACTTAAAAAAGTAGAAGTATTTCAAAAATAATGTTCGCCTCTTTTAGCATAATTTCTAAACATGACACCATGTTTTATTTGCATCAAAGGTCCGCATTCCGCAACATTTGTGTTAGGTAACTTGTTTATAAATAGCATCCATTTAGTAACTTGTTTCTAAAATACAATTTATCAAATCACTTTTTAACTATACATATTTTTTCAAGCCAATTTTACCATGTATTTTAGTTCGGAAATATTGCATTATTTGTTTATAAACAAAAAACTTTTACCAAACAGGGTATAAACATCACATTTCTAATTTCCCCAAACCATTTTCCAACCGTACACATTTTTTCAAAATCACTTTTCAACCACACATTTTATCTAAAAAAATTCAAATTCATTATTTATAAACAAAATCAGAATGCAACATTCTTTTCATTGAATTCTTATGATTGAGCTCCAATTTATGAGCACGTCTATCTCTAATGATAACTTTCATCAAAAAAACTTGTTACCATGTTTTAAAATTAGGAACATATATATACAGTAATAATTTTGTATTTGTTATTTTTAGTAGTGTGCAAATAAGTTTGTTTTATACCCTCTTAACATGATTTTTGTAAGAAAATCGTCATCATGAAAAGAAGATGTTGGGATAAAAATGTTACACGAGGAAATTTCACTACGAGAATTCGGCCCTACAGAGACGAAAAAAATCGTCTCTATTGTTTATTAGAGACGACAAAGTCGTCTCAATTAGTCGTCTAGTAGGCCCGTAGCTGAAGATAAATAGAGACGATTATGTCGTCTATGTTTTCTCCGGAGTAATTGCGACGATCTTTAGAAACGACATAGTCGTCTCTATTTGTGAAAATATTTAATTAATTATTTATTTATTTATTTTGATTCGATTCAATCCCTTTTTAACCCGATCCAAATCTCGATCCGAACCGTCGACCCCCGAATTTTCTTCAATTCATATGATAATTGTGCATGGTTAGGATTCGAACTCGGGACCTAAGTGTTGAGTAGTGATATCCCAACCACTAAGGCAATTGAATGCAACCAATAGAGTCGACTCCATGGAGTCGTCTTTACTGGTTGCCAACTAATAGAGACAACTTAAAAAGTCGTCCCTAAAGGTCGACCAATAGAGACGTTTTTGTTGATCGACCAATAGAGACGACTTTTGGTGTCGTCTCTAATTTTTTTTCTTTTTTGCTCCTTTTTCTTGTAGTGTTTGTGTAACAACGAATAAATATTAAAAACGTCTCATGCAATTAAAATACATTGCACTTATTAAAAATATGTTGTGAATATTTATAAGGGTGTCCTTATTTGAAATCTTAATGAATTTTTAAAAAATATAAATATAAATAAGCATGTGTTCTGTAAATGTGTTATAACATATATTTATAAACACTACAATTTTTAATATCACTTCTTAATCACACACATTTTTTGAAATCACTTTTTAATCACTCATTCTACCTAGAAGACAGAAAAATTCAAAAAATAACGGCGGCTCATAGTTGCCGTCATTGGAATACCATATTACGTGATTATGGCATATAATTGGTTCATGAAATATATTGTACAATTCATGAGAATGTACATTGTGTTGACTTAAAAGAAGCCAATCATAAATTGTAAAGAAAGAGATAATGAGTATATTAAGAGAGAATGTTATTGACAATAGTATAATTGTCCTAAGGTGTATCATATTATACTTTGCATCTAGATATATACACCTCTTGATGCTCCTAACAGTTATTAAAGGTAGTCGATGATGGGGTGTGGCGGTCTGGCGCCGATATATGAGCGGTGTCGGGAGGCCTCTTGATGGCCTTGAGATTGCGGATCTACATGTTGAGCGTTGTATACGGCCTAATTGATACAATGTAATTTTCAATGCAGTATCTTGAGTCTTAGTGGATAACGATGGATATAAACTGTGGAATCTTAAGTCTCGATAGACGATGATGGAGCCACGAGCACTAGAAGGTGCGCACATTATCGACCATATTGTTATTTGAGCTTGTATGGTACAACGTAATGAAATTCGAGCCTAAAATAGAAAATGTGGATAAACTGAGATAACAAGAAAGACACTTAGTCTACCAATGAGATTATTGTGAGAAAGTGAATCAAAACTCATGCGGATGACCATGCATACTTGTTGAGCATTAGCTCATATAGTTTTGCATTATAGTTATTACAATGCATGTACTAGGGGTTTGTGTCGTTCTCAAATGATGAGACAATTGTGTAATGGGTACCTAACCATGGTTTGTGGGTCTGCCTCAGAGAAACTCGAAAATTGTCCAACAACTTTTACGTAGTTTTATTTTATAATTAAATATTTTTTGAATAGCAAATTCGCAACTATCTTTCGCTCTTCGCTATCTATTATCTATTTAAAATGAATTTTTTATATTAAATTCAAACTATATTATTTTTATATTATCGTCAGTATATTTTGTTTTCTTCTAAATGAAATTATAAATGAAATTTCAAATATAAATATCTATTTTTAATACAATCAAATAATATTGAAAAATAAAGTGAAAATCATTTTTAGATCGGGCGGACAATAGTATTATTTTATTCTTTTTAAAATAAAATTCGGTGGTAAAATAAATAAATCCATAAAAAATGTATATAAATATGAGATATCGTAAGACTTGTCCAGCCTCCACATTTTTTTTTTTGGGGATAATCTTAGCGCTCTTCACATGACGGTTAATCCGATGTTTCATTCCCGCTCCAAGCATGTCCCCTTGGATTATCATTCATTTGTTAATTTCCATCAATTGATTGCTCGGTTTATTCCATCCGCTTTTCAACCAGTGGATATTTTCACGAAGCCTCTAAACAAAGCTTTGTTTCACCTTTTTGACTCCAATCTGCGTGTACATTCTTCTTCCCACGCCAAAATGAAGGGGGTTGTTAAGCATATGCACATCTCACCTCCAGATACTTTGCGATCCACATATGATGGAGGATAGCCCTAAAAATCTGCAAAATCTACCACAACTCTTGTTACAACAAATTGTTTAGTCAACAATCATTTCACTCGTCAAAGCTACTACTCAATTTGTTGTGATATTCAGGGACGGATTCAGGAAGTCGATCCAGTACGAGCGGACACTACACATTAAGGGAAAAATTTTTTTAACACAAAAATTACAAGATAAAATGAAAAAACTTGGCGGATCCAGCACGAATGGTCGAACGCCCTCGTTGTTAATTGGATCCGCCCCCGGTGATATTCCTATATTTTTTCATGATAGTTATAATTTTGTTTGTTAAGAAAAACTGATGCTTTATGTAAATAGCATTGCAATTATCAAGAGATTTCTGCTTGAAATCTTTTCATTCTTCTTCAAACATAACTGCGCAAGAAATAGAACACCTATATGTCCTCCTTGGCTTTGACAATAGCAAGACTACTTGTGGAAGATCAAATGCCATAAAATTGAAAAGTCGAAAGTGTTACATAATATTAGCAGATTGAGAACTAAAATAAATACTTTCTGTTATGGTATTTTTGATAGCCTGTGACGTACCCCATAATACACGAATTGATCCCATTTGAAGGGGAATTTTTTTCTCAGCGGGGCTGACCGCATCCCCATGGAGGGTTCAATCCCTGTGGACGCGCTCAACTCGCTAGGATAAAAATTCCTTTCAAAGGAGAACAATTCGTGTGTTACGAGATACACCACATGATCAAAAATACCGTAACCCTTTCTATACAAATTTGCCATTCGAACCTTGTCCAGGGACATCCAAAAATAAATAAATAAATCTTGTCACTCTCAATATATCAACATTTCTACCTACAATGTAATGTAACACGCCTAAAAAGGCACTTGAAGAACTGTGAAGTGTCCTAAAATCTAGTGTCACCTGTCTTCCCATTACTTGATAATTCTGAAATTAGTATTGGCTAAAATCATTCCACTTCAAATAAACAAAGGCTAAAACCACAATAGCACCTCCACATAGCTTCAACCACCGCACTAAATTCTATTGAAAGTCCTCCAATTTCTGCCTTTCACACTTGCACCATGGCCCTATAAATCTTTGTATAAATACACACAGAAACTCGAATGTCTCAAGTAGTAAACAAAGCATCCCATCTTAAGTTTCTTGCTAAAAAAAATGGCATCCCAACTGAAGTTTACAATTCCATTTGTTAGTTTATTCCTCGTGTATTTGTTGGGGTGGGCAAATGCGGCTGGAGAATGTAGTCGCACGCCGATAAACGCAGCTGCCGCTAGCCTGAGCCCATGCCTTGGTGCAGCTTCTAATGTTAGGGCTAGAGTGTCTCCAGCATGTTGCACCAAAGTTAATGCATTGATAAAGAGTGCTCCTAGGTGCCTTTGCACCGTCCTCCTATCGCCTCTTGCGAAGAAAGCCGGTATCAAACCAGGTATAGCCATCACTGTTCCGAAAAGATGCAATATCAGAAGTCGACCCGCTGGGAAGAAATGTGGTCGTAAGTAATCAATCTTTTATAATTTAACGTATCAAATATATCGATTCACCTTGTCACAGTTGATCAAAGATTGTTATTTCCACAACTGAGGTCAATAATTCAAAAATTGGTACATCCCTCCCCTTACTTCCCATAAAGAACATACCAAATATGTCCTCAACGAAATAAAATCTTTCCAGGTAAGAGAATAATTAATTTAGTGATGAGTTGTTGTGGGACTAAATATTTGTACTACATGCATTGCAGGTTATACCGTGCCATAAATTTGAGGCTTAAATGGACTTGGGAGATGATAGTTTTGTTGCCAGCATTAAAATAACGGTTTCGTGTGTAGGAGGGTCCCATGCTTTTATTGTGACCTCAAATTAAATAAACTACATTTTCATCTTTTGCAATGTACTCATGTTTTATGAATAAATTATTATCCGTAATATCGATTTTAATAAATATTAGTAAAATTTTAGTGTTTATACATAATCAAGACATATACATGCATAAAAAGGACTTCTCTATTACAATAATTATTAGAATTTAAAAAATAACATAAATTATTAAAATTATTAAAAAATTATTTGAATAGTAAACGTCAATTTATTTATTTAAATAATAAATTATTAGTGATTTCAATAATTTTTATGAATTATTAATAATTTCATTGAAAATGTAAATTTAGTAGTTTTTTAATGGTATATCACATTTTATGTAATATTATATGCACGAATATTGATTCATGTGAAATGTATTAGCATATTTCTCATAACGTATACATTTGCCTATTGTATTTAACGTACTTTTTATTTTTCATTCAAAAACATCAATCGCAATACTTAAAAAAGAAATAGTCAAAATATTTAAATTTAACCAATAAAACTTTATTTGCAAAAATAAGTAGGCAAAATAATAATTTTAAAAATCTCGTGATTATCATGATACGATAATCGAGTAAAGTTGGAGATTACGAAATTAAACTGAGACATGGACATCTTGTCTTCAAAACTAGAAAGACTTGAACATCTTGCTCCATATAGGCATAATAACTCATATTCAGCACAAATGGCAAACAATAGCTGTCAGCGATCACTACAACAAAGTTTATTTTTTACGGCGTGCAATGCATGCCGTAAAAAGTCATGACGTAATTAACATTTCACGACATGACGTAAAAGGCATATTTTATTGCGTACGATATGCACGTCATAATAGATAAGCCGACGGCGTGCGATTTACACGCCGTCATAGATACGATTTCATAACATGCACCGCGCGCCGTAAAAAGTAGACGCTTTTAGGCAGTGATGTGCACACCGTATTAAACATTGTTTATGGCGTTCAAACGCCCGCCGTAAGTGTAAATTTCATTTTTTTAATAATTATTTATTTCATTACAATCAGACCTATAACAATTACAAAGCCAATCAAAATTATAATAATTTCGAAATCATACAGAACGCAACAAAAATGTAATATTAATCCATATTTAAAGTTTTACATGGATTCGATAGCAACATATCAAAGTATAGAATCTGCTTAAAAAAATGATTAAAATGTTTCAAAATATTTAATCCATATCGGGGTTTTTACTTCCTAGATTTATAATCCAGTTATTCCCAAAATAATCAACTCAGGGGCACATCACAAAAATAACAAGATGCAAATAATAAATCAGAAAAGATAGTCTTAAGTCTTTAAACATGCACCTATCCACAAAACTCATCCTCCCTATTAAAAATCCTTCCAGGATCTTTAGACTCTCACACTCAAATTCTCCACTCAATCCAGATGAATTACCCCCTTCACCCAGAGTTTAAAATCAAACAAGAAAAATTACACCACATTCCTTATAGGAAGCTTTGAATATTAAAAGGACATGAGTTTCAACAACTCGCTTAATTTTACCACCAAATCTTTTTCTCTATCCACAAAACTCATCCTCTTTTATTGGGGAAGATCACATTTTTAACACACTAGAATCCAAGAATAAGCTTCCAACACAAAAAAAGAAATGAATTTTCAAATATCCTTATCCTTAAATGGCCCTGAACACACAATAGCTATTTACTATAGATATTTCCATTTCCATTTCCATTTTATAATAATAATTATAACGGAATGCAAACGACTGAAAAGGGTCGCACTTCAATATCCATCGTAACTATAAAATACATTTTAGTTGCTTGAAAGCTCAAGAATTTAAGTAGATCAAACAGAGAGCTCAAGATTATTCAAGAACTCCAAAATACCCCTTGCGTTCCTGTCTAGATAAGCAAGAATTTTCAGTTAATTCCATGAAACGAACTAAAAGAACAAAAAACTGAAACATGAAGAAAAACATTCAAGAATTCCAAAATACCCCTTGGCTAATTCTTTATTATGACTGCAGAAAACCAAGCTTCCCAGAATTCAGATCTTTCTAAGAAAAAAATACGAAATCGACGACAGTGCTATTGAGAAGAAGAAGAAATCCACGATTTCTTCCTAGAAGAAGAAGAAATTGTGGATGGTTGAGTTGTGAAATTGGGACTGGGAAGTAGTCGACGGCAGTGCTAAATTCTTTTCAAAAGAGAAGAGAACCGGTTCAAAGAAAGAGAGTCGTGCCCTAATGTAGAATTCCACGGGTTAATTATATTTGGGTAAATAATATGTTTTTCTGTCAATTTTTACGGCTTGCACTTGCACGCTGTATATGCTATGTTTGCCCGTCAGTTTTCACGGCTTGCACTTGCACTTGCACTTGCACTTGCACGCTGTATATGTTCATTTTTTATTTTTTAACAGCGTGCTACTTTTGCACGCTGTGAAATTTCTCTTGTTACGACACACTATTTTTGCATACCGTAAATAATCTAAGTTTACGGCATGTGTTATATGTACTCCGTAAAAAAATGCCGTAAAAAGTCACTTTTGTTGTAGTGGATGTTCAATCAGGCCAAGTCTTGTATCTATGCACTTTTACATAACGACATATCAAGTCAACATATGCTCTTAATTTTCTATTGAAGCAAAATAATATTGTCTGATACCTCTATCAATGTACCTCAATTTCAAGTTCACAGATGAACAAAGAGGTTTACGTTGAAAATTCCTATCCAAACAAAAGTTATGGGCTTGAGAACTAGAGAAAAAGATGAAAATAAAGGTCCTTTGCAAGATTAAATAGGTGAAGTATACCTGGAAGAAGATTGAACTGATGTACAAACAAAAAATATACCTGAAACATTAAGAAGATGACAAGTATGTGATACCCAAAACTTTAGTGATATCATAGTAATGATACTAACATAGTCATAGAGCATGACTTAGTGGTTTGAAATTTTTAAAAAAACTAACCTTTCATAGACATCTTACAGTGGAAGTATGAAATTGAAAATTACTGCATCTATGTAGATTATCATTTATTTCGAACTAGACATACCATTGCAGTTCTTTGACATAGGCTTTAGTTTCAAGATTGTTGAGATTTAACCTCGCCAAACCACAAAGATGAAAAGAGTAAAACACAAATATATCAAAAACAACGAGTATAAACGTAAAGAGTAAGAGAGAAATCGTTGATCCAATAGACTCTGTTTGGTGTGATTAGTATCTCGGTTAATAGCTGTCTCCACGAAGGCAACACCACTAATCGGGTTAGAAATCAAATATGAGACAATCGACTATCATTCCACAACATGCTAAGAACTTCACAAAAAAGAACGAATGGTTGAAGTCGAAAAAGGGGCTGGCCGTTTTTCTTAGTCCACCAAGGAGGGCTTCAATTTGGATCCCAATTCAGAGGCTACTGGTTTCAACGAAAAACACACAAAGGGCAGCCGGTTCTATCTCATTTGGTAAGAGTCTTAAGCTTCAAAAATTAAATCCACAACTCTAAGTTTTGACTCAACTTAAATAGGTAACAACTTAGGTTATGGTAGACAATCTAAAGGGTATATGGGTCGTCTTAAATGATCCCTCCTTGGCTTTGACAATAGCAAGACTATTTTTCGAAGATCAAATGTCATAAAATTGTGTAATTACATAATATTAGTAGACCGACAACCAAAAAAAAAAAAAACAATTTCTATTCCAATTTGCCATTCGAACCTTGTCCAGGGACATCAAGTAATATAATCAACATTTCTACCTACATTGTAATGTTACACGCCTAAAAAGGAACTTGAAGAACTGTTAAAGTGTCCTAAAATCTAGTGTCACCTGTCTTCCCATTATTTGATAATTCTGTAGTATTGGCTAAAATCATTCCACTTCAAATAAATTTAAGGCTAAAACCACTTTAGCATAGCTTCAACCACCGCACTGAATTCTAATGAAACTCCTCCAATTTCTACCTTTCACACTTGCACCATGGCCCTACAAATCTTTGTATAAATACACACACAAACTCGAATGTCTCAAGTAGTAAAGAAAGCAGCCCATCTTATGTGTCTTGCTAAAAAAAAAAAAAATATGGCATCCCAGCTGAAGGTAACAGTTCCATTTGTTAGTTTATTCCTTGTGTATTTGTTGGGGTGGGCAAATGCAGCAGGAGAATGCGGTCGCATGCCGATAAACGCAGCGGCCGCTAGCCTGAGCCCATGCCTTGGTGCAGCTTCTAATGTTAGGGCTAGAGTGTCTCCAGCATGTTGCACCAAAGTTAATGTATTGATAAAGAGTGCTCCTAGGTGCCTTTGCACCGTCCTCCTATCGCCTCTTGCGAAGAAAGCCGGTATCAAACCAGCTATAGCCATCACTGTTCCGAAGAGATGCAATATCAGAGGTCGACCAGCTGGGAAGAAATGTGGTCGTAAGTATTAAATTTTACTTAGTTTAACGTATCAAATAAATCGATTCACCTTGTCACAGTTGATTAAAAGATTGTTATTTCCACAACTGAGTTCAATGGCTCAAAAATTTGTACATCCCTCCCCTTACTTCCAAGTTCCAATAAAGAACATACCAAATATGTCCTCAACATACTTTCCAGGTGAGAGAATAATTAATTTAGTGATTTGTTGTGGTACTAAATATTTGTACTACATGCATTGCAGGTTATACCGTGCCATAAATTCGAGGCTCAAATATGGACTTGGGAGATGATAGTTTGTTGCCAAGCATTAAAATAACGGTTTCGTGTGTAGGAGGGTCCCACGTTGTTATTGTGACCCCAAATTAAATAAACTACATTTTCATTTTGCAATGTAATCATGTTTTATGAATAAATATGTGATAATACTGAGAATTATTATAGATTGGAGAGAAAAAGAGCGGAAAATAGAAAATACAAATTGTGGTGTGTGTGTGTGTGTCTATATATATATATTAACACCCTAATTAAATAATATCCCTCTCGTTTAAAATCTAGTTTAACAAAAAAGAGGCAAATTAAGAAAAATAATAATTAGTATAATTAATTATAAAAAAAGTAGAATAATAAAATATTGTCTCGTTAGAATCTTATTAAAAAAAAAGTCCATCGGACAGAACTAGAGTTGAAGGAAAAAAGATTACATCTATTCCCCTGATTTTGAATCAATGGAAAAAACTTGTAACGAACCATATGTATCTTGTGAGTCAATGTATACTAGTAGATTATGTTATATCTTGCCTTGTTACAAACAATATTATCTAGATAATTGATATTCATCTATCATTGCCTTTTATTTGGTAACACTGTTTGGTTTATAAACATGTTTATTTATGATTTTGAGATAAAAAGTAGTAGTTGAAAATTGGAGAGAGAAAATATCTGTTGTTAAAAAATAGTTTAGAAAATTGTGTAATTTTTAAATGATTTATAAACCAATTTATATTTACCAAACGACAAAAAGATCTTGTACTCTATTTAGAAGCCTCATATACAATTTATAACATATACAAATAAAATTTTTAAGGATAATAATGGAAATTATATAGTGCCCCTAAGAGGGTGTCAAAGGAGGCTCAGCTTAACACTAAATGCCCACCCTCCAAGTGGCTAGTGAACACTTTTATGGTGCTTCCTTGGGGGCGTCATAAAAGGATTGAAGATAATAAATGCCTTATAGATGATGAACATTTATTACACAAAATAAATGAACCGTTGAAGTTGTGCTAAATAAAAATCATTTGTGAGAAAATTTTAATGAAGGAAAAAATACTAGTATAATTTTTTGATGATGAAGAATTCGTTTAAACTAAGTTGACTTTAAATTATATATTACATTCATTAATCTCCCGTCAATTAATATTAATATTCATGTATGTAATTCATCATAAATAATGAATTTTCGTTTTTCAACATATATTTAAATATTATCACTACTTTCTCAATTATTGAAATCCATTTAATTAACAATCACTTTTCAACTCTTTTCTTTAATACTAGTGATGGCTCGTGCGATGCACGAGATGTGATAATAATTGCGTATATGCGTTGATAAAAAAGAGTTTTAGCTAGCTCGACCAACATTTCTCCTGCTCATGGAGTAAGTATAAATAAGCACAAAACAACATTGTAGTTATAGAAGAAAAAGAAATCTTACAATTTCTAGAATACCTAATAAGTGAAATGCTGAATGCCAACTTGCAGGGACGGAGCTAGGATTTTGCTTGAGTGGGGGCCAACAATTTCGAAAAACGAGATTGCAAAAATGTTCAATAATAAACACATATACGAATAAAGTTGCTTACAATACATTATCAATAATCAATTCTAATTCATTTGCAAAAAAACCAAAAGTTTTTTTTTTTTTTTAAAAAAAAAAAAGTAAAACATTGCACTGAACTAAACTCGACTCACGGCTGCACAAAAAAGGCAGAATCCCACAATTACAAAATACAAACAATCCATACCCATTTGTCCTCTAAACCAAGAACTCAAGCTCTCTGTCTCTGGAAGTGGAAGCACAAAATCATTCAAGTTCACTATTCTAATTTCTAAAGAACTCAACAAGCATATTTCAAAATTTCAACACAACACAACTACTGCACAAGAAGAGTAACATACTAAGAAGAGTAACATTTCAATTTTTTCTCTGACTATTATGATGAATGATAATTCTAAATTTTTTAAACTAAAAGTTCGAAACTGGACAAGAAAAATAAATCTGAAACAGAAATCACAAACGGATGCCAACCATTTCTGCTTTTTCTGCATTTTTTTCTCCCCTCTTATAGCCCAAAAATTCAGACTCCTTGAGGAAATTAAAAATCCTTCTAATTCACATTTTTAATTCCCAAATGAATCTCAAATTCACAAGGTTAACTATAATCAATATAAGTAAGCACAAGAGAACAACAATCAAATCAGGATTCCATAAAACCCAACTAAACAATTTCCAGTAAAAGTGTAACCTAAATCAAACCACATCTATTCAAGACACTGAACAATTTCACCACTAAACTACATTAAACCCCAAAAGAAAAATTCAGAATCGAAAACAAAAATTTAACAGGTAGAACCACAGTAATCCTTCGCTAAAACTCTATGCAGTAAACTAAAAAACTTTTATTAGAGGCTAACAAATGTTTTAAAGGATATTATAAATGTTGATATTTCTTACTTTTCCCCCAGGGCATAGCTTAAGCGGTGAAAGTGAGGGTGAAAAAAACTCAGCCCTACTCGCAACTATTGAGTGAGGGTTCGATTCCTGAAAAAAATGGAAAAGACCCTTGACAAGCAGAGTTAATGGATAATTCCTCAATCCTGCACCACTTGAGGTACATCCTGAGATTTACATCATTCATCAAAATTCAGAACATGACAGGTGAGGGTCATCGGGGGCTCTATTCAACCTTTTTCTTTAATAAAATAATGAAGATTGAAAGCAACCTTTTATGCAAAAAGTCAATGTTAGTTTGAAAATCTTAGGCTGCGTTCTCTTTGTATTTCAGTTTCCTATTTTCATTTTGGAAAATGTTTTCTGTTTTCCATTTTCTGCGACTTTTTTCGAAATTACTGAAAACGCTTTTGGTTTGTTATTTCTGAAAACTGTTTTCGAAAATGAAAAACTGGAAAATGCGTTCTGTTTAAAATTTTGAAGAAAATTATTTCTGTATACTTGTAATTATATTGTTTGTGAATATAAATGAAATAAAGATGTCATATTTGAGTTACACAATAAAAATAAATGAAATAACCCCTATCACACAAATTGGTTATACAAAAAAAGTTCAAACATTCATGTTGTCCTTCTAAAGTAATCGTTCCATTTAATACTTTATATATATACATCCTTCTAGTAAGCACTCATAACGTTTAAAATTTAAGTTTCAATAAATTTGCAAAAATTAATTTACGTTAATTAATGATACTCTTACAAAATAAGTGTCTACAATACAAAAGTAAAAAAGAAATGTTTAATAATTGAGCACATGATACATCATCAGAAAGATGGTTGAATTTGGAATTTGACGCAAAAAACAGAGTGCAATTCGAAGTTGTACATTAAAAGTTATACATGTTTGAAGACAATGACCTATAAAGCAAATACGAGAAGGGCTAAATTGAAAGAAAAGTAAAATTTGTGAACTAATGTGCAACAAAATATTAAGTTGAGGGACCTAAGTTGCAAATAAATTAGGGTATTTTTGAAAGAAATTTCAAAATTTGAGGATTAAAATGACAAGTTTTGAAAATTAGGGACCACTATAATTAAAAATGATAAATTTTGACAAATTTCAAATTTTTTTGATTATTTTAATTTTTTTTTAAGTGGAAAACGTGCGTTTTCCACGTTTTCCACTTAATAGTTATAAATTTCGGAAAACGCGGAAAACGTGATTTTCACGTTTTTTATTTCCTTTACAAATTTTGAAAACGTTTTCAAAAATTATTTCAAAAGGCGCAAGAGAACGCGTTTTCCGCGTTTTCGAAAATGAAAAACGGAAAACGGCTTGAAAACGTCAAAGAGAACGTAGCCTTATCTTTCTGTCAAATCTTGGAAAATCATTTAAAAAATAGTAAATTAATAAATATCAAACCTAATTGATTTGGTATCGTGAACACTTGAAGAAAGTCAAAAGCTTCTTCAACTAATTATTGTATTAATTAAAGAGGCAAGTTGACACATCTCAACTAATAAAGGTTGAAGATTCATAAACGTTGACAATACAAAGATCATATGTTCAAATTTGTTAAAGACTTTGTCATTTAGTGGATGATATCCAAATTCTGATCAATTTAGGATATAACATGTGATTTATATCATGCACCAATCCTCAGAATAGAGGTGGTGAAGACACCTAAAATTACCGTTCAAATTTTTTTTTTTTTTAACGAGGCATGACTTTAATCTCTACAAATTGAATTCACAATTACTCTACTCATGTTCAACCAATTGCATAAGCTATGACTAATCTCACATAATCATTCTTTTCTTTCCTCTTCCATTTTCTCTCTTTTTCACAAAAGACGAAGATTAAATTCTCGCGCAGACAAAATATTAAACTATGCTGATAAAACTATCCTAACTGGTCTTCCCCTTGTATCTATGAAGAAAATGACAAGTAAAATAATCGAATGACACATACTACCTGTCTATCTTGGATTTCATTGCATTATATTTTACAGAAATGATTGGGGACCGCCATCACTTATTTTTTCGAATATTTTTTTTCCAATAATATGCTCTGTGCGGACGTCTAATGCAAGTGTCTTTTTGTGAATTTTCTGATAAATTATTGATTTATTACAAATGTATTGGTACTAAAATTCAACTTTCAGAAGTACAGCCTACGCAAGTTATGCTTAAGGTTAAACATCATAAGTGGAATAAAAATAAAAATATAGATCAATTTATAAGAGATTGAACTATTCCTCTTACTCATGTTGAAATTTTACCGCAAATCTTAATACGATATTTGATCCCTTAAGCTCCATTGAGATATTCGATTTGATTAAAACTAAAAAAATGAGCACACAAATTTCAAGACTAGACTACTAGAATATCGAACTTTACCGATGGAATATTTTTCAACAGTGGTGGCGGCCATTGAAAATTACCAATGGAGTTAAATTTTTGTCGGAAAAAGAAAGTTACCGACGACATCGAATTCGGTAATTACCAACGACATCAACTTCTCGTTAGTAATTTTCAACGGCTTTTCGATTCCGTTGAAAACTACCGACGAAAATTCAACGTCGTCGGCAATTTCCGACGGAAATTGGCTTTTCCTTTGGAAATTTGAAAAAAAAAAGAATCGCATACATTTTTGTATAATTATTATTTTTTAATTATAAGTAGACTTTAATTATGAATAATACTTTTAAACAAATATTTGTTCGTTAACTAATATATATTAACGAAAACAGAAAAAAAACACGAGAACTCAATTGCTCCAGTGATTGGGTCGAATTTAACCATTTCACAATTCAATATATAAATTAAAACCAATACGCGGGTCGGGTCAATACTGAATAATAATATTTTTTAATTAGTTTTCGACAGCTAAAAATTTCGTCGAAAATTACTGATGGAAATAAGCTCGTCGGAAAGTTTTCACTAACACGTGTAATAGTTTCCGTCAGAAAAGGGAAATTTCGACACAAATCGAGCTTTACAAACGAATTCAACCATTGATAAAGCTCGATATTCTAGTAGTGTTGGTCTGATCATACGAGCAATCATCTTGTGGGACATGATCTCACATCGAATAAAGATGAAAACATATACTAATTTATAAGGATTTGAGATACTAAAAAATAAGCACGCAGAATCCAAGATTCGTTTGCTCAAACAAGCCACCATCTTATTGGACATATTAAGGGATAAACATCCCACATCAAAAAATATGAAAACATAGACCGACTTATAAGGGATCACATTACTCTTCTTAACCAGGTTGACCTTTTAAGATAGAACCTTAAATCTTAATAAGTTAATATGATGAGATCTGACCAGAGTGAACTGTGGCACTTAAAGTTTGTATAGAATTAGTTAGCATATGTTCTTTAACATAATTATTACAATTTATAAATCAAATTATAAAAACATAAATTCTCAAATGATTTTTTAACCACACACATTTTCTCTCTCTACTTTTTAACAACACATTTTACATTAAAAATGTAAATAAATCAATTTATAATTAATACAATGTTACCAAATAGAGCCGTCAAACTTTCAACATTTGTGTGGAAAATGAAAATAGTGCATTGTCAAACTTGTGCAAACTCTATCAAACTCAATTTTCAAGCTAGCTAGCCTTGATTTAGTAACATTGTAGGTTTATAAATTGATTTATTTATGATTTTGAGGTAAAATGTGTGATTTAAAATTGAAGAAAGAACTTGTAATTGATTAAAAAATAATTTGAGAAATTGCGTGGTTTATAAACATTTACCAAACACTTGCTAAGTACTACTTATGCAATACGTAATTTTTTACTATCAGTCGCCTCTTCAATTTATAGTGATCGAGCATACTTGTAATGTTTTAATTTACACTTCATATATTTTGATGAATTTACAATTATTCTAGTATTTGATCAAAAGTCAAAACTGCTCAATAATTTCGTACTTGGACAAACCCTTTCTTTGGTAAACATTAACAAAACTATCGACACGTACTATTCATATTCACAAATTTACCTTAGCAATCATGTAATTGTTATATAGTCTTATTAAATATTATGCAATAAACATACCAAAATGAACATGGTGTCGGACAAACTTCTAGTCATAGTGTTTATACGTCGTTCATATATATTACCTTAATTCACGCATTATATACATCGATTCAAAAATAAATTCCAAAAAACACACTGTAATTTTTTAATCCTTAACCTCTTGTCCAAATGATTGTGATTGTACCTCTCCCTTGAGTATGTATTCTGGTGAGTGCCATCACTGCCTTGCCAGATAAACCCGAAGCATCGGCAGATGACACTAATGGCCTGCACGCAAAATCTCCGACCGGATGTCGAATTGGCCTACTCGGAGGCATTAGAATCCTCTCGTTTATGTCGTCTAATGTTACGTCCCCATCGAATCCTCCCGGTTTAATGAAACCGAATGGATACACAACCTTGTCTTCTATCACTCTCTTCTTCGATCTCTTTTCGCCTGAATTAACGTCCGTTAAGTTACTACTAGGGTAACATCCCACGTCGAATAAAGATGAAACTAATGACGAGTAGAACTGACTTACCAGAAGAAAACATGGGTTTTATGTGGGATTGTTTATCTGATGAGATTGATGATGTTTGAAAGGCTGAGATTGCCTCTTGTGATGCTTTCATGTCCTCACTCATATACATATTAATGCTCACTGATCTGCTCATACCTGTAAATATATATACATATAAATATTGTAAACACGTGCATAAATAAATATTATTATGGAAATCTCATTCACAGTTTAAGAAAAAAGAATGGAAGATTTGTAAATCAATCACCTGAATTGATGCTGCTATCAGTATCACACTTGCTTATTTGGCTGAAAGAATTCTGAACAAAATTTGAGTTTTCAGAATCTACACCGCTGTATCTGTACAATCAAAAACAACAAGTTGTTTTATTACCTCAGTCGAATTGTAGCAATCCTTGGTGTGATCTTCATCAAATAGAAGCAATCTTCTTCGCTTAGAGCTGAATTCAAACAAAGCATCTTCCAAATACCCAGTTGGAAAATCAGCTTCAAGAGGTGAAAAAAATGGTGGGGTGTTCATGTTCTTCTCCATCATCACTAACGAAAATCAGATCAGATTGTATAAAAAAATCATTATCATTTTTATTTTTGCAGTACAGAAATCGAGAGGTGAAGAAGAAAAAAGAAAAGTAGTTACATTCAGATGTGTCTGCGTTGAAAACTCCAAGATTTTGTAATTCCCATGCTAGGGAAGAGCTATGGCTGCTGCTATAAGCAATGGAGTAAAGATCACTCATTTTGTTTTGATTGTGTGTAGCAGTATGTGCGAATTTAAATAGCAAAGTGAAAAAGAATAAAGTGACAAAATCAGAAGAAGTATACAGCCAGTCAAGAGAGAAAAAAACAGGATTCATTTCTTGGGATTCAAAAATTATTATTATTATTATTTTTTATGTTGGTGGGGCACTAAATAATTGCACTATATATATAAAAGGCAATACACTTGGGAAAATGCTACATTTCCACATAAATTTTACATATTAGGTACACAAATATTTTATTATTTTTTGAGGCTCATTCCATGTGAGTAACGTGTAAGGGAATGTGAAAGTGATTATCCAAGTGTAGCATCACACGAATGAAAGAGCAAGAGGGAATGGTGTAACAGTAACAATACAGAATTCAAATTAAGCTTTTCCTTTTTAATTATTGTGATTTCTTGCTGTTGTGGGGTCATATCAATTTCACAATAATTTTGGTCGACAAAAGTAGTCTTGTAAGAGAGTTTTCCATGGGTTGTTTGGTATGACCAGAAAATGGCATGCTGATTATGGGCCCGCAGTAAGGGAAACATTGATGGTGTATGTCGTTGAACCGGTTTGATGATCTGATGGGATTTTCAAGTTTCTTGTGGATTCTTTGAATTAGAGTCAAGGCATTAAATTTGAATGCTACCGAAATCGAAAGTTTGACATAAAATTTTATACCTACATATATGACAGCAATCTATTTATTTACACATCACATCAACTCTAAAATCAACAACCTACAAAGTTTTGGTCATCTAGGGTGGCAAAAAAATGTGGCGAAGTAGCATTTCCCATTGAATTTTGCGAGGTAGCAGTACAAGTACGTGATTGATGAGCTTTTGACTCTAGAAATTGTGTCTAAAGCGAAGAAAATTGTTACTCCCTCCGTCCCGTGAAGATAACTAGGTTTGTATTTCTTATTTGTCCGTCCTAAATTATATGTTACTTTTTTTTTTATTGAAAGTCAACATATTTTTAAGTTTTCTAATACGCCCTTATTTAATATTCATTGTTATGAACAAATATAAAATAATCATATTTATTACGTTATTTAATGTAGGAATATATTAGTAAAATGTAAGAGAATTTTATATTTCCAACTACATTAATCGACATTTTCTTAATCTATGTGAAAATATGAGCAAACCTATCTTCAAGGGACGGAGGGAGTATTTGTACAACCAAAATGTACGAATAGCCTTAAACAGAGTGATGTCATTGTTTAATGATTGTTGGTTTTCTAAGTGATGTGATGCACAAGTTAACGTAACGGATTTTTGTCACTTTGTTTGTAAGCCTATTTGTACAGTTGGATTTTTTGTTGTTATCCAACAAGTCCAAACAACGATTTTAGTCGATTTATGTTATATTTCATAGGCTTTGACAACATATTGAAAGAAAGAAAAAAAAACACCACGAACGAGATCAAATTGAGTGCTCGACCCACAATTTGTTGGGCCATTGGGGCGGCATCTCATTGGACTTGTTGCTCATGTTCACTCTAATGTTAAGTCTATTTATAGAGACTTGGGCTATTTGTTGAATGTGTGAGAAACTAGGCCCATTAACCTAGAGTTAGCCCAAATGGACACTTAACCTATTTAGTATTTATAAATGTTTTCGCCTCATTGTGGCGTGAGACACAACACGGATCTGGTTGTTACTTCTTCTTGGACGAGAGTTTCTTTGGAAAACCCTTTTGGGGGGCTACACTGGTGGGCAATGAGATAGTTATTGGGAGCTACTCTTCAATGACATTGTTGATGATGATTCCTCGTGGTGTTGTAGATTAAATTGAGCCCGATATTTATGGTGAATATACCATTCAAAAATGCAACATGGTATCTGAGCTTGTGTATGCATGAAATCTAGGTAGAAACCAGCGAGAAAACGACTAGAAAAGCAGCAGAAAACCAACAGAGATTTGAAGAAGAAATCATTCAGAAATTGTCTAAAAGGGGGGAGATCTAACCGGATTTTAAACTTTGATCTCCGGCAACCCAACCAACGAAGTACTACCACTATCTGAATTGCAGTGTCGAGGAGAACACTCAACTAGAATTTGACCAGATTCCTATAGCTATAGCGAGTGTTCTAACCGAAAAACTCTATTGAAAAATTGGACTGAAAAATGCATTTTTCAACCAAACCGTTGACCTGGAGAAGAATCTGAGATCGCGATCATGCTTAGAAGGTTGAGGCGGTCATTCTGGTCCAGGATGTTCTGTCAACCGCTAGCGCATGGACATTCTGACTTGCGCATGAGGCTCTTTCAGACAAAACTATCATCATACAGTTTGTTCCTCCAGTCGGTGGAGCTGTTGGTGTTTTTGGTTTCAAAAATCGTACTGAAAGTTGGACGATTTTTCCCATGTGGTCGTTTGGTCGACGAGTGATGTTCGTGTTGTTGCAATTTTCAGTGGATGTTTTATAGTGTATGACAGTATCCCTAAAGCTGTGAAATTTACAAATCTTATAATTTATGGATAAGCAGATTGATCCTCTCGGTATCATGTTATTTTTTCTTTATTATTGCTGTTATTTACTTTCGTACTAGAACTAGAAGTCATAGTGTTATTTTTGATAGCATGATGATTTGTTTTTCTAGAGCGTGTGAGGGTAAGGTTTTAGGTTTGAGTTAGTGCGAAATGTAAGGTGTTATAACTGCGGTATAATTGGACTTTCTTATGAGAATTTGTCCTAATTGGGATTGTAAATGAAGAGTGAAAGGTATTAGGAGATAGGTGAGGCGAACTGTGCCACTGAATATAGGTAAGATCCGAGCGAAGCTTATTGAGGATAAGTGCTCAATGTTACTGTATGTGCATCTGTATGAAAATATTTATACATGTTTGATTACTTAATCCATTGCATTATTTTATGTTGCATTTCATTTTGTTTGATATGCGTTTTTGCATGAATTTCGTGTGATCAATTTTACGGTGTGTAATGCATAGTGGATGTGGTGCATTTTCAGTATGTCTTTTGGTAATGTGAGGAATAAATGCCTAGGGGTGCATTGGTGAATGTACGGGGGATGAGTGAGGCATTTGAATCATGAGTTGATGTGTGATTAGATGTGTGAACTCCTCTATCTTTGAGAATCCTGATCAAGTAAAGTGTAAAAGTAACACTTTTATCATTTCTATTAGGTGGAGACTCATCACTTTGGTTGAGAGAAGTGATGTATTGATAGAGGTGTATCCCATGACTTAGAATCTGTTGTTGTTTACCAGTTAGACACACGTGATGATCAATCTAGTGAGCATAGGTGTCTGTGTGTGTGATACGCGTTCTCGAGGTGCGAGCTATACGAAACATTGTGATGTATATGTTGACTGTTGTGTTTGATTAACTTGGATTTAGTTTTATATTCCTTGGTGAATATGTATGAAAAGATTGTTCATTATCCTGTTGTTACATCTTCTTCACATGAGCTATATGTGATTAATTCGACTATCTGTCTTCTACTGGGTGTTCTTGATCTTGAGTTAAAGGAGCAGATATGGTGTATGTTTTGGATGCGAGACACAATGTAAGGTTTATGATTCTAATTTTTATTGGTTACCTTGATTAGACAAATATTAACTTTATGTTTTTTGGTTACAGGTTGTTGGGTATCAATCAAGGTGGAGATTTGTTGAATTTTTTGTTGATGCTCAACAAGTTCGGACAATAATGTTAATTGATTTATTTTATATTTCATAGGCTTCGGTTGAAAATTGAAAGAAAGGAAAAACAACACCTATTATTATAGATATGCTATCATTGTGATGGAGTTCGATACAAATTCCCCCCCCCCCCCCCCCCCCCCCAAATCTCAATTTATGGAAGGTTAATTTAGGCAAGAATTATGATGACTCGTATGGAGGCCAAAAATGATACGTTTAAAGAATTGGTAGATAAATAGACGGGGTAAAGTTAACCAATGGCCATCCAACTTACTGAAGGTTATTACTTAGCTACCTAATGGTCATCCAACTTTAGCAAAGTTTCTAGTTAGTCACCCAATTTTCAAAATGTATCTCAATGATCATCCAACTTATAATACAATTTCTACTTAACCACTAACTTCAAATGGTTGAAGTAATACTGGATAAATTAGCTTCCGTTATTTAATACAATCATTACAATTTATAAAGTAATTTATAAATAACAAAATTTTTCAAACTACTCGTTAACCACACACAAATTCTCCTTCCACTTTTTAACCACACATTTTACCTCAAAAACATAAATAAACTAATTTATAATTGATACAGTACTATCGAATAGAACCTTAATAACAGCTACTAAATAAACAAATTCACTGGTTTTGATTCATCATTCGAGCAAATGGGATAAATTAATAATTTTCATAAATTGATAAGATAATACTTTTGGAAACAATTTCGTTGAATTAATACCATATCAATGAATGCTATTTATAAAATAATTAAAATTCTACATTGAACTATGTATTGATTAATGTCTTTTTGTTCATAAATGTTCATTAATTTAGCATTAGGTTGTTCAACGTCTTTTATTTGACTTGTGTTCATTAATCGATTATTTATTAGTGGTTATTAATTTATCAAGTTTTAATTTAGAAGATTATACCGTACCATTTGAAATTGGGTGGTTAAATAAAAATTATATTGTAAATTGAGTGGTCATCGAGATACATTTTGAAGTTGGGTGGCTAATTAGAAACATTGCTGAAGTTAGATGATCATTAAGATACTTTTTAAAGTTAAGTAATAAGTAGTAACCTTCAGCAATTTGGGTGATCATTGATTTATTTTACTCAAAAATAGGCACTGGTGAAGAACATTGGTGTAAACCTACCTATGTAAGTAATAAATGTTTGTAGTATTTAAGTCAAAAGATCAAATTGAGAATTTGCAACTAAAAAATATGAAAATAGTTCGCATGACAAGATTCGAAAGCGAATCACCTTAAAACCAGAGAGAATGGTGTCATCGAATACTTTGAAAATAAATACTTCTTTCGTTCCAATTATATAAGCTGTATTTTCTTTTTCTCTTGTCCCAATTATATAGATTTGTTTCTTTAATTGAAAGTATTTATTTTATTTGTTTACTAATGTACCCATATTTATTTATTCCAATAATAATAATTTTGATATTAAATAATGATAGGTTGAAAATTTAGTTTACAAAAATTACTTTTTTCAATGATATTAAATATATTTTCTTATTCTCTGTGAAAAGTCAAATCAACCTATATAATTGAAACTGAGGAAGTATCACTTTTTCATTTGAAGACTGGCATCCAAGCATAAATTAATTTTAATGTATAGATTATTTACTGTTCCTAGGTCTTTGTTGTTTTTTGATAAATCAATAAAATTGGCAACAGTTTCTCCATACGAATATAGAAATCAAGAAATTAGATTGCATTCAGTAGAAAGTCTGATTCAAAATCCATACAACAATATGAGATTTGGCCTCTTCCCCTATTAATAATATATACATACAAGAAGAGGAGGGGAAATTCCGGACATGGTAACCAAGTGAAGATATCTCGTTTTCAAAATCGAAATTGCATCGAGACTGGTTTGGCTTCAAAGAACTCAGCAACAGCCTGATAGAGATTCTCTTCTTCGAACGGTTTTGACACGTACCCATCCATCCCACATTCAAGACATTTGTCCAAGGTTGCGTGGATAACGTCGGCTGTCATCGCCAATATTGGCATATGCCACGCACCATTTCTTCTACTTCCTACAATGGTGAATCCTCCATTCACATTCAACTTTTCATTTGTATTACTCTCCATTTGCCTAATCCGTCGAGTTGCCTCGAAACTGCAATTATTGAAACAAGCAAAATATTAGTCTCTTCTCTGTTAAGATTTAGAGGTCTATCTATTTTAAATTATCAACCTTATTAAGAGGACTAGTCAAAACCCTTATAAATTGGTCTATATTTTCATCCTTATTTGATGTGGGATTTTATCCCTTAACACGCCCTTTCAAGATGACGGCTCGTTTAAATAGACCAATCTTGAAGTCCGTGAGCTCAATTTTGAGTCTTAATCGGATCAAATTGCTCGTTAGAACTTAATGGACTCCGAACCCTTATAAATTGGTACATGTTTTCATCTTTATTCTCTCAAGATGAAATATAAATGAAATCAACTTATGATCTACAAAGGAAACATTCACATTATATACCAGGTATCAATTCCAGACAAGATTTAAGAACATACCCATCCATTTCGGGCATCTGAATATCCATGAAGCAGGCATCGAAACTGTGCGGTAGCTCAAGCCACTTAAGAGCCTCTTCACCACTTTTAGCACACTCTACATCAGCCCCAAACTTTTTGAGCGCGCCAGCAGCAACTCTGCGGTTCACTATATTATCATCAACCACCAATATCTTCTTGCCACAGAGCAGGCTATGAAGGGAAGTTGATTTGCAAACGTTTTGCTGCGTCTTACCACCCATTCCCAACACCAGCTGAAGGCATGCAGCCACCATACTCGCTCTTAAAGGCTTCATGATCACAGTATCTGCAAAGTCAGCTGCCTTGGCTTTGTCAAGCTCAGAACTGGTAATATTGGTTGCAAGAAGGATCATCTTAGGCAACTTATACGAGTGGCTACCATTTTTCCTCCGGTCTGATAACTGTAAATGAAAGCCATCGTCCTTGCCAGAAGTCCACGAATCTTTCTCGACCAGAATCACATCTGGCAACCTTTCAATTCTGCATATATATTTGAAAACAATACAACTTTCATACAAATAGCAGATATTTGTTGTGGATGTTAAATCTTGATAAAAAATTTAAACTGGACACATGGGAAAACAAGTCAAATGGTATAATAATATTGTTAAAGAATCTTAGTCATGCTCCATGGTTAATATGAAATAGTTTGGTAGAGAACACACATAGGTCCCTGCATGAAGCTTTACAATAAAAGGAAAAGGTATCTGAAGTTCAAAAACCACAACAGCAAGAAAGGAAAATAAAAATGCTTACTTAGATATCAGGGAACCATATTTATCAGATATAGAAATTGCTGTCCTCATGCTACTTACAGCTTCAACCCGAATACCAAGCCTGTTGAGGTGATACCTTGTTACAGCTGCTCTAACTGGTTTTCCATCAACTACAATAGCTTTCAACCCTTTAAAAGCCATTGGAAGATCATCAGATACAGTTTTTTTCAGATTCCCAATTGCATTTTTTTCGCAACTTTGAAAGTCAACAGTGATTGAAAATGTGCTTCCGACATGAAGACGGCTAATGAAGTTTATATGACCACCCATTAGCTCAACAAGACACTTACTAATGCTCAACCCTATACCTGTTCCCCCATAATTTCTAGATGTTGAACTGTCAGCTTGCATAAATGGCGTGAAAACCCGTTTTTGTGCGTGTTCAGGAATCCCAATTCCTGTATCTTCAACACACAGCATCAGCGTGACATTCCGATGAGTATTATTATTCGTTGCTTTAATATTGGCGGCATCATACCGGAAATCATCGTTGGTAATCAAATGCTTAAAGGTATCCCAGCTGTTTCGCTCATCGGCAGCCTGATAACCACTCAAAGTTTGAAACTGACGACTGCTAGATTGTCCTAAATATTCAGATACTCCATTCAAACAGGTTTCAGTTCTGGCATCCATCACAGCTTTTGCTTGTTCAGCCAAATGGACTTGAACAAATATATGTCCTCGCTCAGTAAACTGTCAAGAATAGATCATTAGTATGTTGATGTTCATAAGACTACTAAAAAGGATTTTGGGTTAAGACAGAAATCCAATTGAAATCACAAAATTTATTTCTAAATTAGAAATTGAATCCAAATCCTGTGTCGCCAGGGATTCGACAGCAATCAAGAGTTTCCTATCCCAATTCCCAAGCAGTATGGGAGCCGAAACCTTTTTTAATCCAATTGAGGGATGATATATATAGCACAACTTGAGGGGAAAGGCCGTACCCCTCTGGGTAAAAGAAATGCAGAAAAGCTCGAGACAGGTTCTTTTAACATATGAAACTATATAGCAAGCATTGAATTTCACTTACTTTGACGGAGTTTCCCACGAGATTTGTAATCACTTGTCTGAATCTTCCTGGATCCCCAATAACAATTTCAGGGACTTTATCAGAAACAAATACAGCCAACTGTCCAGATAATTGCATGGTGTGGTAGAAGGAAGTTCCAAACGTCATTTATTAAGAAGACACAGAAGAGTGAACATGAAGGAATGGAAGCACAAAGTTAGAACACAGAGGAAGTGTACATGATGAAGTGTTTTCTTCAGCACTTCCACTCAGCAGCTATGTTGAGAAGATGATAATTTGGATTATTAAAATTATTAGAGCTTTTCAGGCCTTACCTCGATGCCCCTGTTCCTACACTTCTCAGAAAACAGGGATAGAACATCGTCTAGAATAGATCGAAGGTCAAAATGGACTGCTTCAAGTTCTAGCTTGCCTGCTTCAATCTTTGCCCTGTCAAGCACTTCATTCATCAATGTTATCAGAGACTTTCCACAAGCTTGAGCAGTCTGAGCATAGTCCCTTTGGGGGGAACTCAGTTCTGTATCTAGTAGAAGAGCTAGCATTCCTGCAATCACTTGAGATGAACAAAATCAATATTCACATTTCAACCCAAATTCAATAGATGAGATCATTCAAAAGAAACTTTGACGTACCAAGGATGCCATTCATGGGAGTTCTTATTTCATGGGAAACAGTCGCTAGAAACTGGCATTGGAAAAGAGATAAAGTTCAGGTCATAAAGTAAAACCAGTTGAGAAGTAGTCAAATAATGGATGGTGAATACATTTGCATGAAATACCTGGGATTTGGCTACATCAGCAGCTTCAGCTCGGACCTTCAATTTCTGCATTTTATGGAAGTCATCTTCAACTTTAACAATGTGAATCGCTGCGCCATATATCATATACCCAACCAAAAAGCCAATCACAAAGACGAAAAATGCTGTTGTCAGTGCTGTCCACGATGGGGGAGCCTTTTGAAGATACCTAAGTGGGCATAAACATTGGTCTCACTATGCATGCCTAATTATTTTATGCTCTTAAAATAGATGCTCAACGGCTTTGCGCACCTACCTACACATCATCTCATGTTTGCGGAAGGGGTCTCCAAAATCAAGCCTGCTCACATGTGTGAGGGACACGTCACCCTCTTGAGACTGGTTTCCATACATGATTAAGGGATCAGAAGAGTTGGTAATGTCATACACGGTAACCACTATTGCCTGGTTAACAGCAAGATGCCCTAGTAGATTTTCAACAAGGGATTCGACATCAAAGGCTCCACCAAGGTAACTGTATGTAATGAGCATAATTTAGCACGTGAATCTTTAGACAGACATAGAAATTAGCATAAAAAAACAATGGGAGGCTAGTGTTCTACTTCCACATCTTCATGCTGTAAACATTAGAACAGTCTCCAAACATGCAATGATCTCAGAACTACAAGATATAATAATGCTGCAATTAAAATAAAAAAGAAGAAAATCATTAAGAATAATATGCAATATGCATTCAACAGAACATCAGTGCACTAGCCAATTAATATTGTACAAAAGGATGGCATTAACATAGTTGATCTCTAGACAGTGCAAACATGCTTTACCACCAAAAGCACCCCCAAAAATGAAAACAAAAGAAGAAAAATATGGCCATCTAAAGAGGCTCTTAAGGAAGAAAATGCTAAGTTATATATCCTTTTTGAGAAATCCACAAATGAAACAAAACATCAATGTTTTAGCCTCTGTTTGTTAAAATGTTTTTGTTTAAAAACATGTTTTTTTATGTTTTCGAGATAAAATATGTGGTTGAAAAATGGAGAGAGAAAATATGTGTGGTTTAAAAGTTGTTTGAGGAATTGTGTAGAAAAAAACTTGTTTTTAAACAAGTTTGACAAACAGTGGCTAAAATCTTCTTTTTGATGATCTCATTGATGAAAACAGACGAGGATAAATATGAACCAAGAACCCACAAGTATGCAGAGGTTGAGATGTTAAGTGAAAGCCACATTTTCCCTGGTGGCCAATAATAACTAGGAAAGAGAAAATGTCTTTGTAACCCATATGAGTTTCCTCATAATCATAAGAGGGAAAACATATCCTCAACTTCTTTTTACACTGGACTTTACAAATTCTATGAAACAATAGACAGAAGAATAAGCCACCAAATCCAAACAACTTTCCTACTAATATTTTAACCTCCAAACATGGAAACATCAACTACAAAGTGCTCTACTCATCTCTTTTCAAGCATCTCGCTTGCATATCATTCTTTCATTTCCCTGCATGGAACGTAGATCCAGGCTGATTGCTTCAAATTAAGTACTAAATTTCAATTAAACTCAAAATTTAAAAATATCTCAATCGCGATATGTTTATTATAAAAATAAAATAAAATGAAAAGAGATACAAATTTTTTGGACATGCAGTCCACATGTATGTGCAATGTACATGCGGAATTATAATAGAGAAGATGGTGATTGTATGAGCACGGGTCTTGCACAAAGTTAAATTTAGTGTAGAGTTTAAGGGTAGCTCCAAAATGTTGTTTTTTTTATTCATAAGTTATTTTCCTTTCAAATAATTATTAACATATTTGAACTTTTTCACATAATTTTCCTTGGTTGCAATTGAATCATTTTCTTCAAAAATTGGTTCAGGTTCATTGATAGAGGAGCCTTTTCATGGTGCTTCACAGTATCGCGTGGCAGAATATTATTATTAACTCAACTAGTCTGGGAATAAATTCCAACTGAATGACGAGCCTATATAATTCCTTGGAGGAAGCTTGTAGGTTCAAGCTAATGAGAAGAATGAAAGCCTAGCTGATCAAGAAATAAATAGCAGTTTGTACAGTAGACGGTGTCCTGGTCTCAGAAGAGATCCAGCATTACAAGATGTAAATGGTAAACAAATAAAACTTCAGTCACTTAAACCACTACAACAGATAATGTGTGAAGCTATGGCAAGTAATGGTAGTCCACTGATGCTCTTGACAGACAGAAACTTTGTTTTAGTTAGGCTCTGTTTGTTAAATTTTTTTGTGTTTAAAAACATGTTTTTTTATGTTTTCGAGGTGAAATGTGTGGTTTAAAAGTGGAGAGAGAAAATATGTGTGGTTAAAAAGTGATTTAGGGAATTCTATTATAAAAACTTGTTTTTAAACAAGTTTGCCAAACAGAGGCTAATTTTATTTAGCAAGCAACTGGTTTTCTTTCATTCTGAGTGAGATTATTATGCTACTCCTACAAAATTGAATCTTCGAATAAAGTTTGAAACTACAAGCTATTTGTCCCAGAAGACCAGCAAAAGCCAATTTTATTGAAGCAATGAAGGAGATGATCATTTATTGAAGTTACAGAATTTCAGTTCTATTTCTAAATACTCTGCATCAAGGCAAATCCTAAGGTCAGCAAGAATGTGATGCGGGATGAATACGAAAAATGTGCAGCTTTCTAGTACATGATAAATTGTAAGAACGGTCAAGAAACCAACATTGGTCTTCAGGTGAAAGTTAGTTAATATCAATGCTTGGCTGCTAATCTTATTGCTCTTTCGAAACTTTTTACCTAAGGTTGGTGGAAATGGGAGATTGACAATAAATAAGGCAAAAAAGAGATTTCCAATGTGAGATCTTAAAATGTACTTTAAAGTAGACATTTAATGCAGGTAAATTTTTAAAATTTCAAAATAAAAAACTGCAATTGCAGACTCAAACACATACATGCAATTTTCAATGTGGATGATAGTAACATGATGCATCAGATATTTAAATTATTATTTTAACACAAAATAACTGCTAAAGAAATAGGTTATATGGATCCAGAAAACTTCAGTGGACAACCAAATGTGTAACAAGCTTTAATATCTGTTTCTTCCTCTACCAAGTTAAAATGAAATATACTAATGCACTACCTGATTTTTTTATTTTTTATTTTATTTTAGTTTTTGGTATGCAGATTTTAATTAAATCCCCCCGAAGCTGATTTTGTTTGAACGAACAAACTTAAGTATTCATGTGTAACATTTTCCAAATTTTTTTGTAGGAACATAGTTGCATCATAGATAGAAATCCGTGTTTCTCAATCTCATTCCCTAGAAACTCTTCAAAAGCAATTGATTGACTAGTTTGACTTGATGACTTTTTAACTAGAATATGTATATTTTCTGTAAGAAACACGATCGCATAAACCTGGAGATCAGCTATTAAACTCCCAAAACTCAAGTTATGCATTCACAGTCACAGATGTTAATTGACATTGCCAAATGCTTACCCTGCAGAAGCTTCAATGCGATCTTTCACAGTTGGGTTTGGAGGAAGATTTGATTTGTAAACAGGGAAGGTCAAAACAACCCCAAGATGATGAGAACCTAACAACCTGAAGGGGCTTGTAAGAACTGCTTTACCAGTTGTCCGTGCCCTCAATATGTTTTCACCGTCCTCCTGCATCAGCCAGAATAATTTATGCAACCAGTACTTTTATATTGAAAAGTTGCATTTATAAATATTTAATTCACTTCCAACAACGAATTAATTTAGCTACCTCCCCGGACATCATGTCAAGTGATTCAATATAGGACACAGTTTCTTGAGAGAATATCACCGGAGCATACTCGTCCTTGGTAGGTGAAGGCTCTCTCTCCATTGTTCTTATTGTCCACCCATGTTGCTTCTCAAATTCTTCCCTTTCTGAATTTACAACTCTCTCTGCATATGCCACCCCACTAAACAATGGCCTCTCAAAAGCAGTTCTGGCAGTGTATTCAGCAAAAGTTTGCTGCATTTTACATCATGATGATAAACATATACAAATGTCCGAAATTCAGAAAATAATAAAAACTCAGCACCAAAAACCAATAAAAAAAATTAAATTAAATTTATGTTTTCAACAGAAAATATAAGGTTTTCATAGCACAAACAGGAAAGGGGTTATCAAAATTCACGAATTTCTCAACATAAACAATAAAAATTCAAGAATAAGCCAAAAAAAAAAAAAAAACCTGATCAATTGCTGATGGGTTCTTGAGATAATGGAAAGTGGAAACGAGGATGGCGAGGGCGTGGACATGGTTGACACTAACACTGAATTGATCCTGCAACATTCTAGCCCTTTGGTCACACATGCTCACAAGCACTTCCTTCCTTCTCTCCTTGTGATCATCGTCCATGTAATCATAAATTTGTGCACTAAAAATCAACATTAGCATTATCCAAAGTGCCAAGATTCTTGGGTTTGAAATTTTGTGGATGACTGAATACTTTCTCTTCGTTCCCATTTGTTCATTCACCCTAACGGCCACCATATGGTGGATTTGTCTTCTCTCAGTCATTCTCATCATTTTCTCTGCAGTGTACTTCTTCTAGTTTCTACCACTTTTCCATCCGACCACTAAAAGAAACCAAAACCCCCGAAGAAGTATATACATACACCCCTTACGGGCTTATTTTTCAGAGTCGTGTAACACGAAGAATAGGGTTCTCTTCAAATCAATGTACTTCTATGATTATTACAACATTGTTTTTGTGACTCTTACAAAAAGAGAGAAGACACCCCCACCCCAAAAAAAAATAAAAAAATAAAAAGCTTTTTTAATCCTTTTCAAAGTCTCTATAAAAAAAATAAAAAAAAATAAAAAAGGAAATTTTTTCACACCTCCATTTTGGGAGGAACAAGCATGGCCTGGTTGCAGACCTCAAAAGATGAAACAAAGCCCAAACTCCAAAGAAAAATTCTTATCTTTTTACCTCTCTCTTCCTCAAAGATTATCCTCCGGCTGCTAATACTTTGAAGAGGGGAGTGCCAGATGCTGTTTTGTTACAATAAACAATGACAAAAATACCACCAACAATTCAAAATCATGTACTGCAAGGCTCGAGAGAACCCAGACAGACAATAGCACGTTCACTTCCGTTGCTCCTCTAAAAAAATAATACGTATATCCAAACTAATCACACCAAAAGTTCAATTTTTCACCACAACACACAGAAAGAGAACGGTATACATATTTAGCCCCTGTTTGAAATCATTATTCAAATAATGTAAATAATGTGGTTTGTAATAATAAATTTTTTGAAAAATATATAGTTGAAAAGTATGATTTTTTTTTTTAGTTCATGTGTATATTATTTTATTGATGGAATTCGTAGTTGAAAAAGAGTTTGAAAAAATTGGAGTTTTGAATAATAATAGGTATCAAAAGGAGGCTTAAGCCTAATTAGAAAATTGTAAGAATTTTGGATTTTTTGGGATATGTGTAATTAAAAATGACGAAAAGCGTGAAAAGTGATATATCACATAAATATAGGTATGTATGATTGAAAATGAATATAAAAGAAAAGGTGAAAGAAAGAATTACCATAATCAAACAACAAAAATTCTACTTGAACAAAAGTATTGTTAATCTGGGTTTTTAGCACTACTTTCAAACAAGGATCTTGCTAAATGAACAATCAAGTGAACTACCCTCTCTCATGGGTGTGCAGTTGTTCATTTAGCATTTTTCTTCAAACAAACCTATGCAATAAAAACTTATTAATGGTTCAATGTCCTCTTATAGAATTGATCTTTTATTCTTTTTTTATTTATCCTCTGCAATAGGTGGTGATAATATTAAGCACTTGTTTGAATTCATATTGAGGCAAATAATGAGTCTTTGAATAATATTATTTCAAAAAATGTATGGTTAAAAAATTAAATTTACAATAATATTATTTTATTGAAAAATATTTGGTTAAAAATTAAAAACATAATAAAACATTTCAAATGGAGGCCAAACAGGGCTAAATAATTTATGAATATAACATGTGAGAGTTATCTTGTCTAGCTAGTGTGTTTCGAAATCACTCTTCGATCACATATTTTATCATATAAAACTCAAAATTTTTATTTATAAATAAATATCTGCCGTCAAACAAAAAATAGTCCAATTTGAAGGATTTTGTTGACACACTCTTCTTCCTCAATTTACCATTATCTATAATTTCTCTTTCTTCTTTTGGAAATGTTACTCTTTTTTTTTTTTTTTGATCGGAATAAAGGTGTAGCCCACACCCTGAGGGCCCGAACCGACCACGCCCAAGGCCATTGGTTCGGGAAGGTAAATCCAGGTTATGCCTCCAAGGAGCCAGGGTGGAAGGGCTTATGGTAAGCATGAGAAACGCCCAATAACTCCCGCTTGCCACAAGGTCAATTCCACCTTGCGGGGAATCGAACCAAGCACACAGCTGCGCTGAGCACTTACCACCCATCCCCTTTGCCACTTGGAGATGTGCCCTGGGGGCGGAAATGTTACTCTTTTAGTCGGGCATCATGTACGTGTAGTGTGATCATTTAGCCCTTATTTGACATGTTTTAATTTTTTTTTTTTTTATAGTGCTTAATCTCAATCATTCATTAAAGATCAAGTCCACAATATTTATCTTTTCAATCAAATCTCAACATTTTATTCTCCTAAAAATCACTATTTATTTAAAAAAATTAAAACAATATCAAACACACACTTAACAATCAAATAGATTTTTCCATTAGATGGATATTGCAAGTGTAGTGTTAAAAGGTTAGGGATGTGGATATAACAAATGAAAAGGTTGGGAGCATGATTGCTAGATAGCGTGATTTTTTTTTTTTCAAATTTAAAAATATAAAAATATTAGAAGTCGCTTTCACATATCTTGGCGATAATGACTTGGCGACAAGGAGCAGATCTTATGATTCTTATTCTCACTTAAATTACCAAGGAACCATGATACGTTGTCCTATTTGCTATTTTGCCCTTCAATGACAATTGGTCAACACTCATTCATATTATGGTCAACACGACAATTAGCTCTTTTTTTATTGTATTTAAAATTTTCTCATTGTTTATGTTACTCAATTTTAACTATTCAATAAAAATCAATTCACAATATATGATTTTTTAATCAAATTTTAACTATTCATTCTCCTAAAAATTATAATTCATTTAAAAAAAACTCATATTAACACAAAATGAGTTTTTTTGAAATAAATAGTAATTTTTTGGAGAATTGATTATTGAGATTTGATTGAAAAGTCAAATATTGTGAGTTTGACTTTTAATGAATAATTAAGATTGAGTACTGTAGAAAAAGAGAAAATTTTAAAGAGAACCAAACAATGGCTTATTTTCATTTACATTAATCCTAATAAAAAAAATTGTTTATAAACAAAGATGTAACATTTTAAAGCAAATAATATGTAGTTAAAAAATAGTTTGAGAAAATATGTTTTTTACAAATATAAACAAGTTTACCAAGGCTCCGTTTGTTAAATATTTTGTATTTAAAAACATATTTTTTATACTTTCGGGGTAAAGTATGTGCTTGAAAAGTTGAGAGAAAAAATATATGTATTAAAAAAGTAATTTAAAAAATTGTGTTGTTTAAAAACATTTTTATTTCTTATTATATTGGCGTGCAATACTTGAAATACATACAAATTAGCGTGAATGATAGCATAGTCTTGCAAACTATTAGGCTGCGTTTGATAGCGAGGGTGAAATTTGGGTGGAAATAAAATAAATTCCAGAGAATTGAAAGTTTAATGTGTTTGATTGGTTTAATTTTCTAGATAGAAAAAGTGGAGAATTTTCCAACTTTTGTTGTTTGATTGACATTATTTTCCATGGAAAATAAAGTAAAATTTAGCTATTATAATATTTTTTTTTTCATTTTTTAACAATTTTGTACTTAGTAATAATAATGTTAATTTTTGGGAAAAAATAAATCAATTAACAACAACAAAAATAATCAAACGTAACAAAAATGGTATAAGATTTTCCATGGAAAATAAAACCTCCTCCCCCCGAGAAAACGAATTCATCCAAAACAAGGAAAATACTGAATTTCGAGACAAGTGGAAAAATGAATTTCATGAAAAAATTAGGCAACTAAACAGCGCAAAGTTGAAAAATCACGTGGAAAATCATATTTTCCATGGAAAATACCACGAATCAAACGCAGCCTTAGGATAAATAAATTTAAGGTCGCTAGTGTTTAAGCCTCTCTTCTTTAGCTTTAAGCGGGGAACGAGAGCACTCATTACAATTTATAAATTAATTTATAAACGACACAAGTTTCTAAATCACTTTTTAATCACACGCATTTTCTCTCTCCACTTTTCAATCATTCATTTTTATCAGAAACATAAATAAATAAATTTATAATTATTACAATATGATCAAACCGAGCCTAAAAAATAAAATTTATGCTGCTCTTTTGGATTGAATTTTTCGAATGTATATGTGTTGGTCATTAATCATATACAATGTCTAGATAAATGGTAAACCAGACAAGTTACAATAAGTCAATAAGCACCTCCAATTGTAGTGCAGATTTAGTTCTAAATTAATATCTTTGAAATCACTCTAGATCTTCATTTACACCCCCATAGATCTAAATCAATTTTTTTCTTCAATAGATGCAAATTATAAGATTTAAATCCAATTTTTGCACGATTTTTTAGCTTGTAAATTTTATGTTAATATTTTTTTTATTTGTGCATATATATATATATATATATATATATATATATATATATATATATATATATATATATATATATAAATTATGAAAAAATCGACTTAAAAATTCAAATTTTGGTTTATTGGTTAAGAAAATAAAAAATTTTAAAAATTAAAAATGTGCAAATTAATTAAAAAAAATTAAATTGTAATTTAAATTAATATAATAGATATAAATTATATATCTCATATTGTTATAAAATCATTGCCTAATTTTCTTACCTCACAATACCTAATTTTAATATATTAACGACTATTTTATTCTTGAGAATTGCCTATAAAATGAGGGCATTGGCATTGTATTGAAGTGATTATGAATGAGAGAATTCTCCTTCTTCTCTCTAAGCTCTCTCCATCTTCTCTCTATTTCTAGTTTAGATTTTGATAGTTTCACAACACGTTATCAGCACGAGTCTCTACCCTATTGAGTAATATGACGGGAGTATGCTCTACAGTTGCATCTAAATGATGAACCTCTGTATCAGAAACCAGATTATTACTAATCAACATTTCATATTCCAAATTCAGTGTTTTTGTTGTTAGAAAATCATTTATACATCATAGATTTGTAGATCAATTCCAAGTCCATAGAAAAATTGAAGAAATTGTGTAATCCGAAACTTTCAAACCAAATTCACGCCAAACCGTATATCCAAATGATGATCAGAGATTGGATCCATGACGTCAACAGGCAGTTTGTTCATATCGACGATCTTGATTTTTCTATGATCTTACTTTTCTGTTTTGTGCAGTTCTGAGATTTTCCGGCGATCGAACGTGGCGGTTTTCTTAAAAACCGTTTTGAAGCACTTCCGACGGGATTTTGAACTTCGAACCAAAAGTAAGTTTGTTCTAAATTAAATTTCAAACCTATTGACGGTTTCGATTTATCCATATGAGCAACATATTAAAATATGAACAATTTTACCCTTGGTAATACATAAAAGTAAATTAATCGAAAATTAACGATTAATATGTGATAAACAAGATAAATTAAAGATTTTAAACAAGGTATAATTAATATAGTCATTGACATACCGTGATGGACTGAGTTATTATGGACTGGATTTATACCTTAACTGGATATGACTCATTATCGTAACGGACTGGACTATTATGAATACCTTGACTGGATTTGACGATATGACTCGATCACTATTATGAATACCTTGACTGGAAGATATGACTCGCTCACTCATGAAAGGTAATTATGTCATTATGTTGACACCGCCTATATGGTCGGTTTACGGAATACTTTACATATATTCAAATTTTATATTATTTCAGAAACACCTTAGTTGTTGGTTAATTCTAACATATTAGAGGTTGTTGTCAACATATATACGTGGTGGTAAAACCCCAGTATTATTATTGTTAATATATATTCAATATTATTGTTATTTATTTCATTTAATGATACAAGAAGTTATCAATACTCAAGTTAGAAAATATTTTATCAAATAATACCAGAAGTTATCATTACCAAAAAGTTGGTGAATGTTAATAAAAATATTTTATCAAACGGTGCCAGAAGTTACCATTATCTGTATTGAAAAGATAGATGAAAAATGGATTATTCAATAAGAGAATGTTGATGTATGATAAGATAATATCACATAATAGCACAGATATAGCTAATGTGAAAATAATCTCATCAGTATTATGAGATGGATATTAGATGATAAGTGTTTGGAAAAGTTCTTGCACGAGCACTTATGTATTCCAGAAGAAGTACATATTTATTCTAGAAGAAGTAAAAATTATCATCTAAACATACTGAAATGATATTATTATTGCTCCTGAAGAAGCATAAACGAGTCATACATGCAAAATACAAAAGGGGGGAAACATTTATGATCCTCAAAATAAGAGATGTGTTTCGGGAGTAGCCGTATCCTACCACCTCTGATCTTTTGAGGAAATAAAGAAACATTGATAAAATCCTAAAAATTTAAGGTGTGTCTCAAGAGTGAGAATACTCCGTACTCTACCACCATCTATTCTAGGGTTCACAAAGTTAAGTTTACATTAACCGGACTCCATTTTCGCTTGATTCCCCTTCCTTGCGACCAATCTATCTTAACTCCTGCTGGATCTTGTATGGGGACATATGATTGCAACTTATCCAGCAGTTCCTCGATAGTAGGAGCAGAAATAAGGATTCTCCTAGAAAATGGAGAGATGAATCCCTGTTCCACAGCATAATCAAGAAATGTTAGCAAACCATCAAAGAAATTGTTAACATTTAAAAGCCCAATAGGCTTGGTATGGAGATCTAAATGAGCCCATGAGGTAATATTAAAGATTTCTTCTAAAGTACCAAAACCTCCAGGCAGGGCTATGAAGGCATCAGAACCATATAACATGCAAGTTATGCGTTCATGGATAGATAAGGTTTGTACTTCATGCCCTCGTGTTTTTCCTGCGATATCAACTAAAGGAACGGGTATAACACCTATCACTCTTGATTTCTCTGCTTGAGCAGATTGGGAAACACAACCCATCAATCCACTGCTACCTCCTTCATATACTAGATTGATACCTTTCTCTCCCAACTTCTTTCCTAAATCCATGGCTGCTTCTAGATATCCAAAACCTTTTCCTACTTTTGATCCACAAAATACACAGATAGTTTTGATCTGTCGAAGTTTTGGTCCTTCCATCTTTGAGAGAATAAGGAAGAAAAGAAAACTTATGAGAAAATGATATTTTGGGATGCATGAAACTGTGAAAATCATTGGTTTTTTAAACTTGAAAAACTTCACTATTTACTGCTCATCTTTTGAAAAAGTGAAAACCTAATTCTGACTAAATTACATTACTTTTGATAAAGCTTACCTTTCGGTGATTTTTCAATACACTTTATCAATACTCAAGAAATGAAATATGAAAATATTTTATGTGCAAAAAATATAAACACATAATATACTGATTTACCTTGTATCAATGCTGAATAGCTAAAACATCATTGTTTATAACAGCATGACAAACAGGATCTTTTGCTACTATATTTTCAAGACTATAACGGTTTTTATCCTCGTTAAATTGAGCATATAAGGAAAGGAGTTCACGCTGCACATACCCACTATGGTGCGTCTCAAGAGTCAATCGGATGTCATCCAATGACTCCTTACTCAGTCCACCCTTAATGAAATCGATTTTATCATCCCGATTTCTAGAAGAATATCCTACTGATTTGCAACGAGAATCACATGTCCAACGAGCACATTTGTAACAACCGTTCAACCTTTTTGCTCTTCGTTTCTTTGCAAAAGTACTCTTACCTAAACCAGACATGTGTTTAGAAAATGAATCTGGTAATTCACCAGCTAATCGAACTTTTGCTTCGATCAACCAACGAAAATCTTCTGGAAAGCCTTGATCCATCAGCAGCCTCAATCTTTCAAGTCGAACTCGGTAAATCTTTTTCAAAACATTTACCGGAAGATTAGAATATTATTTTCGAATATTTGATAATATAACATCCATTTTTTTATGGATCTAATCTCTTCCCAAATGATATATTTAAACGCGTAAAGGAGCGCTCCGCGTGTCAGCTATATCGATTCCATTAAGAAATAATGGAATAAATTATTGAAAAGGTGGGAACAATGAGATAATGTGTCATTACCTTTTTCGAAATAAGGGAAGATTTGGCGACAAGATTGAGATCATGAGATATTTTCTTGGATATTGTACCTGATTTTTTCGGTATAAAAGTAATAAAGGTATATTGATTTGAATTATACAAAAATACGTACTGATGAAATGAATACTGTATTGAACCAGAAGTTCATACATATGTACAAATGAAATATCTTGCTGAACCAGAAGTTCTATAATGATTGGTTAGATTCCAATTCAATAATGAGATTTATTGAGAATGCAAAATGGCATTCATTAAAGAACCAGAAGATTGTTCAGGTTAATAAGTTATCATTGCTGCTTGTTCTGAAAAGCAAATTAATTATCTCACTAAGAAAATGAATGACTGATTATTTGCTCAAATAATGATATTACGAGCAAAGTGATAAATGCTAGCATGAATATATCTTAAAGTCATTAATGATTTTACGAATTAGTTGAGATAATAGAATATTATATTGCTAATAATTTAGAAGATTAATAGCCTCAAATTATTTGCTACAAGAACAACTTGAATATAAATATTTCTTATGCAGCAATATTCTACATACAAACATGTCAATACGATGAAATAAAGATTTGCTTGTGAAGCTTTATTAATTCTAAGAAGTGCGATATCTATATACACTCCAACAATACGCACTTAATATATGATTGTGATTATATCCATAATTACGTATGACATGTATTGAGACATTTTTAGCCGACTGATATAATACAAGATTCTTGAATATTATGGGGAAATTAAACAATAACACGCATGAAGCGTGATCAAGCTTAAAGTGTAATTATGCCTGAAGCATAATGACAATCGATTCCAAAAACCAATATCTCTTAATTGAGATGATCCCTTTGAGGCTAAATACTCATAGTGAGTAAAAGGGACATAGTTAAATGATAAGAGATTCAGGCCTGATGATATAACATATACAGAGATCTCTCTATGTTATATTGAGATGAAATAGAATCGATAAATAAGTCGACTGCATACATAAACAACCCTCTTATGAAAATGAGGTTAATGAAATTATAATACTTTGGCCAAGTATAAAATCCCAATGTAGGGATTATTGTTATAAGACCTGAAGTCAAAACACTTAAATGTGTAAAGCCAGTAATTATATGTACAAATGAAAAATATTTCACGGTCGTAAAAAATGACTCGTTGCGCGCGAAATTTTTCAAAGAACTGGCATGAAATATGGTGGATAGACTATAGTCTAAATCACTAGTTTGAGCTCTTTGATATACCAATGAGTGAGATCAAAAAGTGTGATTCTCATCTAGGTACTTTGGGAGTTTTCTTTGATGTACCAGTTGATCGCGGTACGTTGGGATTTCAAGCAAAATGATTATAGATTATGTGTCGAAATTGATATCTATTTAAATGATTGATTATACTCCTGCAAATTAGAAATTGCAGTTTATAAAGTGCAAGAACATATATGTATAAATCATTGAAAGATTCAATTTTCCCAGAATAGTATCATTATAGAATGAAGTGTGATTCTTAAAATAAAATCACATGAAGAATGATACATATGACCCCATAATATATGATGAAAATGAAATTGGAGTGTACTATTATTATATTTGAATATTTGGGCATGCAATTGATTTTCAATATGCAAAATTATATCATCCACCGTCAAATGAATTTGGAAAATGAATTTGAAAATGAATATTTAATTATTCATCAGAAGTGAATTCTAGATTTTGATAGAAGTGAATCAATTCTAGATTTGAGTAATGCAATCAGTTAACTAACTAAACATTGCTTGGTATAGCATGTTCAATACATCATAAATGAGCCATGACATTATAAATGAGTTATAAACTATTTATAAAAGCTCATCACAAACTATATGTTTGATGAAATGATTTGAGATTGCATTAATATACTTGTGATATTCCTATGAAGGAAACAAATACTCTCTGCACTCTTTTTCCCTTAGATGAGGTTTTGTCCCACGGGGTTTTCCTAGCAAGGTTTTTAATGAGGCAGCAATTATGGCATATCAATGAGAATAATGTACTCTTTTTCCCTTCGCTAAGGTTTTGTCCCACAGGGTTTTCCTAGCAAGGTTTTTGAGACATTATCACAGCTATCTGCAAGTAATAATTCAACAACAAGCTCTCTCTTTAAATTGTGCTGAAATGATATCAACAAATGAAGAAAATCATAGACATCTGGAATGGTATCAACAAATGGAGAAAATCATAGACATATTATGAAGAATGTTATGATATCGGCTACACACAAGAAGATTTTCATATATACATATTCCAGATGAAAGATGATATCATTATTCAAAAGGTCCATGAATACTTGATTGCACACTTCAGGGGGAGAATCATGCTGTCATGCTGTACTCTTTTTCCTTCGTCCAGGTTTTGTCCTACTAGGTTTTCCTGATAAGATTTTAACGAGGCAGCGGCTGTACTCTTTTTCCTTCGTTCAGATTTTGTCCCATTGGGTTTTACTGACATGGTTTTAACGAGGCAGCACTAAAAGCACTAAAAGCACTAAAGCACTGAAGCACTACAACACTAAAGCAATAAAGCAATGAAGCAATGAAGCACTTCAGCACTTCATAATTCGAAGTTTCCAGTACATGATTTGTAATACTTATCATTGATGTCATTTCGGATATTAGACTCAATGATTAATGATGGCCAACATCAGGGGGAGCAACTGTACTCTTTTTCCTTCGCTCAAGTTTTATCCCATTGGGTTTTCTTAGCAAGGTTTTAACGAGGCAGACAATTGAGCTATTGAGCAATAAGTCATTAAATGGGGAGTGTTATAAAATCATTGCCTAATTTTCTTACCTCACAATACCTAATTTTAATATATTAATGACTATTATATTCTTGAGAATTGCCTATAAAATGAGGGCATTGGCATTGTATTGAAGTGATTATGAATGAGAGAATTCTCCTCCTTCTCTCTAAGCTCTCTCCATCTTCTCTCTATTTCTAGTTTAGATTTTGATAGTTTCACAACACATATCAAGATTTTATGGATTAATAGCTATTTGGGTGGAATTTATTCTACGTGAAGATGTAAAAGATGTAAATTTACATCTTTTTTATATTTTTGTCCGAAATTCTAATCTACATCTCCTTTAGATCCTTCTATTGAAGATCGTTCCAACGAATTTCAAGATCTAAAACACTAATTAGATCTATTTTAGAACATCAACTATTCTAAAATGAACATGCACTGACAAGTATAAATTCCCAAAACATTTCAATAAAAATGGACATTGCATTATCTACTGAAGTAATCCTCTTGGTTACATAATTCACAAAGCAACCGCAGTTAAACATGAAACTCGTAAGCTAGACCCATATACCATAAACAAATACATAGTTCTTGTGAACATGCACAAGATTATGGAAAAAGAGACCCACATGAGATTGAATCACAACCTAAAAAAATCAATGAATCAAAGTTTGGAGTTTGATTAAAAAATATGGAATCAAACAACAAACAATCGCCGGCAATATGTTGACCTCTTGATCAAAAAATTAGAAAATCTCACCTAGAATTGTTTAGCACCACAGGAAAACAAATCTTGATAAGTTCAGAATTAGTTCAATGAAGAACAAAGAGTTGAAAATAATAGATCGTGTCTATTTTAAAACTAGATGTTTTCGTAGGTGGTAAGGTGTGCAGTTTGGCTATTGATAGGGAATACATATCTAATTTATCTAGTGTCACGATGGTTGAGAAATTGGGATTATCTTTACTACAACATCATCGGCCTTATATGATGACTTGGTTAAAGGAATGTGGAGAGGTGACAGTGACCAAGCGAGTTCTAGTGAATTTGACCATTGAGAGATATAGTGATAATGTATTGCGTTATGTAGAGCCCATAAAGCGTTTTCACGTTTGTTGGGTAAGTTATGATGTCATGATAGGAATACAGTACATGATAGGGGTAGGAATTGGTACGTGTTTATTAAGGTTGGGAAATCAGTCGTTCTTGTTGGTTTAACACCAGGACAGTCACTTGAATATCAAAAGAAGATGAACGAAGAGAATGATCCATTATCTAGATTGAATGACCAATTAAAACTTTTAGAACAATAGATAGTTGCGCAAAACTGTAAAAATGTAGTTAAGTTGTTGAAAGTGAGTGATAGAGTATTTGTAGCTGAGTTGAAAGAAGAGTATCGGGATAAGAATGCTGAAAAAGAGGATGGTGGATTGAATAATGAAGTAGAAGTTCAAAATTTGAATATTAGTATGGAAGATAAGAATTTGGGTAGTGAAGATGAGGTGCATGAACTGCGGGAGAATAAAAATATAAAAGATGAGGAGCATGGGCAGAAGACTAAAAATGTGGAAGAGGTGTTTGAGTATGAGAATGAAGAAATAAAAGAGATGGTTGAATAAAAGAGTGAAAGTATTGAGGGAGGTGAAGAGAAGAACCTCGTTTTTAGACATGATGAGGTGGTGATGATACATCATGAGTACAAGGATTCATATCTTGTATTTGGAAAAACTAGAGATGGCAAAAAAATCCGACCCGAATCCGCCCATAATGGGGAGAAAAAAACCCGCCCCGCCGACCCGCGGGGCGGGTATGGGACGGTTTCCCCCCGACCCGGGCCGGTCGCGGGGAGGGTACGGGTTTGGTCGTTCCGACCCGAACCCGCCCCAAATAAATAAATTAATAAAAAATAATAAGGAAAAAAAACAAAAAAAATTAAACGGGGCGGCGGGGCCGATTCGCCCCGAAATTCAAGGGGCGGGTTTCAAAAAATTTCGCGGGATGGGTTGCGGGTCGGGAACCCGCCCCGTTGCCATCACTAGGAAAAACTAACTTTCTTTACTTTATTTTGCTTAATTCTTTCTTTTAAGTTGATGATTATACTTGGGAGATTAAGCAACACCACTTCTCGCCAGTGAAGTTTTGTGCTTCGATACGTCCATGTAACCCAAATGAAGGAGTGCTATTGAATTGTTCTATGTTAAGGAAGCAAAAGATCTATATTTGATCCAAGTGGTGCATTTATACACTATGAACAAAGTTATGATTCAGGACGAATTGTCTTGAAGAAGAAGGGAATGATGAAAATCATGGTGGCCTATTAACAAATAAATCAGTCAACCAGTCGACCGTGTCCGAATGGGACGAATAATATATGTTTTTCAACCACTGATTTTATTGCCAAATTCCATCATTTGGGGTGTCAATTCTGGAATTTAATTATTCTAACGGGAATTTGTAATTTTCATTGTTTTTAAAAACTTCCATTTTTTATGTATTTTTGTTTATTATTGTTTTCAATTTACTTGGAAATTTACAAGGGGCGACCTAGGGGAGTGCCCAACGGAAGGAGGCAAGATATGCAAGAGCCTAAAGTAGAGAATCATGATGAATGTAAAGCGGATAGTGACATTGATAAGGGAACATTATTGGATGTTGAGTAAGGGAGAAAGAGGGATAAGGAGTTGGGAATGAAAGGAGGGGTAGTGATATGAACCCCTTTGGTATGTTGACAAAAAATTTCCAAAATAATGAAATCAACCCAAGAAATCTAAAACTGATAATAATAAACTTTGACTCAAGTTTAATTTAGCTAAAATTCAAAAGGAATAAACTCTTTCCCAATGGATAGAAATAAACAAGTTCTTTGATTTCTTCCAACATCACAAGAATCATTAATTCTACATGAAGTTGAAAACACTCCTCAAAAGAGGCAAGATAAAAAGGATTCTTACCTTCACCAAGTGTTCTTCACACACAAGACAATGGACTTCAAAGTTTGATTACGGTTTAAGAGAGTTGTTCAATTTATAGTACAACTAATTAGGAAAATAAAGTACAATAGAAAATGTAATAAAAATTGGGATTTGACTCCTAAAATAGAATTGTGCCACCACATTTTCTGTCCAAATTCTGTACACGCCATCTTCAGTAAACTCTTATTAAGTTGATCAATTTAAACCCTTTCTCGTCATGGGAACGTACATCGAGGTTTGACTTTCTTGGTTCTCATCATTCCCTCGAATCTTGTTTGTAGGCATTATCGTGAAATTCCTTGGCCTTTGATATTGTAATGGGACCCACGAAAAAAGTGTAGCGAGACTTGACTTTCTTGATTCTCTTCAAGTAGATATTTGGTTTGAGATGGAATTGGTAGTAGCATTTGATAATATCAAAATTGTAATTCTTTCATTCAAGGGAAGAAGTGATTCAAAGGCATATTTGGAATGGGAAAAGAAAATAAAGTTGATATTTGATTGCTACAATTACTCGGAGGAAAATAAGGTAAATGCCACGATACTTGAGTTCATCGATTATGCTATTACTTGGTGGGATCAAGTAGTGACATCTATAAGCAGAAAGTATAAATGAAAAAAAGTTTTTGATTGTTGCCTTATTTGGACTCTGACCTAGGACACGATTCTGATGAGTGGAAGAGAAGGAAATAAGAAAAGATAAGACAACAGAGTGAAGGAGAAAAAAACATACTAGACCCAGACCTTATCCAGAAAGGTTCCTTGACTATACCTTGCTGAATACCTATTTGGGAAGCGTCCTTTTGCAAATAAAAGAGAAAGAGTTTCTAAAAATCATTCACCTCTGAAAATCAGTTCCCCCGACCTCAACCAACAGAGATACTGTCGTACCACCTATTTGTTGGTCACAAGTTAAAAGGAGAGACTAAAGCCCTAATTAGACGAGGTAACTTGCTGTAGTTCGTGGCCAACCAACAGAAGTAGGCGAGAGCCCTAACGTAGCGCCTCCTCACCCAGCAAGAGTAGAAAAATCATGCAAGGGAAAAAGTAAAAAAAGATTATTTGAGGTACTCAAAATCTATAAAGATCTAAGAGGGGGAAAAAAGAGAATGGCAAGAGAAGCATACACCCACTCACATAACAAGGTTAACAAAACTTGGTATTCCACCCACCTCTAGGAATCAGAATATGATACTTTTTGTGAATCACATTCAGCATGCATCCTACAACGACACAGTGATGCACTGTTGATTACCATGCTAGTATTCGAACTTAAAATTCACATGACCTTGATGGATAATGAAAGTTCAGTTAAAATCTTGTACTTGTGAACTTACGACCAATGGATCTAAATGGTGATTTGTGTATATTACCATAGCGTGAAAGATTGGTTTGGTATGATTTCGGTTAGGGTTAATGTATATTTCTTGATCTTGTTCAATAAATTTTTGGAGCCCTTGATCCACTGTTAGTGGAGGCTCAATAGGGTGTGTAGTTGTTAGATTGTGATCGCTGAACCTCAGGACCCATTGGGGTTATCTTGGTGTTCATATGGTTGGATGTTTCTATATTGTGTTTAGGTTTTTTTATTTTGGCTCAAAATTTCATCAGTTCACAATATTTGAAATTGGCCATTCAGGCAACAATGTTCGTTTGTCTTCCATGGGGGTGAACCCTTCAGTTTGATGCATCTGCAAAAAAAATGTTAACGTACACTTCGTATAATATGTATTCCCTAATTTAACATAGTTGGAGAATGACAACCACCATTATTTCTTGCAAATCATAACTAGGAAAATACGAAGCAAAAATATTAAATGTCTTCATAAGAGAAAACAAAGATATGAATGCAAGGAAATGAATTTAAATTCTATCTCCTATAGTCATAAACACATTATTATGAATTATTAAAAAAAATGGAAAAAGGCTCTAGATTTGAGTTTAATTCCATTAAAGTGGAGATAAGAATAATATAATTATTGAGTAGATCATCCAAACCTTATACGGTTTAGTTCTATCGACTAGTAATGGAGTAAAAACATGCGTCAACGTCATACTCAAATGGTTCTTCTAGTGAACCTGAGACATAGAAAAATATTTGCAAATCTTGAAGAGTTTCCTAGAATAAAAGATATCTAAGGAATGTTGTGTGCTCGAAATTGCATCTTAAGAAATAAAGAAAAAAAAAAATAGGTTAATATTTCTCCAAAATCTTAACGTGGTCACAAAAGTTCATGATACAACAAAATAGATATATAAGTTTGAAGAAAATAAAAAGTAAAGCATTTCTCCAAAATCTTAATCTTTTGAAGAGCTTAAAAGATAGGTTAATATTTGTTTGTACTAGTGTGTTTAAAAAACTTTTAAGGGCCATAGAAATATTCTAATTCTTCAACCTTATTCAATGTATCTCTTGTTTAGAAAAAGAAAAACTCCAATAAACACAATCTCAGATGCAACATAGAAGCATAATATATAGGTTGTACTAGCCAACATTTTAGCGTGAGGACAATACAGAGTATATAAACTTTCTCCATATATAAAACCACTAATTAGTTGTTATCAATCGCCTATTCTAGCATGTACGTCAATGATTCTATTCTTCATATCATTCAAAAGTTTTATTTTAGCAAGAATAGGAGGCTCTTCAATTTGTCATTTAATATTTATTTAACCGCAAGTAAATCTTATCTGAGCAAAATATTCTCAAAACCTTCTAAAAAATTAATTTGTTTTTGCTACTGAGAGGAACAAGAATCAGAGCAAGCACCTATTTATCAAATAAAAAATACATACAACCCATCGAAAAAACTTAGAGAAATTGTAACTAATAAACTTCCACTAGTTAATCAAATGTTTCAAATCAATCACCACCATACATAATACAATGAATTGAATTAATTACAAACAAAGAATAAATTACTAAAAACATGAGAAAAACATCTCAAAAATGTTCTTAATTTATTTAGGTTTTAGTTTTTTTAAAAACTGAAAAGCGATACTAACATTATTCAATTGATATTCTACTCGAAAATACAAGCAAAATTTAAGAAACACATTTAGCTCCTTAAGCATAATTAGTAACCTAACCATGAAATTGAAAAGTAGTTCTGTTTTATTCTCTTTCCAGTTACTAAAGAGATTCATTTCCCATTCCTGAGTAAAAATTCTGATAAGTTTTTAGAAGAAATAACCAAAGATCCAACAATATCAAGTTTTCAAAAGAAATAATCAAAGACCTCTATTAAACTATTGAAGAACAACAAATGGAAGCAAGTTTCACTCTTGTTATAAAAACGAGAACGTTTCAAAATCAAATGAAGAAAGATCAAGTTCAACCATCATCTCTTTGGTAATGCAATAGACAAAATTTCATTCATGTTGATGCACAATTTGACAACGTAGACACGATCTGAAGTGGATATGATTTTTAATGTACGATCTGAGCTTTGTATAGGGACTGAGGGACATCATCGGATTGCACGACCTAGTCTTCATGTCATGTTATATCCAAATTGAGTTAGAACTTGGAAAGTCTTTGCACGACCTGGTTTACTAGATGTTGACATTTATGATAGTTAATCTGAAAATAGGACAGTCAAACTAGGAAAAGTCAACTACTTCTTAGGTTGTAAGAACTCAAAGAGTTCAGTTAGAAGTCAACGTTAGCCAGTAAAAGTTTGTAATAAATTAGCTCACCCTTTTTCCTATAAATATGAGGGAGGTTGACTCATAAAAGGACCTAAAATTTGAAAATATTAAGCCAATTCAGATTAATACAAGAAAACAAACTTGGAGTCCAGGTCATACACAGTCCAGAATCCACCTCTTACAACAATTATTTTTTTATTACATAACTAACAATCATCTCATTTCTTGCTAACTTTGAGTATTTATATTTCAACCGTCAACAATTGGAGCTAAAAGGAGTGTCAATTGTGACAAAATGCAATCCACATAAACAGTACATTCAAATCAGACCATTCAACATAGGTATGAAGCAACATGGATCGTCACTGTTCTGGAAGCCACCATAGAACTAGAGTTCATCATGTCAAACTTCATCTGGGTCTTCAAACAAGAGACAACCACTTGGAAGCCAGAACCTAGCCAAATCCTCATATGGGAGCGATCGTGCATCAACTAAATGAACTGACGCAGGCCGTGGGAAGCATGCAACTACATCTACTACAAATACGTCGACAAACAGATCATAATGAAGAGGTGGAGTTATCTCATCACCTTTCGAAGGATAAACTCCAAGCATGAAGAAAACTTAGATACATAAGTTGAAGATTTGAAATGTTCAATAGGGGAAGTAAACTGTCACATCCTCGAAGAGGACCACCCAAGAGAATGCACAGCGTCATCAGCATGTTGGGACAGAGTCCTTTAGTGCCACTTTGAAAAAATGGTATATCAAAACACAACCAGGTATATGTGGAATCAAATTAATTGGAAAGATCTTAACCGAGTCTATACCATGGACCAGTTAAGACAATAAGAGAAATATTTCGATGTCCTGTTAAGCACACGACAATCCTTCACCTCAATGACCATGGCCCTTAAAGTCAAATTAAAGACCTAGATGAATTGGAATCACTGAAAAAAGGGATTGTATGATCTTAAAGGAAAGTAGAAAGGGCACATGATGACCACACCCCAACTAGGTCCTCACCTTTCACCAAGGATATCTTGAAAGAGACATTGTCGAGCAAGATAAAGATCCCCTAAGTACCCAACAATGATGGAACTATAGACCCCGTAACACATTTGGGAGAAAATTAGATCTAATAAGGATAAAAAAAGTCCGAGGGGCCATCACATCTGAGATGCACGCAATAATTACTAGGTCCTCTCCACCAGGATTCCAATACCTACACAACATGACAAGTCCTTTACCTTCTCTGAAGAGGACACTCAAGGAATGTTACAGTCTCATGTGGATGCTCTGATCATCACCATGCCAATATCGAGTATAAAAATCCAAGGACCATGGTGGATAATGGAAGCACGATTAACGTACTATATTAGAAGACCTACATGTAAATGGTGCTGGATGAAAATCACCTCTTCCTATACCCTAGAAAAATACAAGGATTCACATGCGATTATGTCACTCCTAATGCCAGATAGCTCTAATGGTTGAACTGGGTAATCAACTATGTACAAGGAGAGTAACTACAGATTTTACGGTAGCTAATATCCCCTCTAACTATAACTCAATTCTAGGTAGGCCAATCTTGTATGAATTGAAGGCCGCAACCTCAATCTATCACTTCATGATGAAATTATCCACCCCCACAGAGTGGGAGTGGCGAAAGGGGACAAAAGGATGGCCAGATAATGCAATCTAGGTTTTAATCCAAAATGGAATACGTAAAATTAAGACCTCGAAGGAGGAGGACATAATTGAAGAGATTCACACATTAGACCCTTGTCTAGATCAGAATTAAGCAAAACCTGGACCTATAGAAGATTTGACCATAATTGCTCTTGATGAAGAAATGTTTGAATTGCAATTAAAGATCGAGAAATGCCTCAAAGATCTAGTAATTCTGAATTGACCCAAGTTCTGAAAAAGGAACATGGACATTTTCGCAAGGACTCATGCATATATGGAAGGGATCCCAGCAAATCCCATTTGTCACAAACTAAAAATCATATATGGCACAAGACCAAAGAGGCAGAAGTGTCACCTACTGAATGGTGAAAGATATCAAGTACTCGCCAATGAGGTCATAAAGTTGTTGGGAAATGAATCATATGTGGAGCCCAATACCTACAGTGGGTTGCCAACGCAGTACTAGTACGTAAAAGTAACAAGACCTAGAGGTTATGTATCAATTTCAAGGACCAGAAGAAGGCTTACCCTAAGGATAGTTTCCTACTACTATGGATAGATCAAATGGTGGATGCAACAACATGATGTGAGTTACTTAACTTCATGGATGCATGCCCTAGGTAGAATAAAATCCCTGTGTACAAACCCAATTAGAAGCATACCTCATTCATAACAGTTCATTGGCTCTATTGTTATAGGATGATGTCATTTGACATAAAAAATGCAGGGACAACATATCAAAGACTCATAAATTCGATGTTCGCAAGACAAATTGGTAAGACCATAAAAGTATATGTCGAAAACATGGTGAAGAGCATCAGATGTTCAGACCATGTTCAACAACTGTGATCGTTCTCCACCCATTTGGAGTGATTTGAAAATGGGCTAATCCCCAATACCTAAGCTAATTAGTGATGATTCTAAGAAGAGGGAAGTGCAGGCCAACCTTCAACATGAGTTTGTTGGAGGCCACACAATCCTCCAGAAGTTGGTCTATCCGTTCATCCCTGGAGTGGAGGAAGAAAAAGATGGGCTTAAGGATTTTGTATTTGTATTGCAAGTCCGTCAGGTCATATTGACTCACTCGAGTGCACTATAGTTAGTCCGACATGGTAGAGATTTTACTTTGTTATCAGCTCTTTGTACGATCTCTGGAGCTCGTCTATTTGCTGGGCCCTTTGTAAATTCAGTTAATCTGCAAAAAAAAAAGTATAATTAATTATTACAAAAATGATTCAATAAATTGAAAAGACTGAAACATACTGAAAGATTTGAATTAAGTCAGAATGGCTGAGTCCATTCTATCAGACCTGTCTGAACACTGCCACTATCCTCAAACATAAAACCAATGGTCTCTCCAACCTTTGATATAATCAGGCATGCCAAGGACTAGGTTTCCACCAGTCAGTGGTCTGACTATTGTGAAATACCATCCCTAGTCCTTCAGCTTGAAAATGGAAGACCCCATCAAACTCGTTCACATGGAGTAGACCGTTCCCTAATTCGTTCCAGATGATAATAAACCCTATGATCGTCCTCCACTCGTTCAGATTGATCTAGGAAGGGCCTAATTCCCATTGCCTAAGATAATTAGTGATTACCTGGAAAGAAAGAAGTGCAAGCATACCTCTAACATGAGTTTGTTGGCGGCCACGTAACCCTCAAGAGATTGGTCTGCCCGTTCATCCCTGGAAAGGAGGAAGAAGAAGATGAAACATAGATTTTGTATTTGTATTGGTTGTCCTTCGGGTCGTGTTCTGGTATGTTAGAGGCATGATAACTAGCATGACAAAACTGAGTTTATTTGACAGCCGACGTTTGTACTTTGTACATCAGTTTGATTTATGTCCCCGCGCGAAGACATGCTTGGATGGTCGTGAAAGTGGGTGTGGTGAACGAACCTAATAGGTGTGAGATCCAAGGTTAATGTATCTGGGGCTCTGAATTCTAGATGAAAGGAAGATTCATTCGAACTTAATTCTAGGGATGGCTCATGTTCCATATTACCACTCGCCCAGGATCTTACCCTAGTAGCCTCACTATCAGAATAACTCATATTTGAATTAAGGGAGAACATGCAAGAGGTGTTGAAATTGTATGAGCTGATAATTAGGTCGTGAAATGCACAAATCTCTCTAAATTTTTGCAAATGAAAGTGAAGAAAAGAGGGTAAAGGCACCCTTATATAGCCACATAATTAAATACGGGTACAGAATTTGAAGAAACATCCTCGAGCTACACAATTGAAATGAATGAAATGACAATTGATGGCGCAAACCTCTGACACCTTCAGCCATATCCCTCCATGATGAGTTGACATGTAGCCTTGATCAATTATCAAAGGCTACATCATCTTAGTGCGACCAGAGAAAAAGATTTCAGTAGAAGCAAGCCAAGGACGAATTCCGAACCAACTTCTAGGAGCAATTTATCTGACGTAGATATGATTGTACATATACGATCTGAGCTTTTTGCATGGAGTGAAGGAAAACATACCATCACACCACGTGACCTATCCTTCAGGTCATGTTAGATCCAAATTGAGTTAGAACTTGGGAAATCCTTGTATATCCAGGATATTACGCAGCATGCATGACCTAGTTTACTGGATGTTGACTTTTTTGAAAGTTAATCTGACAATAGGATAGTCAAACTAGGAAAAATCAATTACTTCCTATATTGTAAGAACTTAATGAGTTCAGTTAGAAGTCAACATTATTCAGTAAAAATTTGTAATAAGCGAGTTTACCTTTTTTCCTTTAAATATGAGGGAGGTTGACTTAAAAAAGGACCCTGATTTTAACAATATTAAGTCAATTTAGATTAATAAAAGAAAACATACGTGGAGTCTAGGTCATACAGGATTTGGGATTCACCATTTACAACAATTATTTTTTATTGAAAAACTGACACTCATCCCATTTCTTGAGAACTTGGAGTATTTATATTTCTTGAGATACCAAACATTAAAGGCTAGACATTACTAAAATCATTAAAAAACTACTTAAGAATAATCTAATACAAAAAAATGATGAAAAGAAATACTCAAAAGTACAAAACCATCACTATGACTTATAAAAGTTCGCACCTTACTATTCATAAACTAGCTATCAGTGTCACAAAGCTCTACTAATCCCCCAACCATATATATAGGAACAAATACTTGAAACCCCCCAAAAAAATATTGAGATTCGTGGTTCATATTTTTTGTTTTAGATAAATATTTGTGGGCATTTGACCACACGTCTCTCTCTCTCAAGATTTTGTGGAATTGTTATGAAGGTGGTGAAAGAAAAAAAATTCAAGATCTTGGTTCTGGGTGAATAGTTTGAAAGCTCAAGTAATACTTCACCACGAAGGACATGGCCTATTGAGAAGATGCACGAAGCAAACACAGGAAATAATACTACAACGAGGGTTACCCCCATGAACCATAATCTGAAATTGTAATTTGACAAAAAAAAAAAAAAAAAAAAATCAAACTTACGCAAAGTTTTACTGTTTGTTTTGCACAATATTGTTTATAAATAGCGACGTGTCAGAATTTCAGTGACCTTTTTTTTTTTTTTTTTTTGAAAAGTCAAAAAATGAAGGGTATAAATCTTTGACTAGTCGAAATTGTTGATTTTTCAAGAAAACTGTCTAATGATATGTTGTCACATGACTGTTTATAAACAAAATTTTTAAACAACATTTTACCAAACATGGGCTATTTAACAGATGAAGGAATTGCACTTGGAGAAGGACGAGGATAGGGAGCTTCGAGACAGAGAGGAAAATTAGGGTAACCGAAGTTTTCTTTACATGAGATATATCCATATTGAAAAAAAAAAAACGAAAGCAAAATAACGTCGTTTAGCCATGGACAAAAATATGAATAATATACTAAGAGCTTGTTTGATATAGGAGATTTTGAAGGAAATTTGGATATGTGGGAGAATGGTGGTTGAAAAATGTGAAAGTGATGTATCCTACAAAGATGTATGCTTAAAAATGAGTTTTGAGGAAAAGTTTTCCAAAAGCTCCAGAGACCAAATAGGGGCCAAACAACTCTTTTATATGTGTACTAAAAAAAGATGTGAAATGCTTAAGGTTATAAAATGCGTAATGCGATGCTATGCGATGGGTCGAGGTCGAGAATTAAGAATCACAAATTTAGGCGTGTCAATGCGAACAATAGTCATCATAATACGTTTCATACTTTTAATAATATTTTAATTAATTTTAAGACATTAAATAATTTTTTATATGAAAAATAGATTTTATTACATAAAAACTAAATACAGAAATAATATAAAATATATAAATAATTTTCTTTAATTTTAAAATTACTAACTCAAAAAATTAGTGATTTTTGGTTGATAATTTTATTTATATTATACTATTTGTTTCAAAATGTCAAAATATTTTACTCCTCATAAAATAAGAAAAATAATATTTAAATAATAGTTACGAGAGAAAAGTCAAATAAATAATGGTAAGTAAAAACAATTGAAAAAAAGAAAGCAAAACAATTTAAAAAGAAAAGGCCTATCAGTTCCCATCCCACATCGGATGTTGATGTGCGATGGGAATATTTATTACTCTTATAAATGGATTATTCAGTGATAAACTGAATTAAGCTTGCAAAGGGATTGCATATGTTTACATACCTGAGTATAGGTTTTTTTTTTTAAATTTAAATTTAAATAGAAGTAGTTCAATTCGGTTCTAACTGATTGGATTGGAAAAGTAACGATTTATTATTGGTTCTTGACCATTAGTCACCATTTTTTTCGATTTATGTTCAGTAAAAAGCATTATTCCGCGCATATGGGTAATGCGAGGCATTTTCCTCAAGCATTGAGCTAATGCGTGCCTAAGCGACGTTTATTCTCGCATTTTAAAACACATATTTTGTAATTAAAAATAGCATAGATTCAAATCTTGCTTGACTTTGACTTTTTTTTTAAAAAAAAATAAATCATTAAACTCATTTTTATCTACAAATTTTTTCAATAATACTATAATATTACACATGAAATCATAAATATTTTTAACTTTTTAACTACGCATTCTTAAAAAAAGTCATTTTTCATATTCCTCAAAATATAACAAATAAACAATGGCCGAATCATAACATGCACTAAATTTAATCGCAAAATCTTGCAATTACTTATTATATATTGATTTAGAGAAACACCTCTTAGAAAATTGTAGTGAGGAGGTCCCAAATCTCTCATTTTTCTCCCCAAAGTTTCGAACCTTTAAATTAAATACATAATGCTAGGTCCCATGGACAGTTTCCATCCAAAAATTTGCCAATTGACCCATTGATCAATACATAGAAGACAAAAAAATGTATTTTCACGTTATTTTATTTAGAATGATTTGAAATGAGAAGGGTAAAAGATAGTCATTCATGGCATCCTATCAATATATTGTAGTACTAAATGCCAAATTTCATAGCAAAACTAGTGTTGGGGAAAAATTCAATGATAAAAACCCATTGAAAACAATAGTGTGTTTGATTGGGAGAGATAGAAAAGGAAAAGAGAAAGAAGTTCAATGGAAAATATTTGCTCACCTTCCCCGTAGGAATTTGTTTTCCTTGATTTCAAGGAAAATATTCACTTTTTTAATATGGGTGAAAAACCTTTCACATGGAAAATTTTGAATCAAACATCAAATGTGAAAAATTAGAATGGAAAATATTTTTTACCCACATTTTCCACCCTCAATCAAACACACTAGAAAATAAGCATTTCTCATATCATTTAAAAACAATGTTTTAAAAATCGGACCAGATCGATCGGCTCAATCGGGAAAATCAGGAGTCGATCGAAAATCGATCCGGTCCAATCCAAAAAACTGGCTAGAAAACCTGATTTTTTATCGATTCACCGGGAAATTAAGTCGAGAAACTGTTGGTGTTAAACCCGATTTTTCAATTTTTTTTTTTCGTTTTGCTTTCTTCTAATTGTTTTAAGTTACTTTTATGTATGTTTTTATTTTATAAATGAGTAAATGTTGGTTTATTTGTAAAATAAGTCGTTTTTTTAGAAAATGTTGTATTTTTAGAATAATTTTTAATTTTTTATTGAAATCGATTCTATCTCAGTTCGACTTGATCAGATTTTTTGACTCTTAACCCGTTGTTTTTTTCGATTCAAATTAATGTTTGGTATTCCATATACTTGTAATAACAACTCTCTACCCATGTTATTTGATTCTCACGTCGTTGTCCAAATCCTCTAGAATCTTAAACTAAATTAGAATGATAAAAATACTAATTTACTATAGCCCTACATTGGTAATTCTTAGCATGTCTAGTGCTAATTGTAAAGCCAAATTGCAATGAAAATATATTGCTTTTTCAAGGGATAGATTTAGTTGAAGATTGCATGGGGGACCATAGGTATAAATGGGTAATCCACTCAAAAACCAAGTGTTTTGAGTCAATCCATCCATATCCATCCATCACTTTCCCAAGCCAAAAAAAAAAAAAAAAAAGTGTGTTTTCTTGCTCAATTAAAATCACCAGACCCTCTTTTACAGGCTATATCCCTTTGCTCACATGATGGGCATTGGGCAGGACCCCCACACCAGGGTCTGTCTCAGTTTTTGTCTGAGTCGATCGACTCGGATGTGCTGTGGCCTGTGCCTGTGGTCCCTATGCCATTTCAATCGTTGTCTCCAACCTCCACATGGAAATCTTTTTTTTTTTTGATTTGATCATATTCAAATTTGGAAAGAAATTTAAAAAGAAATGGATTTCGGGTTCAATAAGTGGAACTCGTTTGGGATCAATTATTGAGTCAAATATATTCAGTGGTTCTTTGGACAAGATTAAAAAGTTAAAGCCCAAAGTCAACATTTTTTATAATAAAACTAGTGAATCACCCGTGCGATGCACGGGAAGAAATATTTGGATAAATATAATTCAATGTGAAATTAGATGAATTCTTTAGATAAAATAAATAAATTTCACAAATAAGAGATAAGATAATCATTTATTGGTTTCATATGACTACAAATTCTAGAATACTTCTTTGTACACAATATTGTTTGTTGATTTTGTTGGTCTTCCATTCTTATCATAAATCAACATCTTTAATCCAAAACGATTTGTCACCTTAGAAATCGCAACATAAAGTTGTCCATTTGTAAATATCAACCATTTAAGAAGAAGTCCCACATGCGAGAATGATTGTCCCCGACCCTTATTGATAGTCATGATATAGGGTACCATCAATAAAAATTATTTTCTTTGAAATCTAATAGGTATCCTAAAATCAAAAGAGCTCAATAATATCATTGGAATAAAGAACTTGTGTCCTATATTGGTGCCAAAAAGAATTTGACCTTCTAGAACATGGTCGCCAAATTTGTAACTATCAATATTGTTCCATTGCACAATCCCTATGTATGATTAATATTTCTCAGGAAGAACTTGTGTCCTTCCCTTATCCGCTGCAACGGTCCGCCATGTGATGCAATAATGATATCCATGTGTCCAGGTCGTGTATCAAAATCCACCGACAATCAATTCGGCAATTTCATCGACAATAGGAAAATCATATTGGCTATCATCGATCGCCCACCAACCAATAAGTATAAGTCGTACATTTGAAGTGCTTTCCCCAATCATCATTTTTCAAACCGACCTAAACTCCCTTAACAATTTGTTGTATTTGTCTAGCATATCCTTTAAATTAGAAACTACACAATCATGCAACATTGAATAACATAATTCACTCCTACTGGGGGACATTAAAATATATAAATTAAATTTTAGACTATTACAACAAAATTGTTCGTAAACAATATAAATATAAAAGCAATAAATACATAATATGTACTCCATGACCCTTTTCTGCTTTCAAGTCCATTCACATTGTCAACAATGTAAAGTGAGCAAATTGCAGAACTGAACTGTCATCGGCAACGAACTCCCAATCTTAGGACAATTTGGACCTTGAAATCTGAAGATGGGAAGCCCTCTATCATCATTTAGCCCATTATTTATTCCCCCATAGAAATGAACGAAAATATCATATTATATGTCCGAATGTTCTCAACGAAATTCTTAATCATGTCGTCCCTGCCATATAACAAATCTTTCAAAATAAGATGATGATCTTACATAAAATGAATCTTCTCTTTCTCTTGCATACAACAAAATAGGGGTGAATAAATAAACCGCGAGATCGAACTAAATCGCAACAAATGGCTTGGTTTGGTTCGGTTTAGAAAAATTTCAAACCGCCTTAAATGATTTGGTTAAGGTTTCAATTGTCAAAACCGCGGTTTCAAACAGCCAACCCTCCAAATTTAAAAAAAAAAAAAAAAAAACTAAAAATAAAAATAAATGCAAACGTTCAATTTTAAAAAAAAATTAAACACACTTTTTATTGTTAACAAATCAAAATTAAGGAATCAAATATTAATTTGTTCAAATCCACAACCATTTGGAAATAATTCTTGCTCCTACAATTCATAATCATCATCCAAGATATTTTTTTAAATAAATTTTTTAATATAAGAGCTAACTACAGTTTATTTGTCAACATGAATTGATTCACAATATAGCACTCAATTAGAAACTTAATACTATTATTGAGCTAGTTTCAACTCGAAATTTTAAACGAATATTTGTCTTTGTGCTCGCTTTGAAATATACTAATTCATTCGTTGGCAATCCGCGGTTTCAAACTGTACCAAACCGCAAAAAAAATAGTTTGATTTGGCTTTGTTTAGAAAATTAAAAGGTTTGGTTTGGTTTGAAAAAAAATCAACACCGTTTTAAATGGTTTGGTTTAAAATATTACTACAAATAGCCCAAATCAAACCGTGTTCACCCCACAACAAAGTGAAAACTTCGAATTACGACATATTTTATAACGCTTATCCACTATCTCCTCACACCAAAAATTTGTCTTGAAAAATAAACACTTAAAAGAATCTCCAATGTCCATACACTATGAACAATTAAACAATAGATGAAACAATTAATAATATAGATTATGCGTATAAAAGATAAGATTTACTATTTTGACCATTGACAATGAAAAATAACACGTATAAAAAATGAATTCGATAATCATAAAAAAATAAAAAAAAACTAAAATTGTAAGATTGACAAAGATGCATCAAATTCATGGTATTATAGGTTTTTACAATATTTATACAACATAATTGTTTTCTGATGGAAATTATAATATAGCATTGATCATCTCAATTTTCAGTTAAGTCAATTGTGAGACAATTTACTTATTGTTGTTGAAATTTAAGAATCATAAATATTGAATTAAAATATAACAATTAATATCATGTCATAGTTAATTATGTTTTAAAATTTAGACTTAACAGTTAGGACAAAAACCATTAATAACTATATAATTTCAAAGCAATATAAATAAATTTGTTAACCGTTAATGTTAAAAAATGTGATATGAGACTTTCTGGAATAAAAAAATTAAATAATAATTAAATGTAATTGTAAGTAAAATTATTTTGATAAGTAATCTGATATAGAAAAGAAGGTTATTATGTATATTTAACAAAGAACTTAGAAGTATGATTATTTACAACAAAATTTAATACAACTTGATTAAATATTCAATGTAAATGTAAATGAAAATTAGACATTAGATTTGTATGATCGAACGAAATTATTCATCCATAAGATTTAGACCAATAAAATATCACAATTATTGTAAAAGTTTATTTACGTATTAATTGTAACTTTCCATAAAAATACTAATTAATTTAATAGAACGCAATACAAATGAACTCGAATTTTTAGATGTACTAACTAAAGAAAAAAATAAGATTATTTATAAAAAAAATTATGCGATAAGGTTTATTTAGTTTTAGATGCATAATACAACTTCAACATAATTTTGAAAAAAAATTTACATTGAATTTGTATGACTGAATACAAATACTTATTTTTAAAATTCAAAACATTAAAATATCAGAATAATTTTCTAAAAAGAGAGGTTTAAATACAAATAACCAAATATAAATAAGCAAAAAAAATTCTCCATAAAAATACTTAAGTGGAAGTAACAGTGTGAACACAATAAAAGCTGATTTTGGAGTGTGAATACAATAAAAACTGAGTTTTCCCGTCAAAACTCAGCTGCTTTTATATATTATATAGATATAGATATAGATTAAAAAAAAAATTTATAAGTAATTTTTCATAGTATAAGACTTGCTTGGGTATTAAAAAAAAAACATTTAAAAATATTCAGTTTTTGCAAATTAATTAACATCGAAAATTACAAACACTTACAAAACGTGAATTGAAGTTATTAGAATTAGAATTAAAAAATTTTGTTTTGTTTAAATTTATTTGATATTTGAATAAATTTGCAAAATCAAACATCCAATTTTTTAAACTTTTGATGGTCCATTTAAACTCTGTATGGTTTATTTCAATTGAAACTGTAATATTTGTTACGAAATACATTTAGTAAACACACTAAAAAAGCATTTAAAAAATCAGTTTTTGCAAGATTAATTAACATTGAAATTTACTACGAATTTTAATTGTATTATAATAAATGAAAAACGTCTTTTAATTTTTATTTTTTCATAATACAAAAAGTGATTTGAAGTTATTAGAATTAGAATTAAAAATATTTTTTGTTAGTAATTTTTCATAGTATAAATAATCAAAGTATAATTTTTTATTTATAAAAATAAACTTAGGTTGAAGATTCCGATCAAAAAAAAAAATTATTCGGATAAAAAAAAAAAAAAAATACAACTTAGGTTGAAGTCAATAAGTATAATAATTAACAGTTGTAGTGTACACCAAGAATTGAGTCCCACATAGAATTGCATTCGTTGTTATCTAGGAATTGCATTCATTGTTATTTATTATTACTAAATATATATAGTTTTAGTGTAGGCACAATTAAATATGAGTTTAGGCGGGAAAACATGAATTGGGACCCACACAAGCTCAACAAGTTTAATATATAATAATAGATTTCACGAGACCTATAATTTTTATCTATCTCTTATAAAAAATTGCTAAAATATTTGAGTATGGCGTGTCCCTCTTTTTGTGAGGGTAAAATGTATGTATTAAAATTTGTAAAAACTAAAAAAAAAATTCAGTCTATGTAATACTATACATCGAGAGATTGATATGCGTATAATTTTGCTATATAAAATTTAATTATTTTTAGTGATAAACTGCTTAATTATTTGTAAAATAAGTAACTTTTGAAATAATAAAATTATATATCAAGATCTGTTTTTCAAGTTTTCTATCACACATGGCTCAAGATTATTATCATTAGAATAAACTACTTACACAATGTTGTTCACAATGAGAATGATAATTTATGATGTGTAAGTGTTTGTTGTTGATTAAAAGGATGATATGATGTCTGAAAAAACAGGATCGTACCACGTAAGCTGATTGTTATCCTAATTGTTGAATGCATTGTGAGTGTAGTATAACTCATTATCATTAAGGTTGTGTTAGGCTGACATATTAAAATGTCAATGATTATCCAAATTTATTTACACAATTTTTCAAATCACTTTTTAATTATACATATTTTTTCTCTCTAATTTTTATCCACACATCTTACCTAGAAAATTCAAAAAAAGAAAAAAAAAATTATAAATCTAATTCCCTTTATTATGCTGCCGAACACAACTTAATATATGTTTAAGACTTTTTTATTTGGAGAAATATTAACCATGAATTTGGAATGTGTTTTACCTTAGAGGAAAATAGCACCATTAGATCCCCAAACAACTGATATGTTACAATTCATCCCCAACCTAGTTGTTTGACTATGTAACTAGTATATACCCGTGCGATGCACGGATGACATTATTGTTGTATTTTGTTTGCAATGAGAAGTATTAATGAACAAAGTTGCATAATCAAGTAATGAACACGGAAAAATACTATTGGATATATATAATCAATATTTAAATTAGCTAGGTTGACAAAATCAAACATAGAAATCTTCATGGCTGCTAAAATTTTGAGAAATTTTTAAATTCTAATCTCCATGCCAACAGGAAGAACCTGTTTCCATTGATCTTCCTTCACAATGTAATTGCCAAAAATATTTAATACGCAAACTTCTATAAATTACACGAATTCCTTCAACATGTAAAACTAAAATTACACCAGTCAATTCCTTTATTCAATGATTGCACATTTTGTAGGAATACATTCTCTGCAAATTCAAATAAGAAAATGACAACAAAATTAACATCAAGAAATACTGAGATCTTCTAAATGCTTGAAAGTAACATCAGGAAATTGCTTAACAGTGCCAAAGACTTACATACTTTGAGTTACATATCAAAATATTGACCCCATAGCAGCCTCAATAGGCACCTAAGTCGTGATACTTTTGCTTCAGGGTCAACTAATTCTTCAAAAGATAGCTAGTAATGAAAAAACAAAAATAAGTGAATTCTAGTCGTTTAGACCTTGGAATTATCCTTCAGAACTTTAGCCACCCAAATAGATTTGCTCTTTTCCATCGTCAACTTTCCCTCTCTTTGTACTCCCTGCAAAAAGACAACTGTTAGAATTGGCTATATTTCATTAATAAAAGTATCAGCGGTTGGATTACCTAACCTTACGCAACTTTTTTCAACATAATGAATCACTAAGCTTATAAGGTTAGATTGACATGCCAACAAAATATCTTGATTCAAATGTTAGACCAGCAACTTGCTAGACTATAACCAATAAATTACTGGAATAAAATCCTCACATTACACGTATCAAAAATATACTTGAAGGCAGTCACAGTTCTCAGCCTCCTTCCTCACAACGTCGAGAACAGTGTCAATAAGCTTAGCTCCCTCAGTGTAGTGACCTTTAGCCCAGTTTTTTCTAGCCCCAGACTGGCCGAATATAAAGTTATCAAGCCTGAAGATTTGCCCGTATGGACACTGTCCATAGTGCCAGGCTCCAGGTCCATCATCCATGAGCACTGCACAATGGACAAATCTTCCGCAGGAGGCCTCATTGTAGTACACATTGACATGCTCCAATTGCAAATCTGAGGTTCCCACATAGTGCCCAATAGGGTCTAGGCCATGCTCATCACAAACAACCTTCCAGAACTTCGATCCTATTTGGTTGCCGCATTGATCACCCTGAACGTGAAGGATTTCCCTCATTAATTAAACTAAATCTGCCTACTAAACATTCATCAGATCTCTAATTTTTCTGGCAGAAAACCTTTAAAAAGTACTCTTCATGAACTTTTATTTAGTGGGATGCTAGACTTGCAACTAAAACCAGCCTATTATTAGACAATAATAACTCAATCGGTTACATACTCAGGTCTATTATGAACTGAGGCATACTTTGTGGAAATTTATTTCTCACAATGAAGGTGAATTAAGAAAGATAAAGAATTAAGCTTGCTTCAATTGGGATGCAATATGTCATCCCACCATTAATGTAGCCATCAATTAAAAACAATTTAACTAAAGTCGGTTAAATTAGAAAATCACTAATAGATTACTGCAATTTCTGAAAAGCCAATGGAAACATTACAAATTCCATTCATAAACAACCATTTCAAATTTGAAAAGAATTATTTTTATTCCAATACGGATGTCCTAATTCTATGTAGTTATTAAATGAACAACCACTCACAAACCACACTTAGATCAAAATCTATGGAATTCTCAAATCACTAAATCAAGAAAAAGTAGTTCAAAATAGACCAAAAACATAGAAATTCAACCTTTTTGAGGCAAGAAGGGAAGGTGATTTTTGCAGCCTCTCGATTAATGGACGCCTTCTGGAAATTTCAGCAAGCCCCTGTATCAACAAAAATATTAAAACCAAGAAGTGAAGCCTCTTTATTTCCCACTTTAGCAAAAAACCTTTATTTTTTATATTTGGAAAAATAAAATTACAAAGTATTTGAGCAACACCTTGTTCAGACTATGCACAAAAAATTACTTTAGATGGGTAATTGATTATAATTGCAAACATAATTCATAAAAAAAAATGAAAAATGCATCATGATTCAGATAAGGTGTTCTAAACAGAAGTGAAATACATGCCATAGGGTCATAACAGTACAAAATCAAAAAATATGGAAGGAAGTGGGAGGAGTAGGAAATTCAATATACCATTCCAAAATGAAACAAACGATTTCCAAAAACAGAAATTATATAATCTGTATTCTCCACTTGTTGTTCAAGATTAACAAATTCAAACCCAAATAAGCCATTCTCCTGTTACCTATTGGCTTTGAACATACTGGTCCATGGAGCTTTAGACATAGCTCCTGCTAGCGTTTTATAATCTAGTGAAATAAATTTTCAAAATCAATTCAAATCACACTTATGTTTTTTACTGCAAAAAGTTCTTTATGAGGCCGGAGGAAAAGCTTCTCAGCAGGTAAGCCTTCCTATTCCCGGTTTTATTCATAAATTTTTTTGGTGGGTTCTGGGATTTAAAAATTTAAGCGTGAGAACAATATGTAACTTTCGGTAGGAATTAAAAATTTCTAAATCGTGAAGAGAACTTTGAGCACCTCAGTAGTGGGGAATCTGGGGACACATGTTGATTACAAAATCCTAGCTCATTTAAGAATAAAAATCATTTATGGTATCCACCTAGAACCATCCGTACACATAGATCAATCACCAATCAAAATAACCTAATCAATACAAAAAACTCAGCACAAACAATTAAAACCCATCACTAAATCCTTTTCTTCAATTGTCAAAAATAATGTTATTTATAAATTAACTCCAAATGGAAATCAAATTATTTAAGTTATAACACATGTCCAAAGTAATTAAAAATTGCCACAAGTTTATCACCCTTCTGTGAGCCATTTGAAATTTTATATGCAATGCAATATAATATGATCCCATGTTTTCACCAAAATGCATAAACCAAACAAACACATTGTTTACATACCTTCATGAATGAATTCAACGAAGGCAAAACGACAATCCACAACCTTCGCCGTAATTGGTGTGGAAAATAAATTTAGAACAGATAACAAAATTGTAAATAAAGAGTCTATTCTATCGCTGAGACGGAATAGTGACACACTTTTACCTGCCCACAATTAATGAATAATGCTGCAAGTCTCTTCAGTAACTTATATTCATAAGAAGAAAGATAAATAGTGTCTGGTATCATTTGACTTAACAGAATGAATCTAAGTGTGTGTATACCCTAAACTCTCTTTACCTGATGATCAATGTCAAAAACATAAACTGTCCTCCTAATTACATCTCATCTTTGTGTCATCCTTGTTATGCTATTAATCTTCTGCTTCCCATGGCCATAGCCATTTTTCTTCTACATATCAAATGTCATATAAACGCAATCAACAAAACCAAATACTGTACTTAATCCCTATTACTAATGTTAATAAAACTACATGAAAAAAAGAATATAAATGGGAATGTTGCTGCTTTAAAGAAAAAGAAAAAAAGCCGAAGTACTGATCTTCATTCCTCATTTCATTCTTTATATTTCTGCATATTCTTTAACAAAATAGACAATAATCCATAAATAATAATACTCAACAATAGAAAAAATGGCATAATCATTTGCATTTACCATATACTTCAGGTTCCTCATTATCGTCATCACCATCGCAGTGATCCACTCGGTGTCCATCAGGTTCTTTCTCTCTCTCTCTCATCGTCATACACTTCAACCTCACCTGCTTTCACCAAAAATACATCTATGAGAGAGAAATTCCCAAATTCGAATTATAAGAATGGGTTTTTATTTTTTACAACACTAAATTATTACGTATATTTGTCCAATTAGCAAATGAGTTCAATAAGAGCAAGCATAGCCCATCCAGTGTTCACATTATGCGGTTTGCACGAACAATAACCCATTCATTTCAGGGAATTATCTAATTGATGCAAAAGAAGTAAAACCCAAATTCATAAAATTTATATAAAATTATGAAGATGGTAATAGAATACCTTCTCAATCGAATTTACAGCAGAATAGTACATTCGCAGGCCTTCAAGTAAATCGTGTGTCTTCACGTGACAATTAGAATCATTATCAATGTTTTCATATTCCTCTTGAGGTGACTGCCCTAGTGGGTCAGTCCCAGAACCAAATAACTCAAGCAAGGAAGTGTCTAAAATTTGCAGGGATTCGATGCCGTCATGTTTGGCATCTTTTTGAAATTGGTCAGCAGCACCTAAATAACCTAGAATCGCAATTATAGGGTTGGGATAAATCAACAATTATTCATGCCGATGACAAAAAAATGAGTTACAAAAAAAAAAAAAAAAAATCCCTAATGAACTGTTAATGACCATCGAGAGATGAATTTTACCTCTGAACTTCCACCATTGATCGAAATTTCTCACCCTATGGAGCAACTTCATACCTATCAATATATAAAGAGAGGGTGAGGCTCTCGACTCCACCAGCTCCAGTACCTCCGCAACGGTGATTACACCGCCACCTTTTTCTAGCGGCAGCGAGAAGTCCAGCGCTCTCAGCTGAGTTCCATCAACAATCGTTAAGAAACAAACTTTGAATAAAATAAGAAATATTTGAATAAACAAAACCTTAATGTCTATATGCATAACAATCTTAGTGAGAGTTAGTTGAAAGTTCTATAAGGAGTTGGCTTGGCTATCACTCAACTTGATCTTAATCATTTCATCCAACAATTAATGTTCCAAAAAAGTTGTCTTCCTAGTGAATATTTGGATCACCAACAATAGACTGATTTTACTTCAGACTGCAGAAAATTGGAGCAAATGATGGGAGAGAGTAAAATAGGCAAACCTCAGAAATTCTTTCTGCGCTACTTCTCAAACTGAGATAACAATAAAGGCGAAATTTTTTTCCAACCATCAGCACTAAGAAACAAACAACAGAAAATTTTTCTCCTTAAACTAACACAAATGAAAAGGATAGTTAATCATAATTTACCTTTTCCTGATAAAATAAAGAACCTGAAAAGGAAAGCAAATAGGAAGAATCGCAGATTTCTTTACAGGATCTTTTCCCCCTGTATAGACAATTACAGGGATCAAAGATTCATGGAACTTGAAGGGCTCGAAAAATTAAAATACAAAATAACAACAGAGAAAATAATTAAAATACAAAATAACTTACAGGACCAAAGATTCATGGAACTTGACTGGACACTGATTGAAGCAACATTCCCAATCACTACTGGAGTCGAGACCAGTAATACTTGTCATCTTCTGCAATTTTTATCAATCAAATCCAATCAAAATGATTGATGAGTGGACCTAAAGATTCAGTTCCATGAAAAAAAAATAGTTAGAATCAACAAATATGTGTAGACTACTATAGTGTAAGAATTTAAAAGATGATTCAGATAAAAATCAAATCTTTTAATGAACTCCAAATTTTACACATCCACTAATTAGATTCTGAGTTAATAAAAATCGAAACAACGTTCAGTTTAGGAACCCTGATAAGTGTGTTTTATACACTTATTTGTACGTCTAAATTAGAATAAATTATTATTGTTTAGGAATATTTGCTATTTAATTTGTGTTTATTTGTTTACTTTTCAGAAAATGTCCCAATTGAAGAAGAATAAAGCAATTAATGAAAAAGATGGCACAATTGGATGTTAATTAGAGCTAAATTGGACAAGTGAGGAGTTTGTGACAACAACTGAGAAACCTACATGGTGCCAAAGTGACTGAATCAGAGGTTGGAGGACCTAATTGAATGAATTGAGAGCTTAAATGGGCAAATCAAGAAGAAGATAAAGTTTGGGGACTAAAGTGCAACAATTGGAAGTTGAAGACTGAATGTGCAATTAAAAGGCAGGGACCAACTTGCACAGTCGGAAGAAAGATGAAGTCGCGATTGCTGGTTACACACCAAGCGATCGCGAGATGGTGCAATAATATAACCCGAGAGTTTTAGGGTCAAGCACGCGATCGCTAGGATTGAAGCCACGCGATCGCGTGGCTTTCCGGCTGGGCCGACCGTGGGCTTTTTCTCGCGATTTTTATCAGACTTTTCTTGTTTTGACCTAGGTTTTCTCCAAAACCTATATATACAACATAAGAGGCACGAAATTGGGACCTTTGCCTCTCCATAGAACGAGCTACAACACAGAATTCAACATCAAATCCTTGGAGATTCCACATCGCAGAGGGGCGTGAATTGAAAACAATTGAAGAATTGATAATTGGTGCAATATTTCTATTCTTTATATTGTTTTTCAATAAACGTTTATTTTTACTGTTTTTGTTATTTCATGATGATGTGTAACTAATTTTAATGTTGGGATGAACGATGTAGTCTAGTTAATTATTTTAATTCCATATTCCGTATTTTAACGCTTTAATGCATGTGTTGATTTATTATTGCGTTTAATGCGTGAATGAACTGGCCACTTATTCATGATTTTATGTGTTATTTCCATAATCCGAGAGGTGAGTTAATAACATAGATCTAGGTAATAAATCCGGTAATTGAACGAGAGATAGAGATATACTCTTGTAATTATTGCGGTCGTGTGTGAATTCTAGAATGTAATGCATCTAGATAAGGAATATTCAGACCCGCTGTAGAGATACATGGTTGACTTATTTAGGTTGTTGATTTAAACTCGAGAGAGGAATTTCAATTTAAATTAGTGAATTCGACCGAATGCATATTTAGGAAATAAAAATGGAATTGGAATTGATTTAATTGACTAGGTGAAATCGTGAATCCCAACTACTTTACAATCATCTTTTAAAACAAAACAATTTCACAATTTAATTATTTAATTCATCTTCTTAGTTTTAATTTAAAACCACAAATTCTATTTCGTCTGTTCAAATAAAATTAGAACTAAAACATTTCGGTACTTAGTAAACAGTCCTCGTGGGAACGATAATCCGGACTCTAAGGTCCACTTTATTACTTGATTGCGATATCGTACACTTGCGATCTCAAATTCAAACACAACAAGTTTTTGGCGCCGTTGCCGAGGACTGTTTTTATATTAATATCGATACCCATTAGTTCTTATTTTACTTTGAACTTTATTTTGCTTATTTTTATTTTTATTTTTATATTATTTTTCAGTTTTTGCTTTTAATTTTTGTTTTCTTTAATTTATGTTAAGAAGGACTAAGTCATTTGATTTGCTTCCTTTTGATACAGAAATTGAACGCACCTTTCGACAGAGGCGTAGACAACAGTTGGAAGCTAATCAACAAAAATGCTTAACCATGGCAGATGACATAATTCAGGATAATTAGGGAAATCAACGAAATCTGCCAGCAGCTGTGAATGGACAGCAACCAAATCATGGAAAGCGCATTTTGCGAGACTACATGGTTCCTCCTGTGGGGAACATCGGAACCTGCATTGTACCTCCTGCAATCCGAGCTAATAATTTTGAGATCAAGACTTCCTTGATATCCTTGATCCAAAATTCATGTGTTTTTCATGGACTGCCATCTGAGGATCCTCATGCCCATCTTCGAACATTTTTGGAACTATGTGATATGCAACGCATGAATGGAGTTTCAGAGGATGCCGTGAAATTAAAGCTATTCTCATTTTCTTTGGCGGACAAAGCGAATGCCTGGTTTTACTCTTTGCCCCTACATACAATCACAACTTTTGAAATCATGGGTCAGAAATTTGTAGATAAATTTTTCCCACCTGGCCGCATGTCAAAGCTAAGGCGTGAGATTCTATCGTTCAGTCAACAGCCTGGGGAATCAATTTTTGAGGCTTGGGAAAGGTTCAACGAGCTCATCAGACAGTGTCCTACACATGGAATCGCTGATTGGATACTAGTTCAAACATTCTACAATGGGTTGACGAATGAGAATAAAAAGTACGCTGACTCAGCAGCTGGAGGATCAGTAATGGATATGACATATGAAGAAGCTTCTGAGATTTTTGAGAAGATGGCTGCGAACAGTTACCAATGGTACTCAGATAGATCTACACCAAAATCTGGAGGAATTGTTGCAGTTAATGAGATTACAGCATTAAATGCTAAGCTGGATGCTTTAACGAAGAAAATCGACAGTATGGGTGTGCAGCCAGTAAATTCAGTTCATACAACTTTGTGTGATTTTTGTTTCGAAAATCACGCGATAAATTTCTGCCCACTTCAACAAAATCAATCAAACCCATAACAGGTCAACTTCGTAGGAAACAGGCAGCAGGGTGGTCCTTATTCACAAACTTACAACCCAGAATGGAAGAATCACCCTAATTTTTCATGGTCTAACAATCAGAATGTTCAGTGGCCGCCTGGATTTCAGCAACAGCAACAGCAACAATCTCAGAAAAACATATCCGAGAACATAGAAGTGTTAATCCAGCTGGTCAAAAGTCAGAATGGTGAGATAATGAATCAAGATGTTGAAATAAAAAATTTGAAGAAACAAATGGGAGAGCTGGCAGCTAGCAGCTCAACAAGACAGCCAGGACAGTTACCAAGCAACACTGAAATGAACCCTCGTGAGCATGTTAATGCAATAACAACAAGGAGCGGGGTTCAGCTATCTGAAGTAACTGTAGAGGAATATGAAAAGCAAAAGAGTCGAAAGGAAGATGTGGTGGAAGAACAGGAAAGTGAGAAAGAACAGAGATCGACTCCTGAAGTTCATGACAAAGTCGAAGAAGAAGTTCGAGTTAGACCTCAAGTAAAGGCATATGTACCCCCAGTTCCTTATCCACAAAGATTGATAAAGCATCAGTTGGAGCAGCAGTTTGGAAAATTCTTGAAAATATTCAAGAAACTGCACATTAATATTCCTTTTGCTGAAGCATTGGATCAAATGCCGCTCTAAAAGAGATGCTGTCAAATAAAAGGAAATTGGTTGACAATGAAATAGTAGCACTGAGTGAGGAGTGCAGCGCCATACTTCAAAAGAAATTACCACAAAAATTGACCGATCCAGGGAGTTTTCTCTATTCCTTGCATTATTGGTAATTTCAGTTTTGATAATGTTTTGTGTGATCTAGGGGCCAGTGTTAATTTAATGCCTTTGTCTGTGTACAGGAAACTTGGTTTGGGGGAGCCTAAACCAACCAATATCACACTGAAGCTGGCGAACAGATCAATCCAATATCCATATGGGATTGTTGAGAATGTGATAGTAAAAGTAGACAAATTGTTCTTCCCAGTCGACTTTGTGATTTTGGACATGGAAGAGGACGCCCAAATGCCCCTCATTCTTGGAAGGCCGTTCCTAGCTACTGGAAGATGCTTAATCGACATTGAAAAGGGAGAAATCATCTTTAGGGTTGAGAAGGAACAAGTCACGTTCAGCATCAGGCCAAGGCAAGATCTTGAAGGTCTAAATGAAAGCTGCTTCAAGGTGGAGGGGTTGGTCCAGAAACCAGAAGAAAAGACCAAGTAGGGTGTTAATATCGAGGGGGAGCTAAGCACAAAACATGAGTTCATAAAGGCTAAAGATGGATGGAGGGACAAGAAGAAAGAAAAGCCTAACATCCCTCAAAAATTGGCTAAAAGTGAGGCTTTGGGATTCAAGAGAGTGAGAAAATGAGTTGAGAAGTGCAAGGCTGGAAATTGCAAGATGTGCAAGGCTCTGAGATCATCTTTTAAGCCTCCATGATAAAGAAGTGCAAAAAGTCGAGCTTTAGACTTAAAACGGAGCGCTTGTTGGGAGGCAACCCAACCTTTCTTCCCTTTTATTTATTACGCTTTCATGATTTATTTATTTATTTACTGAACTTCGATATACGCATGGTAGGAATTGTGTTTGAGTGTTTTGCATGTTTTATGTTAAGAGCACTTATGCATAATATTCTATTATTGCATATTTAGGTATGTTTTTGATTTTGCATGTTTACATTAGGCTAGGTTTTTATCGTCATTCCAAACTCACACACACACTAGTTTGAATCATGAAGTTAATGTTTAGACAATCATTGCATCGATCATGAAGTGAGTAGGGGGAGAAAAATGATTTTGAAATTAAAAAAAAATAGGAAAAATTTTCAGTATTACCGTGTACTACGCGATCGCGTGCCAATAGGCAATGGCGATCGCGAATCTGCATTAAAAAATCAACAGATTCTTTAACCTTGAACCACGCGATCGCTGGCACTCCAGCCAAGCGATCGCGTGGCTGTAGTGAGACCAAATTCGGTAGTTTAAGTTCTTTTCCTCATTCTTTCAACTTTAAACATTATAAACTCATTTTATCTCCCCAAAATCACTCAAAAGTATGATCTTTCATCATCATGCATGCAATCAACACTTCATTGCACAAAATTCATTGCTATTTTCAAATCCAAATCAATGAAAGGTATGACATTCTTCATTTAAATCCATGTTTACTCAAAATTTTGAAATTTTCTTTGAGTTCTTGGATTTTGAAATTGTGAATGGTGAAGAGTGGGCTTAGGTTAGTGGTTGGAGATTGTGATTTGTGGTTTAGTAGACAAAAATTTTGGATTCATTCATGCTTCCAACCCTATGCATATCCAGTGATTTTTGCAATGCCCATTAAGTGTTTGATGAAATGCTACAAAGATGTTCTTGTGCTAATTTTAGAAATTCATCCGAGCATTTATCTTCATGACATGGTTATCATTGAGTAAGTGTGTTTAGTTCATGAATTAGTACACTACATGGCATGAAATCCATTAAAACAATGTTTGCACCATGACAGCCTCATTGCAAGGCCACTGCAGGCCATTGCACCTGAAAATCCACTCACGTCACCAACTTTGCCATAGTTTTACATGACCCTATAGAACTCCAAATGACCTAAATTTTTAATATGTTGTAGACCATGCTGTGAACGTTAACATATCAAAAGATGGCTCGGGAAAATTTATGTTTTTCTAGGCGACGTCAAGGCTTGAATGTGTGTGGTCGACCAATTTTGAAAATTCAAAATTTTGCTTTAACTTTAGTTTGGGGGTGTGGTACTGAACTTCCATTATTTCTTATTGATGTTTATGACTTTTAATATTACTTATCTCTTATTTGCAAGGTAAACATCAGTCAAGACACATCCAATCAAGTTGGGCAAGGCAAGAAATAAGGTCAAATTCATCCAACATCATTTCAAATTGAAGTATCAAAACTACAATGAAGACATCTTCTCTACACTTGGGAAGTTCTCGTTCTCTTTCTTTTGTCAAGTTTTGCATATTCTTACTTATTTATGTGGCAAAACATTGAGGACAATGTTCATTTCAAGTTTGGGGGCGGATCTCATTATTTCCATATTATTACTTTTCATTCTATTTTATTGGGATAAAAAAAAAAAAAAAATTGAAAATTGAAAATGTGTTAACATATTTATTGCCTAGGATATAGTATGAATCAATTTGTGCGTAGGCTTGAAAATTGGACAACATGAAAGCATGAACTTATTTTGAACTAGTTATGTTTTGCTAGATTCATACTTATTGCGCACGTAGCCAGTGTTGGATAATTACTTGTGTGAAGGATGTTGTTTAATACATGTGGGGAAAAGTTTTATGCAATTTGAACTTAGGAATGACTCAAAAAGCTCTGAACTTAGATCGTTAGACATCCCACCCCTAAATTAGAACCAATCATGCTAAAATGCAAGTTTGGGGGTAAAATGGTTGGAATTTGTATGTATTGACGGGTTGGAGGTCTGTGGTTCTTGATTTTTCACTTTAATCATTACAGTTTGGTCAACGGGTATAAACCATTTCCAGCATAAAAACAGAAAAATGCTGAAGGTCTTATTCTGCTCTTAAAATGCCTTTTTGACTCGAGTAAGTAAGTCCGAGGGGTCTTTCAAACCTGGTGCCCTAAAGCCAACTGGCTTGGGAGTCATCGACCTAAAGCTCGCTACATGGGTCAATTAGAAAGCAAGTACGGAGAGTGGACTTACACATAAGACATTATAACATCTTTAACTTTTCTGTTTAAGCCTTTATGACTCGGGCAAGTACGTCTGAGGGGTTCTCTGAACCTGGTACCCTAAAGCCGTCTGGTTTGGGAGTTTCCGATCTGAAAGCCCGCTACAGGGGTCATATAGAAAGCCCGTATGAAAAGTTCTGCACAAAGATGGTAAAAGACAGAGACAATTAAAAGAAAAAGTCGTCCATAAAAAAAAATATATTGCATGGTATAAGTTTTGTTGACTGAACTGTGGTGGTTGAGGTTGTAGAATTGGGGACTGCTTTCTTTTGATTAGTTGTGCATGCATATTTCTGATTTTGACTGCCTTGTGTGGAAAAAGCTAAGAATATTTTTAGAACCCACATAGATAAAAACCTGAGATGCGAGAGAAAAAGCAGAAAGTGGTGATCTTCCATGAGCGTTGGAAGGAATTTCATTAGAAATCATAGATTGACCACATGAGATTCGGGCTTGATTATGCATAATGAGCCACACAGTGTTGATCACATCTTTTGCATAAGTATGCGTTTGACATTGGCTACTCACACACACACTTAAAAATCTGGCAAATATAATTAGAAATTATTTTGCATTGTTGTTCATGACGCTTGCTTAAAGCTTAAATTGGTTTGAACTTTGGAGGCATATGGTAAACATGTTGACACAACAAAAATATTTGTTCTCTTATTTCTTTGATTCTTGTAGTTTATTTTCCATTGTTCGAGGACGAACAATAATTCTAGTTTGGGGGTATTTGATAAGTGTGTTTTATACACTTATTTGTACGTCTAAATTAGAATAAATTATTATTGTTTAGGAATATTTGCTATTTAATTTGTGTTTATTTGTTTACTTTTCATAAAATGTCCCAATTGAAGAAGAATAAAGCAATTAATGAAAAAGATGGCACAATTGGATGTTAATTAGAGCTAAATTGGACAAGTGAGGATTTTGTGACAACAATTGAGAAACCTACATGGTGCCAAAGTGACTGAATCAGAGGTTGGAGGACCTAATTGAATGAATTGAGAGCTTAAATGGGCAAATCAAGAAGAAGATAAAGTTTGGGGACTAAAGTGCAACAATTGGAAGTTGAGGACTGAATGTGCAATTAAAAGGCAGGGACCAACTTGCACAGTCGGAAGAAAGATGAAGTCGCGATCGCTGGTTACACACCAAGCGATCGCGAGATGGTGCAATAATATAAACCGAGAGTTTTAGGGTCAAGCACGCGATCGCTAGGATTGAAGCCACGCGATCGCGTGGCTTTCCGGCTGGGCCGACCGTGGGCTTTTTCTCGCGATTTTTATCAGACTTTTCTTGTTTTGACCTAGGTTTTCTCCAAAACCTATATATACAACATAAGAGGCACGAAATTGGGACCTTTGCCTCTCCATAGAACGAGCTACAACACAGAATTCAACATCAAATCCTTGGAGATTCCACATCGCAGAGGGGCGTGAATTGAAAACAATTGAAGAATTGATAATTGGTGCAATCTTTCCATTCTTTATATTGTTTTTCAATGAACGTTTATTTTTACTGTTTTTGTTATTTCATGATGATGTGTAACTAATTTTAATGTTGGGATGAACGATGTAGCCTAGTTAATTATTTTAATTCCATATTCCGTATTTTAACGCTTTAATGCATGTGTTGATTTATTATTGTGTTTAATGCGTGAATGAACTGGCCACTTATTCATGATTTTATGTGTTATTTCCATAATCCGAGAGGTGAGTTAATAACATAGATCTAGGTAATAAATCCGGTAATTGAACGAGAGATAGAGATATACTCTTGTAATTATTGCGGTCGTGTGTGAATTCTAGAATGTAATGCATCTAGATAAGGAATATTCAGACCCGCTGTAGAGATACATGATTGACTTATTTAGGTAGAGTTGATTTAAACTCGAGAGAGGAATTTCAATTTAAATTAGTGAATTCGACCGAATGCATATTTAGGAAATAAAAATGGAATTGGAATTGATTTAATTGGTTAGGTGAAATCGTGAATCCCAACTACTTTACAATCATCTTTTAAAACAAAACAATTTCACAATTTAATTATTTAATTCATCTTCTTAGTTTTAATTTAAAACCACAAATTCTATTTCGTCTGTTCAAATAAAATTAGAACTAAAACATTTCGGTACTTAGTAAACAGTCCTCGTGGGAACGATAATCCGGACTCTAAGGTCCACTTTATTACTTGACTGCGATATCGTACACTTGCGATCTCAAATTCAAACACAACAAGTTTTTGCCCCATTTCAAAATTAACATTCTAAATCACATTTCAAAATTACAAACAAATCACATTCATAGTTTTTTTCTCAGCTCAAAAATGACAAATCACATATTCTAATAGATCACATATTAACATTTAGACATTCTCAGTTCTACTCAACCTCAAGAGGCTGAAGAATCATAAATGGGGAATAGGGGTCAGGGAAGAAATCAGAAATCACAGAAAGCAAAAATCAAGACAATACAATATCACTTAATCACAAAACTGACATTCATATTCAACATTCAAAATTTAATAATCAAAAAGCATAACTAAAAAATGTTAAAAAATGAGGTCACAAATGAAATTTGAACAGTTTCTTAAAGGGGATATGCAAATTCGAAAATAAATAAATACTCTAAATTGTAAATCTACAAAGGGTAAATAATACAAAGTTTAAAAGCAAAGAAAAATGAATTTACTGAAAATAGAAGTGCCATCATTGAGGCAGATGAAGAAATCACTTACCGAATATTCTTTCTGCGCTACTTCTCAAATTGAGATAACAATAAAGGCGAAATTTTTTCCCAACCATCAGCACTAAGAAACAAACAACAGACAATTTTCCTCCTTAAACTAACACAAATGAAAAGGATAGTTAATCATAATTTACCTTTTCCTGATAAAATAAAGAACCTGAAAAGGAAAGCAAATAGGAAGAATCCCAGATCTCTTTACATGATCTTTTCCCCCTGTATAGACAATTACAGGGATCAAAGATTCATTTAAGGTTGTGTTAGGCTGACATATTAAAATGTCAATGATTATCCAAATTTATTTACACAATTTTTCAAATCACTTTTTAACTATACATATTTTTCCTCTCTAATTTTTGTCCACACATCTTACCTAGAAAATTCAAAAAAATAAATAAATTATAAATCTAATTCCCTTTATTATGCTGCCGAACACAACTTAATATATGTTTAAGACTTTTTTATTTGGAGAAATATTAACCAGGAATTTGGAATGTGTTTTACCTTAGAGGAAAATAGCACCATTAGATCCCCAAACAACCGATATGTTACAATTCATCCCCAACCTAGTTGTTTGACTATGTAATTCATAACTTTTATTGCCCCTGTTTACTCAGTGTCATTTAAAATTAGATTTTTAGTAAATTTTGTAGAAAATGGATGATATCACTGTGATATGTATGATTAAAAAATTTAGAATTCCATAAATACGTCGTTATCAACTTTTTATCCTTAACTTTAAATTAATTACCACGCCTTGTTCTCGATGACAATTTTATCCAAATGTTTACACAAATTCCAACTGTGACACCACGCTAGCTAACCTTCCATCATTGCAAATTTGCAACTATGGACCCAAAATTCCAATTACTGCCCACTGATGACAGCCATTTTCCTTGGTTAACAATTTATTTATTGTTGTGAAACTACCATAATAATAATACTAGATAGAGAGAGAGAGAGAGAGAGAGAGAGAGAGAGAGAGAGAGAGAGAGAGAGAGAGAGAGAGAGAGAGATGAGAAGAGGAGAGAATTCTCATTCAATTCAAGTGTGATCAATGTTACAAGAAAAAGCCCTATTTATAGGAATTGATAGGGGCAAATATAGTCATTCATAACTATTAAATTATTGTTATAAGTTAGGTAGAAATTAGGTAAAGTTAGAGTAGGGAATAATTTACAACACTCCCCCTTGAATGACTTATTGCTCAATAGCTCAATTGTCTGCCTCGTTAAAACCTTGCGAAGAAAACCTAGTGGGATAAAACTTGAGCGAAGGAAAAAGAGTACAGCTGCTGCCCCTGATGTTGGCCATCATTAATCATTGAGTCTAATATCCAAAATGACATCAATGATAAGTAGTACAAATCATGTACTGAAATTTGAAGTTCTGAAGTGCTGCCTCGTTAAAACCTTGTCAGTAAAACCCAATGGGACAAAAATCTGAACGAAGGAAAAAGAGTACAGCCGCTGCCTCGTTAAAACCTTGTCAGGGAAACCTAGTAGGACAAAACCTGAACGAAGGGAAAATAGTACATCATGATTCTCCACCTGAAGTGTGCAATCAAGTATTCATGAACCTTTTGAATAATGATATCATCTTTCGTCTGGAATATGTATATATGAAAATCTTCTTGTGTGTAGCCGATATCATAACATTCTTCATAAGATGTCTATGATTTTCTTCATTTTTTGATATCATAACATTCTTCATAAGATGTCTATGATTTTCTTCATTTGTTGATACCATTCCAGATGTCTATGATTTTCTTCATTTGTTGATATCATTCCAGTACAATTTAAAGAGAGAGCTTGTTGTTGAATTATTACTTGCAGATAGCTGTGACAATGTTTCAAAAACCTTGCTAGGAAAATCCTGTGGGACAAAACCTTAGCGAAGGGAAAAAGAGTACATTATTCTCATTGATACGCCATAATTGTTGTCTCATTAAAAACCTTGCTAAGAAAACCCTGTGAGACAAAACCTCAGCTAAGGGAAAAATAGTGCAGCGCATATTTGTTCCCTTCATAGGAACATCACAAGTATATTAATGCAATCTCAAATCATTTCATCAAACATATAGTTTATGATAAACTTTATATAAATAGTTTATAACTCATTTATAATGTCATAGCTCATTTGTGATGTACTGAACATGCTATACCAAGCAATGTTTAGCTAGTTGACTAATTGCATTACTCAAATCTAGAATTGATTCACTTCTGGTGAAACTATCAAAATCAAGAATTCACTTCTGATGAATAACTAAATATTCATTTTCAAATTCACTTTTGGTGAATATTCATTTTCGGTGGATAATATAATTTTGCATATTGAAAATCAATTACATACTCAAATATTCAAATATAATAATAGTACACTCCAATTTCATTTTCAACATATTATATTATGGGATCATATGTATCATTCTTCATGTGATTTTATTTTAAGAATCACATTTCATTCTATAATGATACTATTCTGGGGAAATTGAATCTTTCAATGATTTATACATGTATATTCTTGCATTTTATAAACTGCAATTTCTAATTTGCAGGAGTATAATCAATCATTGAAATAGATATCAATTCGACATATAATCTATAATCATTTCGCTTAAAATCCCAACGTACAGCGATCAATTGGTACATCAAAGAAAACTCCCAAAGTACCGAGATGAGAATCACACTTTTTGATCTATTTCATTGGTATATCAAAGAGCTCAAACTAGTGATCTAGATTATAGTCCCATCCACCATATGTCATGCCAGTTCTTTGAAAAATTTTGTGCGCAACGAGTCGTCTTTTACGACTGTGTAATATTTTTCATTTGTACAAATAACTACTTGATGAGGTTCGAAGCGCGGAAGAAACGCTGGAAAGCTCCGAACTCAGGTTGTGGTTGGACGGATGAATCATGACCCGATATTCACGACGCGATGGCTCGACGATGCGGAATAAAGAACCACGACTTTCGAAACGCCATAAGGATTTGCCCAATCTCCTTGATAAGTCTCTGATTTTCAACGCCACAAATGCTCTCGCGAATATTTGATAAGTTCTGGATGAACGACACAAGATAATCAATCTTGATAAGTTTGGGTTTGTAATGTGAATCCTCACATTAAACAATTGAAAAACATTCAATCTCTTTTTATTCAATCATCAAGTCTAATTTTACAATGAATTGAAAATGCGTATAAATAAGCAAAATAAAACCCTAGTCGCTAATTTACTCAAAATAGAATTCTAACTAACCTAAAATAGCTAAAAAATGATAAGGAAATAAAATAATGCGAAATCTGGAAAAATCTGATCCGTTAAGCAGTTACGGCCGTAAAGATGACACTTACGGCCGTAAGTGTGTTTCTGTTTAAGGTTACGGCCGTGATCCCTTATTTTCTGCCGTAAATCGAAAATCTTGAAATTTTGCATTTTAACTCGAGGGGAGGTTACGGCCGTGACATATATTGGTTACGGCCGTGAAATCTCTTCTGCATAATTTTTGGTTCTTTTCGACACGGTTTGATCTTCAAAGCTCGTCGAACCTGCTGAATTCTTGTTTTGGCTTGAATATTTAAATTTTCCTGTCAAACCTGCTATGACTCCGATTATCGAGGGTTCTGGATCACATCACTACTGGCATTACACATTTAAGTGTTTGGACTTTAGGTCCTATAACAATAATCCTTACATTGTGATTTTTATATTTGGCCAAAGTATTATAATTTCAAAAACCTCATTTTCATAAGAGGGTTGTGTGTAGTCGACTTATTTATCGATTCCATTTCATCTCAATATAAACATAACATAGAGAGATCTCTTTGTATATTCTATCATCAGGTACCTGAATCTCTCATCATTTAAATATGTTCCTTTTACTCATCATGAGTATTTAGTCTTAAAAGGGATCATTTCAATTATTCAAGAGATATTTGTTTTTGGAATCGATTGTCATTATGCTTCAGGCATAATTACCCTTTAAGCTTGATTACGCTTCATGCGTGCTATTGTTTAATTTCTCCATAATATTCAAGAATCTTGTATTATATCAGTCGGCTAAAAATGTTGCAACACATGTCATTTGTAATTATGGATATAATCACAATCATATATCAAGTGCGTATTGTTGGAGTGTATATAGATATCGCAGTTCTTAGAAATCATAAAGCTTCACAAGTAAATCTTTATTTCATCCTATTGACATGTTTGTATGTAGAATATTGCTGCATAAGAAATATTTATATTCAAGTTGTTCTCATAGCAAATAATTGAAAACTTTTAATTTGCTAAACCATTAGCAACATAATGCTATTATCTCAACTAATTCGTAAAATCATTAATGACTTTAAGATATATTCATGCTAGCATTTATCACTTTGCTAGTAATATCATTACTTGAGCAAATAATCAGTTATTCATTTTCTTAGTGAGATAATTAATTTACTTTTGAGAACAAGCAGCAATGATAACTTGTTAACCTGAACAATCTTCTGGTTCTTTAATGAATGTCATTTTGCATTCTCAATAAATCTCATTATTGAATTGGAATCTAACCAATCATGCTAAATTATAGAATTTCTGGTTTAGTAAGATATTTCACTTGTACATATGTGTGAACTTTTGGTTCAATGTAGTATTCATTTCATCAGTTCATATTTCTGTATAGTACAAATCAGTATACCTTTATTTATTATATCTAAAAAGATGATTAGACTGGAATCTCAATAAAATGATCATTGTCCCCTTCTTTTGATTACAAATATTTTCCTCTTTTCTCGGTGGAATCAATGATACGTGGAGCAAACGCTCTTTACGCGTTAAATAACACTTTTAAATAGATCACTTTGGGAGAAGATCAGATCCATCAAAATAGATGTTATATTATCAAATATTCGCAAATACTACTCAAATCTTCCGATAAATTTTACCGAGTTCGACTTGAAAGATTGAGGCTGCTGATGGATCAAGGTATTCCAGAAGATGTTCGTTGGTTGATCGAAACAAAAGTTCGATTAGCTGGTGAATTACTAGATTCATTTTCTAAGCACATGCCTGGCTTAGGTAAGAGTACTTTTGCAAAGAAGCGAAGAGCAAAAAGATTGAAAGGTTGTTACAAATGTGCTTGATGGACATGTAATACCCGTTGTAAGTCAGTAGGATATTCATCCATAAATCGAGATGATAAGATAGACTTCATTAAGGGTGGACGAGTAAGGAGTCATTGGATGATATCCGATTGACTCTTGAGACGCACCCTAGTGGGTATGTGCAGCGTGATCTACTATCTTTATGGGCTAAATTCATCAGCGATAAAGACCGTTATAGTCTCAAAAATATAATAGCAAAAGATCCTGTTTTCCTGACTGTTATAAACAATGATGTTTTGGGTACTTAACATTGATACAAGGTAAATTAGTATAGTGTATATATTTTAACAAAGTATTTTGTATTTTCATTTTTCGCGTATTAACAGATGGTATCTGAGAGATCACCGAAAGATTATCCATTATGGAGCAAAATATATGCTATCAGAGACAATATCAAAAGTGGTGCCATTTAGTCAAAAGTAAATAGCAACTTTTTCAAAAGAAAAGCAGTAAATAGTGAATATTTTCAAGTTTAAAACGTCTGATAATTTCGCAATTTAAAGCATCCCAAAATAACAATTTCTTGTAAGTTTTTCTTTCCTTATACTCTCAAAGATGGAAGGACCAAAACTTCGACATATCAAAACTATCTGTGTATTTTGTTGATCAAAAGTGGGGAAAGGTTTTGGGTATCTAGAAGCAGCAGTGGATTTAGGAAAGATGTTGGGAGAGAAAGGTATCAATCTAGAATATGGAGGAGGTAGCAGTGGATTGATGGGTTGTGTTTCACAATCCGCTCAAACAGAGAAAGCAAGAGTGATAGGTGTTATACCCGTTCATTTAGATGATATCGCAGGCAAAATACGAGGGCATGAAGTATAGACGTTATTGTTGAGTAGGTGCTACTCACTTTGGGCCTAAATTGGTTAAGCCCACATACTTGGCCTAGAATTAGACCATTATATTAAGTTGGTGATATCAAATTGGTGATGATAATCTTGGTGGTTCCACAACAACACAATTGACGGTTTCTCCTCTTTAGCTCCCTTTGGGAGGCGCTTTTGATTAAGGGTTCGGACAAGATTGCTTAGTGATGTCCATTTGTAATTCCCTTGTGTGATCTCTTTTCTTGATGATTAGAGTATCGTTTCTTTGTGATTTCTCCAATTTCTTCATGTTTGGAGTGGTTTTACGATATGTGTAAAACATAGTTTAGATGGAGAGTAATTTTTGTGAAATCCGTGTGTTGTATGGTAGCGGATAGAATTAGTGATTCTTGGAGATAATTTTGGTGTTCTTGGTGTTGATCTTGTAAATGTAATGAACTTCTTGATGTTCTTAGTGGATTTAAGCGTAAATCCAAGTTTGATGGATTGCTCAACGGGGATGTAGATGATTCTTGAATTATCGAACCTCCGGGGCCTTTGGCCGAAAAATCTTGGCGTTCATGGATTTTTACATTTAATTATTTTTGTTCTTGATCACGTATCGATCCTAACAGTGGTATCAGAGCCTTGTGATTTGAATTTAGAGTTTGTGTTGGGATCAAGAATCAGTTGAATTTTGCGATTGAAATCAATTTCAATATTGGCGAGAAAAGGGCTACTACCGGTTTGCTAAAAGGAAAAAGAGCCACAGATCGGAAGATTACCAAGAAGCAACTGACCGGAAATCACACAAAATTGGAACCAAGAAAATCAATGGCCGACCGGAAGGAAAACCGCAAAAAGTGAAAGAAAGCCATTGACTGAGAAAGAAATCAAAAAGAAAACTTTCCAAAATGGGAAAGTTTTAGCTACTGGGCAGAAACAAAAAAGGAGGGATACCAAAATTCCACAAACAGTAAGAAAGAAGCGGAGAAGCATTGGCGGTGTCCCATTTGCTTTTAATTGTTGATCCGTCGGCCAATTTTCAACGGCAACAAAAAGGGCAACCGGCTGGAAAGAACCCACAGTAACCAAAAGATTTTCACTTTGGGAAAGTAAAAGGAACTTGCAGGAATCAAAATCCCAAGAAGGAATGTCTTGGGAATAAAATGTGAACGAACCGAACGGAGAAGAGAAGTTTGAGTCGGAATTGCAGAAATTTTCAGACGGCTGGACGGTGATAGCTCGATCGGAGTAGAGTGCAAGGTGAAGCAGATGTCGCCCACGCTAGGTGGAGACTCGACCGGTGAAATTCTGATCGAAAATTCATTTCAAGATTCCGGCTAATCTTTACATCCGATTGACAAATTGAGTCCACGGGTGTGTTTTTGAGGACAAAGTGAAGACCCAGCAGGTGGAGAGTTGCAGTTCCGGCGGTTGCAGTCGACGAAGATGGCCGGAGAAGAAAACGAAACCGTAAGTTCAAATTTAAATTCCTTCCAAATGGGGACTCCAATCAAAAAACGGCCACCACCACTGAGATCGCGAGGACGAGGAGAATCTCCAGCTATTTTCTTGAAAATTTTGGCAAAAATTCCGGTGGCGGAGCAGGGGCGGCCGACGGTGGTCCGGCGGTGGTCCGGCGAGCACATTTTGGGCAGTTTCATCATCTCGACCTGCTGAGTCCATTTCCGCAATCCATTTTGCAAGATTCCAAGCACATATATATGAACATGAATTGTTCGCTCGGTGATATTCCTAAACCTTAACCTTTTCATGCTTTATGGAATAGCTACCTTGCCGGTAGCAACCTGTTTTGGTTAATTATTATTTTTGAAAGTAATCACCTTGCCGGTGACAACATGTTTTTCGAGCTATGTTCGATATTGATATGTCTTAATTGCTTTGGACTTGTGATCGTTGACTTTAGTTGGGTAAAAATTGGATAATTCCCGTATTTTGTTGATTGATCACTTTATTGAAACTCTTAGCTTAATGGACTTCAAATTAGACCTACCTAATATATATTGACTTAGAATTAAGGAATAACATTTTTTGTGATTTTGATTGTTTCTTAATTTAGGTTTTACTTGATTGTGCATTTGTGCCATAATCTGTTATATTTGAAATACTTGGTTGAGTCGTTACTTGATGTATTTGTTGTGTTAAGCTTTGTTGCAAATATGATTACGCGTTGTGTTGATTTGGGGGTTTTCGATGTGAATTATGATTTTTGGTTTGACAACACAAAATGAGGCTGGCTGGTAAAATTGGACATATGATCATGATAATAATTGAGGGTGATCTTTTAACTTGTAACGGGTTATAAGAATTGGTGTATTTGTTACCACTGCTTATGTGATTAGAGATGTTGATTCCTCTATTTCTTTTACTAACACAAATGACATGCTTTGTGGTGATGAAAGGACTGTTATTGGAGACTTTGTGTCGTATGTACCTTTCTGTGATAAATGCGGATTATATGTAGACTGTGTGTATTACTGTCTTATATGCATTTATGTGGTCATTGTGTGTTTGGTAAGTTTCATAGAAGACATGGTTGAAATGACTATATGTCGGATTTGATTTTATGTGATTGTTGTTTGCTTTGTAAGCAACGACTTATTTCTTTTACTTCAGGTATTTGTGATACTACTCATGATATATTGCATGATAAATGTGTTGATCATTTTTGGCTTTAGACTTTTGGTTGTGCTTTAGAAGCCAGAATGGTGTTTAGATCATGGAGTAGTGTGATCACGGTTAATGGGGCTGATGTGTCATGTTTAGGACATGATTTTTTTGGTGCAATTGAGAGAAAAACAGCAAGGTATGCTAGTTATCAGTTGCAGGTGGAGTTAGATATAGTGAGAGTACTATACCCAGGCCTAGGATACCTCGAGTGAGGTGGAGACTTCATATTCAGCGTCCTGATGTTAAAAGATAGTTGTGAGAGAGTGGTAGGGATACACTCGTTATATTATATTCTTGAGTTGGCTAGTATTTGACTAGTGTGGTAATTGATGAGACTTTGTGGATGAACAATCAATAGAGTGGATAAGCGATGATAGGAGACACAAGTTTTCTTGTTATGAATTAAAAGAGGATACTACTCGGAATGAACTTTTAAGATTATTGGATACATGGGTACACATAGAAGGAGGTGAAGGTTATATGAAAACTTTTGTTGGTGGTTTTGTTGGTCATGACAACTTAAACAACCTGATGTGAAATTACATTTTTTATAAAAGTTGTTATATTTCAACCTCTTGTTTTTGGAGATAAATGAAAATCCGTAAATATGTGTCTTTTATCTTAAAAGGTTCTTATATGACTTAAAAGTTGCCTTGTTTGTGGTATAAATGACTTGATTCGTTTGTTCTTCTTATTGGCTTTTGATGCAATATGTTTGATCATTGCTTGTATATCATCTTGTTGAAATAGAAGTAACTTGGTGTTCTTGTTATTGTATATTGATGATATTGTTCTTGATTGATTCATTGTTGATACTTATAAATGAGAGTTTTGAAATATGTACATTAATCTGAGGAAATATGATATGAATCTTGTGTTTAAGTGCTATACACAATGTGATATTGTAAGGATTTATAAATGTATGTTATGCATGGGATATTGGTAATTGGATGTTATTTTCCTTCTATATGTTTTCACCTCGTGTGATAGTTATGTGAGTTCGAAATCACATATTTTTTGCACATAGTTCTTTTATCCATGATCGAGTCTGAGTATATTGGCACCGTATGAGTCATTAAATGATCTTTGATATTTAATGTCTTCTAAATAAACATTGTGGTTTTATTGGTTATATGATTATACTCTTTGACTATTATCATGTTATACATTTTATGAAAAATCTAGTTTTTCACGGTTGCATTATACATAGAGACAATTTGATGCATTTTGTTTGAGGTGTCACACATGAAGGAAATTTTGAATATTTGTTCAATTTATTTGAAATATTTCATATGGTGAATAAAGCCTATATAAATGTTTTTATCAATTATTTCCTCAAATATGGTACTAAAATCGTTACTTATTTTTCAGGTGTGTGAGAGCAAGATGATATTAAGTTAGTTGCTCAAATTCACTATTAGTGCACTCAAGTTCGTAGCAAGGTGGAGATTGTTGAGTAGGTGCTACTCACTTTGGGCCTAAATTGGTTAAGCCCACATACTTGGCCTAGAATTAGACCATTATATTAAGTTGGTGATATCAAATTGGTGATGATAATCTTGGTGGTTCCACAACAACACAATTGACGGTTTCTCCTCTTTAGCTCCCTTTGGGAGGCGCTTTTGATTAAGGGTTCGGACAAGATTGCTTAGTGATGTCCATTTGTAATTCCCTTGTGTGATCTCTTTTCTTGATGATTAGAGTATCGTTTCTTTGTGATTTCTCCAATTTCTTCATGTTTGGAGTGGTTTTACGATATGTGTAAAACATAGTTTAGATGGAGAGTAATTTTTGTGAAATCCGTGTGTTGTATGGTAGCGGATAGAATTAGTGATTCTTGGAGATAATTTTGGTGTTCTTGGTGTTGATCTTGTAAATGTAATGAACTTCTTGATGTGCTTAGTGGATTTAAGCGTAAATCCAAGTTTGATGGATTGCTCAACGGGGATGTAGATGATTCTTGAATTATCGAACCTCCGGGGCCTTTGGCCGAAAAATCTTGGCGTTCATGGATTTTTACATTTAATTATTTTTTTTCTTGATCACGTATCGATCCTAACAGTTATCTATCCATGAACGTATAACTTGCATGTTATATGGTTCTGATGCCTTCATTGCCATGCCTGGAGGTTTTGGTATTTTAGAGGAAATCTTTAATATTACCTCATGGGCTCAATTAGATCTCCATACCAAGCCTATTGGGCTTTTAAATGTTAACAATTTCTTTGATGGTTTGCTAACATTTCTTGATTATGCTGTGGAACAGGGATTCATCTCTCCATTTTCTAGGAGAATCCTTATTTCTGCTCCTACTATCGAGGAACTGCTGGATAAGTTGCAATTATATATTCCAATACAAGATCCAACAGGATTAAAGATAGATTGGTCGTAAGGAAGGGGTGCCAAGCGAAAATGGAGTCCGGTTAATGTAAATTTATCCTTGTGAGTCTCCAAAATATTGTGGGTGGTAGAGTAAGGGGTATTCTTACTCTTGAGACACACCTTTAATATTGATGAGTATTTGAACTTAATCTTGTGAACCTCAAAAGGATTAGGAGTAGTGGAGTACGGAGTATTCTTACTCTTGAGACACACAAAAAATATTAGGGGTGGTAGAGTATGGAGAATTATTACACCTGATACACACATCTACTTTTGAGGATCATAAATGTTTCCCTTTTGTATTTTGTATGTATGTCTCGTTTATGCTTCTTCAGGAGCAATAATAATTTATCTTATCATACATCAACATTTTTCTTGTTGAATAATTTATTTTCATCCACATTTCAAATACAGATATTGGTAACTTCTGGTACCATTGGATAAAATATTTTCATTAAAAATATAACAATTTTTTAGTAATGGTAACTTCTGGTACTATTTGTTGAAATATCAAATAACAACAATATATGAAATTTATATGGGTAGAAATATTTAAAATCAGTAGAATCAACCATATAGGTGGTAATGTAATATGCTTGATATTTGTAGAACCAACCATATAGGTGGTAACAATATAATGATATAATTACATTTCATAAATGAGCAAGTCATATCTCTAAATCCAGTCAGGGTATTCATAATAGTTCAATCTGTTACGGTAATAAGTTTTTTTTTAATGAATAGCTCAATACATCACGACATGATAACTATTATGTTACTTGTACCTTATTGATCACACAATAGTGCTAAACACTTGTAATATATATATTTTGTCAATATTAATCATAAGATCAATAATCATGATTGAGTCAATACGTTAAATTACGATTAATATATTTTAACGTATTACCACGGGAAAAATCGTCCATATTTTAATATATTGATCATATGAATAAATCGAAACCGTCAATAGGTTTGAAATTTAATTTAGAACAAACTTACTTTTGGTCCGAAGTTCAAAATCTCGTCGGAAGTGCTCCAAAAACACTTTTTAAGAAAACCGCCACGTTCGACCGCCGGAAAATTTCAAAACTGCACAAAACAGAAAAGTAAGAACATAGAAGAATCCAAAACATGAAGATGAACAAACTGCCTTTTGACGTCATTTCCGGATTCTGTATCACGCGCCGTCACGCTCCACCTCGACGTCCGCGTGTGGTTTTCACGCGCCACCGCACCGGTGACTCTACCGTTGACACGCGCCGATGACAGAGGATCGTCCCGTCGTCGTGGTCATGGATCTGGTCTCCGATCATCGTTTGGATATAAGGTTTGGTGTGAATTTGCTTTGAAAGTTTCGGGTTACACAATTTCTCCAATTTTTCTATAGACTTGGAATTGATTTTCTAATCTATGATGTATAAATGATTTTCTAATACCAAAAACACCAGATTTGGAAAATGAAATGTTGATTAATAATAATCTGGTTTTTGATACAGAGGTTCATCATTTAGATGCAACCGTAGAGCATACTCCCGTCATATTACTCAATAGGCTAGAGACTCGTACTGATAACGTGTTGTGAAACTACCATAATAATAATACTAGAGAGAGAGAGAGAGAGAGAGAGAGAGAGAGAGAGAGAGAGAGAGAGAGAGAGAGAGAGAGAGAGAGAGAGAGAGAGATGAGAAGAGAGAGATAATTCTCATTCAATTCAAGTGTGATCCATGTTACAAGAAAAGCCCTATTTATAGGAATTGATAGGGGTAAATATAGTCATTCATACCTATTAAATTATTGTTATAAGTTAGGTAGAAATTAGGTAAAGTTAGATTAGGGAATAATTTATAACATTTATTTATTTTTAATTCTTAATTGAGATTATCAATGTGTCAATACTAAAAATTATCTTTCTAAAAAAGAATTCAAATGAGAAACACCAATAAAATAGAGAAGAATGTATGCATATTTTTCCTTTAGTTAGAATATATACTTTTATATTATTCGAATCGAATTGATCGAAAGTGTGCATGCATTGATATCGCCTAATGAAACCCATTTTTGCTATTTGACACACTAAAAATCTTAATTTTAGAAATATCATCTTGAAGAACATGAATTGGAAATATACCATCCTAAATTATAGGGACTAAAATATGGGGAAAAAGGAATTTCAGTTACAAAAAATCGTAAATGAAGAATGAAGAATCCATTCAAAATTTTCACACCACTGTCACATTGTCACATGTCGGCTACCACCACTCGTCTTAGGTTTGCGTTGCAGCCTATTACTAAACGCCACCGCTGCCATGAAACTACCATTACGACCTCCCCTTCCACTGTCACGTCCACCCTTTCTGTTTTGACTACCACCACGTGTCAGCAAAGCTATAGATTTGACACGCCGTTTATATATTCCTAGGAAAATTCTTGGTACTACCTTTCTTCTAAACCACCACCTTCGCCGCCACCTCCGGCTGAGGGAATTGTTGCATCATCTTCGTCATCATACTCTTGTTCTTCCTCAGATCTGAAGATCTACAACTCGCTTGCTACTATGGTCTCCTACTCCATCGCGAGTACCATCTACGGTAGTGGTGCCACTGGTGGAGGCATCGCATCTCAGAATAATTTTTCTTCTTAACCCAATGTCTCCACCTTTAGTGGATAAAAATCGTTCAAACCTAACCTTATTTAATGATGGCTAATAAGACAGATTGCTACCCCAAAGCCAAAAACCCCATTTCAAAACGTATTGTTTTAGCTCAAAATCATTAGACCTCAAAGGTTTATATAAACCCACCTCCTCAAAACAGGCAGGCGTTAGTGCACCAGCTTCTGATAGATCTTTTGGCATTGAAAATCCTTAGGAATTAGTTTAACGATATAGGGACATGCAATGTCAAGCTGAGTTCAAAGGATAGTCTGAGTATTTCCTTGAGCATTCATAGGTAGATTCTTGTAGCTCATAGTAGATTTTTGGCTTTGAAATTGAATGATAAATGGATTAAGCAGCAGAGGAGCTCTGGGCAGTACAATGTAGAGATTGCTTATTATGATGATATGGAGGTTTTTATTGAGACTCTAAGGTTAATGTATTGTAATGTTCGAACTTAAGAATTAAGGAAGGAACTCATGAAAGAGAATGTTGCTCAACTTTTTTGATTTTTTTTTTTTATTATTTTCTTAAATTCATCTCCAAATTAAAGTTGCGATGATATGGAGGTTTATATCATTTCCAGATTAAAGTTTCACTAGATATTTTCTTATTCGAATTTCATTATATGGGCCCTTGAATCTTGTTACATTTTGTTGATAAAGCAATTAAATCATATTTATTTTGTCGAATCAAGAAACTAAATCCATAATTTGTGGGGGGCATTTATGCTTTACATTTTATTCCTCCATTTCTCCCTTCTTGACTACATCCAGGGGAATACAACTTGTGCTTTGTTTGTTTAAGGAACTTCTATATTATGTCTCTGGTTTTTGGTTTCTTATAAGATCCTAACTTTCAGTTAAAAATAAAAAATAAAAAATTGAAGTATTAATCGGTGTAAACGAATGTAAGTTTCAATTATGATACAAAAAGTTTGGTATTTGTGAAAATGCTACATATAGATCCTATCACATTTAGCTCAAATAATTTTTGGGGACAAAATTGCTCAGATCGTGAAATGAATAATGCTATAGTCAAAGCTTCTCCCCCCTTCATGTATGACCACACTAATAACATAATGGTAAGATCCATATCGCAAGAGTTTTGACAAGGAAAATGGTTAACCAATTACAAGATATGAGCAGTCCTATTCAACTCCTGAGTTGTGTTCTTGTAATACTTGACAAATAAAGTAGTCTTAATTTGTCCTAGAAATTATCATTCACCACTTTATCAAATCCGTGAGGTAATAATTTCGGAATAGGTGCTATAATATATGATATAAACTGGCCAATGTCATTATATGGAGCAACACGCCCTTCCACCACATCATCACATATTTGTAAACATCATCTATTAGAGCAAGCAAACGTTCCATTGAAGCTTCCATTCCTTCCAATCATTTAGTATCTTGTCCAGCTTTGCTGGCTTAGGAACTTCAAATCTAACACGTTTAACATCAACCATGCGTAGGTCTAGTGGAATTTCTTGAAATTGTGTAGCAAGTTGTTGATCTCCAAGAGATGAATTAGAGACAAACCCCTTTATTGCATCCTCGCCATTTTTTGAACCAGTATGAGCAGTCAAATGAATCAGATTCAACACTTCTCTAGTGTAAAACTCATGGATCAAAGCACTACCACCAGCGACTCCAAAACCATTTGAAAACTATCAACCAATGACTTCCTTTAAGTTCACTTTTTGATTGGATAACAATTAACAACATATTTTGATGATAATCAAATACCCAATGCAACCTGGTCTGATGACTCATTGTGTGAGACGACGTAAGAGTTGGTACTATCGGGTTAAAAGGATTCCAGGAAATTGATAATGACCAGCTCAGACATAGAAATCGTCTATGTTGAAGATTACTAGTAGATAGAACCTAGTTGATACACTCGTTGCCAATGATGAAAACTGCAACACTGTCTGTCCACTCGGCCCCATATTTTGATTTTCGGGCGATGCAAGAGAGAGAGAGAGAGAGATAATTATCCAGTGAAACTTTAATCTGGTGATGCCCAATCATTCTCCCTTCGAACTTCTTCTTCTTCCTCGGGAGTGAAACTATTCTTAACGTTACACGACTTACGAATCTCCTCTGTGGTGTTCCCCTTGATCGTGTCAGCCATTGTTTGACATGTAAGGTCAAGCAGCCTCTTGACGTTTAGGTAGTTGGCAACTTGATGATAAAAATACAATCAGTTATCAACAAGTTAACCAGTGAAAACACAAATTGCAGAAAATATAACTTACAATTTAAGTTAGTGCCTTCAAGCATACATAAAAACGTTGAAATGATAATCTAACATAGAATGTTAAAGAAGTAATTGATGTCCTAGAGCAAAAAAAATAAGATGCTACATAAAAAATAAAAAATAAATAAAAAAGAAGCTGAGAGAAACATGTTGTCAATTGTACAACTGCGTCATTATCACCCAGTAACTTTATAAAGTGAATGATATTCTTGATTAAAGATCCAAAAGAGCAAGAACTAAACTACCCGTTAAAGCAACTATACGAGTAAATGCAATTATCAGCATAACTAAAAATGCACAGATCTGATTTTCGTAAGGAAAAAAAAGGAAAATGTACATATCTGCTAATGCTGTAACGTAATTGCCATATAACAAAATTAACCAAGTAAATGATCACAAGCTCAACACAAAATTATAGTGGCACATACATCAAATTGATTAATGTATCTCCAATATGCTTTAGGGCCTCTAAGTAGACGAAGATTCTCAAATAGGACATCATAAAATAAAAATTTGGAGATTTCCAAAATAAATTAGGGACACTACAAATAGTCAAAACCACCATTACTAAATTTGTGACATCAAAATACAACTTACAAGGCATTGTTGTGTGTCATAGATTTGCTCATTGGAGTCCAACCTCCAATATAAGGCGAGTGTCACAAAAAAGGGGGGAACCATGAAATGTCGACCAGAGCAAAGAAACCACAAAATACTGTATTCCCCCAAATAGAAAGCCCCTGAGGTTACCAAGCATTATGGAAAACATGAAAAATAAACCAGTATCACAAAGTAACTACTAACTAGACATGAAAAATAACAATTGCATCTTAGAAAATTTAACAATCAAACAAGAAAAGAGATGCTCTAAGAATAAAAACATAGTATTTCTAGATAGATGCAAGCTTAAAAACATGAATAAAAATTCAAAAGTGCTATAAGAATAATCTAATATCTTCGACCCTCAAAACATTATCACATGGAAGTAGCATACCATTAGAAATACACCAAAAGAAAAAAAAAGCCACACACACCTTGAGGAAATAACTTGTACAAAAAGGAATCCTAGAGAGAGAGAGAGAGAGAGAGAGAGAGAGAAACCCTAATATAAGAATAAACATAAATAAATCCGACTCACAATCAAATATGAATCAATCACAATCATTATAGAACCAAAAACCCTCAATTGATCGGTCGGTCGATCGATCTACCAAGCTTCGATTTTTGGCGACAATGGAATTGCCACAGCTGGGAAGAAGAGCAAGAAGTTGAAGAAGAGTGAGGATGCTATCGGGTTTGTCATCAGCACCACGAACTGATAAGCCCTTCTACGAATTGATTGCAAATTTGTAGTTTCCTTGGTCGGAGGGATTTTCTGAGAGAATGCATTCCTCCAATGCATTCCGTGAATTGAAAAAATACACTTGACACATAAGTAAATAGATGAAATATAGTAAAAATTCCTCTCCAATGCACAACGTGGATTAGGATGTTAGACTAACGTGGCGCTAAAAAAATAGACATTGTGGAGTATTCCGTCTATATCTAGAAGCTCCGTGAGACATGTTGACTCAGCATTAATTTTTATTTTATAATTATTTAATTATTGTAGATAAGGACCTAGCCCAATTAAGTTGTATGGTATAAATTAGTTTCCTTTTGGACTCCGCAGTAAATTAGAGATAATGTGGTAATTAATTTTAATTTTTTTATAAAAAAGCCACATAATCAAATATTATTGAAATGTAGAAAGCACCATTGGAGAGTAAATTTTGAATTGCTCCGTCTATTTATCCACGTTCTTTAGAAGTCCGTTTATTTTATCGCCACATCAGCCACAATCCACGTTATGCATTGGAGATGCTCTAATGGAAAGAGGTAGGTGAGTTGGGATAGTAAACGGCGGTGCGAATTATTGGGAGGAAAATCTGGAATTATACTATTATTGAAAATTTGAGAATATTTTTTTTTTAAAATTAAATGATATTTAACTAAATTGTTTATCTTTAGATGACAATAATTAAATTATATTATTAGAGATGATAAATCTCAAAAATCATGTTAATGAGATGAGTGTAAGCCTAATTTCCTCAATTTTCAATCAATTTCAGTCCAAGGCCGACTTTCGTCCCTACTCGACGAGTAGATTTGTTTATTGCGGGACAAATCTCATTTCATGATTTGTCTGTCGACTGGTTTTAGTCTACTTATTTTAATTCTTTTTATTTCTAGCGTCCGTTCGATAACTTGATTATAATCAAGTGTTATAATCAAGACATTCACTCAAACCATTTTTTTAATCATACACATTTTTCAAACTACTTTTTAATCATAAATTCTATCTCAAAAATACAAATAATAAAAAATAACGACGACTTTCTAACCGCCGAACAGAGACTATATTTAGTTAGTATAACTCTGAATATAACGTTTACACAAATTCTCTTATATTCACCATTAATTCTTGCTAAAGAAACCCGGATCAAGCTACACGCTCACCTGGTTACACACCGAGTTACTCCCCCTCTCAAAATAGATTACTTCTATCGTGAAAATGGACGTTGTGAGAAAAGTTATTGTTTTGTTTGTCCTTAGTCCGTCCTTTATATCTGCTAAGACAGTGGGTCAACGGACCACTAATGGCAGCCTCAGTCAGGACTGGTCTGCCCAAACTTTCCTGCCTTTTCACGTTAACTTTTAATCGTAGAATTAGGTTTACTGCAATTTCATTTTTTTTAATAAAAAATAATTTTAAATTTAAAGAAAAAAATGTTTCAAGGGTTTGTTACTTGTAGATAGACTATTTTTGATTAAAGATAGTTTTTTATTAAAGTCAAAGTCAACAATTAATCACAACAATATTGGTGTGTTTGGTATTGTATACAAAAAAAGTTTTTTTTTTTTTTTTTTTTGAAATAGTGATTTTTAGAAGAATGGATAATTAAAATTTGGTTGAAAAGTCAAATATTGTGGACTTGACTTTTAATGGATGGTTGAGATTGAGTACTGTAGAAGAAAGAGAAAATTTTAATGGAAACCAAACAAGGCTATATTTCATGGATCTCACAACTTTTTAACTATACATCTCATCAACTTTTATCAAAATACACTAAAAATATGATTTTAATATTCATCAAACAAGGACAACTCTTTTGTTGCCCATAGGACACATGGATGCCGAGCTGCCACGTCCATGATAGGCGTGACAACATATTAATTTCGTACAATTAAATATTTCGTTAAATTATCATTAATAATTGTTACATATTTTACAACTCAAATGTATTTTTCATCCTTTTCAAGGTCCTAAGATGGTGTTAGGTCTCAATTCAATGTATTAAAACACGTCAAAATTAGAACAAAGAGGGTATACCACCAATGTTTAGAGCAACACCCCACTTATTTATTGTAGAACAAAATTGTCTCGTATCGTATTTCAACTATGCTTTTAATCTGTACTCAATTTCACGGGCATATTTGCATATATGTTGTCCAAAAATTAAACTTAAATTAGAATAATATACGAATAATTGGCATTGTGGCACGCAATGAGCTAAAATGCCCGCAAGAAGTGACCAGCATAAAGATTGTGGTGTGAGGCACGAAATGATGAAAATTACCTTCAATCATGGAAGGATCTAGTCGGTGTCGATGCGCTAGATGGATCCACCGGGCGATCTGTTTTTTGAGGTTTTTTTTTGGAAATAGGAAACTGAGATTTGGGGTCTACGGGATGAATTGGAAGATATACGGAACCTTTGTTGATTGATTGGAAGCTACCATTGTCGAAGATAGAAGAACTATAATGTTAGTTCTCCAAGGGAAAAAGCTGCCGGAAGAAGAAAGGCCGTCAATTGATTCAGGGAAGAAGCCATCTGGAAGAAGAAAGACCGTCGGCTGATTTAGGGAAGAAGAAAGAGGTAGTCTTCAGTAGTAGGCCTTCTTTTAAGTATTAATTTGGGCCTTATTAAATTGGCCCAAATCTATAGTTTGATAGATGATTTGGTTGCTGATTTTATGATTTTCACAATGCTTAATAGTTTGATAGATGCTTTATGATTTTTGGAATGCTTAATTGATTTTCAGAATGAATTATAGTTTCATACTTTGATATATAATTTTCAGAATGAATTTAATGGCTTTGATTTGCTTTTGATTTGTAATTTTTATATTTTGTAAATAATAAGTTTATATGTTCTAATCTTGATTCTCTTCTTCCTCTTGGGGTTTGCAATTGTAATAGTTGACATATTGAGCCTTCAACCATCACCAATTATCAGTCATCAGCGTTTCACAGCAAGGTATTTCAATCATTGACAGTAGTCGATCAACGATCCATGATCCACAGTTGGCCGATCTAGCTGAATTTGGGTCCTGGATTTATCCTTTCCATCAATGCATCGAAAGGAGCTAGGACTTAGGAGAGTTTTTTTAATAGACTACGCTTTTAGATTACCATTTGTTGTGCAAGAGCATTCGGGCAAGTTGGTTAAGTCAAAACATATATAGCTAGGAATCTTGATAAAGATGTGCATTGCAAATGGAGAGCACCAAGAACCAAGTGTAGCACAAGGAAGCATTAAGGTGTTCTCTCTAGTATGCTTCGTGGGTGAAATATGAAATGGGTCGTGCTTAGAATCGTGATGAAAAATGCAAAAGATAGTTGAATGGAGTGTGTTAAACAAAAAAAATAATGATATTTGATATACTTATATATGCATTTGTATTCTCTGTATACTTACTTATAAATATATAGTTTCTTGTACTTATAAATATATAACTTATAAATATATAGTTTCTTGTAGGACTCTATGGTAATTATCTTTGTATATACATGGACAATGTATGTATTGCTCTCTGTAGTGAAAATACTCGAAGCTTCCTTTACACAGTAAACCTTCATTTCCTTTTCTTGGTTGAGAAAAGGTTTCATTCCTCTTTGTATTATTTTGCTCCTCCTTCATTTCATTCTTCATGGACGACACCAACACCAGAAATGAGTCTCCAATCACTAGAAATCAAACCACCGGAAATCAAACTCCACCAAGCGATGTGCCTCCACCCAGCAATGTGCCTCCAATCGGATATTTGACTTCCAGTTCCGAAATTTCGTCGACACAGGTGACTTCTATTACACCTCAGGGATTAACCTCTGTTAAATTTACACCTTCTATAGGAAATACTTTTGGCCAATTCTGTTCCTTGAAGTTAAATAGTGACAATTATTTGTTATGGAAAAATCTGGTATTACTTGTTATAAGGGGTCACAGACTTGAGGGGTTTATATCAGGAACAAAGTCGTGCCCACTTGAGTGTCTATCTGAACAATTAAATGGTGTTACTGTGGTGAAATCAAATCCTGAATATGAAGATTGGTTTGCTCAAGATCAAATGCTTCTTGGGTGGCTCTACAATTCAATGGAATTGGATATTGCTTCTCAGGTGATTGGGAGCAAAAATTCCCAGGAACTTTAGCTTGCTATTGAAAGATTATTTGGTGTGCACTCAAAATCTAATGTGATGTACTATAGAAAGGAATTTCAAAAGGTTCAAAAGGGAGGTGCAAAAATGGAAGATTACCTCAACTATGTGAAGAAATTGGCTGATAATTTGGCCTTGGCAAGTTACCTAGTTACAAATGAGGAACTTGTCTCTCAAACTTTGGCCAAGCTAGTCTTACTTGAATATAACCATGTTGTCTGTCAGATTACTGAGATTGACAACATTTCTTGGATTGAATTGCAATCAAGGCTGCTTAGCTATGAAAGAAGACTGGAACAACTTAATTCTAGCATGATGACATTGAGCTTTGGGAAACCCTCAGTGAGCTATGTCTCTAACAGAGGAGGAGGTAGTTAGCCTAAGAACATTGAAAATTCAACTGGTGCTATTCAAAGCCAAACAAGAGGAAATTTTGGAGGGTATAGAGTTGGAAGAAACTCTTTTGGTCTTGGACAAGGACAGTATAGAGGAGTTTATGGAGGCTATAGAGGTGGTAGATATCGAGGAAGAGGAGGAAGAAATGATTTCCAGAGAAACAACTACAGAATAATATGTCAGATATGTAGAAACTCTGGTCACACAGCAGCTGTTTGTCAATACATAAATAATTAGTCCTACATGGGAACAACAGCTGAAAACATGAGGCTCAATAGTAGCACATATGGTCATCCACAATCAGTGTTCATTGCATCACCTGAAACGATTGGTGATCCAACTTGGTATGTTGATAGTGGTGCAAGCAGTCATGTTACTGGAGATGCCAACAATCTTACTTAGGGAACTACGTATCATGGTAAGCAAAGTTTAACTACAGGAAAAGGGGATAAATTAAAAATATCCCAAACAGGTTATAATATTATGCCTACCCTTGATGGAAGATTTCTTCCCTTAAAAAATATTCTCTTTGTTCCTGATATTGCCAAAAACCTTTTTAGTGTGTCTCAATTAACAGCCTATAATGATATATATATTGAATTTCACTCTCATGATTATTTTGTCAAAGACAAGCAAACGGGGATGGTAGTACTGTAAGAGAAACTTAAGGATGGCCTCTATCAGTTGAAATCTCCACCGAAAGTCACCAATAGTCAGTATAACTCTATTTTTGCTCCTGCTCATAAACTATTTATGTCAAAAGTACCTAGTTTGTTGCCTTCTTTATCTCAACAATCTTTTGTTTGCAATGTAAATTGATGAGGTTCGAAGCGCGGAAGAAACGCCGGAAAGTTTCGAACTCAGGTTGTGGTTGGACGGATGAATCATGACCCGATATTCACGACGCGATGGCTCGACGATGCGGAATAAAGAACCACGACTTTCGAAACACCACAAGGATTTGCCCAATCTCCTTGATAAGTCTCTGATTTGAACGCCACAAATATTCTCGCGAATATTTGATAAATTCGGGATGAACGCCACAAGATAATCAATCTTGATAAGTTTGGGTTTGTAATGTGAATCCACACATTAAACAATTGAAAAACATTCAATCTCTGTTTTATTTTAATCATCAAAGTCTCTATTTACAATGAATCAAAAAGGCGTATAAATAAGCAAAATAAAACCCTAATCGCTAATTTACTCAAAATAGAATTCTAACTAACCTAAAATAGCTAAAACTGATAAGGAAATAAAATAATGAAAAATCCTTAAACTCTATCAGCGGCGCACGTTCAGGGGCTGTCTTACGGCCGTGAGTGTCTTCATTTACGACCGTAAATTGTGTAATTGAAATATGTTACGGCCGTGAATATTTTTGTTACGACCGTAAGTCCCTTTTTTCCAGTTTATGAATTAGACAGAGAGTAGGTTACGGACGTGATCCTTCCTTTACGGCCGTGATCTTCAAAAGTTACGGTCGTGACCAATCCATCCACGGCCGTGATTTTCGGTTCTTTTCGACACGGTTTGATCTTCAAAGCTCGTCGAACCTGCTGAATTCTTGTTTTGGCTTGAATATTTAAATTTTCCCGTCAAGCCTGTTATGACTCCGATTGTCGAGGGTCCGGATCACATCATAAATAGTTTAAATTCCCTAAGTAAACTTTGGCATAAAAGACTAGGCCACCCCTCAAATCAAGTATTGTCTGTGATACTCAAAAGGTGTAATGAGCAAGTTGATATCAATAAAGAATCAATGTTTTGCGATGCTTGTCAGTTTGGTAAATCTCATTTACTTCCTTTTTCTAAATCAGGATCACGTGCTGATAATATTCTTGATCTAATTCATACAGACATTTGGGGACCGTCTCCTATTGCATCTGTTTCAGGTTATAAATACTACATTCATTTCATTGATGATCATAGCAGATATACTTGGATCTATCCTTTGAGATAAAAATCGGAAACCCTATCAACCTTCAACCAATTCAAAAACCTTGTTGAGAATAAATTTGATAGAAAAATCAAATGCCTTCAATCTGACATGGGTGGTGAGTATATAAGTTTAATCCATCTTGTTAAACAAAGTGGAATTGAAGTCAGATACTCATATCCTAATACCTCAGCCCAAAATGGAAGAGCTGAAAGAAAACATAGACATATTGTAGAAACTGGCTTGACATTACTTGCACAAGCATCTATGCCTTTGAAATACTGGTTTGAAGCATTTCAGACAACAACCTTTCTTATTAATTTACTCTCAACTCCCGTATTTAATTGGGCATCCCATATGGAAAAACTTTTAGGAAAAACACCAAATTACAAAACTCTAAAAACATTTGGTTGTTCTTGCTTTCCTTGTCTTAGACCATATCAAAACCATAAGTATCAATTCCATTCCACTAAGTGTGTGTTCCTTGGTTATTGTGAAAACTCAAAAGGCTTCAAGTGCCAAAGTTCAACATGAAGAATCTATGTGTCTAGACATATTGTGTTTAATGAAAAAGAGTTTCCTTTTCAGCATGGATTCTTGAATACAAAGAAACCTGAGTCTGATATTGTCGTTTTCACAAATGATTTCACGCATCTCTCTCCTATATGTCAAAATTCATCTACAATTGTTGAACATGATAGAGGTAGTTCCTCGGTTCCCTTTGAAGTGCCATCAAAACCAACTGTTGGTCTAAATACAAATCAAGTTAATGAGAGTGAAAGTGAGATACAAGATCAATTTCAACAATTTGAGACAGGTGAAAATGTGGTGGATGATACATACAATTCACCTACAAAAGGTGTAGTTGATCAAAATCAAAATTCTCCTCTTGAATTTCCCTTACAATCAACAGATGATGCACCGCAAAATGATCAAACAACTGAAAGGCATCAAATGACTACTATAAGCAAAATTGGAGTCCATAAGCCTAAAAGGTACTCAACAGATTATGAACTATATATTGCTCACACCAGGAAAGATTTAAAAGAGCTAACTAACACCCAAGAAGCCTTGCAAAATGAGCAGTGGAGAAAAGCAATGGAAAAAGAATACGAGGCACTTGTGAAGAATGACACTTGGAACTTAGTTCCTTATTCATCCAAACATAACATTTTTGGAAACAAATGGGTGTATAAAATTAAGTACAACGCAGATGGATCCTTTCAAAGGTGTAAAGCAAGGACTGTTGCCAAGGGTTTTCATCAAACACCAGGTATAGATTATATGCTGAAACTTTCAAACCTGTGATCAAAACATCAACAATAAGAATTATTCTAACCATTGCAGTCTCAAGGGGAGGGAATGTGAGACAACTCGATATTAACAATGCTTTTCTTAATGGAACTCTAAGTGAAGATGTGTACATGGAACAACCAGAAGGCTTTGTTGGCAGAGAAAAACCTAAGCGTGTATGTAAGTTAAGAAGGGCTTTGTATGGTTTGAAGCAAGCACCAAGGGCATGGTATGATAAGCTAAGATCTACATTACTGAGCTGGTGCTTCATCAATTCAAAATGTGATACCTCGTTGTTTTACTTTAGAGATGAGAAAACTTTAGAGATGAGATAGAAGTGTTGATGGTCTTAATCTATGTTGATGATATAATCATTACAGGTAACAAACTTCAATCCTTGGAGAAATTCATTCGCAGATTAAATGATCTATTTTCTTTAAAAGACTTGGGTCCATTACATCATTTATTGGGCATTGAAGTCAAAAGAGATATAATTGGAATGTACTTAACCCAAAGCAGGTATATTGAAGAGTTACTTGAAAAGACTAGGATGACCAAGCTTAAACCATGTCCTATGCCAGCTGCTATTGGAAAAGTCCTTTCAAAATCTGAAGGTGAATTAATGAACAACCCCACTATTTACAGAAGTGTTATTGGAGGGCTACAATACATCACTAACACTAGACCTGACATATCATTTATTGTGAATAAACTTAGTCAGTTCCTTCAAGAACCTAGAATATCTCACTGGAAAGCAGTCAAAAGAGTTCTAAGATATCTCAAGGGCACAATAGACTATGGACTTCATATCAAACCTTGTGAAAGACTTGCTCTTATTGGTTTTCCAGATGCAGACTGGGCCTGCTGTTCAGATGATAGAAGATCAATTGCAGGACACTGTGTCTTCTTTGGGGATTCATTAGTCTTGTGGTCTTCGAAAAAGCAACATGTTGCAAGGTCAAGTACAGAATCAGAGTACAGGTCTCTGGCGCACGTGTCTTGCGAGCTTTCTTGGATTCAATCCTTACTACAAGAATTAAATTTCCCTCTTCCTACTGTTCCAACTACCCGGTGTGACAACATGAGTGCAAGTGCACTTGCTGCAAACCCTGTTTATCAAGCAAGGACCAAACACAATGAAGTTGATGTTCATTTTATTCGAAATAAGATTTTGAGTAAATAATTAGAAGTAAAATATGTCCCCTCACATGATCAAATGGTAGACTGTCTTACAAAGGCACTTTCACCTTCGAGATTTAACTTTCTCAAAGACAAGCGATAAGTACTTTTTTCGTACTTATCTTGGCTTTAAATTTAGAAAATTGTAAGTGTTTTAGGATGTGATATTATTAATTATGTGTTGATTTTATTTATTTTAGGAAAAACTCAGTTTTGGATGTATTTGGAGGAAAAACAAAGAAAAAGGATCGAAATCGTACAAAAAATGACAAAGGGGAACTAAAGTGGAACTTCCAAAAATTGAAGAACTCGAATCGACATAAATGAAGACATGGGCCGTACAATTAAAGGCTGATGATCAACTTGAATTATTTGGAAAAATTGAGGTTTAAAGTAAAACCTACTACCTAATTATTATTGGGCCATCAATTGAAATTTGACTCGACTTTAACAAAGGGAAAAATATATAATTAAGGGGTTTATAAATATAAATTTCAAAAATAAGACAAAACATATAGATATTCAAAAATCAGGTTCTATTTAATATTAATTATTCATGTTAAATAATTATACATATTTTATTTATTATACATATTGAGGTCACAACATTACATAATTTGATGTCACAAACTCAAAATTTTTAATTTACAGTTTTACAATTGATGTCAACGTCACAAATTACTAAACTATTAGGTCACACAAATGTCAAATTAGTCAATCTCGACTTTTTTTAGGTCACAATGTATTAGATTATTAAGTCAAAATTTTTTTAAGTAACAATTATCAAATTATCAGGTGACATTTATATAATTTCTTGGTCACAAATTATAAATAATTAGGTCACTTATTTTAAGGTCACAACGTTGTTTTATCTCAAGTCACAAAATACAAAATCGTTTAAGTCACAAATACCATTTTGTAGGTCACAGATTAATTTAATTACAATCATCATTTTTAAGGTCACACATACTACTTTTTAGGTCATAGATTATTTCAATATCACAAACGATAAAAATATTAGGTCACAATAGAATTTATTTTTAGGTCACATTAACAATTTTTTAAATCAAGATTGAATTCAATGTCACAAACTCACAACTTATCAGGTCACAAAATGTTAATTTAATCTAAATCAACTAATTTTTTGTTCATTGCTTTAATCCCTAACACACCCCATTACCCCACTCCATCCCAAACCACAACCACCACCACCACCACCACCATTCTCCATCGTCGCCCATCACCGCCACCACCAACGCCAACCACCACCCACCATAGTCTACAACCAAAAAAACTCTGCCATTTCACTACCATCACCACCTCCGCCGCCACCAGCCCCTACAACCAATTGCACCAGCTTCAACAAAACCACACAAACACCACCTGTAGACCTCTTCCACGACTAGCACCAAAAGACCAAAAAAATCGCAACAGCCACGACCACCATCACCTACAGCCCTTCGTCACGACCACCACCAACAAAAATCACAAAAGACCAAAAAAATCGCGACAGCCACGACCACCATCACCTACAGCCCTTCGTCACGACCACCACCAACAGAAATCACAAAAGACCAAAAAAATCAAAAACCTGGAGGCGATAGCGACAAGCCCTATGTGTAGCATCGTGAACAACCATTTTTATCACCGTCACTGCCATTTGTTTCCTCCATCACCATTGCCATCGCCATCGCCGACACCATCACACCGTCGCTTCAACCTCAAAATTGCATCGCTACCTATCGTCGTCAGAGTCTCACCACCACCACCACCACTCAATGGATAAATCGCCAACATCTACAAGCATCGCAGCCGCATCGCGTGACCCCTAAAGGTGAATCGCTGCTGCTGCTGCAACCCTGCGCAAGTACCCTTCAGCAACAAAGACACCTCGCGCAGGCGCTGTGTGCGGTTCGCCAAGGTGGGGAACCGCAGCACCGGTTGAGCGCCGCCGCCTGTGGTGGTGATTTTTGAGGTTCGTGGTGATTGAAAGCAGCAAATTGTTGCGTAAATGATAGTGATGGTAATTGTGGCTGCGGTGGGAGAAGAATGGAAAGTGTGGTTGCGGTGGGTGAAGTTAAATAATTAGGGTTTGAAGTTGTGTACTGTGATTTAAAAAATTGGGATATGATTAGATAATTAATAGAATAATATTATGTAAAATTTTTAATTAATTAAAATTTGAAATAAAACCTGATTTTTGAATTAATATAAGTTTGATCTCATTTATGAATTTGAATCTTTAAAGGTAGGGTTGTGTGTAATTTCCACTTTAACAAATCAAAGAGGCCACTGAATTAGGTTTGGAAGAATATAAAGGCAGATTATAGAGAGGGCTGAGTGGAGGAAAGACGTATATATATATATACATTGAGAAAAAGGCACGGACTAGGGGGGGATTAAAGGAGGTGAGCATTATATTGAAATATACATTGTTGGATAGAGGAGCCAAGTGGAGAGATATTGGAGTGCTGATTGGTTAGAATTAAAGGGCAGATTGTAGGATACATACACAACCGCCTGGGAGTGATTAAAGAAACCGGATAGGCAGTTTTAGAGGCAGATTATATACAATAGGAGGTGCTGGTCGGTGGATTTAAGGGAAAAACACAAGTGCATGGCTGTTGGTTTTTGGTGGATTAAAAATGGGGAGCCGACTGGGATATATTGGAAGGGAATTCACGGCTTGAATTGGAGGAATTGAGTGCTGGTCGGTCGATGAATTAGGAGGTGGAACATTGGATTTCATTGGAGAAGTGCTCGGCTGGGAAGAGACCGAAGGTCTAGATTCGATCATTCAACAAGAAGCTACCAACTTGGAGAAAACCGAATATACATTGAAGAAGAAAATAATTCATTTGCTTGTATTCGAATTTGAGGCATTAATAATCCGGGTGATACTTTCTTTTATTTTTCATGTATCTCATACATTAATATGCTAGGATAAATCTCTTTATATATTGGATGAAGATGAAACTTGTTATTTATTTATTTCAATTCAAGAACGAGTAGTTTAAGAATTTCTTGCGTCTTGATTGATCTTGCATGTTGTATTGTTATTATTTGATTGATTGACCACCAATTAAATATATTGTTACTTGTTATAGTCTTGGAAAAGTCACAATAAGTTGGAACATTGCATGATTAACACATGAACACTAGATGTTAGGAATAACAATATGACATGTGCAATCTAAATGATAATTGTTTGATTTAATGCCTTCTAAACATTCGTATTCGGACTAGGAATAGATTCGTTTAATGTTTAGGATATATTTAATTTGTCTTGGAAAAGAAAATTAATTGCAAGTGAATTATCGATTGTCAAGAAAAGCATGAATGATTTAAACTGCACGATTTTGAATTGAGATAGATGGTAACAAGTGGATTCAGATTCCAATACATGCTCTCATTCATATTTACTCCCCAACATTTTTATTTTATTTATTATTTATTCATTGCAATTTTTAGTTAGAATAGACAAACAAACCATTTTTTATTTATTGTTTCATTTAATTGAATCAATGATAAACTGATAATTAAAACTAAAACTTATTCCTCGTGGGAACGATACTCTCAACTCATCACAATTATTACTTGTCAACGATCCTGTGTGCTTGAGGGATTCACACGAACAAGTTTTTGGCTCCATTTCCGAGAATAACAGATTTAGTATAATTATTAGTTTACCTTTAATTCAATTAATTTTTAATTCTTATTTTTTAGTATTTTTTTATTATTATTCATATCCCTTGTTTTCTATTCACATTGGTCATTGAGTAGTATATGCTAGATTTTAACGAGTCTGAACTATTACCAATAGATCCTGAAATAGAAAGAACATTTTGACAACGTAGAAGAGAACAAAAAGAAAATAGGAATATGGATAACAATCAAAATCAAAACCAATTACCACTTGCTCCTCTTGAGCAAGTAGTGCAAAATCAACCAGGAGCAGTTCTCAATAACCCTCAAGCTCTGGTTGGGGATTATATGAATCTCGCACCCGCCCCTGTACAACAAATAATTGTTTATCCACCATTCGGGCAGGAAAATTACCACCTTAGACCTGATGTCATATACTTATTTCAAAGTCATCAATTTCTTTGGTAAGGCATCTGAAAATCCGCATGAGCACATTCAAGCCTTTTTAATGCTATGCGATGTAATCAGTCATGAAGGGATGTCAGCAGACGCTTTTTGAATGCGTTTTTTTCCCCACACGTCAAAAGATAATGTAAGGGAATGGTTACGCTCATTAGCTCCCGGAACCATTGTATCTTAGAATGACATGATGCAAAAATTCACCATGAAATTTTTCCCTCCATCTCGAGTTCTCCAAATCAGAAACAAAGTTCACACTTTCAAAAAACGAGATCTTGAGAGTTATCCTGAAGCATGGACGGGATTTCAGGACTACTTTCGACAGTGTCCAAATTTGGACATTTCCAAAAATGCTTAGGTCTACATTTTTTTATTTAGGATTGCACCCTGAATACCGCAATATGCTTGATGCTTCGGCAAGAGGATCAGTAATGAGATTAGATATTGACCCAGCACATGAACTATATGAGAGAATTGCGGAGAACCAGGCGATGTGGCCTACCGAAACGAAAATTCCAAGAAAAGCATCTGGTATCCACAATGTCGATGCAGTTACACAATTGACAGCCAAAATGGAAGTAATTTCAAAAAAGCTGGACAATTTAACTCCAACTGTGCACATGGTGCAACAATCAACACCAGTTTGTGAAGGATACGAGGCAGATCATGTTACAGCTAGCTGTCCTTTATCTTCAACACATGGAATGCAATATGAGGAGGTCAGCTATACCCAAAATTTTCAGAAGTATCAAAATAACCCCTATTCCAATACCTATAATCCAGGGTGGAGGAATCATCCAAATTTCTCTTGGTCTAACAATCAAGGTCAAGGCCATGAAGGAAATTTTCAAACAAAACTACTAGGGTTTCAATATCAACAACCACAATAACAACAACAGCAACCAAAGAAGCCATCATTGGAAGATATGGTTGCACAGTACATGGCAAAGACTGAACAAGTTTTTCAAAAACCAATAGGAAGCTATAAAAATTTGGAAAATCAAATGGGACAGATGGTTGTGGTATTAACAACCAGAAATCAAGGAATTCTACCAAGCAACACAGAGAAAAATCCTAAGGAACAAATACAAGCTATTAACACTAGAAGTGGTATACAACTACCTGAATGTTAAGAGACCACCAATTGCCACAGAGAAGGTACCTAATATTGAAAAGGAACAAGTGGACCAATTTGATGACTCAATAAAAGGAAATCAAGAAGAAGCTTCAGAAGCCCCACAAGTTAAAGCAACTGTTCCTGTAAAAGCATATGTACCTCCTATTCCATTCCCACAAAGGTTGCAAAGACACAAGCTTGATAAACAATTTGCAAAGTTTTTGGAGATGTTCAAGAAATTGCACATCAACATACCATTTGCACATGCCTTGGCACAAATGCCCAGCTATGCTAAGTTTATGAAGGACATATTGTCAAACAAGAGAAGGCTGGAGGAGAATGAAACTGTGATGTTGACTGAGGATTGCAGTGGTAGACTATTACACAAGTTACCACCAAAATTGAAAGACCCTGGGAGTTTCATTATTCCCTGCAATATTGGTAACAAGTTTGTACATGATGCACTTTGTGATTTAGGCGCAAGCATTAGTTTGATGCCATTGTCTCTTTTCAAGAAGCTCGGTTTGGGGAAAGCAAAAGCCACTATTATCACCCTACAGCTGACAGGTCAATCAAACACCCCAGGGGGATAGTGGAAGATATTTTGGTAAAGGTTGATAAATTCATTTTTCCAGCAGATTTTGTAATCTTGGACATGGAAGAAGATAGAGACATCCCCCTCATTTTGGGACGTCCATTTTTAGCCACAGGTAGAGCATTGATTGATGTACAGAAGGGACAATTGATTTTCAGAATCAATGATGAAGAATTAAAAATCAATGTCTTCAACGAAATCAAATTTGGAGTTGAAGCCGAATCATGCTATCAAATTGATGCAGTAGACAAAGTAGTGACAAAGGAGTTCATGCTTGATCACCATCAAGATCCACTTGAGGCTTTTTTGATGTACTTTGAAAAACGTGCATGTCCCTCTGAAAAAGTGAAAAAATGCATTCGAGATTTGGAAGCAATTCCCCCATGCATAAAACAACCCATGATGGAGCTAAGTGAAGGTTTTGAGAAATCTCTACCATCTATTCAAAAGGCTCCAACACTTGAGTTAAAACAACTTCCACCTCATCTGCGATATGCATACCTAGGAGAAAAGAACACACTTCCAGTTATCATATCTAACTCTCTTTCTGAGAATGAAGAAGATCAATTTCTTTGAGTTCTTCGAGATCACAAAACTGTAATTAGAAGGACAATTTCTGACATAAAAGGAATTAGTCCTTCCTTTTCCTTGTACAAGATTCTAATGGAAGATGAGTTCAATCCATCAATTGAACGTCAATGCATATTGAATCTAAATATGCAGGAGGTTGTGAAAGCAGAAGTGCTGAAATTATTGGATACAGGAATGATCTATCCTATATCTGATAGCCATTGGGTAAGTCCTGTGCATGTAGTTCCCAAAAAGGGAGGAATTACTGTGGTCCCAAATGAAAATAATGAGCTCATTCCAACACGCACAGTAACAGGTTGGCGAGTTTGCATTGACTATCGCAAGCTCAATAATGTCACTAGGAAGGACCATTTTCCTCTTCCTTTCATTGATCAAATGTTAGAATGACTTGTAGGGCATTCTCATTATTATTCCTTGGATGGGTATTCAGGATATAATCAGATTCCCATAGCACCAGAAGATTAGGAGAAAACTATTTTCACTTGTCCTTATGGGACTTTTGCATACAGAAGAATACCTTTTGGACTATGTAATACTCCAGCTACTTTTCAGAGATGTATGACGTCCATCTTCTCTGACATGGTAGGAAAGATCATTGAGGTATTCATGGATGATTTCTCGGTATTTGGGTTTTCATTCAATGAATGTTTAAGTCACTTAAAGACAGTGATGCAGAGGTGCGAAGAGACTAACCTAGTGCTCAACTGGGAGAAATGTCACTTTATGGTTCAGGAAGGATTTTTTTTAGGACACTTAATTTTAGCAAGAGGAATTGAGGTAGACAAGGCCAAGATACAAGTGATAGAGAAGTTACCTCCACCTAATACCGTAAAAGGGATCAGAAGTTTCTTGGGACACGCTGGTTTCTATCGACGTTTCATCAAGGATTTTTCAAAAATAACCAAACCTCTTTGCACACTGTTGGAAGAGGATGTCCCTTTTAAATTTTCTGAGGAGTGTTTGGATACATTTAACACTTTAAAAGAAAAATTGGTAATAGCTCCAGTGTTGTCTGCACCTGATTGGGGTTATCCATTCGAATTAATATGTGATGCTAGTGACTATGCAATTGGGGCAGTTTTGGGACAGCGAAAGAACAAAATCCTACATGTGATTTATTATGCCAGTAGGACTCTAGATGAAGCCCAGTTAAATTATGCCACCACAGAAAAAGAGCTTTTGGCAGTGGTGTTTGCCTTTGATAAATTCAGATCTTATTTGATTGGATCAAAGGTGATAGTATACACTGACCATTCAACACTGAAGTACCTGTTCGAAAAGAAGGATGCAAAACTAAGACTTATCAGATGGATACTTCTACTGCAGGAATTCAACTTGGAAATTAGGGATAAAAAGGTTGTGAGAACTTGGCAGCGGATCATTTATCTCGCATGGAGCAGCAAGAAAAAGATATGGAACAGTTTAGCTTTTCTATTTAAGCCTTTATGACTCGAGTAATTAAATCTGAGGGGTCTTTCAAACCTGGTACCCTAAAGTCATCTTACTTGGGAGTCACTGACCTAAAGCTCCCTACAGGGGTCATATAGAAAGCATGTATAAAAGTTATGCACAAATATGATAAAAGACATGGATATAAAAAGAAAAAGTCGTCTAAAAAATAATAATTAAAATTGGTACAAGCTTGTTGATTGAGATTTTGATACTAAAGGCATGGATTAAGGAACCGTTTACCATTGATTGTTTGGGAAGACTTAGCAAATTCTGACCACCTGGTGTGGAAAAATGCAATTTTTTGATGTTTAGAAACCACATGAATAGAAGGAACCTTGGGATTCGATAGAAAAGCAGTAAGTTGTGATCATCCATGAGCGTTGAAAGGAAAATCATTAGATAAATAGGGTTGACCACATGGGATTCGGGCTTGATATTGCATAATGAGCTACACAGTTTTAAGTATATCGTTTCATGAGTAGGAGTTTTAACATTGGCTATTCACACACACACTTGAAAATCTGATATGAGATAAACTAGAATTATTTTGCTTTATTGTTCATATCTCTTGCCGAAGTACAAATTGATCTGGATTATTGAGGCATATGGTAAACATGTTGACAAGACAAAAATATTTGTACTTTGTTATTTTGATTCATTAGTATTACTTTGTCTTATTCGAGGACGAACAAGAGTTTAAGTTTGGGGGGTTTGATAAGTACGTTTTTCGTACTTATCTTGGCTTTAAATTTAGACAATTGTAAGTGTTTTAGGATGTGATATTATTAATCATGTGTTGATTTTATTTGTTTTAGGAAAAACTCAATTTTGGATGCATTAGGAGGAATAACAAAGAAAAAGGATTGAAACCGTACAAAAAATTACAAAGTGGACTAAAGTGCAACTTCCAAAAACTGAAGAACTTGAATTGGCATAAATGAAGACATGGGCTGTACAATTAAAGGCTGAGGATCAACTTGAATTATTTGGAAAAATTGAGGTTTAAAGTAAAACTTACTACCTAATTATTATTGGGGCATGAGGGCATCAATTGAAATTGGACTCAACTTTAACAAATCAAAGAGGCCACTGAATTAGGTTTGGAAGAATATAAAGGTAGATTATAGAAAGGGCTGAGTGGAGGAGACACACACACACACACACACACACACACATTGAGAAAAGGCATGATTTCACGGGGCGCCTTTCTTCTTAGCACAGAAATGGGCACCGTGCGGCATTAGTCTGCTCCGCTAGACTACCTTCCTCTTTTTCTTGCTTTTCTCGAGACGAAAGAGAATTTGAGTACAAATTGAAATAAAATTTACAAGAGAAAACTTGAATCCATTGAAACTTGATTGTTCATTGATTGCAGAAAGCAGTAAATGACATTGATTGATGAAAGCAGTAAATTACAAATATTGGTGCAGGGGGTGGACACCAAAAGCTTGAAAATTTTAAATTCTAATACCTCCTATAATAGACTTCTGAGAAAAAACTCAAGTGACATGAGTAGACATCAAAAAGCTGAAGAATCATAATAAACTTTACAATTAAAACGGAATTGCAATAATTACATCAATATTTACAATGTGCGGCCAAAGTTGGGAAAACTGCGGCTACGAGTGGGTCAAGGGGCTAAGTATTAGCTGCGGTCCTTGACATTCTCCCCCATCTGTTTTGGGGATGTCCTCGGTACCATCAGTTCATGATATTCTTCAATAAGAGGCTTGAAGGCTTCGAGGTCTTTTTCTCTTTTCCAAGTATTCTCATCACTGATGCATCCACTCCATTTGACCAAATACTCTTGATGATCCTTTTTGGAAGATCGGGTTACTCAGTGATCCAGAATAGCTTCAACAACTCTCTTTCTAGTTCTCTTCAATTCAAACAATGGTCGCTTCAGCTTATTTCTGGATGTGTCCTCTTTGTCTGCAAAGTATGGCTCAAGAATGCCGACATGGAGGACATTATGAATCTTGCACTAAGAAGGGAGTTCTACTCTGTAAGCAACTTTTCCAATTCTCTTCACGATAGGTAATTGATGCGTGTCGTGATGCACCAAAATAATTAATAATTCCTTACTCGCCAAATATTAATTAATAATGTAGTAGCGAGAGTAAGGGTCGATCCCACAAGGAACATTGAAGTTATTTAGTTGCTCAATCAATTAGAATAAAATGGGGGGTTTTGTTGTTGAGTTTTACTTAAATGGAAACTATGTGAAGAATTGAAATGAGAGGAAATCTTGTTCTCGGGTTCGATTGTGCCCTCAATTAATGTTATACCTTTCCTTGTAATGTGTTTATATCCATATTCAATTATCAATCATAAATAATCAACAAGCTCTGATTATCTAAATTCTTCCTTATGTGTATTGATTCAAAATAAGCTATTCGAACCAATTCTAGCCACGGACAATCCTAAACAAGCTCTTAAGATTTAATGAACGACTAGTATGAAAATTTAGAAGAATAGATTAAATTGGATCGTTAATTTCACAAGCTCGAATTAATCAATCCAAGTTGAATTATTACTAAACCCGCACAAGATTTATTTTCTACTAAAGTAAAGATTTAATGACAATTACGGATCAAGAATCTAAATATAGCATATTCATGAATCCAAAGATCAATAATCCAATTGGCCAAATTAAACTATTAATCAAATAAACTCAATGAACATTCAAAACATAATAATCCAACAATTGAAGTAAAGGAATAGATTCACGCTACTAATTTGTAGGAAAAGAAAATAACATAATCCAGTTAACACAACTTCTCCTTTGAACAAGATATGGAATTTAGCCTAGCATGGTTGTGGTAGATTCTTCAAGTTGCTTCATGAATTCCACTGTTGTTGATATTCTTGTGCTTGAAAATCTCCCAAGAATTCTCTATATTTTGCTCTCAATTTTCCTCAATGTCCAGCCTCCTTTTGTGGTGATTTTGCTCTTTTAATACTCCCAAAATCGTGCCCTAGCTTTACCCACAAGATATACCAAAGATAGACCTTGAACCAGATTAGAAAATTTCTTCGCGAGAAAGTTACGGGCGTAACTTTCTCATTTACGGCCATAAGTGCATCTCTGTTGAGAAGCGTCTGTGCTCGATGTTTTCATCATAACTTTCTTTCCTGATGTCCGATTGTGATGATTCAAGTTGAGTTGGAAATAAAACTCAAATATCTACAATTCTTTGTGAAATATTATGTTCCCAAATTCGAAAGTCTTCTATGACAAAATTGATCTTCAATATCTGAATAAAATTCATGATCACAATCCTTGCGGGTTTTTTATTTCTAACTTCACCCCAAACCTTCTTTGACCATAATTTTTGCCTCTGATTTTCTTCCCACATGTCATTATTGATTTGGAGCTCTTTAAATATGTCCTTGAGCCTCACTTCTTGATTTTTTTGTATTTCTTTGGTCTTGTTTCCTTTCTTTTCTTCTTTTTGACCTTACATGACACAATAAATGAAAGTGCATTAAACGATACTTCAATAGGATCAAACCAATAACAAAATAAGGTAATAAGTGAATTAAATACTTTCTAATAAAGCACTTATCAGTAATAGCCCTATGTATTTTGGAACCAACCTTGAGTCTTTCCCTCTGGTGAGCTTGTAACAGTTTCTGTCCGGAAGTTTAACCATCACCAAATCTCCTACTTTGAATTCAACAAAACAGCTCTTCAGATCAGCAGACTTCTTGTATTGTTTATGATCTTTCTCAAGATAGCTTCGGGCAATTTCAATATTTCGTTTCCATTCTTGAGAGAAGTTCCTTGCTTGAGGGGACTTGGTACTTGTGTTCAGATCTACCGTATGAGGGAGTAAGGGTTGCTGGCTCGTAACAATCTCAAAAGGACTCTTATTGATGGAAGAGCTCTTTTGGGCATTGAAGTGTACCTGAGCAGCATCCAAGAGTTTCACCCAATTTTTCTGCGAAGTAGAGATGAAGTACCGAAGATGTTCCTCCAACATAGAGTTGAACAGCTCCGTCTATCCATCAGTTTGTGGGTGAAAACTAAAACCCATGCTCAGAGTTGAACCAAAAAGTTTGAACAATTCGGTCCAAATTATTCTAGTAAATCAAGTATCTCGATCACTAACGATGTCTTTAGATAGCCCCTAGCATTTGACAATATGCTTGAAGAAGAGATGAGCTGTCTCTTCGGTGGAAACATACTTAGACGCTGCGATGAAAGTTGCATATTTTGATAAACGGTCAACCACCAAGATAATGGTGCTAAAATCCGCGACTTTTGGCAATCCAATTATATATTCCATCGACACACTTTCAAATGGCTTGGAAGGGACGGAAAGAGGTTCAAGCAAGCCTGCCTTCTTTTGATGATCTGCCTTATCCTGCTGAAAAACAAGACAAGTTTTCACATAAGTTGCAATGTCGTCCCGCATTTGCGACCAATAGAATGCACGTTGTAATAGAGCACGCGTGCGTTCTTCTCCTGGATGAACGACCCATAGTGTGTCATGGCATTCCGTTACTAAGGATTTCCTCAAATATTTGCCCTTTGGAACATAAAGGTGACCCCCTTTGTCTTTAATAGACCCCCATCTAACCAGAACTGACGAGTCTTGCCTTTCTTGATGAGGTCGATCAAAATAGTGTGTGTAGCCGGGTCCTTCTCCATAAGTTTCCTTATTCGATCCCTGATATCAGTGGTAACTCCGCTCCCTGAAAGGGAGGCTAATGCACAAATGGGAGCTAAGTTAACTCGACGACTGAGAGCATCTTCGACTTGATTATTGGATCCAGGACGATACTCTAACATGAAATTGAACTCCAAAAGAAGTTCTTGCCAACGAGCTTGCTTGCTCGAGAGTTTCGGTTGTGACATGAAATGACTAACAGCCGTATTATCAGTCTTTACAATAAATGGGGATCCCAGTAAATAGTGACGCCATACTCAGAGGCAATGGATAACAGCCAACAACTCTTTCTCGTGTAGCGAGTAACGACGTTCTGCATCATTCAGTTTCCGACTTTCAAAGGCTACCGGATGTCCTTCTTGCATTAGGACTCCGCCAAGAGCAAAATCTAAAGTATCAGTCTATACTTCAAATGGTTTTATCATATCTGGTAAGGCTAATACCGGGTTCATCCACATAGACTTCTTCAACTTCTCGAAAGCCACTTGGCATTGTGCAGACCAATTCCAAACTTTTTCCTTCTTCGTCAGCTCCGTTAGGGGCAGTGCAATTTCTGAGTATCCCTTCATGAATCTTCAATAGTAATTGCATAACCTAAGAAACGAGCGTACATCATGCACGTTCTTTGGTGGTCTCCATTCCTTGATTGCTGGGACTTTCTTCGAATCCATGCGAACCTTTCCTTACTCAATGATGTGACCCAAGAAGCTGATAGAAGTTTGGACGAATGAGCATTTTGATGGCTTAGCATAAAGTTCATTGTCTTGAAGTCGACTAAGGACTCTTCTAACATGTTGCACATGTTCCTCCAATGTCTCACTGTAGATTACAATATCGTCCAGGTACACGACCATGAAATCATCCAGAAACCCGTGAAACACCTGATTCATCATCATGCAGAAAGTAGCAGGAGCATTTGTCAAACCAAAAGGCATGACTTTAAATTCAAAAGCTCCATATCTGGTTACCACAGTCATATTTGCTTCATCTCCCTCCTTGATCCGAACTTGCTAGTATCCAGATCAAAGATCAATTTTCATATAGTATCTTGCCTTGCTTAGTCGGTCAAAGCAATTTGCCACCAACGGAATAGGATAGCTGTTTTTCACAGTTATCTTATTCAGGTAACGACAATCACAACACATTCTGAGAGAGCCATCTACCTTTTTCTGAAATAACATGGGAGCTCCATATGGTGATTTCGCAGGCACGATAATCTCACTTTCCAACATTTCTCCTAGTTGCTTCCTAAGCTCTTCCAACTCTGGTTGAGACACCCGGTATGATGCCCTGACAGGTGGCGTGATCAATTTTCCTCCTAGGAGGCAATCTCTTTGGTAACTCCTGTGACATTATATCCTCAAATTCTTGTATAAGATTTCGGACAGGTTTTGGAATGGGACCAGATGCTTCTTCAATCTCTTCTAGACGAAGAGTGCACAAAAATGAGGGTTCATTTCTCTTGAAGCCCTTACTGAATTACATGGCCAGATGCTCTTCTCGCCAACTTTTCCCGCCACTGTAGGTATAACACACGGCTTACTACCCATCATCATTAAGGAATCAGAGTGTGGGAACACTTCTGTCTTCGTATCCCGAAGAAATTCCAATCCCAAAATAAGTTTGAAATCATCCATCTGAACCACCGAAAGATTAGTCCTTCCCTCAAAAGGACTAGCCTTGATTAACACAGATTTGGCTACTCCCGCAACTGGTTGAGCAGCCGAATTGATAGCTTTGACTTTTTTGCTACCCTTCTCTAGAACCAAACTAAGACGCCCAACTTCGGTACTTGCAAAATAGTTATGGGTAGCTCCGGTATCCATCATGGCCTTAATTGGCTTTCCATTGATCTTTACGTCAATGTACATTAATCCCTTAGCACTATAAATACGAGCTTTGGATTATTCCTATTTGTCCTCCTTTGAACGGACTTTCTCCTTATCAGTTGTTTGGTGTGATATTGAGTTACACCGATGTGAAAATGCACCAACCACCTCCTCTTCCTCTTCGAAATCGTTCTTTCCATGACTACTAGCAGGTGGGGCATCTTGCTTTGAAGTTGATACCCCACTTGCTAGTTGACAATAGGCATTTACCATTCGTTTATGTGGACAATCAGACATCCGATGAGGTCCTTCACATAAAAAGCAAACAATTTTCGGGGCAGTATCAGATCTACCCTCCACTGTCTTTCCTCTATTCCAATTGTTTTGGTTATTACCTTGATAGTTTCCTTGACGGCCACCCTGGTGATAACCATGAGAGTTGTTCTGACGAGAACCTTGATATCCACCGCCTCTTTGGTTGGAGTACCGTTCTCCCTCATTTGAGCTCGAGCCAGTCTATCCTTCTTGGTTTCATTCTGATAGTCTATTAAGCATTCAACAGTACCCATTTTCGTGCTCAAATTTGAAACCTTCTACCTCTAAAGTTCCGTATGTGTCCACTGTTTCAAGCCCTCCATGAATGTGAAAATCTTGTCATTTTCTGACATGTCTCGAATATTTAGCATTTGCCCAGAAAAGACTTTTACGTACTCCCTGACGGAGCCCGTATGTTTCAAAGCCCACAATGGCCGATGGGCTTCATATTCCACATTCTCTAGGAAAATCTGGATTCGAATTGCTTCTTTCAGAAGATTCCAAGAATCTATCCTGACCCTGTTGGCATGAATATCAACATATTTCGATTGCCACCACAACTTTGCATCTCCACCCAAATACATGGTAGTTGTAGTCATGTTTCTTGCCTCATCTCTGATGGCAGCAGCAAGAAAGTATTGTTCCATGTCAAACAGGAAGTTGTCAAATTCCTTCTCATTGCGTGCCCCTCCATAGGTACACGGCTCAGGGATTCTGACCCTAGGTGCATACTCTTCTTGTGCGGGAGCTTGCCCATTTCCCACTGCACGTTGGAGAATTCTTAGCTGAACTCTCATTGTTTCCATTTCTTCCTGCAGACCAGGAATGATTGCAACAGCTTCAGTCATTGCTGTGCAAGCCACTCGGATTTCATCCAGTTGGATGTGTATATCCCAAATATACGATTCCACCATTTCAACCTTTTCCTCAAGGTTATCCACGACATAGCATAACGTTTAGTTTGCCCATCAAGCAAATCCACGCGCTGTTTAGTACTTTTCTTAGCATCAGCCATATCGGTGGTTTGAGATGCGTTCGGATCCAAAGCCTTCAGATCCATTGCTTTCTTATCGAGGGACGTGATCCAATGATTTGATACCAACTTTCACGGAGCTCCTTTCTTCTTAGCACAGAAAGGGGCACCATGCGATATTAGTCTGTTCCACTAAACTACCTTTCTCCTTTTCTCGCTTTTCTCGGGAAGAAAGAGAATTTGATTACAAATTGAAATAAACTTTACAAGAGAAAACTTGAATGCATTGAAATTTGATTGTTCATTGATTGCAGAAAGCAGTAAATGACATTGATTGATGAAAGCAGTAAATTACAAATATTGGTGCAGGAGGTGGACACCAAAAGCTTGAAAACTAAAACTAAAACTTATTTCTCGTGGGAACGATACTCCCCAACATTTACTAAAACTTATTTCTCGTGGGAACGTATTTACTCTCCAACATTTTTATTTTTTTTATTATTTATTTATTGCAATTTTTAGTTAGAATAGACAAACAAACCATTTTTTTTATTTATTGTTTCATTTAATTGAATTGACGATAAACTGATAATTAAAACTAAAACTTATTTCTTGTGGGAACGATACTCTCAACTCATCACAATTATTACTTATCAACAATTCCGTACGTTTACGGGATTCACACGAACAACAAGCTCGATGTGATACAAAGACCACCATCCTCTCGCTTGAGGGGGTGGGGGGGGTGTTAAACAAAATAATGATATTTGATATACTTATATATACATTTGTATTCTCTGTGTACCTACTTACAAATATATAGTTTCTTGTAGGACTTCTATGGTAATTATCTTTGTATATACATGGACAATGTATGTATTGCTCTCTGTAATGAAAATACTCGTAGCTTCCTTTACACAGTAATCTTCATTTCCTTTTATGAGTGAGCCTACAAATCTGAGGTGATTTTGTCTTTGTTAGGTAAAAAAATTGCTCATAAACAATGTGATGTATTCGGGGTGAAATATGTCGTTGAAAAGTGATTTGAGCAAATGTGTGGTTGAAAAGTGATTTGTGAATGTGTGTTTTTGTTTCTAAATAAGTTTACTAAAGTTTACCAAACGGAGGGTTATATGTTATGATCTCACATTGTGTTTTCCCAAGGGGGAAAAAAAAAAAGAACCGTGCTATTCGTATAGACACTTATTCAAATAGGTATACAGATTTTACACATGACATGATTACCTTTTCAACATATCACATCACACATTGATCAATAGCTATCACGCATTTAGTATAAAAAATTCGGTACACAAAAAAGAAAAAGAAAAAAGGAGGCCCTTTCTATTTGTGAGGACTCATCCTTTCTTAGGAGTTAATTGGGCTGGAACTCTAGGCCACAAAACCATATTGACAATTTGTATGGACTCATCTTTTATTAGCCGGAATGTTAACTGGGCTGAACTATAAGCCATGAAACCATTTTGCCTCTTGTGCGCACAGTCGAATACTATGCATCCGATGAATTTATTTTTTTTTTTTTTTTTTTTTTTTGAACCATATACAATAAACTCAAACCTCAACCCTTCCCATATGACTCGAACCCAGGATCATCTAAGGGGGCAGGGATCTTAACCACTGGACTAACCCCTTGGACCATTCGATTACTTTCAATAATAATAATAATAATAATATAAAAAAATCACCTTCCAATGAGACAATGAAGAAAACAAAACATTGTACGAATTAAACATTTGTTTCAAGACAAGTACGAGAAAACTCATAATAAATTTTTAGGTTAGGGGCTCGATGCAAATAAACATTCCTTCCATTCCACTACCTACTTTTGTTTATTCATAATTCAGCATTGATTGACAATAAACTTCCTTTAATAATTGCAATAAACAAAGAAAGAAATGTGAAAGTAATCTTACCCAAATCTCATTTTGTCGAGGATAATATTATAATATGGATTAAAATATTTATTCAAGTTGGTGCTCTATTAATTTATCAACGATGGCAAGTGGGTAAAAAGCTTTAATTGAAATGTATTTTGCATTGAATACTGTAGTATTGTTGGTTAACAATTAACATGAAGCTGTCGGCTGTACTTCAGACTTAGGATGGTAATTCATGTAGTTTAATTATTTAATTTTATTTATTATTATGAAGATTTTTAGTACAAAGTTCGTTTCCAAAATTGCTGTTTACTTTGGCGATTTTAAAAGAGTTTTAGAATTGTTTCGTGCAAATTTTTAATAGAATATTCACTATTTTCCAAATTCATGGGAAGTTATTAAATTATTTTATCAAATAGAAGAAAACAGAAAAATCATTTTCTCGTTTACAAGACGGAGTAAAAATTGAGAATAAAATTGCAAGTCCTCTTGTGACTTTTTTGAATTGACACGTCATTCGAAATCTTGTAGATATATGCTCCGGTTCTATCTAATTGGAGCAATGATACTTGTACAACTATAATTGATAACTATTGTTGATAACTCGAATGTGACATGATCCTGTTAACTTGAACATCACATCACCTTTTAAATCAACACATCACAATTTGCTACATCTGAATTGTCAACCATAATTGTCATCAAAAGTTGTACAAGTATCATTTTTCATCTAATTGATCACACCTAACTATCGTACCCGTGCATTGGTAACTAATAGTCTGTTTCTTAAAAGCTTTGTACTAGAAAATATTTTTTATATATATTTTTTAGGTAAAATATGTTGTTGAAAAGTGGAGAAAAAAATGTGTATGATTGTAAATTGATTTGAAGAATTATATTGTTTAAAAATATATTTTTAAATACTTTGTCAAACAAAGTCTAAATTTTTTTAACCTTAGGGGCATTTTTTTGGCTATTAATAATTTTATAAGGCTGCGTTTGATAGCGATGGTGGAATTTGGATGGAAAGAAAATGAATTTCAGGGAATTGAATTCTAGGAAATTAAATTCCTGGGAATTGAAAATTTAATGTGTTTGATTGGTTTAATTTTCTAGATAGAAAAAATAGAGAATTTTCCAACTTTTGTTGTTTGATTGACATTATTTTTCATGAAAAATAAAGTAAAATTTAGCTATTATAATATTTTTTATTTTCATTTTTTAACAAGTTTATCTTAATAATAATAATATTAATTTTTGAAAAAAAAATTAATCAATTAACAACAACAAAAATGATCAAACGTAAAAATAATAGTATAAGATTTTTCATGGAAAATAAACCCCCTCCCTCCATTGGAAAATGAATTCATCCAAAATAAGGAAAATACCTGATTTCGAGACAAATGGAAAAATGAATTACATAAAAAATTTAAACAACCAAACAGTACAAAATTGAAAAATCACGTGAAAAATCATATTTTTCATGACAAATCAATTGCAACCTAAGATTAATCCTATGTTAACCAAGTTATTTGAAATCTATGGTAAATAGAAATTTTTAGATGTCAGTGTGTAGCAGTTGGGACGTTCAGACAAGTACTCTTGTTTTGTCACAATCAATCAGAATTTTATTTTATATTTTTCGAGGAACAATCAATCACGATTGTTGTGAACATGAACATCAAAGAAACAAATTGGACCACGAAAATGAAGTAGGATTTAGATTTTAGTGCAAATTACGTACAACATGTTATAGGAATTTATTTATTTACCCATCATATCAACATCGAAATCTATTACTCACATCAATTAGGTGCAACTTTCGGTCTATATTTTCGCTTCCTTTAACATTATTCAATTACATAATATAATATGACCATTGCAAAAAGGGACCAACTCTTTGTGAATTACGAATCTAATTTTATTTTATCTAGAGCTGCGTATCATGCTAAGATGGATACCAGGTTCAACATTCAAATGGTCAATAATTAACTCAAAATGGTGATGCGAGCTAAGTATCCAAACAATAGCTACAGCCCGCATGTCAGACCCAGGATATCCAAATGACCGATGTGATTTATATTTACCGACATGAACTTGATAAGGGAGGTGATTTGGTGAGGTTGAGGTGATACGAACCGCGGTGATTAGAACCGATGTGATGACTAACCGAATTGAAAGTGGGGGCTCTACAGAATAGTCAAATCAGTCGCATTAGGTGTCGGTAATCACATTACCTGTAATATGTCAGTATAATCATTTGATGTTAGTCTGTGAAAATGTCATTCATCAATGTTAATCACCCGCTGCAAACATGATGTGTTTTAATAATTATGTTTTATATCCTCTCTTACTATAAATAGGAGACATAAATGCTCATTCAAGGGCAATTAATAGGAGAATCTCTCTAAATTCTTGTCATTTGAACACTGTGTTCTGACCTGAATATCAGATCAGCATTGAACTGGACGTTAATTTATACTGTTATTACTTCAGTTCGCTTTTGATCTGGACATCTATTTATATCAATTATCGTCGTATTATTCACAACCCCAAAACCTTTGAGGTGGAGTTGAATACTTAACCAAAATGCATATAATTCAATCATTTCTGTGAAAAAAATCAACAATCAAATACTTTTATTTGTTGACTAACTCTGTGAAAGAAATTAACGATCAAATACTTTTATTTGTTGACTAACTTGCCGACAAAAAAGTGACGTGAACAAGAATAATTAATATCAAGAAAGAGAATTAAATATTTAAGAACACGCAACATTTATAGAAGTTCGCCTCATGTGAGATTTCGTCCTCGTCCGTCGCTGCAAGAATTCAATATAATGAAAAAAAATGTTTACAAGAGAAAACACACACATATTTTCTCCAACATCTCTTCTTTATCTATTTTGATAAATGTACAAAAGCTTATGCACTGCAAGATCAAGGCAATGCTCCAGTGGTAAGGGTGGCATCCTTACCTGGCATAGACCGGGGTTCGAATCCTATGGGGGTTTGGAAGGGGTTGTAGTTGTAATATGATATACTTATTAAAAAAGAAAGAAAGAAACTTACGCACTGCACCTTATTTATAAGATTTAATAGGGCAAATTCGAAATATATAAGGACTCCAATCCTGTAATAGAATTTTTCAAAAGCACAATCACCTAGACAGTAGACAACCCTTAATTATTACCCCTGGCGGGGCCCACCTGCCCCCTTCCAACCCCACGAGATCTCACCAGAGAGATCGAACCCCGTACTCCTCTGAAATGGAAATAATTAGAGTCTTAATTAGGCTTAATAAATGAACATTATCATTTTTCAGTTTCATTACTTCCAAAGGTCTAACCTTTCTTATTCTCGTTCTCTTTTTTCCTTGAGCTAGTCCGCTCTAGGATGCCACTCTAGTCTCTACTTATTAGACAAGGAGTCGTGATTCTCTTAGATTTTTATCAAGGCGGCACAATAGGGAGAAGGAAAAGTTGAAGCGAAAGCTATTCACGACTCTTAACAAAGGGTAAATCTATATTATATTGCAGCAAATCAAATTTTCCTAAATATTAAAAATTACGTACCATCTAAGTTTGTTAATGTGACCCTTTGTATTGGATGATAGAGACTCTTGAAAGGATAAGGAAGAATCTTAGGTAAATTGACAGAGGTAAACACATTTTCTTGAAAAAGTGTCAACAACATTTCACATTGATTAAATATTAGATTGATGATGGATTTATAAGGATTGAATTACTTCACTTAATTCTCTATAAGTGGTAAATTAGCCATATGGACGTATTTTTGAAAAAAAAAAAAAATCAATTTTCCCCACCTATACCTCTGATACCAATTATTGGGACAATAATCAATTTCTCAAACATATCACACAGCAGAACAATATAAACCAAAATAATAGACAAAGAAAAAAGAACAAGAATTTAACGTGGCTTAACTGACCGCTGACAACCACGGGAGAAGAACACTTTTATGGATAATGAAAGAAACTCACTTATACAATTTTTCACTCATTCTCACAACTTCTCCCTACCCAAAACTGGAAACTAGAGTAATAACTCACGCAATACCTCCACTCGTACCGTTTTTCTCTAATTCACTACATCAACAATTTATCCATTCGACAATCAATTTTCAATTACCGCCCGTGTGCAATCCATCTCGAAAACACAAAACACGTAACATGCACCCTGATAGTCTCTTTGGTCTTTCTATCGTGTGTCATTAACGCCATGATAGACGATTATCATTCTCTACTCATGTGTACACTCCGCCACAACATTACCATCAAAATCATGGTAGACAAATCTCATTCTCTACCCCTGTATATCTCTCTCATTTGTCTCTCTCGCTCGTCTTCTCTCTCTCATGTTAATCTTTTGGCTACTCTATCCTCTCACACAATTAGAAACATATATAAGAATAAATTATGCCAAAATCCTGACTTAATTACAATTGGATTTTCTTATTAATTTACCTTAAATAATAATATCAATAGTATTTTATTCATTTTCCAATTGGTATTATATATATAAGGAAAATAATCATAATCTAATTTGAACACTTTTTATTTTCTTGTCAAACAAGAATCTTTATTCCATAATTTTTGGTCAATTCCAACACGTATAAGACGTTTTTTTGGGTACTGACTTAAATACTGTGGTTGGCCCTAAGTTGGATCATGATGTGCGGAAAATGTCTATAATTGACTCGTAAGGCGGTTCAAGCTCATAAGGTGGTGGCTCCTAACGTAGTGGAAGAGTTGGGCCTTGATAACTCAATTTTGAGAAGAGTTTGTCATAAGTCTTAATTTGATTAAATGATTATTGAACTTGACAAATACAATCCAAAAATAACACCTATATAAAGGGTGGTGGAAAAACACACACGAGAGGAGACTTGATGTATATTTTATGCACATAGCCACATAGAAAGATCCTTGCTATCTTAATCCTTTGTCCCGTTGAACATCGAATAAATATATCTGGCTAAAACGAACATTTTGTCTTTCTAAATACTCTCTCACTTTAGCACGTCGTATTTTCTTCAACAATTTCTCGTGAATCAAGTCACACAATATATTTAATAGATATGAAGAATGTGTGGTTGAAAATTAGTTTTGAAATAATGAGAGACTAAGATAAACTGACAACACAAAAATGTCAAAATTTAAAATATAGTTCTATTAATTTTGGATGCATTTCCACACGTTCAAGTTTGATGAATGACAATCCATCATTTTATTTACTTCACGTATATTTGCTTCTCTCTAGTAAGTAAATCTCTGACTTGAGTATCCCTTCCCATGTTAGTTCACAAGAAAATTGTCAAGAGGAGCCAAGGGATTAGGGCAAACCAATTTTTTCATAACACGATGCTCTAAGTTTGAGCAACTTAAATTATAAATGAAACTTCTTATATATTCATGGATAAAAATAAGAAATAAATTAGTACAATACGTAGCGTATATTTGTTGTTAATCCTATGATGAAAGTAGAATCATTTCAAGAAGGGAGCTGACATTACCATCTATAATTGCGTTATTTAAATTTATGATAAGCATGTACCTTGAGTATTGTGTTGCAAGTAGTAATTGAATAGTTATACTAAGGGTGCGTTTGATTCGCGTAATTTTTCATGAAAAATATGAATTTTCATGTGAATTTCTAACTTTGCACTGTTTGGTTGCCTAAATTTTTCATGGAATTCATTTTTTCACTTGCCTCAAAATTCGATATTCCTTGTTTTGAATGAATTCATTTTTCAAGGGGGATGATGTTTTATTTTTCATGAAAATTCTTATATCATTTTCGTTACGTTTAATAATTTTTGTTATTGTTAATTGATTTATTTTTTTTAAAAAATTAATATTATTATTATCAAGTACAAATGTGTGAAAAAATAAATTTTTTTTTTTTTTTTTTATTAAAATAGATCAATTTTACTTTATTTTTCATGAAAAATAATGTCAATCAAATAACAAAAGTTGGAAAATTCCCTACTTTTTTCACCTAAAAAATTAAATCAATCAAACACATTAAACTTCCAATTCCCTGGAATTCATTTTCTTTCCACCCAAGTTCCACCATCGCTAACAAATGCAGCCTAAAGAATTTATATATACTTTTCAATCATATAAATATGTAATAAGACATGAAATATAATTTTTTATATATTGGTCAATTTTTTCATCTTAACTCGATTTAGAACTTTATTCTTTACGGAATATCTATGCAGAACCACATTTTTTGATATCTATTTTTTTTTTTTTTCAAAACTCATTTCTAACCACAAATACTCCCATAAAATAATATTACAGTAAACTAATTTTTTTCTTACTTTTTAACCACACATTCTCCTAAAAATTACTAGTAAAAAACTCATTTTCTTCAAATAATGGGTCTCAAAAACTTTGTTAGAAGTTTTAAACCAATATGATATATTACCTCGATGAAAATTGTATTCATTTAAAAAATTGTAAAAGACAATTATATCTCAATCGCGGATGCTAACTACTCCCAGTACCAATTAATGGTATTTACAATTATTGATATGTTCGGGATTCAATGAGAGACTAGGTCTTGTTTTCGATCCATGTAATGGAATAGAGTATACCACATCTTAGAACCCACATGAGCTAATTCACCCATGTTTGATCACCATTATTTGGGAAAACTGTTTTTTGAATAGTGATTTTTAGGAGAATGTATGGTTAAAAAGTGTGAAACAAATTTTGGTTTATGTGCAAAAGCATTAAAATTAGATTTTTAATAAATTTTGATAAAAATTGATGAAATGTGTGATTGAAAAGTTGTTGAACTTATGAAATATATATATATATATATATATATATATATATATATATATATATATATATATATATATATATATGGTTAAGATTGATTGTTGACTTTGACATAAATTAAATCTAGATTTTAATCGGTACCAAACATGAGCATTCGACTCCTAAATCAGAGCCATTCGACTCCTAAATCGAGCATTCATATTTTTTTCCATTTGAAGTGCAGTGAAGTGAAATCACAACCTAACCATATAAATTTCCGTATTGAATCATTGAATTTTCGTATTCAACCATATCATTGAATTTTTGGAATCCATTACGTATCATTATCACTGTTTCATATTGAAGTTTTGAAGCCAAGAAATATTCATATTGAATTTCCGTACAACCATACTGGTAAAGCAGTGAGTTTTCAACCCATCCACGTTTTGAAGTAGTGATTTTCTTAGGCAGGGAAACGAAATGGGTGACAGCAATGTACCAATTATTACTGGATCCGATTCAAGTGTAACTCAGTCTCCAATTGTTCATAATTATCAGATCGACTCACCCTTCCCTATTGGCACCACGCTAACATAGAACAATTATTTCCTTTGGTCCACGTTTATGAAGATGTGCATTAATGGTCGAAAGATATGGGGGTCTATTAGCAGCATTAAGACAAAGCCCGCAGAGGATAGTGAAAAATTCGAAAATTGGTGACGTGAGAATGACAAGGAAAGGGTTGGTTGTGTGACTCTATGTCTACTGCTTTGAAGAATCGATATGTTGGCCTGGACACCATGAAGGAATTATGGGATTCTCTTAAGGCCATGTATACTGACACTTCAAATGAAACTCAAATCTTTGAGTTGCACAAGAAATGCTATTCAACAAAATAGAAAGGTCGATCCCTTGTAACTTATTACGATGAATTGACTGGTGCTTTCCAGGAAATATATCAATGTACTACTGTAAAAGATGGAAATGCTGATGCTAGTGGTCTTCTGCAAAAATATGTAGGTCGCCATTGAGTTCACATGTTCATCACTAGATTAGATGTTGTATATGATCAAGTGCGAGGTGAGGTTCTTCGCAAGGATCCAACACTTACTCTAAAGCAATCTTATCAAACTGTACGTCGAATTTTCACTTAAAAACAAGTGATGGGCACTCCTACACATGTGATAGAAGATTCAATTATGACCGTTAATCAATCTAAAGGTCAAATCCCAGGTCACTATAATCCAACTAGAGAGTCTCAGCCTCCTCACACGAACTCCTAACCATTGGAGTGTACTTATTGGGGAGAGAAAGGGCATACTGAGTAGAGGTGTTATGAACTAACTGGGTATCTAGAATGGTGGTATTTCATTGAAAATACTTGAAAGAAATAAATGCAAAGAAGGAAAAAGTCGTTGCGGTCACTATAGACGAACCTCCCTCTGCAAACGTTGCTCAGTCAGGTGTGAATGGTAATGGCAAAGAGTTTTCTGTAAATTCTTCGAATAATACTTGGTTAATTGATACTGGTGCATCTAATCACAAGGTTAATGATTCAGGTCTTTTGTCATATTTTAAATCTTCACCCCAAACCTCTATCTTTACAACAAATGGTGGTTTCTCCCAAGTAATTGGATATGGTTCCATCCGTATCTTTGAATCTCTTTCTTTAAACTCTATCCTTTTGTTCCTTCTCTAGAATATAACATTATCTATGTGAGTAAAATTACAGTTGCACTTTCATTTATTGTTACTTTTTGGCCTCATTTTTGTGTGTTTTAGGACATTCTGACTCGGCAGGTCCTTGGTTATTGTATAAGAAAGGGAAATCTCTACTATTTGGACTAGAAAAGTGGTGGGGAGCAGAGAATTCATCAGGTGAGTAAGGTTGGAGAGGTAGAAGACGCAAAAGCTTCTATTTGGTTATGACATATTGGGCCATCTATCTTATAGTTATTTTCAAAAATTAAATTTATCTTTATAATCGAAGTGTCACGTTTCATATTTTAAATGTGATGTTTGTGAACTAGCTAAGAGTCATTGCATTATTTATTCTCCAAGTTTAAATAAAATCTTCGAACCTTTTAATACTATTCATTCTGTAGCGTTCGAGAAATTTTCAAACTTAAAAGACTTGTTTTACCAAACTTGTCGCTACGACTCTCCAACCTTAACGGTTATTATTCAAAACTAACGCTCTCGTCTAGTCATATTAATTATTTTAAGATTTTAAGAAAGAAGAAATTTTGAAGTGTCCAATTATTTTAGATCAAGAAAATTTTAAATTTCGAGGACGAAATTATTTTAAGGTGGTAGGGTTGTAGCGACCGAGAATTTTCTATGACTTATTTAAATAAATATTTTTTTTAAAAATGTGTCGCTACAACTTTGTCCATTTATTTTAAAACACGTGTTCGTTTAGCCAACGAAGTAAAATTTTATTTTAAATTTATCTTAATCAAATTCCAGTCCAATTAAAGTGAATCATTTTCAGTATTTATCCTTAAGTCCAGATTTCAATTTTTACATAGATTATCCAAATTATTCTGATTTTATGTCCAAGTTCGTTATTTAATTTAAAGTCAAATCTTATCAAAAATATTTCAATATCACAGTTTATTTTCAAAAGTCCAAGTATTAATTATATTGAGTCCCAATTTTAAATGTTTTAGTCCAACCCAACTTATCGAGCCCAAATGTTTTTACCAATCATTCAAACCCAATAAGTCTTTTCTTGGCCTAATCAATTCAATAGCTTCTTCCTCCACAAGTCTTTCCTTACACAATCAATATTTTATTTCCAAAATTCTTACAATTTTCCATGAATCAAGATTTAACCTAAACTACCATGTTTAACACCTAAATCAACTATTAAATAGATGCCTCACCTCTTTCACCTCGACACCACCTCTTTCCCCTCGACACCACCACGAGCCAAATCACCCACTCGAGTCACCATTCCAACCGACAGCCATCTTCACCACACAGACTACAAACCAGTCCACAATCTGCAATGTTTAATTTCAAACACCTCATTCTCGACCACCACTGCCAAACCTAAAATAGCCAACGTTCAACTGCACAAGCCCAAAACCAACACGCCACACAAACCGCAGCAAACCTTCATCATCTCAACCAAAAATCAGACCATTACACTGCCTGCCAATCGACCAAGTTAAACAATCAGCCTAAACCGAACCACAATTTGCTGAAACGAAATTCACACCCAACCGGGACTGCCCTACGTTCACGACCACAGCCAACGGAACCATCATCACCATCGACCAGCCCACGCACCAAAATTCTGCCAAAACCAAACCCCTTCCACCAGAATTCTAGAACAGCATCACACCGGCCGAATCACTCGACCGCACCGCCACTGCCCTCCTCAAACGCCATTCAACCAACACCCAAATTCCAATCCCCAATCAAAAACCCAAATTCAAAGAATAGACTTACCTCAACCCTCGATCACTTTCGACCGCACATATTGCCAGAAAATACCCAACTCCAAGCCTCGTTTTTGGCCTCGGTTTCGCACTTGTTCTCGTACAAAAATGCACCAAATCCACAAAGAAACCTAGCCTAGTGAAAACCTCGCCGTTGGCCGCACCCTGCGCCGGCGTTGCGCCGGCGAAACCGCCGGCTGGAAGACAAGATTTCTTCCTTCTCCCTCGCGTCCCTCCTCCCCTCTCTCTGCGTCTTTGACTGAAATGGGTAGAGAGAGAGAGTGATGTTTTGTTTTAAATATTTTGATTTTTCGAAAATTTACTTTTAAGCCCCCAAAGTTTTAAAGTTATTTAATTTAGTCCTTTTGGTTTTAAAACATACCATTTCAGCCCCTTAAGTTTTTAAATGATTTTAATAAGCCCTTCATTTTTAAAATCACTTATTTCAAGCCCTACAATTTAATATTCATTTTGAGCTTCGACTCAACTTTCAAAAATATTCATTTTAGTCCCTCACTTTCAAAACGTCAATTTTCAGTCCTCAAATTGTAAATTATTATTTTTAAACTATAAGTTTCGAAAGATTAATGTAACTTATTGGTTAGACGAGGCGTAAGGAGATTTGAAAGATTTAAGTCATTCTCGCTCAACCACACTCGTTAAGGTAGACTCTAATCTACAAATTTACGTTTTTCAAAAGTGCGCATCAATAATTATTTGGATTATAAGTTTAGCATGTATGATTGTGTTCATGAGAATTACTTGCTTTCTAAGCATGAGACTATGTTACGAGAAATTACTTGCTTTCTGAGCATGAGACTATGTTACGAGAATTTACTTGCTTAAATGCATGAGACTTGAACTTGTATGTTATTTACTTGTTCATGAGAATACTGGTGATCGTTAGACACCTGAGACTTGAATATCATGATTATGTGTTTTGATTTATAATGTTAAATGATTATTATGCGCGAGTCTACTGAGTATTTCTATGAAATACTCACGTTTTCCAAAATAAAATTTGCAGATGACGGAGTTGGCGGCGGGGCGTGCGATGGTGGCCATTATTGAGATTTTAGAAATGTTTTATTTGAAATTATAAACTTATTTTTATTATGTTACGTTCAAGTTATTTTTCCATGTTTAAACTATTTTGACAGTTTGAGTAATTTTTATAAAGTTATGAGGAATGGAACTTCAATTTAATTTATTTTCCGCTAAATTATTATCTTCAAAGTCAATTTTGAAACGATGAAGTGGCGCACCCGGGTGTTCAGAACCCGGGGCGTTACACATTCTGATGTGTGGGGCCCTGCTCGAGTTCCTACAATATCTAGCACTTTTTTTGTTACTTTTATTGATGAATGTACTCGAATGATATGGATATCTCTCCTTACTCATAAAGGTGAAGTCTATGATATATTCAAACGTTTTTACCATATGATTTCTACCCAATTTCACAAACAAATACAAGTGTTTCAACCTGATAATGGAGGTGAATTTACCACTCATATCTTATCCAAGTTCTTTGTGAGTAATGGGATCCGAAACAAAACTTTGAATAACTCTACTGCCTAACAGAATGATTTGGCTGAACGAATAAATTGGTATTTGTTGGAAGTTGTTCGGGGCATCTCTCTTTCGAATGAATATGCCACTTTTGAGTACTGGGGTGAAGCTTTGAAATCTACAACATAGTTGATCAACCATACACCATCCCGAGTTATTTAGTGTCAAACACCATTTCACAAGATGCATAACCTTTACCATCCCTGCATGCCAAACTTGGAGCCTCGAGTCTTTTGTTGTGTGGTCTTTGTTCATATACCCAAATATTAGTGTGGCAAGTTGCATTACTGTACTTGGAAGTGTGTTTTCTCTGGTATGCTGAATTTCAGAAGGGATATAGCTGCTATGATCTTGAGGAAAACAATTTAGATGTTTCTTTTCGTGAAACAGAGGCATAACTAAGTTCTGGAGCTAAAATTGAAGTAGAAGAGTCTGCCCATGATTTCAACATTCTAACACCATCAACTAAGGAGTTGTTAAGTGATGTCGTATCCCAGGTATTACCTAATCTTAATCTTGTTGATGATCCAAAATCTAGAAATCCACGTAGGCCTAATAGAGGCATCCCAAAGAAACAATATGAACATGATATTACAACTAAAACCAAATACCAAATTGGCAATTATATGTCTACGCATAGGTTGTCTAAATCATTTACCTCTACTATGAATCAATTATCCTCTGTATCTATTCCAAGTAATTTGCAGGAAGCTTTATCAGATGAATGATGGAAGAAATCCATGAATGAAGAGATGAACACCTTACAGAAAAAATCTACTTGGGAGCTTATTGATAAGCTTCACAGAAAAACAACTATTGGGTGTCGATTGATCTTTACTATGAAGTTGAATGATGATGGAAGTATTGATAGATGGAAGGCAAGGTTGGTGGCTAAGGGGTATACTCAGAAGTGTGGTGTGGATTATCAGGATACTTTTGTTCATGTGGCAAATATCAACACAATTAGAATACTTATATCTCTTGTAGCCAATCAAGATTGGCCATTGCAACAATTTGATGTGAAGAATGCATTTTTGAATGAAGATCTGGAAAAAGAAGTGTACATGGACTTGCCTCCTGGAATTATGAATTCTGAACTATGAAAGGAGTGTAAACTGAAAATGTCCCTATATAGCCTGAAACAGTCACCTCAAACTTGGTTTGGAAGGTTCACGAAGAGTATGAAGGCGTTTAGATATAGACAAATTGACTACGATCATACTTTGTTTATGAAGCGCAGTATAGGAAAGCTTATTGCCCTCATCATATATGTTGATGATATGGTTGTCACTGGAAACGATCCATCAGAGATGAAAGCACTAAAGGATTATTTAGCATGTGAGTTTGAAATGAAGGATTTGAGTTAATTGAAGTATTTTTTGGGCATCAAAGTTGCTATATCTTGTCAAGTGATCTCCTTATCTCAAAGAAAATATATTTTAGATCTTCTTGCTGAAATTGGAATGCTTGATTGCAAACTAATCGAGACACCTATTGAAATGAGTCATCGATTGAGAGAATTTTATGACCAAGTTTCAACTGTTAAAGGAATGTATCAACTCTTAGTAGGAAAACTAATCTATCTTTCCCATACTCGGCCCGACATTACATATGCTGTTAGATTAGTATGTCAGTTCATGCATAACCCAAGTGAAGAACATATGAATGATGTATATCGTATACTTGGGGTACTTGAAGGCTTCTCCAAGAAAATACTTATTGTTCGAAAAAGGAGGTGATGTGGAAGTTGCAGGGTATACAAATGCAGATTGGGCAGGAGATCAAACTAATCGGAGATCAACTTATGGTTACTTTTCCTTTGTATGTGTGAATTTGGTGACTTGGAGAAGTAAGAAACTGAAGCCGAGTTTCGGGATATGGCTTATGGAGTGTGTGAATTGTTAAAGTTACGAAACCAAGGCCTTGCATTGTAATAAGAAAGAAGCGATTGAGATTGCACATAATCCAATGCAACACAATCGCACTAAACATGTAGAAGTGAACAGATTTTTTATCAAATAAAATCTTGATAGAAAGATTATTCGATTCCCGTTTGTTAAGTTTGAAAATCAGCTCGAGGATATTCTTACAAATTGAGTATGTGGACGAATATTTAAAGAAGCAACTGACAAGTTGGGCATATTGACATCTACACTCCAACTTCAGGGGGATATATATATATATATATATATATATATATATATCAATTACATATATTTTCTAGAATAGAATTATTCTTTCCTTATTGTATTCAATTGTATACCTATAAATTACCTTCATTGAGAGAAGAATAAAGTGTGGAAAATAATTCCCCAATGTTTGAGTTTTCTAAATTCAATATAAAAAACAACCACTTGAGCACTAGTATTCAAAAACTCATTTTCAACGGTACTTTTTTTATCGATAAAATAATCTAAACATAAGTACAAAACTATCCTCACTTTTTACAACATATTCTCCAAAAAATCAATATTATAAAACTCATTTTTGTACATAATGGGACTCAAATAAGGACTAAATGTCATAGGTGCCAAGCTATATCGGCTCAACTCACCGTTCTTCTTTACAATCAAACATGGAAACTTATCTCCCCATCCTTGTAAGAATGTGATGATTTGGCCTGTGTTTGGAAAAAGTCAAATTTTGGTTTATAAACATGTTTATAAAAAATAGTGATTGGAAATTGGAGAAAAAAATATATGATTAAAAAGTGATTTGAAAAATTGTATGTTTATAAATCATTTTTTGAACTTTACTGAACACATGCTTAATGATCTCCTGTGTCATCTTTTTTTAAATATTAAAAAAGGGTTTCTATCTAGGATTAGATTGTGTAATTTTGAGGATCACTTTTATAATAAGTGGGTGTGGTCCATACTCCTGTCCGGGTGCCCAGTTGCATGATTGGGCGGTGAAAATGTTGTCTGCTCTGATATGGGCTAACACAGGGCTAATATGCATGTCATCCGTCATTTCATTACAAGAAGAGAATGGACGAATATGTGATGGGAATGGGGATGTTATGGGTGTCCATTTCAGTAAGAGGAAAAAAGGCAGTTTTGAGGTAACAAAAATCTTTAAAGAATCTTTCGTGCTTTATTTTATATTATTTTTAATGTAAATGTGTGGATGGAGGGATCAGCAAGAGGAATACAGTAATAAAGGGTGTAAAGAAGCCCCATTTCTGTGTCTTGGTGGACTTGCACTTGCTTACTCTTTCTTTGCCTTTTCTTGCACTGTTGATTACCTTTTCTATTCATCTCCAGTAGTTTGATGAGCCCAACAAAAATAGTTTTATGTCTGTCTGTTATTTGCTTTTTCCTCTGACGTCTCTCTCTCTCTCTATCTCTCTCCAATGATCTTATCTTCATCTACTACTTCCTATTATCCTCTCTCCAGCCTGCACTACTCCTTATTCATGCCTCTCTCTCTCCCCTCTTTCCTCTCATCTGTACTTATTATCCTCTCTTCTCTATATTTGGCAAAACCTAGAATTCCCACAAGTCTGTCTTGTCACAATAAGCTGAGGCCTGCAGTTTAAAGGTACTGTTGAAGAGTACTTTCTCTAGCCATAGCTTGTACCCATCTTCTTGTATGCTTCTCAAGTATTACTAGGTCTTGTGTTATTGTTAATGAAGAATGATCCAGATTCTTATGACTTTTGCTTATTTTCCATGGATTCTTGATTCTGTCAATTTTGATTCTTGAGTTTCCAGTGGATCTTTCGTTGTTGGTTGTATTTCTTGATTTTTTCCATGCCAAAGTTTGAAATCTTGGGAATTTGTTAGGGTGACTTCAAGTTCAATTAATCCGATGTTCATCTTGCTGACCTTTATGAGATTTTTGGGTTGGTAAGAATTTTGCTTCTTCTCCTTTGTGACTGACTTCATAATTGCACACAACCACAAAAAAAGTTGCATTTGTTTTCTTTTTTACTTGCTGGTATAGTAGAAAGGTATGTGCCCGCTTCTTGTTTCCTCTTATTTGTAGCCACAAGTAAAAGCGCAAATAGTCAAGGCCTATACTAGACATTTGATGCTTCTTGAAACAAAATTCCCTTTTTTTTTTTTTTCCTGTCATTCAATCTATCATTTTCAACTATGCTTCTGTTTGGAAAAAAACTTTTTTTTTTTTTTATATGTGCTTGAAAATTGATTTTGAAAAATGTATGTGATTGAAAAGTGGTTTGAAGAAATGTGTCATTTATAAACAAGTTACCCAAAGAAGGCTATATTCTTGTTCCCCGAATAAAATGGTGCACGATGTCGTGTCTTTGATGAAAAATGATAATGATTTGAGTAAATATTACCCCTGCTTGCTCCGGGAAGTTTTGACTATTTTTATCTTTCAATCACACATGTATACGGGATCCACTGCTTTCACACTTTTCAACCTTTTCTAAACATCACATTCTACTAAAAATCCGAAATATCCTACGCCAAACGGCAGTTTGTTTTTTACTTGACACACGAGCTGACGCATTTCAAAATATTAGCACATACGATTTGTATTATGCCATTCCGTTTGGTATAAACAAGTTTATAAATAACGTATTTTCTCATATTACCTTTTAACCACACACGTTTCTTCGTACTGCTCCTATATTTTGATATTTCATTATGATTGATGGACATCCTCAGAACTGCCGTGCTAGGAAATTTTTTGTCTCTTCATTGCCAATTGAACCTGTTTAGCTGCCACCAACTGCAATTTTTTCTGTGGTGAAGAACTTAAAATTTTCAATATCTGAGCCTGTATTATATATCTAAAAAGTCCTTGTCTGTCATGGTCCTGAGTTATGGTACTCGTGATCTGTTCATCTCTAAGCTTTGTATGATAGTCATTTGTTGTACTGGAGAAGCAATGGCTTATTGACCAGCAAACTTACTCGATTGAGGAACACATATCAACTCTGGTATTGCTTTCAAAACAAAATTGCTGTCTTTTTCTAAAGCTTTTTTGAATGCAGCTTTCTTAGTTAAGGATGTCTTCTCTGTTCTTACTGCCACTTATAATCTTAAAATTGTGCATGATGCATCCCTGTTCTCCTACACGATAGTCATCACTTAGACGCAGAATCAAATTCACGAGAATGAAAAAACAAGTGATGTGACCTTCTTTCTAAGAAGGTTGTGTGCCATATAGCAATTTTTGGCACATGTTTGATACTCAAAATCATTTTCATGCTTCTTTTGCAATGTTCACAATGAAGAAGTAAGTGTCTGAAGTTAAGAGAAGTGTTTGGCGTTAAATGATACTTGGAAGCTTGAATGAGCTTTCATATCGATTAAGTAATTTAAAGGTTAATGCATAATATTTAGCAAAATTCTAAAATGCGTAATACACGGCGAAGCGGCAAGGCCACGCATTATGCCTAAGAGCACTGATGTGCTTTAATGCACGGTCAATGCGGGAAAATGCACGATGCATGGCAAGGCTTGAAAGACGTGCATCGTGCGTATGCAAGCCTAGGCGTCCGCCTAGACGAGTATTTTAGAACACGTATATATTTATATAGTGATTTTGCCTTCTTTCACTTGTTTGAAAGCAAATATGGTACATGAAGGGTTTGTTATAGTCATGGGGTTTTTTTGTGCTCTTTTGTTATCCTAAGTTACAATACATCCAAATTGAGTTCTATTCGGCCGAAACATTTTCTTTAACAACAGAATTAATTACCTGATTAGTCACTGAACTTTTCGAAAGGTTTCCAAGAGTTCAGCAAACTTCAAAAGTTTCCAAGTGCCCCCCGAAAACCTTACGCAAAGTTAGTGACCAATCAAGTAAAATAAAAATTGAAGCATTGTTATTTGTGCTGGTTTCACCTTATTTTTGTATAGAAAGACTTTTTTTTTTTTGTGTGAAGTTTGGAGATGCTATAAAGAATAAAATTGTAGGTTAGGAGTATAGATAAAAGATTAAAAAAGCATAAAGATTGATAAAAATGAGAGTTAATTACATGTTTGGTGACTGAACTTTGAGTGAAGTTTTCAGAGGGTCACTACACTTCAAAAATTTCCCGGTTAATCACTAAGCCTCTGTTTGTTAAAAGTTTTTTGTTTAAAAACATGTTTTTTTATGTTTTCTAGGTAAAATGTGTGGTTGAAAAATGGAGAGAGAAAATGTTTGTGGTTAAAAAATGATTTGAGAAATTGTGTAGGAAAAAACATGTTTAAAAACATGTTTTGCCAAACAGAGGCTAAACTTTAAAAATTTCTCCGCTAGTCACTAAACTTCATAAAATCGTCAATCATCAATAAAGTTCAGTGATTAACATGAAAACTTTTAAAGTTTAGTGACCCTCTGAAACCTTTCTTAGAGTTCAGCGACCAATCAAGTAATTAACCCATGACAATATGTGTGTGTTTGATGTTGTTCAAAAAGAGTTTTTTTTTTTTTAAATGAATAGTGATTTTTAGGAGAATAGATAGTTGAGATTTAGTTGAAAAGTCAAATATTGTGAGCTTGATTTTTAATTGATGGTTGAAATTTAATACTGTAGAAAAAAAGAAAAAAATTTAAAGAGATTCAAACAAAGGCTATATATGAATCTTGAATCTCACATCAAGACCCTAACTTGATATTTTGTACACGGGCTTCACTTCTATCATAGGTTCAGTGAGAAGTTTATACTGCAATATGACTCATCGATTATTTGCAAGTGTACAAGTGTATGTTTCAATGCCCTCTCCAATATAACCTTTCCCTTTCTTAATTATTGATCGAGTTATAGCAAACACGACTAGACTAGCCATGGTGTATGCATAACAGAACTATAAGATCGGATAGTTATATGTTCCTGAGTTGCTGATCTGTCATCACTTGATGTTTATGTTTCGCACATGGTTGGATAGCATTGTGGCCACGGTATAGATAACTGCAGACAAGACATGTTCATTTTCCCATCAAAAACAAATAAAGTACAAATGTCTGATAATATTTAGATAAATGAAAAGAAAATATATGTCTGATATCTCAGATATACTTCCATTCATGATTATCAACATTGTCTAAGAAAGGGGACCTGACAGTTCAACTACCATTAATATAACTTAGACTTGATGGATACTTGTCCTCTGTTTATATGCTTCACCTTTGAAAATTTATGCTCACTGTCCCTCTTGGTTTTAGCATATATATGTTCTGCCATACTTTCAGTAAAGTGTGTGTGAGATTATGTACCCCAATGTGTAATCTAAATTTGATGCCTGAATGACTTCTTTTCTAGCAGCAGTTTTCTGGAGTATTGCTTGAGAGGAAAACGAAATCTTTACTTCACTGACATGAAGTCTCCGAATTTGAACCTCGAGTCTGAAGATGAATCTGAAGTCAGTAGCCAAGTGGCTTCCAATGTATCTATCCAAGAAAATCCTCCTGGTCATTCCAGGGAAACCAATGCCACTTTATCCGGCCTTACAGATCCGATCAGCCGTCAGAACGACTCGATGCCCGTTACTCTCGACCTGACACTTGGTTTCAACAGCAGTGATGCTGAGTTTAACGGTACGGGCCAAACTAGTGGCGGTGCAGTTACCCCTCATCCTCCAGCAGTATCTAGAGTCTTCTCCTGTAACTACTGCCGGCGAAAATTTTACAGCTCACAGGCTCTGGGAGGACATCAGAATGCGCACAAGAGAGAGAGGACACTTGCAAAACGGGCCATGCGGATGGGTGTGTTATCCGATCGATATGCCAGTTTGGCATCTCTACCTCTCCATGGATCCGCATTTCGATCTCTAGGAATCGAAGCACATGCTTCCATGCATCAACAAGTTGTACAGCAAGAGAGGCCTTTCCATGGGGTAAGAGGTGGAGCAAGGTTTAATCAAGGTTATTACGGGTTACCGCCGCCATATATGGAGGATGATGAAGTAGAAATGTACTGGCCCGGAAGCTTTCGACAAATCGAGGGACATAATGGTAATAATCTGGGGTTTGATTCAGGACAAAATTCCAACATAAATATTGTAGCAATGGTTCCACCTCCTCCAAGGACAGATACATCCTTGCCTGACCTAAATTTAAAATTATAACAGATTTCTTTATCATGTTTCTGTGTCATTTTCTTTAACCTTGTGACTTTATTTATATGTTATATTGTACAGGGAGATTGAGTATTAGAGATGAATATCAGATCCTCATTTTCCCCAGTTCATGTATGAGATAATGCAATGGATATTAGATTTGCAGTTTGGGATAGAATTCATATTCTTGACAGGCTGATTAATTTCTGGGCTGCAATTTTCTCGACTGGTATAGAAAAAAAGGTGAAATTCTGGTTAAAAATTCATTACTCCACAAGTACATTTTTCAAACATTTGTAGTTGAATTTTTTGGCTTCTACAATTTGTTTTCCATAATAAAGTCAATGAATTTTGAATTTCAAAGCACAGTAGTTCCTCCAATCATGTTCATGTCACTCAACTTTAATTCGGACCAATTCAACTACTATTGGACCAATTAGGCTACTCCATTATCCTTCCTTTCAAAAGCGAGAAAATGTATATAGTTATAAAGTGATTTAAAAAAATTGTATTATTCATAAATTGATTTAAAAATTATAATGATTGCGTTAGAGAACAAAAAGAAAATCTCTATTCATTCCGCCAAATTAGCAAAGTAAATTTTACCACCAATCAATGAACTCTTGCTTAATTGCAATCACATCACTGAACATTTATTTTAAGATGATCATAGTATTGAACTTAAGGCTATATATGTTTGATAGCACAAATTTTCTATGAAAAATGGAAAATTTTTCAATATTTTCCTACTTTTGGTTGTTTGAAAATTAAGATTTTTTTGACAATTCTAATTTCAACTATTGAGCATGTGAGGTTGTTTTTTTGGTTTTGAAGGAAAACGTTTTCCCATATGTAGATGAGGTTTTATTTTTTTGGGAACTTGTTTGGTTGTTTTTGTTACGTTTGATCATTTGTGTTGTTGTTAATTGGTTTTTTTTTTTTTTTTTTTTCAAATATTAAAATTATTATTATCAAGTACCTATGTATGAAAAATTAAAAAATATATATTTTTTTTTATTAAAATAGTTAAATTTTGCTTTATTTTCTCTAAAAAATAATGTTAATCAAACAATAAAAGTTGGAAAATTTTCCACTTTTTTACCTAAAAAATTAAATCAATCAAATACATTAAACTTCAAATTCCCAAAAATTTAATTCCCTGAAATTCATTTTATTTCCGCTCAAACGCAACCGTAATTCAAATCGTACTAAAAAGGGGGTGGCTATATTCATCTATTTTGCATTCCAACTGATCCTTATTATTAAATTTATCCATTTAAATTATTATATATCAAAACCATTTTTATGCATCTATTTCACTTTAAATACATCCCCATTAAACACGTCCATACTTGAGGGTGGATATGTATATTTAAATTCTAATATGAAAACCTTTGTAGAAAGAACATCTCTATCGCCATGTTTTGATATATAAATTATTATATATCAAAACCTTTGATTGACTTTTATGGATTTATATAGACTTTCGTGAACATTTATTTAAAAGACTTTCATATACTTTTAAAGACTTTCAAATACTTTTAAAGACTTTTATTTTTTAATTGAAAAACATAAACGCTAATAGATTAATTTCCGTATGATGTGAATATGAATATTTAATAATAATTATATGTAAAGTGAATTAAAAAAAAAAAGCGTGAGAAATATAAATAGTTTTAAGACAGAGAAACATTTGTGATTAAAAAAATGGGAGGAAAATAAAATCGTATTTGATATCGACATAAAAATTGTACTATGTTTATAAAAAAATTTCTAGAGAAAATTCTTGAATCACTTTACTTATTATTATTTTGTTTTGACACAATTTATTTATTATTTTTCTATAAGATCTTATGGAATTTTAGTTAGATTTATTTTCATAAAAAAATCGAAAAAAAGGATGGAAAAAAAGAGAGTCCAAATATAAAGAAAAAATATTTAAAATAAAAAAATACAAAAAGTTGAAGAGAAGAGAAATAATGATTTGTTTAGTCAAATGTTTAAGGTTTCTAAAAATAATATGAAAAAAGAAAAATATAGAATAAATAAAATTACAATTTAAAAGAATTTTTTTTTTTATAAAAGTCTTTCAAAATCTTGGAGGTTAATAAGAGACAAATAAAGAGATTTTGTGGTTGTACTTTATGTTTAAAAGTTAGTATATAGAGGATTTCGTAAGAGTCTTTAAAAGTAATCGATAATTTGAATAACACGAAACTTTTAAAGACTTTTAAAAGTCTTTATACAATACACCATGACTTTAAAAGATATTTTAAGAGTTTATTAAAATCTAGATTGAATAACTCAAGATTTTAATGAATTTAAAAAAGTCTAAATTGAATACCCCTAGACTTTTAAATTCCATCAAAGTCTTTAAATTTTCTTCCAAATCCTAATTAAATAAACCCCTATAAAGTTGAGATTTAGCCCATGATTGATTGCCTAATTGTAGTAAAAGTAGTTTTTGTATGATGATTGATTGGAGATTGTTTTATTAAAATGAGGAAAAAGTTTATAGTTTAGATACAGAATATTTTATTATTAAAATGTATGATTAAATTGAGTATTATAACAAAATGAGTTAAAAATAATGATTGTCAAATATAGGCTTAATGTTTGAATAAAGCTCTTCAACAAGTTTTAAAGAAATTAAAGGAGCAGATTTTGCATCAAATTTGGGAAATCATTAGTGGCTCTTTCTCTATATAATACACAACTCAGGATATGTGACACAGCAATAACCTTCTAGTTGCTTTAGTGGTATTAGAGATTAGTCTATAAATCTCTCGAGGTTGAAGATTCAATTGCAATGGGACGCATTCAACCGAGAATCCCGTGAAGGGATTTTTGTCCCTAAGGTTTTTACGTTGACGATAGCATGTGACGTCCCATAACGTATGGATTGTTCTCAAGAAATTCGAACTCTCAACCTTAATAAGTTTGTTGGGTGATCCATCATACCAGCTCTAGTGGTATCAGAGATCACTCAACAAGCCTCTTAAGATATGGGTATAAATTCAGAAACCCGACATGGGTATGGTAGAGTATGAGTATTGTAGAAAAATCCATGCTCTACCCATATACTCCTTAATTTCCTTTAAAAAATTATTGTATTTAACATGTTAATTTTTTTTAATAGTCTATAATAAGTTAATCACAGTTTACTGATTGCCCCAAAACCAAAAAAATAATGAGTTTTAAATTGGTATAAAAGCATATCTGCTCATGACCCTCCACCGACCCACCCCCTTAAATGGATATATGGGTAGGGTATGGATTTTGAAAACCTCCAGTGGGTAAGGAATATGTTTCACAAACCTGACCCATACCGTACTCATTGCCATCCATATGTATACCCTTATCAATATACTCTAACTCTCGTCTCGTGTTCCCATAACACGGAATGCAAATGTATACTTCCTTACCAAGGAATTCAAATATATACTCTTATCTTGTATATGAGTAACACGAAATTAAAATGTATAATTGAGTTGTGGTATGGTGTGAACGTGGTCTTGCGAGATTTGAATCTCAACTTGTTACTTATAATATAGAATGCTCGAGATAGAAATTGTGGTCATGATAAGGGCTTAACGAAAATGATTTTTAAAATCCTGCATGTATATATAATATTTCATGGCATATTTCATATTCATGTTTTTCCTTGTTTTAAAAATGTAGATATTGAAAATTAAAGTCTTTGAAGCCACATCCAACTAGGTGAAAATTGTCAGAGGATGGCTGTTGTTATATGTACATAGTCAAAATGGAGTATTGGAGCTACCCACCTGATTTCCAGATCCTACTTTTGTATAAATTTCTAGATATGTAAATAGATATATTAAGTTCTTAATATTCACATCTTCTAGTACTAATTTTTTATTATTGTTAACTTGTATATATGTGGCGATATAATACAATATTAATAGTAATATGCATATACGGAGCGGTATAACCTGTAGCGATATAACCTTAATATTATTATTATTATTATTATAGGGAGTGGTATAACCCTAGTGGCAGTATAACTCCTATGTTATTGTTGTTGTTATTATTATTAACTCGTATTTATAAATATCTAACAATATCATTTAATTAATATGTGTGTCCGCTTGTTAATGATATAATTTGTGATTATCTAAATATTAAATGATAATAAAGTTTGTTAACGTGATCTTACCAACCAACATGCCAGCTTAACTTGAAACATTAATCGATTTTAGTAGGGATGACAAAAAAACCTGCCTACCCTGAATTGGTACCCATCCCTAATGGGGCAAATTTGGTCGTCCCGCGGGTTGGCGGGGGCAGGTATGGGTCGAGATTGCTGCCCCAAGTGGGGTCTCAGGTAGGAGCGGGTATGGAGTGACCGCCATGAACCCGACCCGCCTATTAATTAAAATAAAATAAATTTTGATTGATGATTTAAAATTTCATTAATTACGATGTATTGATAGAATGTAGCAATAAAGCAAGTAATTTTTTCAATAGGTTGTTTACATAGCCAAAAATAAAAATATGTTATTTACATAGTCAAAAAATAAAAATACAAACGGGGCGATATGGGATGTCTCGCCCCGCCCCGCAATAATATAGCGGGTCATGAGATGGGTATGAGTCTGGGGTTCTCCTAGTGGGGCGGGACGGGGCGGGGATACTCGTCCCATTGCCATCTCTAAGTATTAATTATTATTATTTTTGCATCCAATTATAAGAGAAAAATTGTCCTGAAAATCGAACTAGTATTAATTATCAATATTTTTATATCCATCTATAGAAAATAAACAAAATTGTCTTGAAAATCGCGTGTTACATCAAATCCCTAAGGACGCATTCATTCAAGTCTGTGATAAAAATTTTGTTCGCTCAAAATAGTGTATCGCAAGCGCACGGATCATGTACAAGTAATAAAGTGGACTTTTTGAGTCTGGGTTGTCGATCCCACGAGAAATGTATACTCTATTATACTCTAGTTAATTTAATCTTAACAAATGAAACACACAATTAAAAGATGGATTTTTGACAATTCTAAATTAACGAAACTAATTTTAAACCAAATTAAAATAAGGAAAATGAAAGATAAAATAGTTGGGATTCATGATTTCACTTAACTCTCGCTTAAGTAATTTCTCAACACATGCAAATCAATAAATTACTTATTTACAGTGTTAGACCCGATTTTCCAAGTTTAGCTAATTACCTCTCTCGAGTGAAATTAACCATAATCAATTGATTTAACCTACTATATCTCTATGTCGATTAAAGCCCAATCAATTGCATTAACTATTTGTAAAAATAGCTCAATTGATTATCTAGGATTTAAGGTATATCTCTATCCTTAACAAGAACCTAGAGCATTTGTTATTTGGTCTAAAATACACAATATCTCTCGATTACCATACACTTCACAAAACATATATTTGGTGATCAATCAAGACATGGAATAATCTCAATAACAAACACACATGAAATAAACTCAAAATTAATAAATAAACATTAAAATTACTTAAACTAAGTTAAGCTACATCAATCATTCCAACATAAAACAACTAGCCCATTATATAAATATTCCACAAAAGATAAGGTTTATGAAAATACATCACAAAATATAGAAATTAAAGATAAAAATACAAGAAAAATAAAATACAACACTTCCCTTGATTTTCGCTCCAAGAATATTTGAACTTTGTTTTGTATTTTCACTTTACTTCTTGCTTCTTTGATCCAATAGGTGCTAGCAACTTGAAAATTAAACCAAACTACAAACTAAATTACAAACTAAATCAAAAACAAAGAAAAGAAAAGAAAAGAAAAAAAAGAAGAAAATGGGAGAAAGAAGCTAGGGTTTGAGAGTGAAAATTGGGATCAAAAGTTATGAACCCTAGCAAAAAAGTGCCCTAAAAACCCCACATTTTCACGTAGATCCGCGTTCTTAGCATTTGGGCCGAACCGGGTCGGCCCAAATTATTTTTCAAAATTATGACCACGCGATCGCGTGGCTGAATTCTTCGCGATCGCGTGGTTAGGCTTAAAACTCTCGGGTTGATTTTTGGCCTAATTTCGCGAACGCGACGTGGTCGAGACACGCGATCGCGTGGTTCACCTGGCAGCTTCGTCCTTCCATGATTTGCAATTGGGTCCTCCAACTTCTGGTATTCTTCAATTTAGTCCTTAAATCTTGAATTTTATTACAACTATGCCCCTAAAATATTTGCATCTTTAGTCCTCCAACTTTTTGAGATGTTGCAATTGAGTACTTGAACTTTTGATTTCTTTCAATTAGGTCCTTAAACATCAAAATTGATCCTTTTTTTGGTCAATTGCTCTCCAATCTTGTCCATTTTCTTTCCAATTGAGATTGTACCTAATTGTACAAGATAAACACAATTTATAAGTAGAAATTCAATCAATTTGTCAATTAAATTGTTGATTTAAAAGCAAAATAAGTATGTAAAACACACTTATCAAACTTCTTCTCAAGAGACATTTCGTGTGTTATGGTACACCACGTGCTACCATGAATAGGATGTCCGGCTGAGTCTGTCGTAACACAAAAATAAAGATCGAGGCACGGGATTGTAATGATCCACTATTTTTCCAATTTTATAATTCTGAAATTTTTTATTCATGTATCGATACATGAATAATATATATCGATACATGCAAAAGCTAGATAGGGTTTTACGCGTGGCTGGGTTTTAATTCGCTAGATTAACAAAATCTTGCCACTTGTCAAACATGAACATAACGAAATCATGCAGCTTAGCAGCACCTGCTTCTAACCTTGGTGAATTGCTTGGTCCAATACATGCTATCGTGAAGTTAGGAATTTTTTAAAGTTAACCATATCTAATTTCACTCCCAAATTCTTGTTATAAATAGGACTTCAATTCTGGATGAGAAATATAGAATAAAACGTTGAAATCAGAGAGAGAGAGAGAGAGAGAGAGAGAGAGAGAGAGAGAGAGAGAGAGTTTTGGTTTGTTTTGTTTCAAATTCTAAAATTTCAAAGGAAGTTTTGATTTTGATTTATAGTTGTTAAATCATGTTCATAATGCCGGGAAAAGTTTTATAGTGATTATGAATCAACCATTTTAGGATATAAAAGAATTCTATTTTTTTTTTTCACGGACTGGAAGCCAGCTGAGATAATTCAGGTATGTATTTGACCCAAACCAAATATATCCATGATCTTCTAGAAAAATGAAAAATGCTTGGTGCAAAAAGATGTAATACACCTATGTGCACCAGTCAAAAACTCTCTCTAGAAGATAGTGCCATCTTTGAATCATCAACACTCTACAGATCTATTGTGAGTGCTTTACAGTACTTAACTATGACCAGACCAGACATTTCCTTTACTGTGAGTAAATTCAGTCGGTTTTTGCATGCTCAAATTGTGTTACATTGGAAAGCCTGTAAGAGAATATTGAGATATCATAAGAACAATACTATACTGGGTCTTTACTACCAACATTGTGGGGGTCCAAATTTTGTTCAAAGAATTACAGTTTTCTCTAATCAACTGTCCTGTAATTTGGTGTGATAAAATTAGTGCAAGTTCCCTAGCTGCAAATCTTGTTTTTCATCGAAGGACTAAACATATAGAAATTGACATTCATTATGTTAGAGAGAGATTCATGGCAAAAGAGCTTGAAGTCATATATATTGCAACTGAGGATTAGCTGGCAGACATCATCACAAAGTCCCTTTTTAGCTCAAAGTTTGACATGTTCAAGAGCAAGCTCACTGGATCTATCCAATCACACTTGAGGGAGGATGTTGAGAAAGAGCAGCGTCGGCCCTGAGAATATAGAGATCTAAGGTAACTAACTATTTTTGAGGCTCTTGAATATAATTTTTTTTTTTTCAAACGTAGCAATACTTAACTATTTAAATAAATAATACATATGTATTTAAAAGAAGACTTTATATAATCCAAAAGATGTAATTAAAAATTCAAATATCTCTCACAATCGAGAAATCATTTTAGCATAATATTTAACCTTCTCACATTTTGAGATGCAAAATTAGTAATCAAACTACTCAAATCAACTTGTTCCAACATATTTTATATGAATAAAGAATTCTCCAAGCTTCTCCAAGTAAAATGATTCAACAATCAACTTGAACAACATTCAAGTAAAAACCTGAATAATGAATCAACAATTCTCCTAATTAGTCGGTAATCAAATTCAATCACATATTCACAAATATCATAAACCATAGATAATAGATTCATAGTCCATAGAAATCATAAAATTTAAATTTATAATGCATACAAGCAATAGCATATTATGCATTCATAATTATAGAAAATCTTAAGAAAACTCTTTTCTGAAATGTTCTTACATTTGAGACTCCATTCGGGAAATTGGAAATTGGAAAATATAAAACAAGAAATTGGATTAACTCAAAACCGGGCCTGCTTCCTCCACAGCACTCAACAGATGAGAATAAAATTACACTATAGGGTAAGAATCTCAATCTCAAACCTGGTCCTAATTTAACTATTTCAGTTTAAATTATACAAATAAAATAAGTCTTGCTAGTTGCTTCCACCTTCCACTAAAATTTATGTTCGCAGTTCATTGCTTGTTCAATTTTCTCTTTCCACAAATAAAATTTCTACAAATATATATTGCATATAACTTAAATTAAAGTTCAAAAGAAATCTCAGATTCTCAGTAAAGTCTAAAGAAGTGAACTGAACTTTCAATTTTCAAATAATCAAATCAAAATATCAAATAATCAAATACATTTACACATTAACAAAAAAATTACATATTTTATATATACTACATTACTAATTTACACAATCACACTTACCTATTACGGTCACACGGTGCCGGTAGCAGTCTGGCAGACACCGAAGTCAGAAGAAAACTAGAACAGCTGAACGGACAACAAACGGCGGTGCGGATCAGCGGACGTTTAGTAGCCGACGGTGGGAAAATAATCAGAAAGGTTGGGAGTTTGGAACTTGGCTTGAGAGGCGAGAACGTGGGAGTTGTAATGAATTTGTAGTCTGGACATCCGGTGATAGGGTAATTGTTAAGTTTTGGTTTGGAATTTTCTTTTGGGCCAATTTTTTTTTTCCCCCAAAAATTGGAGGCCTAAGGCGGGTTGCCTTAGTAGCCTTGGCCCAAAACCGGGCCCGAGAAAGAGGACCAAGTTTTTATTTCTAATAGTTGAGATACAAAGCGTAACTGTAAGAGTTGCTAGTAATTACAAAACACGTTTTACATTTCTTGTATATATGCACTCTCTTTGTACATTTATCATTATCAAATATACATTTTCAATTCTAGATCTTTCCAGCTTCTCTTCGTCATCTCTTGAACCCTAACACACAGTAGTGTGCGTAGCCTTCATCTGTGATTTCAACTAGTAATTATAGGATTAATGATTTACTTCTTTATAGTATGAATTATTTTATTTATTTGATGATTTAATTATTATTTAAAAAACTACTATTTTTAGAACCTTGAATCAAAGTTTAGTGGTGTGATTGTCCCGAATTACAAGTTCGACAACCTGATTGCAGGTAAGATTAAGTCCATGTTTGATTTGGATAAAAAAAAAAATACAAAAATTCTAAATGAACAATTTAATTTAACAAACAATTGAACAACCAACTCACATGGTTGGTGGGGGCCCACGCACGCCGTTTAAGTAGCATGATTCAAAAAAACTAGATTTGATAAAAGTTGTGGCTCCATAAATTTACAGTTGAAATTGAATTTGAGAAAAAATAAATTTCAAGAAATGGAGGTTAAACATGGCTTAAAGTTTAATGACCGGTGGTGAAGTTTACTTTGTTGGCTTGAAAAAGTGCATGTGACTTAAGGTTATCGGAGTGACCTAATTGCATGGTAATTAAAGTAAGGGTGTAATACATATATAAGGTGTTTAGAATATACAATTTCAATTTTAACATATAATTTCAAAAATTTCAAAAATCAGGTATCTATTTAACTAAATTAAATTATTAGATTTTTTTATTAATTATATAAATTCAGGTCACAATACAAGATAAATTCAGGTTACAAAATAAATTCAGGTTACAAAATGTAAATTGCTTAAGTCACAAATAATTTTAGGGTCACAAATTATCAAAATAGTAGGTCACAATAACAGTTTTATCAAGTCACAAATAATTACAAGGTCACAAGTTTTAAATTAATCAATCCCGAGTTATTTTTAGGTCACAACTTATCAAATTATGAGGTCACTAATCTTTTAAGTCACAATTATCATATTATTAAGTCACAATTCACTGATTAATTATTAGGTCACAATATATCCGAAAACTTGCCCACGTAAATTCAGGTCACAATACAAGATAAATTCAGGTCACAAAATGTAAATTGCTTAAGTCACAAATAATTTTAGGGTCACAAATTATTAAAATAATAGGTCACAATAACAGTTTTAAGTCACAAAAAACAAACATTATATTCAAGTCACAAAAACAAATTTTTTAGGTCACAAATAATTTCAGGATTATAAATTATCAAAATATTATGTCACAAATTAGACTTATTTTTAGGTCACAATAATAATTTTTTTAAGTCACATATTATAAAATCAATAGACTACAAATGTCAAGTTAATAGAATTTGGGATATTTTAAGGTCACAATTTATCAAATTATTAGGTCACAAATCTTTAAACACCCCCATCCACCCCACCCATAGAACCTAAACGTGTGACCACTGCAAATGAAACTGTGATTACACCTCCATCACTGTCACTTCACCCCACCCACCTCCTCCTCCATCACCATCATGCTGCGCCACCGCCGCCACCACCACCACCATGACGCTGCAATGTGAACATCGATGACAAGAAGAAATCAAACCTAAATCCTACAAACAACCATCACTGCCTCACATGAAACCACCACTGCCGCCATCGCACAACCACCATCTGACCACCGCCACTACAAAGAGCAATTTCACAACAAGCAGTTCAACTAATTTCAGACACCCTTAATATACAACATCAAATAATAAAAAAATCCAGACTCTTAAATAGGTGTCAAGCACTCAAGGTCACATCGCCATTTTCATCACCATCGCGATTTTCAGCTTCCTTCACTAAAGCCCTCTCTCTGTGTAAACAGGTTCGACTAGACCAATCGCCGCTTGATGCGCATCTCCTCCATAGCTGAATCGGCGTTGATGAAGACAACAATGGACATCATGAAGAAGATGCACTTCGATCGCAAAGAAGAGATGTAGAAGTGCCGCCGTGCGAAGAAGATGCAGCACCGGCCGCAAAGAAGAAGCTTCGCAGCCACAATGTGTTGCCCTTCTTCATCGCGCGTTGTCTTCTCCATTCTTCACTGAGCACCGACCCTTTCGTCCCCATGAAGATGATAGATAGAAGAAAGAAGAGAATGAGAAATGATTTAGGGATTCTATTGCACTATTGCGTTAGGTGGGGTGGGTGTGCAGTGGGGTTGGGGGTGAATATTATTATTAGTATTAAAATTATATTACTACCTGATAATTGTATAAATTATACTTAGGGATGACTTTTGAAATTGGAAATTTAAATACCGGTGAGGGTGTAATTTCCTCTTAAAGTAAAGAGTAATAATTACTGCAAAGTAAAATGTCGTAATTGAAAGCTTCCTTGTATGATTTATATATGTAGGGAATTAACTATACACGTGCATTGGAAATTTTAAAAATTAAAATTCATTGGTCTCTCTGAGAGTAGTAGCTAAAACTGCCCTCAAGTTGAACCAAATTAGACTTTCAAATTCGGTAAATAGATGACAAAAATTTAACAAGTCTGTTTATCTTTATTAATCTGATTGTCCATGTTAATATATTCTACAACGTCTAGATTTTGTTTGTTAATAATGATTTTGACGGATTTTTGAATTTTTAATAGAATGTATAATTAAAAAGCATAAAAAGTGATGAGTTTCATATAAATGAGTGGTTGAAAATTAATTTAAGAAAAAACTGGAAAACTTAAACGAGACCAAACATGACATTACAAAAATGACTCGGTAAGGGAATTTGATAAAAGACCATGCCCACGTATAGGGATGGCAAAAAATATTCGATTATATCCAAACTCGATCCAAATGGAGCGAAAAATTTTCAATACGCAGATCGAACCCAATCCGCCTAGACCGAAAATTGATTGATCGCGGGACAAATATGGATCAAACTAAATTTTCTCGGTGCGGATCAATCTGATCCTCCCCGAACCCATTTCATTTCCATCACTACACACAAAGAAAATCATGGCATTTTTCATGTTTTTTTCTTTAATGTTATATGTTGATAGTGACTATGCCCTAGTTAAAGTTTTATTTTATTTATCTTATTTAGTCTTTAGGAAATCTCAAGAGAATAGCATCAGAGCATCTTCAATGCATTTCGTGACTTGAGGAAATATATATGACACGTCAGCAAATAGACGGAATATGATAAAAATCTCTCTCCAATGTACAACATGGATTAAGATGTTAGGCTAACGTGATGCTTAAAAAAAAATAGACATTTTGGGGGTAGAGTGTCTACATCTAGACGGAGCGGGACATACTGACTCAGCATTAACTTTTATTTTTTAATTATTTAATTATTATAAATAAGGACATTGACCAATCAGATTTTATGATACAAGTTATTTTTATTTGAACTCTTTATACAGTGAGAAATCCTGCAAATTATGCTCAATTTATGCATAGTAATTAATTTTAAATAAAAAATGTCACATAATCAATATTATTTAAATGTAGAAGGAACCATTGAAGAGTAAATTTTTGACTTCTCCGTTTATTTATCCACACTCTCTAGAAGCCCGTCTATTTTATTGACGCGTCAATCACAATCCATAAAGTGCATTAGAGATGCTCTAATAGGAGTTGTTAGTAGCGGATTAGTTGTTGCTTTATTTCCTGCATATTTGTTTTATGTATATTTAGGGATATATCACAACGGTAGTTTGTTAGGATTAGTTTCATTATTTTCTCATTATTAAATGGTGTAGGATTATTTATATCTTCATTTGTCATGAATAAAATTGTCGAATCTGTTGCAAAATTTCGATACACCCTTCCTATGTGCTTGTAACATCGAGATTATTAAATTCAATTAACAAGGAACAAGAATCAATTACTGAAAAGCACTGAAATGATTCTACACTTTTTCACGGTGAATTATGTGCACGTAATGCTATTATAAGGTCGGTTAAAAATGAAGAAATAAGCCCCCCGTTTGATAAATTGTATATAAATAAGTTTATAAGTATTTTTTTTCAAGACACTTTTTATTCGTACACATTTTCTCAAAATCATTTTTCAATTAAATATTTTACTTCAAAAATATCAAATTATTTGTTTATAAAAAAAAATAAAAAAAATGGAGTGGAACTGAACAAATAGACTACACAAACTCATAACATAGAATACTAGAAAACAAGTGCAAAAACATAATAAAAATAAGGCATTATTTTGCTTGTCTTTAGTTGATAGTGACATGAAGTGGAGTAAAAATTTATTCCATCATCAAATAGTATACAAAATCTCTCACCTGAAAAAATTATGTTTGATTGTTTAAACGAGTGGCTTCTGAATAACCGATTTTAATTAATATATGACACCAACACGATTAAAAAAAAAAAAAAATTGACCAAATGCAATTTTAATTTTTTCAATCGTGCTTGTACGAATTATTTACTATTAGTTTATTATTTGTACATAGTTCATTAATATTGACTTATAGGAGTTAATATTACTAATACATCTCAAAATCTCGTTGATCCATTGTTTGAAAAATAAAAAATAGTGGGTGAAAATCTTTGACCAACTGAAATTATTGTATTTAAAAAAAAATGGATCAATGAAATGAGTTGTGCACTAAAATTGAAGTTGATCGGGCTTACTATAACATATTGAACTTGAAAGCTTGAGACCAAGAGTTAAGATGCCTCATCAGTGCACGATGAATTGAAATGTTTCAATTGACTAGGCTCATTTCATTATAGATTATGGACAAGGTGACATAAATCACATAACCTATTTTTTATATTGCTGCAATTTGTTTTGGGGTAATTTCACAAATGGTCACTGAATTTAAGTAAAAATTTCTAAACAATTACTAAAGTTCAATTATTGCGGTGCTGATCATTGAAATTGCAATTCTCACTTGGGAGGAACCCCCCCCCCCCTCAAAAAAAAAAAAAAAATCATATTGTTACGAATTTCCCATCGGAAAAGGGCTGGAGATGAGTTGGTGGTCATGGTTGAGGGAAAGTCCTCATCTTTAATTTTGAGTGAAAGTTAGTCTCAAGTGATCATTGTCCAAACTATTTGTAACTTCGGGGATTAGCGCCATAAGAATGAAACTTTAGTGATCGTTTTGATATTTTAGCTTAATTTGATTGACCATTTGTGAAATTAACCCATTTATTTTGTCCTGAATCTATGTATAAATATTTTTAATTTTTTTTGTATTCTATACTTTCGAGGAGAAGGTCTTGGCATAGTGATGGCAACGGGGCGCTCGAGGTTGGGTCAGCGTGCCCCACGCCCTGCCCCGTCTCGAATAATTTGCCCCGCATCCGTCCCGTGCCCCGCTTAAAGGCGGGGCGGGTTGCGGGACAAAACCAAATCACGAGCTTCACACACACACAAAAAAAAAAAAAAAAAATGTCCTTACTTAGTGTTAAAATTGGTTGTTGTCATTATACATTGTATCAATAAAATTGCTTGAAGAAAGTAATTAGCCATCTATATTGCAGTTTTTCTTGCTGCGATTAACAATGTTGAATTGGAGAGATATATAGTAAATTACACTACACTAGAGAAGACTGAATTATTTTCTTTACGAGATTGACTTATTTTCTTTGATCTTTCTTGTCTGTCTTATACTTCCATAATTCATTTTTATGTTCAAATTCATTCCATTGAATGAACAATTTTGTCTTGCCATTCACTAAAAATGGAGGAAATGCAAAATAAAATAAAGATTGAGAATAAAAATAGTGAAGGATCTGTTGATTTTCACACGGCATTGATTTGTTAATAAGTCAAGCATACCACATTTTTTTTTAAAAAATTGGAGATCGGGGCGGAGCGGGACGAAACTAGGCGGGGCAGGGGAAAACCATCCCCACCCCGTTTAGATCGGGGCAGAGCTTTTTTGTCCCATATCCGTCCCCACGGATCTATTTATGCGGGGCGATTCTACCCCTAATGGGGGTAGGGTTCCTCGGATCACGATTTTCACAGTTCGTTTTGTCATTCATATCTTGGCAATACAATAAGCCCCTTAAATCCACCCTAAAGAAAAGTATAATTAGACATTTGACAAATTCGTGTCAACAATCATTTCTTGATTTAAGAAAAGATGGGGAAAACAAAAAATGTGTTCTTTTCACTTTTTTCTTATTCGAGTCACGGTATGTCTAGCAATGTGTTTGTAAACGGAATTGTCCATTTTTATTAGATACTAGTGAAAAGTCGTACTCCGTACGAGAAATGTGCAGTTGTTGTATTATTTAGCGTCATTGAATTAACGGAATCCTAATATAATTATATTATGTTTTTTTATAAAGAATTATTAGTTGAAGAGACACAGAAAATCATAGAAGGCTGTGTAGTATCATATAACAATAATTAAGACTACATAAAAGTTACAATTTTGGGAAGGGCCAAAGAACTTTGCAACGCATTTGAACCTGGTGGTATGGAAAAATTGTTTCGGATATTATTTCCAAGCAATTTTGATATCACATATCCAATACCAGCTTGAACGGTATTAGGAAAGCCATCTGGGGACAGTAAGTACAGTAGCAGTCCTGTATAATGGAGAAATAATAAATTCAGAAAGGTTCGCAATGATTAGGCATCAATAATGTGATGCAAATTATAGTAAATAAACAAGTGAAAAGAATGTATAAGGGGAAACAAGCGAAATGCACTAACGTGATGCAAATTATAGTAAATAGTGACATACGAACGGATTAGCTTTAAGCTTAATTAATACATATAACATCCTAAAATAGTGCCAAATGTGTAAATTGGAGGTCTTTTACAAATAATATATTTTTTTTTATAAGGCAAATTTTTGTTAGGAAATGCAACAAACAAGTGGATTAAACTTGTATCACAGAAATGAAGGACAAAGAGATTGACAAGACTCAGTATGCCACTTCAAGCATAAACCCATTAATGCTCCAAACTAAACAAATAGCTAATTATTAGAAACATAACAGTCTTCAAGTATTTGACAGAAGGTCCAAAAATTTCTATCCACATCACCACTGGAAAATAGTAGAAAATCACATCTTCAAATTGATGGAATACCTGTTCTCAAAATAGGTTAAATGATAGCATTTGTTTCTATACTTATGAGAGAGGTCACCTAGAAGTTAACCTCAATCATAAGATAGTATAAAATATAGAAACCCCGGTTTGAAACTTCAGTGTGCGAGTGTAAACACAAGATCAGCATCTGAAAGCTAATTGAATCATGACATTATACATCAAGCTTATAAGTACTGGGTAATATTTTAGTGGGCGCAAGATAGTGTATAAGAAAATAAAGCAAGAACATACAATAGTAAGAAAAGGTGATAAAATGTACAATGCCATCCATCAAATTAAATCATGAATATCAATTTCTCATTTATTAACTAACCCAAGTACCAGCAGAAGGCTTGCAAGGGGTGTGAAACTATTTAACAAAATGAAAGATGTGATATCCAAGATGAAGTCACACAAGAAGAATAACTCAGCAAGGTACATGTAGAATGTACTTTGAAACCCAAATTAAATATCCATAATTCGTTAAATTGCAGTAGCAAATGTTGAAACTAATCATAATATCTTATAATAACCATTGCGGTGAAATTATGTCTCTCTTCTTATCCGAATACCAAAGTAAACATAGGTGGTCCCTGATTCATTCACCTTTTATCCCAACCAACATAGCCTATGATGCACTCCACTTATCTCTACCCACTGTTCAACATACCTCCATACATGAGATCATATGCAACGAGTGGTAAGGGACGTGACAACAGAATTTTGAAAGCATTCATATCCCAGATGAAATCTAATGTTTGTAGGTAGATATTAACTTCTTAACAGGAAGCAAATCCAGAATGTCGTTCAACATTGTCAGTACCTCATCGTTTCTAGTGACCACGCAAGTCCAAGAGAAACTAAACCACAAGATAAGAAGCTCGACTCTGAAGAATTCCTATTTTGTAGTAATAAGTAATGAAAATCATTACTTGAACGAGCTAATATGAAGAATTCATATGTTGTTACAAAATAATAAAATAAATTGAGGAATTTGAAAATGGCAAAGATTTATTTAAGCATAGTTTAAATATGTTACAAAACTCACGTGATGTTCGTAACAGATAGTTGAAGGGATACAACACATTTCTTTTCAACATAAAATAACAAAAGGGGAAGGTGTTACGGCAAGAGGGATATCATCTTCACCATTAAATATTTACACACCCTGAATATTTTCTTATGGTTTTTCTAGTTTTGGTTTTATAAGGACGGTTCCTATACTGTCATTAATGTCACGACGTTTGTCAGTTATTTTTGGCGCAGATAGATTTTCATCAACGACTACTTCAGAGATAGGTGGGACCTTTCTTTTTGGGATGGAATGCGTAGGAGATTCGTTGATCTTAACTTTTTTTGAGGAACCCAACTAGTCAGTTGAGAGATGTAATTTATATGGGTCCTTCTTCGCAATGTCGCCTAGCTTGGTATTCATAACTTCAGAAGAATCGAGAACATAAAGAATTTCATATTGAGACTCTTTAGGATCTTGCTTTGACATTGATGCTTTAACATAAAAATCCTTTTCTTCTTGACAAGAAAGTTGTATGACAGAATTCAAGGGTTTGTCTGATTCCTGTGGGTAATCATGTAAAGTTGAATGAAGTCATATTAAAAATAAATCTGGTCGACAAAGATAAATATATTCAGTTATAACAGTTAAATTTTTATATAGTTGGAAACTAAATCTATGAATGATTATGGGTACCTGTGTTATTCTTCAGGTGTTCCTTTGAGAGAAAACCCTACACGACGAAGGCTCTCAAAGGAAGGAGGAATAAATTCTGGATGTACGTTGGAATCAAATTAGTCTAGATGATAATGAACAGTAGAAGATTTATAATGGGAAGTGGTTAATTCATGGATTTGTTTTGTTGTAGCATAAAAAATGAGTCAATGACCGCTTAAAAATGAAGTGACGAAACTGTGTTGGAGAATTTGTCGGTTGAAGAGAGGGATTATGTGTGTGAACAAAAGAGGCAATGTTTTTCCTGTGTAAATATAATAACGTTACAAGATATATTTTCTCACCACCTTACTGCACAATTCACTCTTCAATGTCATCAAATAACGTATTTTTTTTTTACTATTACGGAACCAGAACCTCACCACATGGTGTGAAAACGAATGGGACATATTTTGTGAACAGTAACTTTATGCCCCCACCTATTAATTATACAAAGTATTTTTCACACAAAGAAGACAATGAATATTTTCTTGAAGTGGTCAACTGTGGATAAATTTGTAAATAAATTTTTCAATATTTTACTGAGGCCACCAATTTCCATCAATTAATTTTTTCCCCTTCTCATTCGAATGATGAATGTTTCACCACTCTTTTTTTCACCTCTCCTTGATGAAAGGATATAGTACAATTCAAGTTACTTGAGTAAACTTCTGAATTACTTCGAATTAGTGAAACAGTTCAAAGACATCCAAAGAAATAGCATTTTCTAGTTTCGGTCAAATCAAAGAAAAAATATCCTCCATTTTACTCTTTGATCAACATACACTTTAACTAAAAACATCTTGGAAGAACTCATTTTGCAAAAATACCCACAACCAGATTTTGTTTCTTTTTTGAAAGTTATCAAATTTTAATCTTCTTATATCTAGGAAGCACCAGTTTCTCGCCATAACAAGAAAAAATAAAGAAAATATCAAAAGAAGAAATGAACAAATATGAAAATGCTGATAACTATGCTAGTGTTTTGTCCTTCATTCACATAATCAATGCCTAGTTAAAAAAAAAAAAAAAAGCTTAATCTTTAAATATCATGGAAAGAATAGCCACAAATAATGAATACTAAAGAAAAGAAAAATCTTGAAACTCCAAACAAAATGTATAGTAACTATAAAAATGGTAGATATTTCACATTTTTTAAACGAAAAAACACAAGCACACATCTATATATAGAGAGGGGGGAAGGAGGGATTTCGTTACAGTAAGAGTGCGGAGGAACCTGAGAAGAAGCAGTGGCATTGGCGTTTGTTCGACCTTGGTGAACGATGTTCCTGATCGGCATCATGCCAATAACAGAAATGAGCTGATTTTGAAAAAATAAGATATAAAACGATTGACCCAGATATCAAACGCAAGTCCCAACACCTAATCTAACACATGGTGGTCGAAATCGAATAAACTATGAAGAACACTCAAGAAGAATTGAGCAGAATTTCCTCAGGATTAACCAGTGGCAAGAGCGAATACCGGCTCAATTTCAGTACAAATCATAAGAAATTATTAATTACAGTAAAAAAAATGGCTTACTTGGATCAGTTTATGGTGCATAGCAGAGAGAGAGATTGACGATGAGGAGGGAGAAATTATGTGAGAGCTGTAGATGAGAAATATATGAAATCTGTGAGCATGAAGGGGAGTAAGAAACTGAAGAAAATGAGTTTTTAGAGAGAGACGGGATATTTGTTCAATTTCAATTTACTTTAGGATATTTATTTCTCTGTAGACCGACAATTTCAATTTACTGTAGGATATTTATTTGCACAGTTTGAAAATTACGAAAATCAGATAATGAATAGTAAGTGTGAAAACGCATGGGACAAACATGAATAGTAAGACTCATTTCCTCTTTTATGTAGAGGGGGATATATATAAATAGATGAGTAATGAAGAAGGGGATATAATATTACATGTCAATTAACGAAATGTGTGAATAAAGTGAATAGACGAAAATATTTTTTGACCAATACAATATTTATTTAATTTATTAAAAAAAATAAAACTTGTATATTATTGTAAAACGCGTTATCCGACGGCCACATAATCTCAAGTCTCAAAAGTCTCAAAAAAAAAAGTCTCAAAAGTCAATAGAGACAGCACTAACATACAAGCCAGCCATTGGACTCTCGAAATTGAATTCCTTGAAGCGTAATTTACTCCTTTCTTTTGGGTCAGTTTTGTAATTTTATAGACTCCAAGGCATCGTCCGCGTCAGATATTCAAGTGTGAACAAGTAGAATAATAGGAATCCACCCGTTGTCAAACACGCACAGAGGAGAGAGAGAGAGAGAGAGGCCATGGCGTGCAGTCTGTGCAGAGCTTGAACCTTTCAAAGCATTCTTTGAAGTTTTTTCGGCTGGTCTTTTTTGTTTTGCAGCTCTCCTCTGTAAGTTTTTCATCAGTTTCCCCTGTGTTTTAGATTTTTAAAATTTTTTAATCTATTCTGGAAGGTGATGATGAAAGAGAGAGAATATTTAGGTGAGTCGTCTGGAGAGAAAAATAAGGAGAGCCCCGATGATAAGATGGAGTTTCAAGAAAAGGGTATTGATTTTCTTGCAGAAAACTCACAGAATAAAATTAAAATGATGGGTGGTTTCGATGAAAACGCTGTTAGGATTGGGAATTCTGGTTCTCAGGAGCTCACGCTTAGTTACCTCTGTGAAAATTCGAAACTGGGAATTTCTGAGAAAGATTTTTCAGGCAAAAATCTGTTGAATTCTTTTGAAAAATTGGGTGGTTATAAGGGAAAAGAGATATTGGTTTCTGAGGATCAAAATGAAATGAATAATAATTTGTGGGTGGAGAGAGATTTTCTTCAGTTGAATGAGAACAGGGGGAATTCGTCTAAGAGGGAAGCAGACATTGAGAAGATTCAGGGAGAGAATGGAGAAAAGAAGCCAAAAGTTGAGTCTTTGAACCTTTCTTTAGCGTTACCTGAGATTTCAATCTCCTTGGCTGGGTCAAACCGCATCCAAAATGGGGATCTTCCAGACCGGCTGAGGCCGAGTAGGAGTGTTCAGTCTCTGGTGCCATCTTATAACAATACAATGGCTACTTACTCAAATGATTACACAGCTGCTTCGCTGTCCTACTCATATTCCCACCCTTTTTCACACAATCCCAGTTGCTCGCTCACTTGCAATTCAACAGAGAATTTTGAGTACTCGGCTGGAAGTCACCGGAGGGAGTGTGATCAGATATGGAACTGTGGGGAAGGCACTAATGGGTCGGTTCACAGCCGCTTTAGGCCTATTGGGGATGGGACTGTTGCATTTTCTAATCATGAAGTTGGTGGTGGAGGTTTTGGATTGGGTAATTGTGGTAGAGTCAATAAGGATTCATGTAATAATAGTCTTTATAAGACTACGAGCTCAGACAATCATTCTTTTTTCCCATCTGAGTTGCAAGCAAGGCCGAGGATGGATGCTCAGTCGGGTGATTTTGGACGGAGAGCATCAGATGGTCGAAGAGATTTGGAGAATGTAGACGGAGGTAGGGCTCGTAAGCTTTCTAGGCCTGAGAGGATACTTAGAGAAATTGTATCAGAGTCTGTACAAGTGATGGTTCAGATAATTCAGGAGCTTACTGATGAAACAGTTGAATCTACTAAGGAATATTTGAAGAATCTCATTAATATGCCAGAGAGGAAGGGTGAATTGATGGTGCTCCAAAATAAACTTGAGAGAAGATCTGATCTTACCAAAGAGACTCTCTCAAAGTGTCATAAGAACCAGCTTGAAATTTTGGTTGCAATTAAAATGGGGCTTGGAAGCTTCATATCTGGCAAAAGCCAACTTCCCACAGCTGAATTGGTGGATATATTCTTACTTCAAAGGTGCCGAAACATTAACTGCAAGAGGCTATTACCTGTTGATGACTGTGAGTGCAAAATTTGCTCAACAAAACAGGGATTCTGCAGTGAATGCATGTGTCCTGTATGTTTGAACTTCGACTGTGCTAACAACACGTGCAGTTGGGTTGGTTGTGACCTTTGTTCTCACTGGTGCCACGCAGCCTGTGCACTTCAGAGTAATCTAATAAAGCCAGGCCCATGCGTGAAGGGGCCTTTGGGGACAACTGAGATACAATTTCATTGCCTTGGATGTGGTCATACTTCCGAGATGTTTGGGTTCGTTAAGGATGTATTCATGAATTGTGCTAAAGGTTGGGATGCAAAAACCATGATAAAAGAGTTTGACTGTGTCAGGAAAATCTTTAGGGAAAGTGAAGACCGCAAAGGCAAGGAGCTGCATGTGCAGGCCAGTGAGATGCTTAACAAGCTTGAGAACAAGATAATGACTCCTTCAGATGTCTGCAGTTTCATTTCCCAGTTTTTCAACTGTAAGTATCCAAACTAACTTTTCTTGCTCATCCTTTGAACTGGTTGTTTTGTGCGATTGTCACCAAAATTTTATTTCACATAAATTTGTTTCTCTGAAAGGCTTTGCTGCAATTAATTATGTATGGTCATTTATTTGAAAGGGGATGATATGATTCCATGGAAGTTGATGAGATTCTCAAGACAATTACTTTACTATTAAAATTAAGAAATAGAGATTTTTTTCTTTTTGGTTGCAACTTCTGTATATTAAGATGTTTGGGTCAATCAAATATTAGAACGACGAGACTAAATGAAAGTAAGAACACTGTCTGTGCTCAAGATCTACGTAGCTTATAACATTGTATCTCTATCTTGTTTATTAGTTTCAGTCCCAGTTTTATGCATAACTAATGTAATTTCTGAAGTTGGTTCAAGAAATTTCAACTTTAGGCATTATGTTTAACCATGCAAGATGGAAATTGTCTTTAGTTTTATAAGCTTGTGTTGAAGTGTGATGTTGGAAATCAGATAGAAAGTTTAAGTATGAAAAGATATCCATCACTGGCAATAGATAGCCTCTAACAAGAATGAGTCTTTAGACGTTTTGCTTGAGAAGCTGTATTTGTGGCTTGGTATTTAATTCATACAGTCCACGTATCTTTTAATGGTGAATAACTGAATAACATTATCTTGTTAATATTAGGGAAGGACCAAATGAAATCCTTATTTTGCTTTTTGATTGGTAGATACGGATGGCTTGTTGGAGTTTGGTGCTTCGAATATTCTTTCGACCAATCAGTCACCGCTAGGAAAAGAAGCTTCTGCTCTTCCACTGCCCAACTCTCACGCTCCGAAAACTTCTTTCTACAACACGAGCACTTTGAGTAAACGACTGGAGCTGATGCCGATCGATCTTCATCAGAATGACAGTAAAGTAGGACTCATGAACGACAAGATAATCGAAGATGAGTGGTCTGTGAAGCCAACAAAGAAAGATGGTTTTGACAGCTTGGAAAGTCTTGTACGCATTAAAGAAGCGGAAGCCAGAATGTTCCAGGGCAAAGCCGACGAAGCACAAAGGGAAGCGGAGAGTTTCCGACATATGGTCAGGATGGAAACTGAGAAATTGGAACAAGAGCATGCAGAGAAGCTAGCGAAACTGTGTTTGCAGGAGACAGAAGAAAGGCAGAGGAAAAAACTGGAAGAACTCAAGGTGTTTGAGAATTCACATTGTGACTACTACAACATGAAGTTGAGAATGAAATCCGATATTGAAGGCTTGTTGAAGAGAATGGAGTCTACAAAGCAGCAGTTAGTTTAACCCTTCTATTGGTTTAATTTAAGTGACGTTGATGGCAATGTTTTGAGTTCTGTTTGTGTTCTGAAATCTAACTTGCATGGTTTTACTGTTGTAAAATTTTGAATATTTCCATTATAATATGTTAATCCAGTACTTTTTTAGCGGGAGAAATTAAAAACAAGATTTTAATTCGAGTCAAAGTCAACAGTTAATTTTAATTTCACATTTCATGTTTACAACTTTTCAACTACACATTTTATTAACTCATATCAAAATTTACTAAAAATCTTATTTTAATTCTTACTACTCCCTCAGTCCCATAAAGATAGGCATGTGTTATATACCAGGCTGAGGTGGAAAATAAAATAAGCAGTCAAATAATTAATGGTCCAGTGGTTACCCCAAAGTAACGAAGCAGTCCATGGTATTTCTAATCACGAATATAACAATACTGTCGAGGTCATTCATAACGATCGACGTGTATCGTCAAGGCTGAGGTGATGATGTATCCGAGGTGATTCTATCTCACGAGGTGAATTGGCGTGACCGAAGTGACTTGAACGAGCCGACGTGAATCATTTAAACCAAGGTGGTTTTGTTACCGAGGTTATTTATGCCTACTAGGTGATTTTAAGTATCCGAGATGAATTGTACGAACCGATGTGAAATAACTCGAGACGACCTCATTGACCATGGACGAAGAGAATAAAAGAAGTATGCAACACTATCAAATCAGCCATATTATGTGTCAGTAATCATCATTATTTGTAATATGTGAGTATAATCATTTGATTTATGTCTGTCAGAAGTGTCAATCATCATTGTCAGTCACATCCTGCAGAAGTGATATATTGTAATAATTATGTTTAACCTTCTCAACTACTATAAATAGAAGGATTAAATGCTCATTTAAGGGCATGAGATATTTAAAAACTCTCTTCACTTTTGTCATTTGAATATCGTAAACCGACTTGAGCATCATATCAGCACTGAACTAGACGTGAATTTGTTGAATTATTGCTCTAGTTCATTATTGATCTGATTAAAATACGTATATCATATTCATTTTCGTGTTAAATTCGAACTATATTACCTTGTGGACTATTTGAATAGTTGACTACAGCAACCCCAATATTCAAGTCAATCCTATGTAGCAGATTTTCAAAAATAACAACCTTTTTATTTGTTGACTAGCTTAAGAACAAAAAGTGACGTCAACAAATTGGCGCTAAAAGGAGGGCCCGTATCCTTGTTATCAGCAATCACATACTTGCTCCCCTATCAAAATGAGTCGCAGACAAGATTCAGGAGGTCATCGGGCACAACATGGTGACGATTCACAAGGAGATGCTCATGGGTCGAAGATGTCTGCTCCCCCGCGACCCCAAGCAGAGGCAAACATGGAAATGGTCCTCGAACGGCTTGAGCGGATGCAAAGAGATATGGAAGAGATTAGGAGAAATCAAAGTCGAGGTCGTCACCAAGAGGAGCGTGAGGTACAGTCTCAACTACAAAGGTCCAATGGGCCCTTCCATTATGATGAACATTAGACTGGATGCTCGGACAACACAAGGAGTGCAGTAGGCGAAAGCACACCTTATCTACGAGGCCGGAGATCGCTGGGTTGGATGGGACCGAATCCAACAACAAGGAGTGAAAAAGGAGGGGAAAGTAAAGTTGTCCGGATTAAGGGAAATGAGGACAAATCTCCAACGAAGAAAGCAAATGTGGAGAACCAGCCAGCTAGTAGCTCGACTCTCCACCTGAATAAGCCACCAACCCCTCCATCGAGCAAACCAGATCAAAGTGAAATTGAACAACTGAAGAAAAGACTGTCTGGCCTGGAAGCAAAACATGAAAGGTTGGGATCAACGGAACCATCCATCAAGAGAGCATCACCTTTCACGGAGGTTATACTGTCACAACCTATACCGGGTAAAATGAAGATGCCCCATCTCGCCAGGTACAATGGGGAACTGACCCGGTATCACACCTGGACCAATACATGTCCTGGATGGAACTTCAAGGGGCAAGCGACGCAATAATATGCAGAGCGTTTCCTCTAACTCTCAGAGACCGAGGGTAATGGTGGTTCCGCAATATATCTCAACACTCCATCTCTAGTTGGTCTCAGCTAAGTGGTTAGTTCTTGAAACTATTCATGGGGTCAAAAATTCCAACCACACCAAAGGAAAGCTTGGTGACTATTAGATAGGAGAAAGAGGAGTCATTAAAGAACTACTTGAGCCGCTTCAATAGACAGATCATGGGAATAGAAAACATATCTGATGACGCGCTACTGATGCCTGTCCTATCAGGCCTGCAAACGCAGACTTGTTTTTGGTGGTCTGTACATGAGGACGGACCTCGAATGTACCAGGAGTTTCTTAACAGGGCGGAGAAGTTCATCAACGTCGAGGAAGCATCGGATCCCAAAGGTGGTCACCACAATACTTCCAGGATATTCGAACAAGAAGGAGAGTAAGGAGGATAGGAAGGAGTTCAAAAGAAATACTTTTGGGAAGAAGAGATATTACAAACCGGTTGATAGATTCCGCCCATACAATTTTGAGCAGAGAGGTGAACTCACCCCGTTAAATGCATCAACGGAGGTTATTTTCATGAACGAGAAAGACAAGGGGGTCATTCCTCCAGTGAGACCGATAAAGCAGAACCCGAACAATCTGGACCCATCTCGGTATTGCAAATACCACAAGTCATTAGGCCACACAATAGACGAATGTCGGAATTTGAGGTTTGAAATTGATAAAGAGGGGGAGCTTGCGAGAATATACCGTTGAATCATGGGACTCAGGAAAGCAGTCCGTACCACAAGAGAAATATGTCGTCCATCGTGAAGCAGAGCCCTACTAGGCAGATCGGCCTGATGAAATTCGTACTATAGTGAGTGGAAATCAAGTGCAGGTCGGATCAAAAAGGAAAAGACGAGAATCCGCCCGAGAAGCTCGAAATAGCTACCAGATATGTAGCCACCTAATCACTCCGAACAATTCAGAGTCTTTCACCTTCTGCGAGGAAGATGCCAGAGGGGTGCTCCAACCACACTCAGATGCTTTCATAATCACAATGCCGGCGAGTGGGATAAAAATCCACAGAACATTGGTGGGTGACGGCAGTGCTGTGAATGTATTATATTGGAGGACCTTTGAAAGAATGGGAATTGACCCACGTAATTTGCGGCCAAGGAAAACAAGGATCCAGGGCTTCACGGGTGACTACATCAGTCCGAGAGGTGAAATATCTTTACTAGTGGAACTGGGGTCAGGACCTTGTCAGAGAAGCGTAATTGCAGATTTTGTAGTAGTAGACGTCATGACAAACTACAATGCCATATTGGGAAGGTCAATCCTCCACGAGCTTAAGGCGACAACATTAATTTATCACTATTGCTTGAAATTTCCTACATCGTACAGAGTAGCTACCATGAGGGGGGATCAGAGAGCTACATGGGAATGCAATTTAGGCTTCGCCTCCAGCAATGTCCAGATGGTGAAAAAAGGGAGTCCCATTGTGGTACCGAATGAAGAAGACGAACTAATAACAGAACTGCAGACATTGGATTCAAGGGGCACTCAGGATCATGGTCAGTCAGGACCTGTGGAAGAGTTGGATGTCGTAAAAGTTGACGATGCAAAACCCGATGTTGAGTTCAGTATCGGACACGAATTAGTTGAACCCATCAGGACCAACCTCATCAATTTTCTGAAAAATAACTCGGATGTGTTCGCATGGACTCACTCAGATATGGAAGGGATTGATCCTAAACACGCGTGCCACCATCTCCATGTTAGTCCTGATTTCAAACCGAAGGTGCAAAAAAGGAGGTCACTTAATCCTGAACGATATGAAGCACTAGCAAGGGAGGTGGTAAAGCTACTCAGCAATGGATTTATCCAGGAATCTTTCTACCCTGTATGGATTGCTAATCCAGTACTAGTGAAGAAAAGTAATGGGACGTGGAGGCTGTGCATAGACTTTTCCGACCTGAACAAAGCGTGTCCTAAGGATAGTTTCCCACTCCCCAGAATAGATCAAATGGTGGATGTCACAGCCGGACATCAGCTCCTCAGCTTTATGGACGCTTACTCAGGATATAACCAAATACCAATGAACGAAGCAGATGAAGAGCATACCTCATTTATGACTGATCGGGGACTTTATTGTTACAAAATGATGCCGTTTGGCCTGAAGAATGCGGGAGCAGCATACCAGCGGTTGGTGAATGCTATGTTTAAGGATCTCATCGGGAAGATAATGGAGGTTTATGTCGATGACATGCTCGTAAAGAGTATTAGTGCTGAAGATCATATTCGGCATCTAGATGAAATGTTCCAAGTACTACGAACTTATCGAATGAAGTTGAACCCAAAGAAGTGCTCCTTCGGGGTAGGATCAGGAAAATTTCTTGGCTATTTGGTGAACCAGAGGGGTATTGAAGTTAACCCTGATAAAATACAAGCATTGTTGAAGATGAGAGAGCCAAGGAAAATTAAAGAAGTGTAGAGTTTGACAGGGAGGATAGCAGCCTTAAGCCGTTTTGTGTCAAGATCTACAGATAAATGTCGGCCTTTCTTCGATGTTATCAAGAAGAATAAGGAGTTTGAGTGGACAAAAGAATGCCAGACAGCTTTCGAAGAGTTGAAGAAGCAGTTAGCATCCCCATCTGTCCTTTCGAAACCGCTATTAGGGGAAGTACTATCTCTATACTTGGCCATTTCAGAACTGGCGATGAGTGCGGTTCTTGTGAGAACCGAACAGGGAGTTCAACATCCTGTTTATTATGTTAGCCAAGCCCTGCACGATGCCGAACTTCGGTACTACGAAATGGAAAAATTGGCCTATGCTTTGATAATGTCAACTCGAAAACTAAGACCTTATTTTTTGGAGCATCGGGTGGAAGTATTAACCAGTTACCCTCTGAGACAGGTGTTGCAAAAACCCGAGATGTCCAGGCGGTTATTGAAGTGGGCTGTGGAATTGGGACAATTTGACCTTGTGTACAAAGCTAGGACAGCCATTAAAGGACAAGCTTTAGTCGATTTCATGGTAGAGCTCGCACCAGCAGCTCAAATCTGCTGCACAGAGGTGGATAGAACCTGGCGGTTATATGTTGATGGTTCGTCAACATGTCAGTGAGCAGGGGCTGTGGTCATTCTCATCAGTCCGGATAATCAATTCTTCTGCAGCTCTTACCGTTTTGGTTTTGAAGCAACCAACAATGATGCTGAATATGAGGCTCTGATTATAGGGTTGAACATGGCTCAAGCAATAGGTGTTAATAGCCTTATCTTGCACAGTGATTCCCAACTGATAGTCAACCAAATTCAGGGAACGTACGAGGCCAAAGGTGAAAAGATGAAGACCAACATAACAAAGGTCTTGGAGGAGCTGAAGAATTTCAGGCATGCAGAGATTATCCAGATCCCGCGATCCAAAAACAGTCAGGCTGATGCTTTGGCCCGCTTAGCAACAAGCGAGGGAACATCTGAATTAGAAAACATATCAATCGAGACTGTGGCGCACTCAGCCTTAAACTCACCACACTTAGTTGTCCTGAAAACCACTCTGAGGAAGACATGGAAGGATGAAATTATCCAATATCTACGAGAAGGGACGATGCCACTGGATCAAGTGGAGGCCAGAAGTTTGAGGATCAAATCTGCAAGGTATACTTTGATTGGGGATGACTTGTACAAGCGAGGATTCTCCTTACCATTGTTGAAGTGTTTGGACAATGAAGAAGCGGAATATGTGATGAAGGAAATCTACGAGGGAATTTGTAGGAATCATACCGGAGGACAAGCGATGGCGTTCAAAATTGTTAGACAGGGGTACTTTTGGCCTACTCTGAAGAAATACGCGATTGAATTTGTAAAGAGACGCGACAAATGTCAAAGGTTCGCCCTAATAATGAGGAACCCACCTGAAGAACTAAGCTCTGTCATGAGCCCATGGCCGTTCTCTGAATGGGGAATAGATCTGATTGGACCACTTCCAACGAAAAAAGGGGGAAATAGTTTTTCTATAGTTGCCGTGGATTATTTTACAAAGTGGGCGGAGGCTGAACCGTTGGTCAAAATCACAGAAAAGAAAACTACAGACTTTGTATGGAATTCGATCATTTGCAGGTTTGGAATCCCCCAATATATCGTGACGAACAACGGGAAACAGTTTGACAACGAAAGGTTTAGATCTTTTTGTGAAGGACTGGGTATCAGGAAGCATTTCTCCACCCCAAATCATCCTCAATCCAATGGGCAAGTTGAAGCTGTGAACAAAATTATCAAGCATAATCTAAAAACTAGACTTGAAACCCCGAAAAGATCATGGGCAGAAGAATTACCTGAAGTGTTGTGGTCTTACCCGAAAACCCACAGGACATCAACCAGAGAGACCCTGTTCACCTTGGCTTTCGAACCAGAAGCTGTAATCCCAATTGAGGTGGGTCTCCCATCGTTCTGAATCACTCATTTCAATGAGAAAAATAACGATGATGCACTCGTTGTTGAGTTGGACTTTACGGAGGAAAAATGATTACAAGCACAAGTCAGGAATGCGGTGTACAAGGAAAGGAATGCGAGTATTACAATTCAAAGGTGAGGACGAGAAAGTTCCAAATGGGGGATCTAGTATTGAGAAGGATGATCACAACATAAGAGCCTTTGGGACCAACTGGGGAGGTTCGTATCGGATCAAGAAGGTCATGAGCAATGGGTCGTATGAACTAGAGTCACTTGATGGAGTTCAACTTCAACATCCCTGGAATGCAGAACACTTGAAGAAATATTTCTAGTAGGGTAAGAGATAAAAATGAATGTAAATATTTTTTATGTCAGTCAAGAAATGTAACCAGATGAATGAAAAGTTTAAATGTTTTTATGTATGTGAATCTGAATGAATCCTTCCAAAAAAAAAAAGACCTTAGTTGATGATCCATAAGTACCTATAAGGCAGGATGTCATCAACATTACAAGGCAATCCGTCTCAAAGGCGAGAAAGACCTCCTTGAGAGGCAAAACAAAGACCTTAGTTGATGATCCATAAGTACTTATAAGGCAGGATGTCATCAACATTACAAGGCAATCCGTCTCAAAGGCGAAAAAGACCTCCTTGAGAGGCAAAACAAAGACCTTAGTTGATGATCCATAAGTACCTATAAGGTAGGATGTCATCAACATTACAAGGCAATCCGTCTCAAAGGCGAGAAAGACCTCCTTGAGAGGCAAAACAAAGACCTTAGTTGATGATCCATAAGTACCTATAAGGCAGGATGTCATCAACATTACAAGGAAATCCGTCTCAAAGGTGAGAAATACCTCCTTGAGAGGCAAAACAAAGACCTTAGTTGATGATCCATAAGTACCTATAAGCAGGATGTCATCAACATTACATGGCAATCCGTCTCAAAGGTGAGAAAGACTTCCTTGAGAGGCAAAACAAAAATCTTAGTTGATGATCCGTAAGTACCTTTAAGGCAGGACATCATCAACATAACAAGGCAATCCACCTCAAAGATGAAATAGATCCCCTGGAGAGGCTAAAGTTGACTATCCAAAATTACCCATAACTACCAACCGAGGTGAATTCTTGCCGACCTCCAATTTACAAATGAAGTGTTTTGGTAAGAAAATTCGAGGTGAATTGTTGCCGAGCTCCAATTTACAAACGAGGTATTTTGGTAAGAAAATTCGAGGTGAATTATTGCCGACCTCCAATTTACAAACAAGGTGTTTTGGTAAGAAAATCTGAGGTGAATTATTGCTGACCTCCAATTTACAAACGAGGTGTTTTGGTAAGAAAAATTGGGGTGATAGATTTCCACATCTTATTGATTATTTGAACTGAACTGACATTTGAAATTATACAAGTGTTCACTTCGTTTTTAATTCACCTATGCATATTATTTGAAGTGAATTGAAGTTTGAAATTATACAAGTGTTCACTTCGTTTTTAATTCACCTCTGCATATTATTTGAAGTGAATTGACGTTTGAAATTATACAAGTGTTCACTTCTTTTTTAATTCACCTCTGCATATTATTTGAAGTGAATTGACGTTTGAAATTATACAAGTGTTCACTTCGTTTTTAATTCACCTCTGCATATTATTTGAAGTGAATTGACGTTTGAAATTATACAAGTGTTCACTTCGTTTTTAATTCACCACTGCATATTATTTGAAGTGAATTGACATTTGCACCTATTTAGATCGGTTCGTTCGTGTGATAAATATTTACTGCAATGATAAATTTCTTCATTCAAAATTAGAAATTACTATTACAAAGGTGAAAATGAGAAAGTGACAAACAGAGAGTTCGCTCTAATCTACTACGTTGACAACTTCGTCAACGTCTGCTGGTTGGGACTCTGGCGCAGGAGAGAAGAGGTCCACATCTTCATCATCGACATCGGTTGGCATAAGCTCGAGATATTTCTTATAAACAAGATCGAGTTTTTCCTTAAGGAATGTGATGTCAACTTTAGGTTGTTTTGATTCCAGGTCCTCTACTATCTCCTTAAAAGTGAGATAGTAGGTTTCATCCACATTGTGCTCATACTCGATGAAGTTTTTGAACTTTTTCACAGCCTCTTCTTCTAAATGGGATTTTCCTCACCGACAAGTGCCCCTATTGGGCTGGAACTAGAAGGCACCTTAAGGCAACTTATAACAGCAGAAGTCAGAACAATTAGACTCACGTAGAACATCGCGCCACCACACGAACATGGTATATAGGATAAATATGAGGCCCAAACTGAGAAGTGTTGCACCCCCTTGAAATGAGTGCATGTACATCACACCTCCTGCGGTTGTTGCCAAAGCCCCGAGTGAACCCGAAATAGGCCATCGACCCTTGGGAGTGTTTGCCTAATGAATGAGACCTCACCGGTTCCGACTTTCAGCTTTCAATAAAGAGGGCGCGCTGAGCTGCGGCCTCCAATTCTGATTTTTCCTTTTTAAAGTCGGCCTTGATGCGGTTAGCGACCTCTAACTCCTTCAAGAGCTCTTCTTTCGACCTTTTCAGCTGGGACACCTCGTCCTCTAAATTATTTAACTCCTCCTTCAACGGAACCGCTTCCTCCTTAAATTTGTGGAGTTCTTTGTTGGTTTCCTTCAGCCTGTCCACCTCCGCCAAGGCATTCTTCAATTTCTCCTCGGCTTCATTCCTGGCCTTCACCTCATTTTCAAACATCGCTCTGGCCTCGATGGCTAGTTTCTTGAACTTGTTAGTATCACTAGCGACCTTGGACATCCTTGATTGAGTCCGGGTGAGGTAATTTAGAGCTTGGCCGAGGTGCGCTATACCGGGAGCAACCAGGTCGTCGACTGACATATCCTCGCAATATTTCTCATGTCGAGGCATCCAAGTTTTGGCCGGAACGTCCATCGCTACCTTGGTCCGATCTGAGAGCTTCATCAACCCTATTGGGGTTAGGTTGGTAGCAGAGACGAAATCTCTGTAGATTTTTGGATGACTCCCCTTCAGTGAGCTCACCGATCGGCTCGAACCCTGTTGATACCAAGATAGGAGCCTTTAGCCGAATAAGTCCCTCGGGATGATTCCGCCTCGTTGAAAGTTGAGGGGGGTGGAGGTGGAATGGAAGTATCAGATTTGCCTTTTGGAACCTCAGCTCGTTTAGGCTTTTTCTGGGGAGAAGGAGGAGGAATTTGACCCTCCTTGTGAGGGGGCGAGCTCTTAGCCGCTCTCTTTTGGGCAGCTCGTTTGCGCGCCTCCGGCTTAGCATTGGCCTCCTTCTTCACTTTCATGGACTCCATTCTCTTTTTGCCTTTTCGAGCTGATAACCAAACGCAAAAATTTTATAAGTGTCCACTTAGTATTGACATAGAATATAAATCTACTGGATAGACACTTACATTTTTGAAGTGGAGGATAACAATCTGATGGATCGATATGAGTAAGACCCGCTTCGAATAAGAGCTCCTCGGGTCAATAACTCTTTTACCGACCTGTCTGGTTCCAATATATCTTTTAAACTGACTATTCTTTTAATTATGTCCTCGTCCAGCTCAGGTTCCTTCACCTCTGCGAAAAACGAAGTGATTAATATTAGAACTTTTAAGTTCGAAGTTATCTCAAAGAAATAACTTACTGATCTTCTCCTTATAATGAATTGAGACGATGTGGCTCGTGTTCTCGCTTCGGTAGGAACTCATCCAATTCCCTCCAACATAGAACCATTTCTCCTTCCACCAATGCACTGAATCAGGCAGGTCTACTAAAAGCTTTTGCCCTTCTAAGACTGGCCTATGCATTGCGTAAAACCACCTCATTTTTTTACCATTAGCCCGGAATTGGTAGGTGAAGTGGAATTCCTCGATGGTGGGGTCGCCATATCCCATTTGGTTGTAAAGGGAAATAAAGCCTAAGATGTGTCTCCACCCGTTGGGATAGATCTGAGTTGGGGCGACCCCCCAAACACGGAGGAATTCGGTAATTATGAATGGAAGAGGGAAGAGTAAGCCAGCTTTAAGGATTTGATAATTGGCGGCCACGCAGCCGCGAGGTGGTTGGTCGGCTCATTCGAAACTCTCGGGAAGGAAGAAATGGACCTAGCCTGGGATTCTATATTTATTTTTCCACATGGCTAGTTCGTTTTCGGGGGCATTAGATTGGAAGTGTTTACAGGCGAAGTCAGAACTATAGCTAGTACAAGGATCAGGTCAGGTAAAAGAGGCGCAGGAAGGATGTCGGAACGAACAGGGAGAAATGGTTCGAGACGTGGGGACTATGGTTAATGGGTGAGGCTGAAGAGTTCCTCCTTCCTCCACATCGTCTCGAAATTGGCATTGAGTTTCCGCGCTTTCGTTCCATGACACAGTGGGTTCATCGCCATTACCCTAACCGACCGACCTCACTCCACTCTCTCCAGAATTTAGTTCCCCACTCATTTTTATAAAAGTAAAGAAATGTTAAAAGACAAATTAATGACCCTCACCTTATATAAACCAGACACAGGTCGAATGTTAGAACGATCACAAATGAAGAACGAAATCAAAAGCGAGCCGGCAGCAGTTGGGAGAGAATAAAAAGAAATTCGTGGAGAAGAATGAAAAGTGATTCCCTTATATAGGGAGAAGAGAGAGTGAGAATGGGTTTGGCAGCCATTATGACAAGACGCGTTATCATAATTATGGAGGCTACACATGATCCAAGATCTGGCATGCCTGTCAAACAATGACATGTGGCCAAAGGCGTTGTATAATTGAAGAGGAAAAACGTCAATGTTGAATTTTCAATAAAGGGTTAAATTTCTAGATCCGCTCTCACAACTTCGAACTGATCTAGAGGGGACATTTGTTATATACCAGGCTGAGGCGAAAAATAAAATAAGCAGTCAAATAGTCAATGGTCCAGTGGTTACCCCAAAGTAACGAAGCAGTATATGGTATGTCAAATCACGAATATAACAGTACTTCCGAGGTTATACATAACGACCGACGTGTATTGTCAAGGCCAAGGTGATGATGTATCCGAGGTGATTCTATCTCACGAGGTGAATTAGCGTGACCGAAGTGACTTGAACGAGCCGACGTGAATCATTTAAACCGAGGTGGTTTTTGCTACCATGGTTATTTATGCCTACGAGGTGATTTTAAGTATCCGAGGTGAATTGTACAAACCGAGGTGAAATAACCCGAGACGACCTCATCGACCATGGACGAAGAGAATAAAAGAAGTATGCAGCACTGTCAAATCAGTCGTATTATGTGTCAGTAATCATCATTATCTGTAATATATGAGTATAATCATTTGATTTATGTCTGTCAGAAGTGTCAATCATCATTGTCAGTCACATCCCGCAGAAGTGATATATTGTAGTAATTATGTTTAACCTTCTCAGCTATTATAAATAGAAGGATTAAATGCTCATTTAAGGTCATGAGATATTGAAAAACTCTCTCCACTTTTGTCATTTGGATATCGTAAACCGACCTGAGCATCAGATCAGCACTGAACTAGACGTGGATTTGTTGAATTATTGCTCTAGTTCATTATTGATCTGATTAAAATACGTATATAATATTCATTTTTGTGTTATATTCGAACTATATTACCTTTTGGACTATTTGAACAGTTGACCACAACAACCCCAATATTCAAGTCAATCCTATATAGCAGATTTTCAAAAATAACAACCCTTTTATTTGTTGACTAGCTTAAGAACAAAAAGTGACGTCTACAAATTGGTTAGCCTAGTGGTACCAGGAAGGCATTTGGAATTCTTAAGTTCCATAGGTCCAATGTTCGAAACCCCCTGGGGACGCGTCCATCTCGCGTGGAACAAATCCACACCATGCGGTGGACAATCCGTGTGTTGACGTCCCGTAAGTACCCCCGAGGCTGGACACCGTCAACATAAAAATGCTTAGTGGTACCAGGGAGGCCTTTGAAATTCTTAAGTTCCATAGGTCCAAGGTTCGAAACTCCCTAAAAATGCTTAGTGGTACCAGGGAGGCCTTTGAAATTCTTAAGTTCCATAGGTCCAAGGTTCGAAACTCCCTGGGGACGCGTCCACCTCGCGTGGAACAAATCCACACCATGCGGTGGACAATCCGTGTGTTGACGTCCCGTAAGTACCCCAAGGCTGGGTGTTCGCTCATAATAGTTTACCGCAAGCGCACGGGTCGCGTACAAGTAATAAAGTGGACTTTTTGAGTCCGGATTGTCGATCCCACGAGGAATGTTTACTTTAGATTATACAACTTTAATTAATTTAATTCTAACAACAAAGAGAAACACACAATTAAAAAGATGGATTTTTGACAATTCTAAATTAACTAAACTAATTTTAAACCGAATTAAAATAAGAAAAATGGAAGATAAAATAGTTGGGATTCATGATTTCATTTAACCGTCGCCTAATTAATTTCTCAACATGCAAATTAACAAATTACTCATTTACAATGTTAGACCCGATTTTCCAAGCTTAGCCAATTACCTCTCTCGAGTGAAATCAACCCTAATCAATTGGTCTAACCTACTATATCTCTATGTCGATTAAGGCCCAATCAATTGCATTAACTCTTTGTGAAAATAGCTCAATGGATCATCTAGGGTTTAAGGTATATCTCTATCCTTAACAAGAACCTAGAGCATTTGTTATTTGGTCTAAAATGCATAATATCTCTCGATTATCATACACTTCACAAAACACATATTTGGTGATCAAGCAAACACATGTAATAATCTCAATAACAAACACACATGAAATAAGCATTTAATCAAATAGCAAATATTAAAATTAATCAAAGCTAGGTTAAATTCCATCAATCATCCCAACATTAAAATTTAGCTAAACATGTTCGAAGAAAAAGCGATAGATGATAAAATTACAACCCGGAGTTTGAAGATTGAAATCAGAATTTGGCTCGCTGCTTGAGTTGCGTCCAGCCGCAACCTGGTTCATTGCAACTTCCTGTTGCAGCCTTGCGTCCACCTTGCGTCCAGCCGCAACCAAGATCAGCCTCCTTAGTTGTATTCCAGCCTGCTCATCTCTGCATCCTTCTTCCTTGTTCAGCACCGTCCTCAGCACACTGCACTAGCAGTCCAGCACTGCAGTCCAGGCAGCAGCTTCCACCAGCGTCTCTCCCAGCTGCACCTTCTTCACATCAATCAGTCCAGAACCAGCAGCTTCCTTTCTGTCCAGCAGCCTCCACCAGCAGTAGCACTAGTCTCCGTTTTCAGGCAGAAGCAGCAGCAGTCACAAGCTGCTGTGAATCCCTGGTATCACCTCAGCTGCTTATCAGCAGTCTTTTTAAATGCCCACAGTCAGTAGCAGTAACCAGCAGCACAGCAGTGTCACTCTTGCAACAGGCCCTTCCTTTTCAAGCAGTACAATGGATCCAGCAGTGGTTGCTGCCACTTCTCCCCCGGCTGCAGCAGTAAGTTGTTGCAGCAGCAGGCTCTACTCAACAGTTGCCTGCAGCCTCCTACTTGATCTTATGCAGCAGCAGTTAGCTGCGTTATTATCCTCAGTCCAGCTGCAGCCTCCTTTCAGCAGCAATCAGCTGCGTTTTTGCAACTGCAGTGCTCAACCAGCTGAAGCACTCTTGATTCTGCACAGCCTGCTCTAATTCTACAGCCAACAGCAGCAGTGAGCTGCGTCACCAGCTCCTCCCCTTTCTTTTTTGTCTGTTTGTGTATATATATATGTATATCTTCAGCACAATCCCCCAGCTCCAGCTTGCACTCCACTAGTTTTTTCTGTCTTCCAACCTTTTCTCCATCACTCTCCCATACTCTCCTTGTCCTTCTCCAGCAGTAGCACCATGCTCTCCTGTCCTTTTCTGTCCAGCTACTTGTCAAATTGCGCTTTTGGTCCTTCAACTTTTGAGATGTTGCAATTAAGTCCTCAAACTTTTGATTTCTTTCAATTTGGTCCTTGAACGTCAATTTGCTCCTCTTTTAGCTTGATTGCACTCCAATCTTGTCCATTTGCTTTCCAATTGAGGTTGTACCTAATTGTACAAGATAAACACAATATATAAGTAGATATTTGCTCAATTTGTCAATTAAAGTGCTAATTTAAAAGCACAATAAGTGTGTAAAACGCACACTTATCACTGGGCACCGTCAACATTTTCCTTTTTTGTTTGTCTCACAAAGATATATCACTTTTCTTTTTTAGAGTATATTAATGTCTTCATTTTCTAATATACCTTTATTTAATAAGCATTGTTATCAACAAATATGAGCAACTCATTATTCAATGTAGGGGTATATTAGGTAGAATGTAGGTAAATTTATAGTTCCGACATATATTAATTATGTTTTTTTAATCTTTATGAAAATTGAAGTAAGCCTATCTTTGTGGGACGGATGGAGTATTACTAAGCAGGAGCTTATTGTGCCTATTGGCTTATTGGGAATGGATACTGATGGCTGTTTTGGATTGCGTAGTATGTTTAATTACTTCAAGCTTATTTATAGAAACACACACCTATTTTCTTCCTATTTGTCATTGTTGGAATTTACAATAATGAAAAAATAATATTACAAGAGAAAATACACATCTATTTTCTATAACCTCTCTTTTTCTCTCTCTATTTGATGGATGATAAAAGTCCAAGGATTGTCCCCTATTCATCATATTGAATATGGACAAATCCACATTATACAAGGACTCCAATTTTTTTTTTTTTTTTTAAAAAAAGCAAATTTAAATTACACAAGGATTTCAACTCTTCAATAGGAATAAATTCACGTTAAACAAGGACTTCAATTATTTAATAGAATTTTACAACAATAAAATCTTCTAAGTAGTCCTAAACTAAGATTTTCGTTCTTATCCAATTATCACCTTATCTAGTTATCAAATAATTAGGCTCTACAACTTAACAATCTTACACTTGGAGACTAAGTCATCATGAATAATTCCTTTGTAGCGGCTACAATTCTCAATCCTTGAAAGAGAAGTCTAATTGAAATTACAGCACACGACTTCAGTTTCTCAATTGAAACGATTTTCGTCAACATGTCAGCCAAATTTTGATTCCCTTGAATCTTCTCAAGTGTTAAAGATTTCATCATGTTCTTCTTTTAACTGATAAACTCATTTATTCTATAAAGCCTACTTCTTTTTTGCAAGTCTATCAATCTCATATCTGATTGGACAATAATGAGTCAATCTCATCTCGTATGACTAACTTCCACTTGATTTAGCCTCCGTTTGGTAACACTGTAGTGATTTATAAATTATTTATTTATGTTTTTGAAGTAAAATGTGTGGTTGGAAATTAGAGAAAGAAGATGTATGGTTAAAAGTGGTTTGAGAAATTATGTAGTTTATAAACTGATTTAAAAACCATTTTTTTAAGTTTATTGAACGCGTGCTAATTTATCGACCTGCACAACTTCACTATAACTTTCTGGTTCACATCTATCAGTCAATATGATATAATGCAATTCTGGAGAATATATCTATGGAAGTATAATAGTTCTGTTGGATCTGTTGGGTTGAGTCATAGGGATACTTGATTTACTTTTTGTTCCATGTTTTCTTGATTTTCACCATCAATATTCTTTAACTCAATCACTAGAAAATCTTTCAAATGAATTTTCTTAGGTTTCTTAATTTTAGGATTTGAGTATTCGGGTCTGTTTCTAACTTGTTTTTATATATCACACACTTTCATTAAAAATCACATCCTTCCTCCTAATAACCTTTCGACCAATAACAACCTAAAAAGATAGCCAACCTCATTATCAACATAACCAATTAAGGAACACTTCTTTGATTTAGCATCGAGTTTGCCTTTTGCATTAGAATCGACGTGAATGTATGAAACACAACCAAATACCTTCAAATGTGAAAGTTTTACCTCTATATTACTACAAACCTCCTCGGGTATTCAACAATTCAATGGTGTTGAAGGACCTCTGTTGACAAAATAAGTTGTACTGTTGGCTACCTCAGCCCAGAACATCTTTGGTAAACCAGCATGTAATCTTATACTTCTAACATGCTTATTCAAAGTTCTATTCATTCTTTCAGCTACACCATTTTGTTGAGGTGTTTCTAGAATGGTTCTCTTCATCTTGATTCCATTATCAATACAACTTCTTGAAATCATCAATTACGTACTCTCCATCATTACCCGACTGCAAACATTTCACCTTCAAACTTGTCTCGTTTTTAACAATCTCTTTCCATCTTTTGAATGTATCAAACACATCGAATTTATTCTTCAAGAAATAGACTTATACCTTCCTGCTTGAGTCATCCATATAAGTCACTTAATAACTCGAACCTCCAAGGGAAGTAACAGCTAAAGGTCCCCACACATCCGTATGAATCAAAACCAATTTTGCAGCTTTTGGCTCCCTCCCAATTTTAGAGAAGCTAACACTTTTCTGCTTGCCAAAAGTACAACCTTCAAAAAACTCGTGTTCAATAAAATTCAAACTCTATAGCTTCCCTTTCAACTTAAGCACTTTCATTCCATTTTCACTCATGTGTCCCAACGTGCAATGCAGCAAATCAGAACGGGTAGCCGAATCAACAATTGAAGCCATGTCTCTACAATTGAAAATGATGCAAAAAGTTTCAGATTTTTCCTTGAGAAACAACCAGGGATCCCTTCGTGACTTTCCCGGAACCATCATCGAAAGTCACATTATGGCATTCATCATGATCAATTTTTTCCAAACGAGATCAAATTGCACATCAGTTTAGGTACATGCTACACCTTATGAATTCTCCATAAAACCCGTTTGATATCTTCAAATTAAACTCACCAACACCAACAATTTCCAGATGTACTCCATTAGCAAGGTATACCTTTTTATATTTCCAGCAATATAATTTTCCATGATCTCGCGATGTGCAGTGATACGAAAAGAAGCTCATGAATCCATCACCCAAGAGTCAATAGGACTATCGACTGACAAGAGTAAAGCATCTTGTACATCTTCAGTTATGACATTAGCATTGTTATTCATTTCTTCCTTCTTCTTTGATTCTCTAGAATTGTTCATAATGTGGCTAATATTATCATTAGCATTCCACTTTCTTTACAGACGTGTACAAGGACCTACTTCTACCATTCCTCAACTTCTTCCCATTGACTTTAAAATTTAAAATTCTCTCGAAATTCCTACTTCTGTTCTCGACATTTAGGGCAGAATTCGATGTTGAGACTTCTTCAGGATCTCTTCTATGGACTTCCTCAGCAAGAATAGTATCACGAATGTCACCGAATTTTAGTTTCTCATTTCCTATAGAATCAATAACTGCAACTCTCATAGACTCTTAATTATTTGGTAGTGATGCCCACGAGATTAGGGCATGGATCACATCATCAAATTTAATCTGGACAGAAATCAATTGATTTATAATTTTATTCAATTTATTGAGATATTCTGTTGCTAGAGAATCTTCAGCCATCTTCAAATTAATAATTTTTTTCCATAAGATGTACCTTGTAACATGGGGATGTCTCATCCTTATTGGATAATACCTTCATCAAATTCATCGTGATTTTCTCTATCGTCACGTTGCAACCATCGTTCTTCGATAGTGTCAATTGAACAACACCAATGCCTAACGATCAAGGACTTTCCAGTGCTCGTCACTCATTCTGATCGAATTTTCCTCCAAAAGTGGTTGGTGCAATTTCTTACTGTATAGATAATCATCGATCTACATCTTCCAGAATGTAAAATCATTACAATCAAACTTGCAGATTTCCAGCGACCCTCCTTCACCAATCATTGTTCACGATAAAGAACCAAAGCTCTGATACCAATCATTGAGAATTAGGAACCCTAATGCTATTTTTATCAAAAGCAATTAATATGAAGAAAAGAAAAACAATCAAGAAACACAAGATTTATAGAGGTTCACCTCAATGTGAGACTAAGTCCTCTTTGCCGCTGCAGGAATTCATTATAATGAAAAAGAATGTTTTACAAAAGAAAACACACTCCTATATTCTATAATCAGTAATGTGAAGATAAAAAGCAATCGAGAATGATTATATCAAAAGCAATAAATATGAAGATGAAAAACATGAAATGAGTAATGTTCCCTATGTTATTAGTTATGTGATGTATTCTATGATTACAAGTAGACCGGACCTCGCATATGCAGTTATTTTCTTGAGTAGATTTATGCCTAACCTCGGTCAACCTCATTGGGCTGCTTTAAAAGGACTATTAAGGTATCAAGCTGAAACTGTTAAAAAGGAGTTAGTGTTTGAAAGGAGAAGTGATAAGCTTGAACGTAAGGGATATGTAGATTTTGACTTTGCATGTGATAAAGATCAGAGGAAATCTATCACTTCTTACTTCTTCTATTTAGGTGATAATTGTATCACATGGAAATCACAATTGCAATCAATTGTTACACTTTCCAGCGCTGAAGTTGAGTATGGTGCACTTACTGAAGTTTGAAAAGAATGCATATGGTTGAAAGGCCTATTGTGTGAACTGAACTTCTTGCATGAAATTGCTATGATATTTATTGATAGTCCAAGTGCTTTAATGTTATGTAAAAATTATGTTTATCAAGCAAGGTCAAATCACATTGAGGTAAAGTATCATTTCATCAAGGAGAAGTTATCTTCAGGTGAGTTTAAATTGCTTAAAATTGTAACTGATGATAATTTAGCAGATGTTGGAACAAAAGTACTTGCGATAGGTAAGTTCAACAATTGTTTATCGATACTTGCTATTGATAATGGTTAGTTGTTTTGCAGGTACTTGGCTATTTGTAGGTACTTGGCTAGAATGAGAGATAGTGATTTATAAGATCACACACATGGATAACACTTGTAATCAGAGAAATTGGCAATGTGTGTGTATTGGTGGATTGTGTTTGTTGAGGATAATTATGGATGGTTGATCTAATCCTATGGTTGAGATTTAGTCTTGGTCTTAGATTGTACTAAACTTGTGTATTCTACTATACTTATGGGTCATTTGAATTGGTTCACCAGACTTTGGCAAAGGTAAAGGTGAGAGGTAGAAGTGGGACATGACCAATATATCCGCTAAAATTCTTGCCATCTCTAGTGAGCCTAAATTTGGTTGTCATTTCTCAAGGAGGATGATGCTATGTTTCCGATGTTTAAGCAGTCCAATTTTGAGCTCAAGTAGAGAGGAAGCTGCTGGGATTATTCTTGGCTAGGAAATGAGCTCAATACAGTCCACTAGCAAAAACTATATATATGCATCGAATGAAGGATTACAAATTCAAGAACGAATCCTGGAATTCGAATGAACACGAACGGTCGCCTAATGGTATGGGAAAAAAGTTTGGCTGCCTAATTACAAGGAAATTATTTATTTATTTATATTTTTTGCGGACCCAGCACGAGCAGACAAATAAGCGCAGGTGGCTGGATCCGCCTTGGTCACAAAACAATTTTTTCCATTATGAAAAAGGAGACATCTTACCTTGATCAATTCACGATGATCACGTACTCAATTCTAGAAACACGAGTTCTAGTCATGAAGCTTGTAAAACTTGTGGGCCCTTATCGGCTACAAGGACCACAAAGAGGAAGAACCAAGTAAGACAAATCCAAACACTTAAAAGTTAGGTGTAAAAGTCGTTCATAAAAGTTACCATTACTCCAAATGCTCAAATTATTGGCCTATAAGAAGATCCAATCATTTACAAAATAACCCAAAATTAACTTCAAGCCACCAGTAAATGCATGAATACAAGTAGAAATAAAGATCAGCAGAATCTGGGCATTGCTGTATTCTGTGGAGCCATTCTTGACATCTGTCCCCTCCTCTCTTTATAATTATACATTCTCTCCATTTCTTTTCTTCTCATGAAATTATTACTATTGTTGTACAAAACCAACTGATTATTATATTTGGAGTCATAATCATTATTCACAAACTTATCTGCCATTTGTATAATGGAATGTTGAGAAGCCAATGCTTGAACTGCAATTCTTGGAGGTATTCTTGGGTTCTTTGCAAGGTCTTTACATGCTTCTAAACCTAGCTTTTCATAATTCAGACATCTGCATAATCTTGATCGTTCCTCTAATGAGAGAGCTGGATGAGACTGCATTGCATTCGATGTAATTACGTTACAATAGAAAAAGAAAAATTCTTAGTATATAATAATTAATTAGTTTTAGAATGAATAACAGTCATACTATATGTACAAACAGGTTGACTAACTTATACATAATAAAATATTCGTTGGTACCCCTCAGGTGACGGTTAGTAACCGTGTTTGTATAACTTTGTTTGTACAAAGAAATTAATCCAATGAATAATTACATGGCATGGTTAAAGGTACATCGCTCGAAAATTCTTAGTATACAATATATCAAGCACTTACGTGCACGCATTCAAACTCGTTGAGCCAATAAAATTCTATGCATGTGTAGTGTGACAGAGCAAGATTTCTATTTAAGTACCGTGAATAGATGCTAATGTGGCTAAGTGGTGAAGCTTGTGACAATTATTTTCTCAACTTGTCTTAAGATGTTAGATTATTTATTAATTAACATTTTTTGGTAAGCTAACATCGCTAAAAACGAATATTGTGTCCTTTGGTTGTTAGATAATGACAATTAGTATCTGTCTAACATTTGTAGTATTCATAGACAATAACTGCATCAGAAACGAGGAGAAAAGGACAACTATGTTGCAGAAATATTTATTTATATATATGTTCTGGCAGAGAATAATTTACCTTATATGTTAGCTTTTTTCTTGAACACTATATATTAAAATGCAACTCTCTATCCTAAATCTTAGCATTTTTGTACATTGAGGTATATGTTTACATACATAGTTTTTCTACGTGAACATTTGGGGACATGTTGAGGTGGTGAATCTTCATCATCCAACCAAGAGTCGCCACCTCGACAATATTCCATTTTCATGTCTAAAAAAAAAATGTCTGCATTGAACTGTTGTTACACATATTAGTAATATCACTTATTGGTCTAAGGGCGTCACGGAACTCTAACCTGGAATAGTCTTTGAATTGGAGAATGATTTCTTATAATTAGCAGTCTTTTGGGACCTAAAAAGGCTTCATTTTTTTGAAAATTGAAATGGGAAATTTTGCTACATGTGTACAGTACATTCTTGTTAAAAAGACATACTTTTGTCTCATATAATTGGTATTGTCTAAAGTTAAAATTAAGAAGAAAAAGAATTACCTGAAGATAGATGTCAATTGCTTTATAGACTTCATCATAACAATCCCTTGCATAATCTGGTAAACTTTGTGCAATTCCTAGGAATTTGGAGACTTTAAGGTGCTGATCAGGCCCTATTTCTCCCAAATACTTGTCCATTAATTTACCAACTTTCTTCATTTTCTCTAAGGTAACTTTATCATCATGTACAAACAATCTGATCAATCTCACCACAAGATTCACATCATAAGCTCCACCATTGTGTCCTCCGAAAATCAGCAAATCGTCGAGGGTCGCTTGATCAAGCATCCGGCCAATCAACCTCTCCAAGCCGGCCCGGCATTCTCGGCTCATCCCCAAACCGGATACAATTCTCAGCACCCAAAATAGGCCTCTGCAAGAAAATGCAGTCTTCCCCATGAAAATCACCCCATGAACCGCCGTATTCGCAAGTTCACCGTATTCTGATGTTCTTGAGTTTATACTCTTATTCGCGGACCGGACAGCAGTTTTCAGATAGTGCAACAAAAAACTTGTGAGGGCTAAACTATTATTGTCATTCCCATAAGCTCCTAATGTCTTCACAAACTGCTCTATAGTCTTTGGATGTAAAACAGTCATGTCTTCAAACCACCATTCTTTTCTTGATGAACAACTTGGCTTGATTTTGAGTTCATCAGAATTGGAATACTTATCTGGAGAAGACGAAGATGAAGACGAGGATGAAACTAGGAGATTGACATCGGTTTTCTGCGCAATCTTGGCTAGAAGTGAACATAAGAGCTTTTGAATTAGGCCACTTGAATCAGCATAACAAAAGAAAGATTCACAGCTCTTGAGACAAGTGATTGTATCACTCCATGACCAGTAGAAAATACCTTGAAGAAAAACCTCAGTTTGATGCAACAAATTGAAACTAGATACCTTTTCAGTCATTCCAAGAAAAATTGCACAACAATGGAGAAGAGAGACATTGGAGACAGTAATTTCAACTGTGCCATTGTTGTAACAGAACCTTGTAGCTTGTTCAAATCCATCGGCTTCTCCCGGAAAATTATCAATCTCAATTCCCGAGTTCCTAATCTGAGTTCTTCTCTTTTCTTGTTTGATAATCTTTCTTAACTTTCCACAGAATTTTGACACAATTATCTGCAATATGAGAGATTGGCAGCCATTGGATTTTGAATGAACTAAAGAAATTCACAGTTTTTCATATATAGTATCTAATAGATGGAGAAGTGGAATTACCTCATTGATGAAGAATGTTTGTTGACCATTAATATGGATTTGCAGATTACAGAGTTCTGACATGGTTTCTTAGCATTGAATGAACTGAAACCTGTTTTACTTCTTTCAAAAGTACAGTCTAAGAAATTGCTAAAGCCAATTAACTGATTTTTCTTTTTGTTTTATATGCACATCAATCAATTTGCCTCTGTACATATTTATTGTGACTTTTATTTTTTGCAGCATCACGAGACCTATACTTATATCAATCGTGCTACAGGAATCGAATTTTTGATGGAATGGATTACACCCACACACATGTCAATTATCCACTTTTTCACTCATCACATAATCATCGAAATCCACAGCTCAAACAAATTCGATCACCCATTCGGTCGTATCTTTCAGGCAAGGGAGCATTGTCCATACTCATATACCAATGTCTATATATAACAAATTACTCTGTTGACCCCACAATTTTTCTAGCATTTTATCTTTTATAATCTCATTTAGATAGAAATATTTAATTAAGGCTAGATCTGTGCAACGAATACAAAAGAAAATGTTGAGAAATTGTCTGTTGTAGCAACTAAAGAAGGCAATCACTTTGAAAATATTGTAATGTCCCTTGTCACATAGAATATATCTGTTCCATTGTTTTGTATTTATGTGGAAACCACTTTTTTGAACATGTGAAACTGGGGCCCTTCACAAAGACTGCAACGGTGGGTGGAGGGAGAGAAAGGAATTTTGGATTTTGGAGAATGTGTTGTCTTTCCTTTACAAGATCATTGATAAATGTATTTTATACACTTATTTGTACGTCTTAATTAGAATAAATTATTATCGTTTTAGAATATATACTATTTAATTTGTCTTTATTTGTTCACTTTGCAGAAAATATCCCAAAAGATGAAGAATAAAGTAATTGATGAGAAAAATGCATAATTGAATGCTAATTGGAGCTAAAATGAGCCATTGATAAGTTTGTGACGTCAACCGGAAAGATGCAATGTGGCGAAGTAAATGAATAAGAAGCTGGAGGATCCAGTTGAAGAAATTGAGAGTTGAAACGAGCGAATTGAGAAGATTCCAAAGTATAGGGACTATATTGTTGCAATTGGAAGTTGAAGGACTGAAGAGCAAATTAAACATGAGGGACCAACTTGCAAATATTCAATGATTGATTTGGATAATAAGAAGATATTTTGAGGATTTTTAGGAGTTAATTGGATGCAAGTAGAAGTCAAAAAAGAATGGAATATGATAAAAATATTACCATAAAATTGATTCTAATCCTAGAAGATTTGGACATAATTCTAGTCGGACTTTGAGACTTATTTGGGGATAGTAAACGTTCGAGTTGGGAAAATCATATTTCAGGAAGAATTATATCCCTTTACGTTATCTTTCCAAATAACTTTGAATCACATTAATCGGATAAGGGAAGAGAAAGATATGGTCGAAATACTGAACGCTGTGCAAATACCAAAAAAGACTCGAGCGCGGATTTGATGAATTTCTTTCCTTCTTCAACTTGATCTCTTCATCAACTATAAATACAACATCTTTGCACGAAATTCAGACCTTTGCCTCTCCATAGAACCAGCCACAATAGAGAATTCAACATCAAATTCTTGGAGAATCAAGCATTGCAAAGGTGCGTGAATTTAAGATAACTGAAGAATCAAAACTTGGTGCAAGATTTCCATTCTTTATATTATCTTTAATGAACGTTAATTTTTATTGTTTTTGTTATTTATTGATGATGTGTAACTAAATTCTATGTTGGGATGAACGATGTAGCCTAGTCAAATTATTTTAATTCCAAATTTCGTTGTTTCAATGTTTTGTTGCATGTATTGATTTATTATTGTTCTTAATGCCTGAATTGCTTGATCACCAATTCATGATTTATTGAGTTATTTCCATAATCCGAGAGGTGAGTTAATAATTTACAACGTGGTAATAAATCCAGTAATTGAACAAGAGATAGAGATATACTCGTGTTATTATTGCGGTCGTGTATGAATTCTTGTGTGTTATGCATCTAGATAAGGAATATTCGGACCCTCTGTAGAAATACATGGTTGACTTATTTAGGTATAATTGATTTAAACTCGAGAGAGGAATTTCAATTTAAATTAGTGAATTCGACCGAATGCATAATTAGGAAATAAAACTTGAATTTGAATTAATATAATTGGCTAGGTGAAATCGGGATTCCCAACTACTTTACAATCGTATTTAAAAACAAAAGCAATTTCGCAATTTTATTTCTTTAGTTTAATTCTTTAGTTGTAGTTAACAATCTCAAACAAATTCGCCCGTTCAAATAGAGTTAGGAACTAACACATTTCGGTACTTAATAGCAGTTCTCGTGGGACGATAATCCGGACTCTTAGGTCCACTTTATTACTTCTCACGACCCGTACACTTGCGAGAATATCTCGCATTGCGAGATATCAGGTGACCAATCATCATATAATATTTTGAATGTTAGATTATTAACTTTTTTAATGTCTCTGTAGAAAATGGCTAAAAAGTTGCCCTTACAAAATAGGGAAAAGTAAAAAACTATACAACTAAAACTTTCATTTTTTAAACATAACAAACTTAACATTTTTTTTTTAAATCAGGTATTAATTAGTTAATTAATTAATACAATATTATAATAATTATAATGAGTTACCAAACAAAGGCTAATATTAAATAATAAAATCAAAACAATACATAATCCACAACAATTCCATCCCAACCCAACCCCGCACTCACCCCACCCACCCCGACACCCATCCACCCCATAAAATAATTTTTTCCTTCTACTTTTCCACACTCACACTCACCCCCACGCCCAACACCACCTTACCCACCCCAACCCCACCCACCCACCAACCACTCCGCCACCACTCACTCACCCACCCGGCCCCACCACGCCCACCACACTACACCACAAGAATAATTTTACTTCTATTTTTTTCTCATCTCACCCAATCACCCACCCACCCCACCCAATCACCCACCCACTAGTCCCATTCCATCACACCCACCCACCCACCCCCACCCCCACCCCACTCCAAAATTAAGTTTCTTTTTTTGAGATATTTTTCCACCATTTCCCACCCCACCCGACCATACCCCACCCCACCTCACCAACAATGAATTTTTTTTACTACTTTTCCACAACTCGCTCAAACCCTACCTTATCCTACCCCGCCACCCCACCCACTCCACCCAAAATTAATTTTTTTCTTCTAATTTTCGACTCCCTCACCAGCCTTGCCCCAAACCCTACCCCAACTCACCTCATACAAAATGATTTTTTTTACTACTTTTTCACGACTCGCGTCAGACCCTGCCACACCACCCATCCCCAACTCCACCCCACCCAAAATTAATTTTTTTCTCATAATTTTCCACACACCCACCTACCCCTCCCCGACCCTACCTCGCCACCCACCTACCCACCCCACCCTACACCATCCAAATATGATTTTTCTTCTATATTTTCATACCACACTCTAACAACCCCACTACACCCCACCCAAAAATGATTTTTTTTTCTATGTTTTCACACTTCACCTCAATCGCCCCATCCTATCACACTGCACCCTACCCACCTACCCTACCCCCATCCAAAAATGATTTTTCTTCTATTTTTCACACTTCTCCCAACCGCCCCACCCCATCCCACCGCACCCCGCCACCAACCATACCCCATCAAAAAATTATTTTTCTTTTATTTTTTCACACTTCACACCAACCACCTCATCTCAACCCACCCCACCCCACCCACGCACCCACCAACGCAAAAAAAATTATTTTTTTCTTTTACTTTTTTCAACCCCCAACCCGACCTCGACCCCACCCTACCCACCCACCCACCCCACTCACTCCAAAAAATTATTATTTTCTTCTACTTTTCCCCACCCTGGCCCACCCCGACCCTACCCTACCCCCACCCACCAAAAAAATGATTTTTTTCTTCTACTTTTCCAACCCCGACCCTACCTCACCATAAAAAATGATTTCTTCTACTTTTTCTAGCCCCACCCGACCTCTACCCCACTATCCCCACCTCCAAAATCACAATCAATAACGTAAGTTGACACGAGATTGCAGTTAAGTCACACAAGGTCACACAGAGTCACAATTACAAATTTAGTTGTAAAACCCCACCCCTCCAAAGTCAAAGTTGGTCACACAAGGTCAAAGTTCGGTCACACAAAGTCGCAGTTTGGTCAAACAAGGTCACAGTTAGGTCACATGAGGTCACAATTAGGTCAAACGAGGTCATGGTTAGATCACACAAGGTCACATGTCGATCACATAAAGTCACGCTTCGTTCTTACAAAGTCACAGTTCGGTCACACATAGTTATATTTGACACAATTGTATGTCACATCACGTTCTCGTCCAATGGTCACACCAAGTCACAGTTGGTCACAATCTATATAATTGGTCACAATGATCCATAATTGATTACATATTATTTATTTAGTGGTCATAGTTACCTAATAATTGGTCATAGTCATCAATAATTGATTACAATTTATTTATTGATTGATCAAAACTTACTTGTTTTTCTTGATCACATTCGCACTTATCATAAGTCGCACAAACTCGCAATTAGTCAATATTTTGATCACATTTACATATAATTGATCAAAATTATCATATAATTGGTACGTATTATTTATTTATTGGTCATAATTTACACGTTTCCTCAATCACAATTAGTTAACATTTTTGTTACAATTACCTAATATTTGGTCACATTCCGTATTCTTAGTTTTCTTGGTCACATCCCCCATTTCTCACAAGTCACAATTAGTAAATATTTTGATCACATCCCGTACTTGATCACACAAAATCACGATTTGAACATACAATGTCACAATTCGATCACAAAAAGTCTCAATTCGGTCATACAAGGTCATAGTTCAATCACACGATGTCATAGTTCGGTCACATGTGTTACCAAACTATGACCTTGTGTGATCGAACCGTGCCTTCGTGTGATCAACTGTGACTTTATGTGATCGAATTGTGACTTTGTATGACCGAATTTTGCAACTAAACCAATTGCGATCTAACTATGACCTCGTGTGACCAACCTATGACCTTGTGTGATCAAACTATGACATTGTGTGATCAACTGTGACTTTAGGAATGTGTGAGTAGGTGGGTGAGGTTTTTCAACTAAATTTGTAATGTGACATTGTGTGACCAATTGTGTGACATGTTGTAACTTTGCATGTGGGGGTGGGGTAGGGTAAGGTAGGGTAGGGTGGGGTGATCGAATTATTAGGTAAGTGTAACCAAAATGTCGATTAAATGTGACTTTGTGTGACTTATGACGAGTAGGGAATGTGACCAATTATTAGGTAATTATGACAAAAAATATTAACGAATCATGAAAAAAACGAGTAAGTTGTGACCAATAAATAAATAATATGTGACCAACTATAACTTTTTGTGACCATTGGACGAGGAAAAGTATAAGAAAAAAAATCATTTTGTCGGTTTGTTGGGTGGGTGGCGGGGTAGGGACCGGGTGTGGAAAATTAGAAGATGAAAAATCATTTTTGGGTAGGGGTGGAGTTTGTGGGTGCCGGCTATAGGGTCGAGACGGGGTGTGGCAAAGAAAAAAAATATTTTTGGGTGGGGTGGGTAGTGGCGGGGTTGTTGGGTGACGGGCGTAGGGTCGGGATGGAGTGTGAAAAAGTAGGAAAAAAATCATTTTTGGGTGGGGTCAGTTGGTTGGGTGGGTGGCGGGGTAGGGTCGGGAGCAAGGTGGGTGGGGTGTGAAAAATTGAAGAAAAAAATCATTTTTGGAGGGTGGGTAGGAATGGGATGGGTCGGTATGGTGGGGTGGGTACAATGGTAGGGTCTTGGTGGGGTGTGAAAAAGTGGAAGAAAAAAATCATTTTTGGGTGGGGTGGGGTCGATTGGTTGGGTGGGTAGCTGGTAGGGGCGGGATGGGTGGTGGGGTTGGGTGGGAAAACATGGAGAGATAAAAAAAATTCATTTTGTGGGGTGGGGTGGGCAGGGTGGTGTTGGGGTGGGGTTGGTGGGGGCGTGAAAAAGTAGAAGGAAAAAAATCATTTTTTGGATGGGGTGGGATCGGTAGGGTGGGTTGGGCTGGGTGGTGGTAGGTGGAAAAGTGGAAGGAAAAAAATTGTTTTTGCTGTGAGGTAGGGTAGGGTGGGTGGAGAGGCGGGCATGATGTATCATGGTCTGTGGCTGGGATAAGATCAATTTGTCACTTTGCGTTGAAGTGGGGTAGGGTCGAGTTGAGTGGAGTGGGGTTGGGTTGGGGTGGGATGGGATGGGATGGGGAAGTGTAGGAAAAAATCAGGAGAATATAAAAATAAACTTATTTTTGGGGTGTGATATGATATGGGTGGTGAGGTTGGGTTGATGGGTGGGGTCAGGGGATGTGGCTAGGGTGAGATCAATTTGTCACTTTGCGATGAGGTGGGGTAGGATAGGGGCAAGTGGGGTTATGTCGGGTTGGGGTGGGATGGGGAAGTGTAGGAAAATATTAGGAGAATATAAAAATAAACTTATTTTTGGGGTGGGATATGATATGGGTAGTGAGGTTGGGTTGATGGGTGGGGTCGGGGGATGTGGCTAGGGTGAGATCAATTTGTCACTTTGCGATGAGGTGGGTAGGATAGGGGCAAGTGGGGTTATGTCGGGGTGGGTTGGGTTGGGTTGGGGGAAGTGTAGGAAAACATCGAGAGAAAATAAAAATAAACTTATTTTTGAGGTGGGGTAGGATATGGATGGTGAGGCGGTGTGGGTGGTGGGGTCGGAGGATGTGGTTAGGGTGAGATCAATTTGTCACTTTAAGATGAGGTAGGGTGGGGTGGGGTGGGGTGGGAAATGATAGGAAAATATCGAAAGAAAAAAAATAAAAATTATTTTTGATGTAGGGTGGGGTGGGGTGGGGTGGTGGTCTGTGGTTTGGATAAGATCAATTTGTCACTTTGCGATGAGGTAGGGTAGGGTAGGGTCGAGTGGAGTGGAGTGGGGTTGTGTTGGGTTGGGTTGGGGTGGGTGGGGTGGGATGGGGAAGTGTAGGAAAACATTGGGAAAAAATAAAAATAAACTTATTTTTTGGCTGAGGTAGGATATAGGTGGTAAGATGGTGTGGGTGGGTGGGGTCTGGGGATGTGGTGAGGGTGAGATCAATTTGTCACTTTGCGGTGGGGTGGGGTGGAGTAGGATGGGGAAGTGTAAGAAAACATCGAGAGAAAATAAAAATAAACTTATTTTTTGGGTGGGCAGGGTCGGTGGGGTCGGGTGATGTAGTTAGGGAGATATCAATTTGTCACTTTGCAATGAGGTCGGGTAGGGTCGAGTGGGGTTGGGGTTGGGATGGGGGTGAGATGGGGAATGATATGAAAACATCGAAAGGAAAAAAATAAAAATTATTTTGGTGTTGGGTGGGGTTGGGTGGGGTGGTGGGCGGGGCATGGGAGGGGTGGGGTGGGGTGGTAGTAGGTTGTGACGTCAAAATTTGAAATTTTGATTTAATATTATATTAGTTTTAATATAATATATAGTAGTCTAGATAATTATGTTTATCTTATATATATCATTATATTTATTTTTAATTATTAAATACCTAATTAAATGAATTAATACCTGAATTTTTTTTAAAAAAGATTTCATTCACATGATTTTTGAATTGCATCTTTGAAACACAAGGTTTTATGTAATTTTACCTACAAAATAGGTATATAAAAGTATTATTGACCATTTTAAAAGAGAATGGGCAGCGAAAATTTAGAAGTTATGTTTCTAAGCTCCTATTTAGTAGGGGATTAAAATTGAAATTTAGTAATTAATTTTTATCATATATTTTACGGGATCCACAACTTTTCAACTATAATATACTAGAAAGAAAAGAGAATAAAATATAGAGAAGTCAATAGACTTTTGAGTTTTATTAAGAACCAGAGTCTTATATATATATATATATAGAAGAATTAAGGATAATATTGTAATAATAACTAGGACTGCAAAATTATAAATGACATTCACTAATAACATATTATTTATAACATGTAATTATATTGACACTACATAATTTGTTAATCACACTACACTTTTCATACTTACTAAATTGGCCACAATTAAATTGATTGAAATAACCATCATATTATATTGGTATTCCTTATTTTTTATTCTTATATACACTCCAAATATTAGAACCCTAAATTGTATATTCTGTTGTGCTAATTTCAATTCCTATATTCATTTCTCTCTTTCGCGTCCAACCTACCGCGTCTAATTTCAATTGCAATATTCATCTCTCTTCTATGTCCAACCTACTGCTATGCTAATTTCGATTGCAACCAACTTCTAGCCATGCTAATTTCAATTGCAATATTCATTTTGTCTCTTGCGTCCAACATGCTGCTGTCTAATTTCAATTGCAACCAACATGCTGCGACCAATATGGCATTAGCAATATTCTCGCTCGGCCTTAAGAACATATGTAGCATTGAAACCACAAAACCCCTATATTCATATGGGAAGTACTTGTCAAATTAGTATATTATGGGAAGTTCTTGGCAATTTATATGAAATCATCAAATTAACGAAATATCAATCATAGCAAACAAAACCACAACACTCATGCATTCCCCGAGCAAGCATTGATCAAAAACTTATTTACCAAATAGAAAGCCTTGAGTTTACCAAGCATTATGACATGTCAAAAGAGTAACTGTATCTTGGAAAAATTAACAATCAAACATTGAAATGGAATTTGATAGTTCAAAAAGACAGAATGGGATTTCAAATTCAAATGCGATCGGTAGACCCAGAAACCTTGGAATCGATCGAAATTTTTGAATTCCTCCCACTTCGATACATTCCTACCATCACCACCACATCCACCGCCCTTATTACCATAACCATCGTATCTATATTGAAGAGGGGTTGGTGGTAGAGAGATGAAGATGGAAGAAGTTGTGGAGGGGTTGGGGTAGAGAGATGAAGATGGAAAGTCTATAGATGATTGTGGCGAGCCATCTTCTTTTCATTTGATTTTGGGAAGGTTATTTTTGTAAAAAGGAGTGTGGTGTATTTATAAAAATTATAATCATCACTACTACCTTAAAAGTACCAATAGAGGAGAATCTTTCAGTTACCAAATTTTTCCTCACATATTTTCCTCTAAACCAAATATACCCTTTACTACCCATTTGTCATTAGACTCATTACACTGCGACAATCAAAACGTCACTCCCATTTGAAATGAAACCTAGAAAATAGACTATAAGAATTCTACCACATGCTCTCCACCATCACGACCACTAGAACCTTACAAACTCCGTCAATTTTCGTCAATTTCAATGAGGTGGTGAACTATCCTAGCTTAGATCCATCGGTGGCCAAGGAGAAGGAGAGATTTGATTTTTTCCTTCCTCACAATCCGAGCTGAAATTTCACCTCCATCGAGGCGGCATACCTTGCTGCTTGATAACCGAATTGGCCGCCAAGAGAGGCGTCGTGAAAACACCATAATCACCGTCTCACCCTGACCCAAGCCTGAAACCTTTGCTTTTTCCCGGTTAGATATAAGATTTTCTGAACATTTGTGTAATCTATGTTTTTGTTGTTTAAGATTTTTAGTTTTGGTATTTTTAATATACTTCCATATGTTTTATAGTTGTTCCATTGGTGTACCTGTAAATTTTCATCTCCTGTGCGCTCAGAGGAAGAGACAGAGGTCTTCAATACTCTAAATTTGTCGTTGAATTTAGAGAATAGAACTTTCTGTGTTTTTTATTTTTTTATTTTGAAGATGGTTCGTTTTTTTTTTCTTTTACAATCTAGGGGTTTTGTTCTTTGGCCTTGAATTGAATCATGATTGATTGCTTGATTTTAATTCTATCCTCTTTTGTTCGAGATTTTGGTTTTTTTTTTTTTTTTACGATTGGTATATTGACTTTTTTTAATATGTCTGTGAATTGATATTTTCAATATTTTTTGCTGGTTTGAAATATAATCAAGATGCGAAGATCAGATGAGAACTTTCCCGGCGTGATCAGGCTTATAAACATTCAAGGTACTCTTAAGTAGTTAAAAAAGTTTGAATTTGAAATCAATGGCTTTAATTGATTCTTATTCCGTTTCTCAAATTCCAATAGTTGTTATTATTATTATTATTATTATTTGATAAAGCCCTAATCATGGAATGAAGGAAATTATACTTTATTGATGATCAATAGGTGGATTAAGGACGGCAAGAATCAGGTACGATAAATAGGAACATAATTGTACCTCCCCTTATGCATGTGTTGTGCACAAGAGAGGTGTTTTACCAGGGTATATTTTCCTAAACTTAACACTTTGATATTTTTTTCTTTACATTAGTGTTCTGCAGTCGCTTATGGTTTTGAAATCATATTCTATACATTAGTTCAGAGATATTGATTATCAGTAACTTCGAGTGTGTTTTTGGAGTCTTGGTTTTGTGCGTTGATTCCCTTTGAAGAAACGTTTCCCTTATATATTGTGGTAGCTTTGTTGTTTAGGACATATAACTAATAGCTTTTGGGACCGGTAATAATGTTGAGTCGTTGACATTGACAAACATTGCTGAAATTGGTTGATGGTCAATTTGGTCATGAGTTTTTATATTTGTTTTTGAAGCCTAAGCAAAAGTAAATATGCCAAAGAGAATATTTCTCTAATTATCCAACAGAGCAACAAATTGAGGCATGCAAAATTCCCCAATCTCCCAGCTGGTGAGCAAAATCAAGAAAGCAAAGCAGACAAAACGAGAAATGGCCCTTGTTTCTTCTTTGTATTTCCATTCCTTTCTTCATCACTCAAGTCAGCCCCCTTCGAATTGAATGCACCACTTTTTCATCCTATTTTTGTTAAAACCCATAATTCACTCTGACAAAATTGCTTTGGTTTTTGAAGGCCTCGGGAGAAGTAGGATTTTCAGCATTGTTTGCTCCAAGGACAATGACATGATAGCAAGTACCGACCGAGGTAATTCTTCAATTTCAATTAACAAATTTCTTCTTAGAATAACTTCCTTTTGTTTCCTGAATGCTTGTAGTGTGTGCGTTTGAAAAGAATTTGGGACGAGAAGAAGAGAGCTATTGTTTCTGCCTTCAGGAAGTCTGTGTTGTAATTGCTTTTCCTGCATTGACATGAGTTGTATTGGCTGACAATGGTTAGCTACCTTTCTTACTTTACCTTACTCAATCTATGGTTTTATGGTTGTCAATTTTGTATACTAATTTTATTTTCATGGCCTAAAATGTATTGATTTTTCTTGAGGCATATAAGTGGTGGAAGATTTTTGTATATATACTGATGAAGCGAACAAGTTTAAGTTCAAGATTCCTCAAGGTGAGTTTATAATCCTTGGTTTTGGCCCCACCAAATCACTTGTAAGTTCAAGCAAACTTTCTTGTCACTTTTTTAGCAATGGGAGATTTTTTGTTGAATGTAGTATAAAATGTACCAACTTTTTTACTTTTAGTTTGTTTGACTTGATCTCCGATTGGACTAAAATCTTACTCCATGTAGCTTTTAGAGAAACTGTATCTAATATAATTTTCTTGAAAAATTGTTGATGCTGGATGGTTTTGGGATTTTAGGCAATACGAGGATATTTTGGTTTAAGTTAACATAATATTGATTATTGAGTGGCAGAGGCTACTAGGTTGATTACAAGTGATGGCCCTCTACAACTGCCGCTGTTTTATCAAATCACATGCAAAGATGGGTTATGATACAAAAGTTAGAAACTCACTTTAGTCATTGTAGTCAGGTCCGTTCTTTATTGAGATTCTTTTTGTTATTTGGATAAGTGTTATTTTCATGAATTCATATTGTTACTTAAGTGAGTCTCTTAACCATTCTGATTTTCCTCCATTGTCTGAACAAATCTCAAGCTTAAGCATGGGCTGTTTAGGCTTCTAAAAGCAATAATTTTATGTTGTAACTTGTATGGCAAAGGATTGGTTAATTTTTGCTATATAATTAATTGACATTATTTCCTAGGTTGTCTTTGATATATCACTAACTTATAAATTTTGTAACATATTCATAAATAGTTGAGATTCTTGAGAATAAAAATTACTTTATGACGGATTTTGCAGATCCATGGATGATATAGTTTCTATGATGAGTTTGGTAACTGCATTGGAACATAAATCGAGTTTGATCTGGAGAGTGATAGGGAGAAGGAAGATGAGGAACTTGAGGAAAGAGTTGATGATGTGTGGCCCATGTCTGATGACGAGCACACTACTGGAAAACCTAATGGTTGGTTAACAACTATTGATGATGATATGGACAATCAAATCGTCCTCGCTAAGGACAAAAAGTACTACCAACGGCCTCGGAGGAAAATCATCAAGAAGACCGACAAAAGATCGACAATAATCTTGATGAGAATGGTGATGATAATGATGAGGGTAAAACCTTCCAGGTAATTTCTTGTCTTTGTTTCTTGATGCTTGTACAATGAACTCAAGTAAGGGGAGGAAGCTTACTATTTGCTTTCTTGTTGTTTTTTTGCAGAGTCCTGCACTGGCGCACTGGAGAACTGTTCCTATGATGAGATCTTCACCTCACTCTATCCGTCCTTTAATGGAATTGATGATTTTTTTAGATAACTTGCAGTAGAGAATTGCTCTTTTACATTCGTATTTTTTTACTTACGTTGTTAGATTTGTTGAAATTTCGATTTTCTTTTTCTTTATGATTTTTTCCACTGGTGTTTTAAAAATGGAGGCAATCTACTTCCTTGGGTAAAGACTTCTCAATAAATATTGAAGTAATTTTATTATAGCTTCAAATTTAATAACCATAATATATATCATGTTCTTTAATTACCTCAATTACATTGAAATATACTAGCTTCAAATTTAACTCATATCATATATCGTTTACGTGAGACGTGCAACGCATGTGCTTAACACTAGTTTAATAAATGTGTATATATAATTTGGTGTGATTAACAAATTGTATGGTGTCTATATAATTACCCATTATAACCCTTCCGCTTGAATGAAATATTACAAAATATCCGTCTCGTTAAAACCTTGTTTAATAAAAACATAAATGAGACAAAAATGTCAAAAGTAGGAAAAAGAATACACTTATTTTGAAGTACTAAAATAAGAAAAATGCTACTTGTACTTGAAATTTGACAAAAAAGATGACCAAAAATGAAGTGATAAATTTGTGGCTGTTGATGTAATGTGTGAATTGTTAGGATGGTACTAACAAAACATTATATCAACCTCCTAGTTATTCTTGTACATGTAACATGATTGTTAAAATAAATGTTGCATCATTAATATATTATCAGGAAAACTCTTTGGGACAAAAAATAAGCAAAGAAAAAATAATATAGCTATTCCCCCTGATATTTGATAAGTGTGCTTTACCCATTTATTTACTTCCTAAATTAGCATTTTAATTGATAAATGGTGCAAATTTCTACTTATAAATTGTGTTTATCTTGTACAATTATGTACAACTTCAATTGGAATGAAAATGGACAAGATTGAAGAAGAATTGAGCTAAAAGAAAAGCAAATTTGATGTACAATGACCTAATTGAAAGAAATCAAAAGTTTGGGGACTCAATCGCAACATTTCAAAAAGTTGAAGGACTATAGATGCAAATATTTTAGGGATATATTGTAATAAAAGTCAAAATTTGAGAACTAAATTGAAAAATGCCAGAAGACGAGGGATTTGACTTGAAGTTTGTTTAAAAGAAAAAGAAAAAAATATATTTATATATTATAATATTATGGCATGGACTTATGGCAATTTTAATTGCTGGGCGCACAGCATGGGCGCTCGCGAGCACCCAGCAAAAATAGATAGTTTATTATTCTGTCTCCCACGCGATCGCGTTGGCTAATTTCAGTCCAAACCCTTTTTTATTTCTGATTTAATATTTTCACCTAAGGGCATGTTTGACTCAGTTTTGGACGCATTTTTGGGACTTTTTAGGTCAGATTTTTGGGAGTATTTATACTCCCACTTCTTAACACCCAAAGATCCCAATTTTCCTCTTCAAACCCTAGCCTCTATATCTCTTTTCTTCTTCTTTATTTTCTTTGTTTTTGCTTTAGTTTGTAATGTAGTTTGCTGTTTAGTTTTTTATTTCAAGTTGCTAGCAAGTAACACCAATTGAATCAAAGAAGCAAGAAGTAAAATGGAAATACGAAACAAAGTTCAAAGAATTCTTGGAGCAAAAATCAAGGGAAGTGTTATATTTCATTTATCTTGTATTTTTATATTTAATTTCTATACTTTGTGATGTATTTCCATAAACCTTATCTTTTGTGGAATATTTGTATAATGGGCTAGTTATTTTATGTTGGGATGATTGATGTAACTTAACTTAGTTTAAGTAATTTTAATGTTTGTTAATTAATTTTGAGCTTATTTCATGTGTGTTTGTTATTGAGATTATTCCATGTGTTTGATTGATAACCAAATATATGTTTTGTGAAGTGTATGATAATCGAGAGATATTGTGCATTTTAGACCAAATAACAAATGCTATAAGTTCTTATTAAGGAAAGAGATATACCTTAAACCCTAAATGATCCATTGAGCTATTTTTACAAAGAGTTAATGCAATTTGTTGGGTTTTAATCGACATAGAGAAATAGTAGGTTAAACCAATTGATTAGGGTTAATTTCACTCGAGAGAGATAATTAGCTAAACTTGAAAAATCGAGTCTAACATTGTAAATGAGTAATTTATTAATTCGCATGTATTGAGAAATTACTTAAGCAAGAGTTAAGTGAAATCATGAGCCCCAACTATTTTATCTTTAATTTTCATTTTCCTTTTTTTAATTTGGTTTAAAATTAGTTTATTTAATTTAGAATTGACAAAACTCCATCTTTTAATTGTGTGTTTAATTTTTTAAGATTAAATTAACTAGAGTGTAATTGAATATACATTCCTCGTGGGATCGATAATCCGGACTAAAAAGTCCACTTTATTACTTGTACGCGACCTGTGTGCTTGCGGTACACACTTTCAACGAACAATTTTTTGGTGTCGTTTCCAGTGATTGTTTCTATTTGAATCACATTTTAGTTGATATAAGTTTTGACAGTTAGTTACTTTTATTTCTTGTACAAATTTTCTTTTGTTGTGTGTAGAAAATCTTCTAATTTCTCTTGTTATTTTAGGTTGTCAACAGTGCATGGGTCGAGCTAGAAGTCTTGATCTAGTTGAAGTAGATCCGGATATCGAGGGAACTTTTCGACGTAGACTAAGGGAACAACGGGAAGTTAGGAGACAACTTCTTATTGGGATGACAGGAAAAAGAGTTAACAACAAGCTTAATGCTCCACCCGCAATTCCTCCAAAGGGTGGAATCCCACTCGATTTTGATCCTCAAGTGGCTAGAGTTCAAGAGCCAGTTGTTAATGAAGAAGACATGATTTTTGGGGATTTCACGAATCCCCCTATTGTCGAGAATCAATCAAGCATTGTCTATCACTCCTATAATCATCCAAATTTTCAACTTCGACCGGATGTCATCAATTTGTTCTCCAACACTATCTCATTCTATTGGAGGACCGATGAGAATCCACATGCCCATGTGGAAAGCTTCCTTGAGATTTGTAGCAACTTCAATTATGAGGGTGTGAATGTGGAAGCAATTCGAATGAGATTATTTGTGCAAACTTTTAAAAACAAGGCAAGAGAATGGCTTGACACTTTGCCTCCGGGGAGCATCACTACTTGAGTGGAATTTATCCAAAGATTTACTACAAAAATTTTTCCACCTTCTAGAGTTGCTAAACTCAAGCATGATATTACTAAATTCCAACAATTCGAGATGGAGAGTTTTCATGAAGCTTGGGAGAGATTCAAAGATATGCTTAGGAAGTGCCCAAATCATGGGATCATATTGGGGCAACAAGTCAACCACTTCTATCTGGTTTAACTCATCCTTGTCATTCAAATGTGGATTCATCTTCTAATGGATCCATCAAAACAATGAGCATTCGAGAGGCTTATGACTTGTTTGAGATCATGAGTGAACAAAGTGCCATATGGCCGGATAGAAGTACACCAAGGAGTTCTAGTGGGGCACATGGGGGAGATGATTATGCACTTGTCTTGTCAAAGATAGATTCCTTAGCCAAGAAAGTGGAAGGACTATCTACTTAAACCTCTCGGCCCATCAACATGGTTCAAACCCCTCCGGTATGTGAGATATGTGGGGGCTAATCATCAAAGCTCAATGAGTCCATTGGTGGAAAGTGGTTCTTCATCTACCGAGCAAGTTTCTTATGCTCAAAGTTTTCAACGCCAAGGGTTCTATTCATATGCTCCAACTTATAATCTCGGTTGGAGGAGTCATCCCAATCTATCTTATGGCAACAATCAAAATGTGTTGAATCCAAAGCCACAAGACAAGAAAGAGGGATGGGAAGAGGCTATCACCAAGCTAGCAAATCATCAATTGCAATATCAAGAATGCAAGGATGCCTCTTTGAAAAATTTGGAGAAGCAAGTAGGCCAAATAGTGAAACTTCTCTCGGAAAGGCAACAAGGAGCTTTTCCTAGCAATACCGAAACAAATCCTAGGGAGAATGTTCAAGCTATTACAACAAGGAGTGGGGTACAATTTCCCGAGATCACGGAAAAGGCTCGTATTAAAGAAATTGAGCCTATTCAAACACCCGAAAAAATAGTTGAAGTGCCCAAGGAGAGTGAATCGGAATTATCAACATCAAAGGCTCCAACACCAATCAATGCTTATGTGTCTCCTATTCCCTTTCCACAAAGGTTGTAAAAGAAAAAGCTTGATAGTCAATTTGGCAAATTTTTGGAAGTGTTCAAGAAGCTACACATCAGCATTCCTTTTGCCGATGCCTTGGCTCAAATGCCAAGCTATGCCAACTTCATGAAGGATATTCTATCCAACAAAAGAAGACTTGAAGGCCATGAAACAGTGATGCTAATGGAGCAGTGTAGTGCAATCATTCAAAACAATCTACCTCCAAAAATCAAAGATCCAAGAAGTTTTACTATTCCATGCACTATTGGTGATGTTAATTTTAGTAAAGTTTTATATGACCTTGGTGCCAGCATTAATTTGATGCCTTTGTCCATTTTCAGGAAATTGGAATTGGGAGAAGCTAAAGCAACCACTATGTCTCTACAATTGGCAAATAGATCCATCAAATATCATCGGGGTATCATTAAGGATATTCTTGTGAAGGTGGATAAATTCATCTTCCCGATGGATTTCATTATTCTTGACATGGAGGAAGATCATGACATTCCAATCATTTTGAGAAGGTCATTTCTAGCAATTGAGAGAGCTCTTATTGATGTGCAAGAAGGTCAATTGATATTAAGGGTGCAAGATGGGAAAGTCACCTTCAATGTACTAAAAGCTATTAAATACCCTTCGGAGTCCAATTCATGTTTTCGGGTGGAGGCAATTGATCATCTAGTGGTCAACTCTTTCAACCGTGGGATTTCTAAGGATCCATTAGAATCTTGCATTGCCCATTCTTTAACTATTGAGGATGATGATCATGAAGTTGAACAAATGGTTCATTACTTGGAGGCTTCACCACAATATCAACACAAGAGGGCTCCTTACTTTGAGGAGTTGAAGAAGAATTCTTCACCACCATTACCATCTCTCAAGAAAGCACCTACTCTTGAGCAAAATCCTCTTCCTTCCCATTTGAGGTATGCTTATTTGGGAGATTCTTCTACCCTTCCGGTCATTATTTCTAATTTATTGAATGAAGTGGAGGAAGAAAAATTACTTCGGGTATTGAGGGAGCACAAAGAGGCTATTGGATGGACCATCTCGGATATTCGAGGTATTTACCCTTCATTTTGCATGTATAGAACTCTTATAGAAGATGATTTCAAACATTTGGTGGAGCATCAACACCGGTTGAATCCTAACATGAAAGAAGTTGTGAGAGTCGAAGTGGTGAAGTGACTTGATGCGAGTATTATCTATCCAATCTCGGATAGTGCATGGGTAAGCCCGGTGCAAGTAGTGCCAAAGAAAGGAGGTGTCACGGTGGTGGAGAATGAAGATAATAAGCTTATTCCAACAAGGCAAGTGACGGGGTGGAGAGTTTGTATTGATTATCGAAAACTCAACAATACTACTAGGAATGATCATTTTCTCCTTCCATTCATCGACCAAACGCTTGAGCGGTTGGCGGGTCACTCTTACTATTGGTTTCTAGATGGGTGTTCGGGCTATAATCAAATTCCTATAGCCCTGGAGGATCAAGAGAAGACAACATTCACAAGCCCATACGAAACTTTTTCATATAGGAGGATGCCGTTCGGTCTTTGCAATGCTCCCGCTACTTTCCAACGGTGCATGATGGCCATCTTCTCTGACATGGTGGAGAAATTTATTGAGGTATTTATGGATGACTTCTCGATGTTTGGCACTTCATTTGATGATTGTTTGAATAATTTGAATATGGTGCTAAAAAGATATGAGGACACCAATTTCTTTTGAATTGGGAAAAATGTCATTTCATGGTTCAAGAGGAGATAGTTCTTGGACATCGGATTTCAAGCAAGGTGATTGAGGTCGATAAGGCAAAAATTCAATTTATTAAATAACTACATCCCCCCACCTCAGTGAAGGGCATAAGAAGTTTCTTAGGGTATGCGGGATTTTATAGGTGGTTCAACAAGGACTTCTCAAAAATCACAAAGCCACTTTGTTCATTACTTGAGAAGAGTGCTACATTTGATTTCTCTAAAGAGTGTCTCCAAGCTTTTAACACGCTTAAAGAGAGACTCATCACGACACCTATTATTGTGGCTCCGGATTGGAGTTTTCCCTTTGAGCTTATGTGTGATGCAAGTGATTATGATGTGGGGGTGGTGTTGGGGCAAAGGAAAGAAAAAATCTTGCATTTCATCTATTACGCTAGTAGAACATTGACCGATGCTCAATTGAATTATGCTACTACCGAGAAGGAAAAGCTAGCGGTGGTCTTTTCCTTTGACAAGTTTCGGTCATATTTTATTGGTTCCAAGGTGATTGTGTATACCGACCGCTCGGCCCTCAAGTATTTGTTGGCAAAGAAAGACTCCAAGCCGCGGTTGATTAGATGGATTCTTCTTCTCCAAGAGTTCAATTTGGAGATTCGTGACAAGAAGGGGACTGAGAATCTTGTAGCCGGTCACTTTTCTAGACTTGAGCAAACCGAGGAAGTTATTGATGAAGAGATAAGTGAGGTATTTCCGAATGAGCAACTTTTCCAAATCATGGATCTTCTACAAGCTTATAGTGTGCCATGATATGTAGACCATGTTAATTTTCTTTCAAGTGGCATCACTCCCCCGGACCGATCTTATCAACAAAGGAAAAAGTTCTTCGCAAATATCAAACATTATTTTTGGGATGATCCATTGTTGTTCAAAAGGAGTCCGGATCAAATCATTCGAAGATGTGTGCCCGAGGAAGAGATGGAGAATATTCTTGAGCAATGTCACTCTTCACCTTATGGAGGTCATTTTGGTGCAGTAAAAACCGCATCAAAGGTTCTTCAGTCGGGATTTTATTGGCCCACATTGTTCAAGGATGCTTACACACTTGTGTCCAAATGTGATCGTTTCCAACGCCTTTAAATTCTATTTTGGAAGTGGAATATTCGATGTTTGGGGTATTGACTTCATGGGACATTTTCCATCTTCTTTTTCAAATCAATACATTTTGGTAGCGGTGGACTATGTGTCAAAATGGGTAGAAGCGATGGCACTCCCCACCAATGATGCTCGAGTGGTGGTGAACTTTTTAAAGAAAAATACTTTTTCTCGTTTTGGCACCCCTCGAGCAATCATTAGTGATGAAGGAAAACACTTTTGTAACCGCTTCTTCGACTCACCTTTGACCAAGTATGGAGTCAAACATCGAATATCCACTCCTTATCATCCACAAACAAGTGGGAAGGTGGAGATTTTAAATAGAGAGTTGAAGAAAATTCTTGAAGTGACGATGAATACCTCGAGGAAATATTGGTCCAAGAAATTGGATGATGCATTATGGGCATACCGCACCGCCTTCAAAACCCCCATTGGTATGTCTCCATTTCGCCTCTTATTTGGAAAAGCATGTCACCTTCCGGTTGAACTCGAGCACCGAGCCTATTGGGCAACAAAAATATTGAATTTTGATATGAAGTGGTCGGTGAGAAAAGACTACTCCAACTTAATGAACTTGATGAGTTTCGCATTGAGTCATATGAGAATGCTCGGATTTACAAAGAGAAGACAAAGAGGTGGCATGACAAGAACATTGTGAAGCGAGACTTCCAGGTTGGGCAACAAATACTTCTTTACAACTCTAGACTTCTTCACTATTGCTCAAATATTCCCACATGGAGCGGTTGAATTTTATCGTGAGGGAAAAGAGAACTTCAAAGTCAATGGGCAACGCTTGAAGTCATATTTGGATGGTGATTATGAAAAGGAGAAGTCATCCATCCCTTTTGCAGATCCGAAGTGATTGTATCCTAAAGTCGAGCTTACGACTCTAACCAAGCGTTTTTTGGGAGGCAACCCAAATTTCTACTCTCTTTCTGCTTATTTGTTGATATTTACTAGTTCTATCTGTATTTCTTTTAATTTGGTTAAACATAAATATTTGTAGGTTGAATGTTTGAAATCCTAAGCGACATTGTCCTCAACAAGTTTGGGGGAGATTTGCTTGCCAAGAGAATCAAAGCTTAAGTCAATTTTGAAAATCATTCATGCATCAATCCGGGGAAGTTCCATCACCCATTCCTTCTTTTTATTATGCTCTTGTCTACATTGAGGACAATGTTTGATTTAAGTTTGCGGGTGTTGGGATCATGTTGCTATGTGAACATTTTAGATTGCCTTGCCCGCTCTTAATGTTTTGATGTTTGAAATTGCTTTTTTGTTTAGAATATTGACATGCTAGATAGCTTTGCATGCTTAAGAGATTTTGATATTTGAAATTGTTGTTAATTCATGAGTTATGACCAAATTTGCTACTTGTACTACACTCTATAAAATGCTTATCCATACGAGATTCTATGTACATTGAGCACAATAGTCATGTTTGATTGTTGGTGAGTTTAGGAATTGTTGAAGGGTGAAGAGGTTAAAGGAGTAGAAGAACTAGGTTGTGAGCTTGTATTTTAATTTTTATCAACCTATCCAATTTTTCCTAGTACTCTAAATATCTTGATCCTATTGTAAGACAAGTTTGGGAGTGGTCGACCCAGCGAAAGAAACGGTTTAGACGTGTGGTGATTCCATGCATGTGGAAGTAAATTTTTGTGTGGAGTATCTTTCGCCAAGTATAAGCTAAGTAATAACCGTATGCTAGAGTTCTAAGCCCATTTTAATTTTTGCATTGCATTACCCTATCTCGAAGCCTTTTTTATTCGAGTGGTTAAGCCCGTAGGAGTATCTTAAAACTTGGTGCCTTAATTTTGAAACTTGGGAGTCACCGGCCTAAAGTTCACTACATGGGTAATTAGAAAGCTTAATAAGTAGGGTACACACACACTTTGAAAAAAGAAAAAAGAGCACTTCATCATTGCATTTTTTTAACAAGTCTACCTCACTTCGTAGCCTTTTTGACTCGAGTTATTAAGTCCGTAGAGGTATTTTGAAACCTGGTACCCTTTGATCTTAAAACAATCGGGGAGTTTCCGACGTAAAGCTCGCTACATGGGTCAATTAGAAAGTTTAAGGGAGTGGGGAAGGCACGATCATTCATCACGTTAGTTTTTAGAAATCATGCATTTGTACTTGCATAAGGGTTTAGATTAATAGTGGGTTTGAATTGCTTAATATAAGCTTGAATGTCGAAGAACTCATTTAGTGGAGAGTCAGTGCATTTCTAGATTGTCGAAATTACCGGTAAAACATCACCAAACTAGAGTGGAAAAAGAAAAGAGTGATTTGAGAGTGCCCTCTAGAATTGTATCTCGGGAAAGAAAAGAAATATTTATTGCGGGATGAATGTCACAAGTGGGAAAGGAAAAGAATTGACCACTAATTGTGGGTTTGTTTTGACTTGAAATCTCTTTAGTCATAAATATTCCTGAAACTTAATTGACGATTGAAAGTGGCTACACACACACACACACACACACACACACACACACACACACACACCGATCGAACATCGGATAAGCTAAACTTCTTTTTGGTAGCATTATTTGGAAACATACTTTTGAATTGATTATACAATTTTACACTCATGAGTAATTTACAAGTTATCTAACATTGTTGATCTATATTCCATGTTACTTGATTGCACTAGTAGATAATTTTGCCCCAGATGAGCAAAAGCTAAAGTTTGGGGGTGTGATAAGTGTGCTTTACACACTCATTTACTTCTTAAATTAGCATTTTAATTGACAAATTGAGCAAATTTCTACTTATAAATTGTGTTTATCGTGTACAATTAGGTACAACTTCAATTGGATTGAAAATGAATAAGATTTAAGAAGAATTGAGTTAAAAGAAAAGTAAATTTGATGTCCAAGGACCTACTTGAAAGAAATCAAAAATTTGGGGACTCAATCGCAACATCTCAAAAAGTTGGAGGACAAGAGATGCAAATATTTCAAGGACGTATTTGTAATAAAAGTCAAAATTCGAGAACTAAATTGAAAAAAGCTAGAAGACGAAAGACTTGACTTGCAATTTGTTTAAAAGAAAAAGACAAAAAGAAAAAATATATTTTAGCCTCTGTTTGTTAAAAGTTGTATGCTTAAAAACATGTTTTTTATGTTTTCAAGATAGAATATGTGGTTGAAAAGTAGAGAGAGAAAATGAGTATAGTTAAAACATAAAAAAAAAAAAAAAACATGTTTTGCCAAAGAGAGCCTATATATTATAATATTAAGGCATATGCTTATGACAAATATAATTGCTAGGGGCTCAGCATGCGAACGCCCAGCAAAAATAGACAGTTTATTATTCTGTCTTCCACGCGATTGCGATCGCGATCGCGTGGGCCAATTTTGGCCCAAACTCCATCTTTTAATTATGTATTTAATTTTTTTAAGATTAAATTAATTATAGTGTAATTGAGTATACATTCCTCGTGGGATCGACAATCCGAACTCAAAAAATCAACTTTATTACTTGTACGCTACTCATGCGCTTGCGGTACACACTTTCAGCGAACAATATTTGTCACCGTAAACCATTAAGTCGACGCATTACAATCTCGTGAATCAATTTCTTAAATGTAGATGTTGGCAAAACTTTTATGAATAAATCGGTCTTATTGTCACTTGAGTGAATTCATTGATTCTGAAATATGTACATATGAAATTCTGAAATGTATACGTATGAAATTCTTTGTGCATCACAAAAAATTGAAATTGTTCTTCAAGTGTTGATCATATATTGTACTTGACTTTCTTCATTTGTCACAAACATTCTAGTATAAGTTAAGGGCGTCCGTAAATAGTTGTGATAATTTCTCATAAATTAACTATTTTATTAATTAACACGTAATATTTTTAAAAAAAATAGTTTTTAAGTTTGTTTAGATTTAGATGTAGGAGTTATGTATTATCCCCTTTATAAATTGTTCTCAATGGTGAGATATGTGTTTGGAATGAGTTCACCAGGGCCATCAAGGATATGCCTTCAAGTACTAAAGCTATACAGTTAACCATCTGATGTCCGATCTACAACTTATTGGGCCGGGGATGATGATTCATGGACCTCTGCACATGATTGGACTTAGTAGTTGAAGTATAAATATGGGAAAAGTACGTAACTATACAACTAAAACGGGAAAAATACACAAATAAGGTGATTAGGAATACAAATTTCAAAATTAAGATGAAACTTGAATACTTTCAAAAATCAGGTTGTAATTAAAAGTAATTAATTACAGTAAATAATTAAAACTATTTTATTAATTATAAATATTAATGTCACAATATTATAAAATCTCAGGTCACAAAATACAAATGTTTTAAGTCACAATCATCAATCAAACTTATAAAATAAAAATCTTTTAACAATCATCGTTTTTATAGTCACAATCACCAAAATTTTAAGTTACAATCGTCATTTTTAAAGTCACAATCAGCAATTTTAGGTCACATTATTTTAAGGTCACAAATGGTCAAAATATTAGATAAAAAATTGAACTTATTTTAGATCACATTTACAATATTTTAAGTCAAGATTAATTTCAAGGTCACAATTTATCAAATCAGTACGTAACAAAATGTTAAATTAATCACTCGTCATGAGATTATTAGGTTACAAATAAATTTGAAGTCACAATTATCTGATTTAGGACACATATTTTGTGAGACGTCACATTCCAAGCCTTCAACATCTCAAACATTCAACAACAGTTACCGTCCGTCGTCGCCAACGTCTCTCCATTCTCAGTCTTCTTCGACGAGGAGGAGGACATCGCCGTCGCCTTTCCACCTCTCTCGGCCCCCGCTGCCATCGTCGCCTTCTTCTGCGCAACTTTCTTCTTGATTGCGTCCGACGGCCATCTGTAACCAGCGAAGGAAAATCAATAATACTCGGGGACAAGATCTCAGTCTGTCATGGTGAAAAGCTTGAATTCTGAAATATACTGGTATCAAAGTGTTCATCATAAGACCATTTTTGAGAATATCCATTCATTCACATAGTTTGAATCCATGTTTCTTACCACCAGTGCTCTTGAAGGGTTGTATCCTAGCGCTGCGCATGACACCACAAGATTCCAACAGCAAGGTGTCGGCGCCAGACTGTGATTGCTAGCAGCCTTCACGCTGAAATCCCCTGATCTGGATGTGGAATCACCTTATTTTGGCTACACCATTAGACAAATACCGCCCAGGCCAGAGATTTTGAAATCCCCCATTGTCGGCGGAAATGTATTGTGGAAATGGTGTAGATGAATCTAGGGATGGGATGGGTTAGGGCTAGGATGGGTTACATAGGTCGAATGTGATATTAATTATTACCTGATTTTTGTATAAATTATTGTTAAACCTGATTTTAGAAGTTGTAATTTTAAAAACAGGGTTAGATGTAATTTCCACTAAAACTTTTACTTTTTAAATATAACAAACTTAAGATTTTTTTTTTTTTAAAAAATCAGGTATTAATTAGTTAATTAATTAATATAATATTATAATAATTATCATTTACAATATTAAATTAAAACTTATAAAATATTAAATAATAAAATTAAAACAATACATAATCCAAAACCACTCCACCCCAACCCCGCACTCACCCCACCCCACCCCAACAACCACCACTCACCCCTCCCGCACCCACCCACCCAACTCCACCCACCCCAACCAAACCCAAAAAATGACTTTTCTCCGTCTATTTATCCACACTCACCCCCGACACCACCTTACCCACCCCACTCCTCCCCAACCCCCAACCCCACCCAACCACCCTACTCCCACCCCACCCCAAATTTTTTTTTTTTTTTAGATATTTTCCCACCCGAGCCGACCCCACCCCACCTCACACAAAATGATTTATTTTACTACTTTTTCACAACTTGTCCAGACCCTACCCTGCCCCGTCACCCACCCCAACCCCACCAACACCACCCAAAATTATTTTTTTCTTCTAATTGTCCACTCCCCCACCAACCGCACTCCAGACCCTAACACACCCCACCTCATCCAAAATGATTCTTTTCTACTACTACTTTCCATAACTCGCCCATATCTTACCCCGCCGCCCACCCCAACCCCACCCCCGTCCAAAATTATTTTTTTTCTTCTAAATTTTCACACCCCCACCCTGTCCCGACCCGACCCTACCTCGCCACCCATCCCCACCCCCGCCTAACGCTCCCAAATATGATTTGTCTTCTATATTTTCACAACCCACCCCACCCCACCCCACCCAACCCAAAAATGATTTTTCTTCTATTTTTTCACACTTCCCCCCAACCGCCCCACCCCATTCTACTGCACCTCGCCACCCACCATACCCCTTCCAAAAATGATTTTTCTTCTATTTTTTCACACTTCACCCCAACCACCACATCCCAACCCCACCCTACCCTAACCTACCCCACTGATGCACCCACCCACCCAAAAAATTATTTTTTTTCCTATTTTTTCCAACTTCCAACCCGACCTCGACCTCACCGCACTCCAAAAAATGATTTTTTTTCTTCTACTTTTCCAACCCCCGCCCCCACCTCAGCACAAAAAATGATTTCTTCTACTTTTTCTAGCCTCACCCGACCTCTACCCCACCCACCCCACCCTAAAGTCACAATCAGTCACGCAAGGTCACACGAGATAGCAATTAAGTCACACAAGATCATACAGAGTCACAATTACAAATTTAGTTGTAAAACCCCACCCCTCCAAAGTCACAGTTTGTCATACAAGGTCAAAGTTCACACAAAGTAGCAGTTAGGTCAAACGAGATCACAGTTAGGTCACAGGAGGTCACAGTTAGGTCAAACGAGGCCACGGTTAGATCACACGAGGTCACAGGTCGATCACATAAAGTCACAGTTCGGTCACACATAGTTATATTTGACACAATTGTAGGTCACATCACGTCCTCGTCCAATTGTCACACCAAGTCACAGTTGGTAATAATTTCTAATATAATTGGTCACAATCATCCATAATTGATCACATATTATTTTTTTATTTGTCACAACTTAGAAGTTTCTTGCCCACAATTAGTCAATATTTCTTGTCACGAGTCACACAAAATCACAGTTAATCAATATTTTGATCACAATTACCTAATAATTAGTTGAAAAATTACAATTAATCAATATTTAGTTGCAAATTCCACCCCACCCCACCCACAAAAGTCATAGTTTGATCACACGAGGTCACAGTTCATCACACAAGATCACAATTCAGTCAAAATTACATATTTATTAGCAAAACCCCACCCACCCCAACCCCAAAGTCACGATCATACAAAGTCACAATTGGTCACACAAGGTCATGGTTCAGTCACACAAAAGTCACTGTTAGGTCACACGAGGTCACAGTACGTCACATTTCATTCCACAAAGTCACATTTCAATAACACGAGGTCACAATTCATCCCATAAAGTCACAATTCATCCGACAAAGTCACTTTTCGATTACACGAGGTCACATTTTGGTCACACGAGGTCACATTTCGGTCGCACGAGGTCACACATAGTCATATTTGACACAACTACAGGTAACATAACGTCCTCGTCCAATGGTCATACAAAGTCACAATTGGTCACAATCTCTAATATATTTGTCACAACTTACTCGTTTCTTGATCACAGTTAGTCAATATTTTTTTGTTACAATTACCTAATAATTAGTCACAATTTGTACTCGTCACGAATCACTCTTTGTCCACATTTTGATCAAATTTCCTAATAATTGATCACAATCACTATTCAAAGTCACATTTAGTCAATATTTGTTCACAATTACTCATAATTGGTCAAGTGCACTACTCCAGCCAACAATCCCCCACCGGCACCTTCCCAAGCCAAACCATTTCCTCCTCCTCAACCACCATCACGACCACCACCAGCCCCAACACTCCCCACCATCACCACCACCACAAATCTACCATCAAATAAAAACTCAATACCAAATAAACCACCACCACCACCACAACATTGATCACACAACCTAACCGCCACCTGAGCACCTCCGCTGCCAGACGTCGAGTTGCTGTCAAAAATTAAATAAAATGGATGAAGGTGCTCCTCAGCATCACAAATCCAAATCGGGTGCCAGCTTGCTTAACGAATTAGTGCTCTGGCCGGAATCTGAAATTTAATCTTCTGCAAATTATCTTCTCCGGCCAAATCTCAGCCAGCAACACTCACCGCAAGCCACAAACCACCTCTTGCAACACCCCACTGCAAGCCACAAATCACAGCCAGCACATACCACCGCAATCCCACCGCTTGCACACCGCAAATCAACACAAATCACCGTTTGCACCACCCACCCACCCACCCATAGCACATCCAAACCCAAACCACCTCCTGCACTACCCATCGCTTGCACACCGAAAACCACCACAAATCACCGCTTGCACCACCCACTCACCCACCCACCCATAGCACATCCAAACCACCTCCTGCACCACCCACTATACATGCTAGAGAACGAAGCTGCAGCGGTAAGATCGCCGTTGCTACACCTCGAAGGAAGCAGTCTAGCCGCTGATAGTCTGGGTGGGTCACCGGTAGCAGATTAGATGAGAGATGGGAGAGAGTCAGATGGGATCTTACGGTGTGGGTGGGAAATAAGAGGTGAGAGAGAATTGAATTGGAGTTAAGTGGGTAGGTTGGGTTTAGTGAGTTAATTGTTAAAATCAAAAGTTTTGTAATTTTTAATTATGTTTAATTAATTAAAAACATTAATAACACCTAAAAAGTAAAAATCTTATCAGCGCCCCAGGTTCTTTGAATTGTGACTTTGAAATACATGGTTGTGTGTAATTTTCCCTTTAAATATTCGTTTGGACTTCATCACGAGAAAAATCATTGAAAAAGTAATTATTTTTTAAAAATAAAACATGGGGCGTTTGCAAAAATAATCAACTTTTAATATCATAATTGAAACTTAGGTCATTTTAAAGAATCACTGAAAAATATTTCAATTTTTTTCACTGAAAAATACGTTCTTCATCACAAGTTTCATATATGATACTTATGATACTCTCATATTTTTGGTATCATAACCTGAAGCTTTTTCAAGTTTTTATAATACTTAAGATTGAACTTTAGTATTATGTCTTATTACTTTCAATTTTTTATAATATTTTTATTATATTCGGTCAAGCATTTCATCATACACATTTTAGAATTGATGAAAACTTAGTGAAAACTCAATGGTGACGTCTTTTAATTACACATCCAACCTCGTCGAGGAAATAGGAGGTGACACGACGATGGTAACGCAGTGTTGATGAGAATATTATAATTTTTTTAAGAGGAAAAAGGAAAGTAAGTAAAAATCAATTAAAATATTCAAAATTTCTCACTTTCAAAAAAGAATTACAAATTTCAATAAGGGATAAAAATGTGGTATGGCAAACAATTATCCACTAAAACAAACTTAAGATTTTTTTTTAAGAAATCAAGGGTTTAATAATAATAAATAAATATTATATTATATTATATATAATATAAAAATAATTATCTTTTATTTTCCGATTTAAAGCTAATATAATTTAAATATAAAATCTCAAACACCACCCACCCCACCCCATCTCCTCTCAGCTCAGTCCACTAGTAAAGTCAAAGTTCGGCCATACAAAGTAACAATTCGATCACACTTACAAATTTAGTTACAAAATTCACCTCACCCCACTCACAAAGTCATAGTTCAGTTACAATTACAAATATAACCTCTATTTGGTAACAATGTTTGGTTTATAAAATGGTTTATTCATGATTTTGAAGTAAAAAGTTGTGGTTGAAAATTAGGGAAAGAAAATGTGTATGGTTAAAAAGTCCAACCCTATTTCCAAGATTCATCATAATAAATGAAACATTCAGTGAATGTATAGCTGCATTACATAGTATAAACAATTTTTGTTACAAATCATTACATAGTAATAAATAATTCAATTAATTTCTACAATAAAATTTATCATATTTTACAAATTCGTTAGTTAAAATTGTAAAATTAATTGCAAACAATATAGTGTTAATGTCGTGGTTATGAAAGAGTTACCTTGTTTTGAAAACCTATTATAATGCCTACTATTGTGCCCACGCAACTTATTGTGTCCACTGGATACATGACAAATCGACATTAGATGATATCGAGCTGTCCATGTGATGACATCATCCAACATCGATCTGCTATGTGTCAGATGTGCACAACTTATTGAGTCCACCATGGACATTATGACATTTTCATTTCGTTTCGTTTTGTTTTGTTTTGTTTTGTTCACGAGTTTCTAAGATACTAGGCAATGGCAGAGATAGAGGGTGTCCAATGGTGGCCTGGACCTCTAAACTTTTGGGCCAAAAAAATCTAACGAGTAATTTTTTGGAGCGTTTGTACAAATATCCTACTTTTGGTATCATAATTGAAACTTACTTCATTTTAAAAAGTTTCTGAAAAAAACTTCAATTTTTTTTTTGGGGAAAAATATTGTTTTCATACCAGTATCATATTGTGATACTTTAAATGTATGTTATGATACTTTTAAAGTATCACAACATGATACTTGTGATACTTTGAAATTTTTAGTGTCATATTCTGAAACTTTTTCAATTTTTTATTGATACTTAAGAAGAAATATTGGTATCACACTTTGGTACTTTGCAAAAATAGTTATGATATTTCCATAAAACCAATGGGTCTCTTCCATCATCGTCGGACCACCATGCCGCTTCCATCATCACCACCATGCCGCTTCCATACAACCAACGAGTCTCCTCCAACTAGTTGCAAAGCAGCCACAACAGGTGGCTGTGGCCAAGGTTTATGGCTTCAAATCACCACCACCACTGTTGCCGCACACCAACAACACTGTCTCATGTCTACCACACCATCTTTAAATCACCACCACCATCGCACAACCACCGCACACACAACATACCAATCGACTTCGATTTGCTTGGTTGTACCACCACCGCGCACCAGTAACAGTGTCACACATCCACTGCACCACCTTCAAATCATCGGCACCACCACCGCACTACCATCGCACACACCACAACACAGTCATCCATGTTTTTCTCTTCTAATAAGACTACAGCAGTTGCGGCATCATGTTCTCCGACCGTTTCCAACGATGATGAAGATGGTGGTGGTGGCGGGGGCTTGGTGATTGTACGGTCGGGGAAGGTAGCACTGTAGCAGTAGGAAGAGGGAAGAAGACGATGAACATATTTTTCCAATTTTTTCTTCAAATGGTTATTTGTGCAATTAGCCCTAAAATTGTAGTATAGAATGCAATTATCCCTAATTTTTATTTATTTTTTAAATTCCTCTCAACAACCGGAAGGCCCAACTGGGTTTCAAAAGATATTGAAATATTGTTTTATTTTAGAGTTTTTCAGTAATCATTTTCAGATCCCTAACTTCAAAAGTCTAGCTCCGCCTTTGTTAACTAGTTTTGGATTAGAAGTGATAGAACTTGAGCTTTATTTCTTAAGTAGGTGCTCAACAGGGTGCATCTTTACATTTAAACTTCGAGCTTTAGGGTCAAATATTCTGGTGTCCATTTTTGCTTTCTGGATACCTGTTGGATGATGACATGATATTTCGGGGCCAACATGAATATGAATTCAGTCGAGTTCTAGTTTCTTTTCAAAATATCGAGAACAATTATGCGGTGAAAAAAAAGACATACATTATGATTTTCTTCCTGGGAAACGTACAACCTATAAATTCGGCGTGGGACGAAATCATTTGCACTAGATGCTAATACAATGGTCCTCAACTTCATGATTTTATTTTATTTTTTCACAAAAAAAAAAAAAAAGTGGGGACCCAATTCAATATGTACATATTTTTCCACCCTTTTCAGGCCAACTGCCACTTTAAAGGTTCCAAAATTTGCTTATTCAGCCACTGAAGTTGACATTCTAATGAAGTGTCACACTACACAATTCTTGCTTATCCAATTAATGCAAGTCCAACGCATCCTTAACTGTAAACAACTGTGATATATATACACACATCATTCAATTTCCTTTTTAACCAAACCAACTTGGCAAACGTTACTTCACTCCCTTTTTCCTTTTCAAGTACAACAATTAGTTCAGAAATGTATCAAAAAAATAAAAAATAAAAACAATTAGTTTAGAAGTTTATTAGACTGTGGAGCGTAATTATTGAATGGAGATATCCCCCTCCCACAGATACAATTTGTTAAGTTGTGGAGTATATAATTATTGAATCGGACAAGAATGATATAGTGTTGGAGAATAAATTGATGACATCCGGTCGAAATTGAAAATTTGGATGATTATAAGATGGATAGACAATGCTTGATTGATTCTCAACAATAGGGGGATTCATGAAATCTCCAAAAAGTATGTCTTCTTCATTAACAACGAGCTCTTAAACTCTAGCCGCTTGATAATCAAAATCGGGTGGGATTCCACCCCTTAGAGGAATTGCGGGTAGAGTATTAAGCTCGATGTTTACTCTTTCTCCTTCCATTCCAATAAGAAATTGTCTCCTAACTTCCCGTTGTTCCCTTAATCTACGTCAAAAAGTTTCCTCGATATCCGAATCTAATTCAACTAGATCAAGACTTCTAGTTAAACGCATGCACTATTGACACCTAGAACAACAAGAGAAATTAGAAAATTTCCTATACAAAACAAAAGAAAAGAAAATTTGTACAAGAAATAAAAGTAACTAATTGTCAAAACTAATATAAACTAAAATGTAATTCAAATAGAAATAATCTCCGACAACGGCGCCAAAAACTTGTTCGCTCAAACTATATACCGCAAGCGCACAAGTCGCGTACAAGTAATAAAGTGGACTTTTTGAGTCCGGTTTATCGATCCTACAATGATTGTCTACTTCAATTACACTCCAATGTTAATCAATTTCAACAATAAACACACACAATAAAGTTTGATTTGGAAATGTTCTAATATTTAAATCAAAATTCACAATAGTAAATAGATAAATAGAAAATGATAATAAATAGATGATAAAGGAGTGTTGAGATTCTTGATTCCACTTGACCATTACCTAATTGAATTCTCAACAAACAAATAGAAATGCAATTTACTAATTATGTTAGATCCGATTTTTCAAGTTTAGTCAACTATCTCTCTCGAGTGAATATCAACTCTAATGAGTGGAATTAACCTACTATATCTCTATGTCAATTAAAACACACCAATTGCATTAAACATTTGTGAAAATAATTCAATGAATCATCTAGGGTTTAAGGTATATCTCTATCCTTAACAAGAACTTAGAGTAAATATGGTATTGGTCTAGAATACACAACAATTTCTCAATAATTGCACATTCCATGAAATTCAAGCATAAATTTGGTCACAATAAATGCAAGTCAATAAATATAACAATAAATGCAAAAGATAATAAATGACTTAAATTCTCAATACAAGCATTAATTTCAACTAAATTAGGTCAAGCTTCATAAATCATTCCAACACAAAATAACTTAGCCCATAGTGAAAGAACAATAAAATTAAAGAATTAAATGCATAATTTCAACTATGAAGTAAAGTAAATAGAGAAATATGAAGATTAAGCAATAAACACTTCCCTTCAACAATGATTTTTTGCTTCAAAATATCAATATTCTTCCACAATGTTGTAGGTATTTCTCTCCTCAATCAACATTCATCAACCAAAATAACTAATTACAAGATAAAATTACAAGAAAAGTGAAGAAGATCAAAAGAAAAATGAGAGAAAATATTTTTGGAATTGAAAAAGGGTAGGAATGGCTCAAACCTTAGCCAAAAATCACTAAAAAACACCCAAAATCGAGTAAACCCGCGAATAATAGCGTTTGGGCCGAACGGGTCGGCCCAAAATATTTTTCAAAATAATGGCCACGCGATCGCGCGCCTGAAGGCCTCGCGATCAGGTGGTTGACATGAAGTACTCTCGGATTGGATTTTTGGCATGAGTCGCGAACATGACCTGATTCGAGCCACGCTTTCGTGTGTCTCACCTGGGCGTGGTTTTGCAGCTTAATCCTTCAATAAATTGTAATTGGGGTCCTCCAACCTTCAATGTCAGTCAACTTGGTTCTCAAATATTCTGATTTCTTTCAAAAAGATCCTTGTAAAATTGCATCTGAGGTCCTTCGACTTTTGGAGATGTGCATTCTTGTTTCTCTTCTAATTGCAAGTCTTTTCCTGAACTTCTGAAAACTAACGCCTTGGTCCCTTACTTCTTTGCTTTGCATGTTTTGGTCATTTTTCCTCTCATTTCTTCAAGTAATCATTCATTTAGCTTCTTTTTTGTGTGTTTCTCCATGAAGTTGAATGTAAACCTATTTAATCAAAAAATGTAGACAATTAATTAGGCATTTATCCTAATTACTCAAAAAAACTACTATAAATGTATGAATTGTGCATGTAAAATGCACTCAACAGATGGCCATAGGGCTGGTTCGAGTCCAGTACCCCGACTCGTGCACCGCCACGCGGGGTTTTTTTGTTGTTGCTAAACCAGCTACCCGCCCTGCGAATTTCGGGACGGGTCAACCCCATCGCCCATTTACTGCCCCGTTTAATTATTATTTTTTTCAGTATTTTTTCCATATTTATTTTCTTAATTAATCTATTTTGGGAGGGGGGGGTCTGGTTCGGGCAGCGAAACCCGCCCCCCGCCCCGCGACTAGTTCGAGTCGCGACAACTCGCTCCGCTGACTCGTGATAGAATTTTTTTTTCGCCCCATTGAGGTCAGATTTTTTTATCATCTGTAGAAACCCCCTTTCCCAGGGAAATACCTAGGCAAAAGAACTGGAACTAGCGGTTTGTTCGGTTCTTTCAAAATTTTAAACGGTTCTGGTTCTAAAAATTAAGAACCATTTGGTTCCAGTTCTGGTTCGGTTCTTAGTTCAGAACCAGAACCAAGAACCAGAATCCATTTTACAAAACATGATTTTTTTTAAAAAAAAATATAAATTTTAAAAAAAAATCATCAATTCTTAATCTTAATGCATGTTCTCCGATCCATTAGTCATTATCAATTACCCAAAAACTATTGACTTATTCAACATTATAATTGTTATCAGCCCTTGAAAAAGGGCTGATAACCTCTTGAAAAAGAGAGGAAAAATACTACAAAAAACCTTGAAAAGGGAAGGAAACCTTTTGAGAAATATTGGTAACAAATGCCTTGAAGAAATGCCTCCCCGAAAGAGGGACTCTCCTTCTTATTGCCCTAAGTGGCATGGCTCCTCTTATTGCCTAAGTGACATCGCTCAAGAAGCCCATCTTATTTCCCTATGTGGCATGGCTCAAGAAGCCCTCACATTACCTAAGTGGCATGACTCCTCTTATTACCTAAGTGGCATGGCTCAAAAAGCCATCTTATTGCCCTATGTGGCATGGCTCAAGAAGCCCTCATATTGCCTAAGTGGCATGACTCCTCTTGTTGCTTAAGTGGCATGGCTCAAGAAGCTCATCTTATTGCCCTATGTGGCATGGCTTAAGAAGCCCTCACATTGCCTAAGTGGCATGGCTCCTGTTATTGCCTAAGTGGCATGGCTCAAGAAGCCCATCTTATTGCCCTATGTGGCATGGCTCAAGAAGCCCTCACATTGCCTAGGTGGCATGGCTCCTCTTATTGCCTAATTGGTATGGATCCTCTTATTGCCTAAGTGGCATGACTCCTCTTATTTCCCTAAGTGGCATGGCTCAAGAAGCCTTCACATTGCCTAAGTGGCATGACTCGTCTTATTGCTTAAGTGGCATGGCTCAAGAAGCCCTCACATTTCTTAAATGGCATAGCCCCCCATATTGCCTAAGTGGCATGGCTCAAGAAGCCCTCCTTATTGCCTAAGCGACATAGCTCATACCTCTTCCGAAGGACGTCTTTCATGGACCCTTTTCGAAGTACCTATCTTCCAAAGGACGTCTTCCATGGACCCCTTCTAAAGCACCTCTTCCAAATAACGTCTTCCATGGACCTCTTCTGAAGGACGTCTTCCATGGACCCCTTCCGAAGCACCTCTTCCAAAGGACGTCTTCCATGGACTCTTTCCGAAGCACCTCCTCTTCCAAAGGACGTCTTCCATGGACCCCTTCCGAAGCACCTCTTCCGAGGGACGTCTTCCATGGACCCCTTTCGAAGCACCTTTTCCAAGGGGCGTCATCTATGGACCCCTTCCGACGCACCTCTTCCGAGGGACGTCTTCCATTGCCCCCTTCCAAAGTTCCTCTTCTGAAGGACGTCTTCCAAGGACCCCTTCTGAAGGACATCTTCCAAGGACCCCTTCCAAAGGACTCCTACAAGGGACTTCTTCCAAGAGAAGAACTACGTCAATTCACACCCTGAAAAGGGAGACCCCTGAACAAGGGACTCCTGAAGAAGAACACCCTGAAAAGGGAAATCTTGAACAAGGGAAACCCTGAACAAGGGACTCATGAAGAAGAGAACCTTAAAAAAAAAGGGAGATCCTAAAAATGAACACCTATGGAAAATTTCCCCTAAAAGAGGAGCGAACGTCTCATAAATGTCGTAGCAGCATAGTGTCAAAAGACCCCCCCCCCCAGTCATGTCTGATTTAAATGTCGTGGCAACGCAGACTCATGAAACAATAAAAGCTCTGCTTATTTCCGAAGTGTAACGGTTCTAAGCAGTCCACCTTTAACAGTTCGAAGCAGTCTACCTTTATTGCGCCAACATGGCAGGACTCAAATAACAATATATTATTAAGCTCGGCTTAAGTGTCTCCACAACACACGGTCTCAGAGACCCTATATTATTAAGGTCGGCTTAAGTGTCTCCATGACACACAGTCTCAAAGACCCTATATTATTAAGCTCGGCTTAAGTGTCTCTACGACACACGGTCTCAGAGACCTTATATTCTTAAGCATCGGCTTAAGTGTCTCCGAAATGACATGGCTATAGAAGCCCTACCCACTCGTCTCCAGAATGGCATGACCTCAGAAGTTTTCTCTAAATTCACACCGGATAAAACATGGACGAAGTAATAGGCCGACGTGATTTAGCCCGAACCTAATGTGCCAAAGTAACACCGTTACAAGTTAACAAAAGAATAAGATCATTGATCTAAGCTCACTAGGGGCTACTAACAAGTATAATTCCAAGTAAACATGAATAGCTTAGCAAACCCCCACAAATAAGGGATTTCTCCACTCAATGGAATCCACCCCGGACTAACAAACTGAGTGCTTACAAACGAGGCTATAAGGCATGAATACATGAGACTCCCAGGTGGATGTCCTCCTTTAACTCCGGAGTGAATATTCTATTAGATGAGGGAGAAGCATACTTGGTTGATAAATCTATGAAATAACCTGAAGAAGAAGTTGGAATCAATTAAAGAAATTAGGGTAAATGAACTTCCATAAGCCCTATGGGGAATCAGAATTACCTTGCAGACCGCCACAGGAGGAACTCCATTCTCACTGGCTCATGCGTCAGAGGCAGTATGTCCAGTACAAATTGTAGTGTTTTCACCCAGTCCATTTCACTTCGATAAACAATAAATGAAGAAAACTAGTAAGCAGAGAGCTTTCTTTCCTCCTCGAAAAAAGGGGTGATTCACTGGTCGTCGACTCAATATCGAGAAAAGATGGTCTAAATACTTCTAAAATTAAAGGTCCAATTTTAAAGAAACCCCTTGTCATAACTCAAAAGGCCAAAATAAAGACTCCAGTGCATAGTTGGGGTGGACTTATGGAGTAGAGAATCTCTCTGTAAAATCCTTACTCAATCCATGAAGCATGGATCACCTCCACCACTAGTATCGATAAACAAATTGTCCTCTGCGTGTTCTGCGTAAATTGGATTTCTTAAACTCGTAAGGTGAAATGATTCCTTCATGCGCGCTTTCCATTGAACAAATTGCAAAGCTGTGTTGGAAAACGCAAAATTATGCAAACAAATAGAACATAAAAAAGGATTGGTCCTAAGTTACGGTTATTAAGGATTGGTTAAACTCGCACCGGAATGAAAGTGGTCGGAGTTGTCAATGATTATCGCAATGCTTAGATCCGATGAACCCATTGATAGAATGACGAAACATAGCTTGAAGCACAAAAGGTTCGTTCATGCAAGGGACTCCGCCACTTGATGGTTAGCACCCCGACGAAGTGGTACCTATGAAATTCGTTGATCAATCTGGAGAGTAAAACTTACAACTTGTTCAAAAGAAACCTTTACCATTTAAAGGCATATAGCCCATGTTAGATTTTTAACCAAAAATGGCCTCGATGTAATCACCCCGGACGTAAACAGGGGACTCACGGGGAAGTACGGGTTGTGACCCATTCAGTCAAATCTAAGCGATGGACATAAATTTCTTAAGCGCTTAGATTTGAGGGACTATCACATCCACAAGTGACTCCAAGGACCGGCACAAGCTTCGGACTATCCTATATTAAACTATGTTCATCCTATGATGGACCATCTCATATTGAATGATGACCATCTTACAATACGAACTACTTGTGTATAGCAGAGCAATATGTAAAATTCACATATAAAGATCAAAGGTGAAGTAGATAAAGATTCACAAAAGACAATGACAAAAATGAGCATCCTAAGCAAGGGCGCGGGAAAGGTCGGCGTCTTCAGAAGAAGGGCCACCAGTGACATCTTCAAGAGGACTTTCCTTACTAAAATCTTAGGACTTTGGATAGAAGGCCTCAAATCTTCGAAAGATTCAGATCAGGGAAGTCATCCTTCACGTCTTTCAAAGCCATTCGTGCCCCGACATTGGCAAAGAACTGCTGCATAGCTTCGTATTCTGGGGTCCCTTCAGATGTATCCTTGAAATGCTGGATGCCATTAATCACAGAGAATCTAAGAGGGTGGTATTCGAGGTGCTTTCCTTAGCTCGCAGGACAGCCTTTATATAGCTAAACTCAGAAGCAATTTCTGGGGTCACCTCCTGGTCCACCCTCGGAACAATAATCAAACCTTCATCATGGCTTGGGGGATCCAGAGCCTGGGAAAAGAAATAAGAGTTGGAGACATCCCCTTTGCCTCTGTTAGGATCAACTGGTGGAGGTAAATCGGTTACATCCACATCAGAAGAACTAGATATGTCTTTGCTTTTCTTTAGCCTCTTCAGTGGAGGCACCTCAGGCTCCATTACCTCCACAACATCCTCATCAAAAGGATCATCAGCCAAGGCTCTTTTGGACTTTTTCTCTTCCTTTTGCTTCGACTTTTGCTCACTCTCCAGAGCCTCATGTTTGGCTCCGAATTCCTCCTTCACTTCCAATAATTGCTGACCCTTAGACAACAAGACCGGTGGAGGGAGCAGCACCGAAAGAGGCTTTATGAGCTTTGCAGCTGAGGCATCAGCTGTGTTCTTTGCAACTTCCACATGGAAACTGCTGAGCAAAGAGTTCTTCTTACTATCCTCGTCACTCTCGGGCCTCAACGGAAGTGGAATCTTCTTTGCCATCAGACCTTTGAGGGAAACCTTGGGAAGTCTTTAGAACCTATTCATCAAAATGAAATTTTCAGTCAAAGGCACTTCGGACAACGACACAATTAACACAAGGAATATAGAACTTACCCATATCTCGCATAAGCCCGTGCTTGATGAAAAGTTTTTTCTTCAATATCACCTCTGGGAAAGTGGCACAGTACGCAAAGAGCTTCTTCACCACGACCAGGTCCTCCTTAGGGAGAAAGTGTGCGTATTGCTGACTTGCAAAGATAACACTGAAGGTTATCATTGAAACTCAAAATAACCTACATCATACTTACATTCACACTAAGAATACAAAAACTCACGAGGGTAAGAGAGAGTCCGAGGAATAGTAATTTCAGGAACCGGATCCGAAGGGGAGCACTGTCATTCGCCAACTACCCAGAACCATTGTGTCCTCCAATTTTTCACGAAGGTCAGATGTCACGTAATAATGGGAGGATGTTGTTCCTTGGTGGTAATGTAGTACCAGTCCGGAATATCAACCTTATCCTTCCGAACTTCCTTATCCCTCCGAAGTACCCCTTCCAAAGGACTCCTTCTCTTGGCCTTTCATGATGGACTTTTGCAATTGACTCCTCCTAAGAGGAGACTTATTCAACTAACTCCTTTTACAAAGGACTCTGTTATTGGTCGATTCCACTCTAGACAAAACATCCAAAAGCTATAAATTCGAACCCCAGTCATAAATGCCCGGGACTTCCAAATTTAAAGAATTAGAGAGCATATACACGCATGTTGACACAAGACACAACATATATATACGTTGTTTCATATTCTCCAAAGATACACATGTCAAAACAAGGCAGGCTTGTAAGCCCTCCAATTGCTTGAATTAAGCGTATTCTCTCTGCTATCCAGACAGGCTATTAGCCCTCACACATCTAGGGGTAAGATCTTCAATGTTATTGAAGACAACTATATAATTCTCCTCCTATTTGAGGCATGCTCAGGGTATTGCTATGAGCCTATATGTCTTCGTAAGTTCGAAGCAGGCTCGAGTATTCTCTTTATTGGGAGAAAAGATACACTTTCAAAATTTGAATAACACAGCCAAATACTCTCTTAACATAACTAAGAAAAGTCTACTTGAAAGGGTTGTCAAGTGTTCAAATAAGGACCCAAGTGTCCAAACTATATTAAAGCGTGAACCCAAGTGCCTATATTATTCCTCTTTGGCGACGCTTTACCATGCAAAATATATTCTATTTTTTCTATTCTGGTGATATCTTGCAAGAAGGATTTTTTATATATATTTCCTATTTTGGTTATTTCTTAGAGTATACACACATTTCTTCATCTTCGATCCCTTATATTTTCAAGTCCGGTTCGCACATAAATGAACCAACCAGACTTAAGGGACTAGTGTTACGACCATGACTAATTGGACATAACACGCCATCCATATGGGTCCACCAGGGGATTCACAAAATATCCAGTAATATAATCATGACCCACAGGCCAAAATTGTGGATCCCAAACTTGTTAGATTCTTATATGCCGAGGTACCCCTATGTCGAGATGATGTTATTCCGAAGTAACCTTATGCCGAGGTACTCCTAATCCGTGGTGAGTACCCTGGAAATGTGATAAGACAGCTTGAGATGACTTGTTTGCAAAAGGCAACTTGATGTGATAACGTCTTTAAAGGGATTTGATGGTTACTTTAACCCTATGACATGTAGTAATGATTATAACCAAAGAAATGGTTTACCTCATGAAGGGTTAGGATATTGCCATGTGTGAAGCATAACACATGTCACAATCTAAGAGAATTACTCCTTCTATAAATAGAGCACACTTGACTCCAACGAAAAGGTTAGAAACTCAATATATAAAATCTCACTCCCTTTTCTCTCTTTTACACACTTATATTTCCCGCACCCAATTTATATTTACTTAAAATGAGTACTGACTTAGGCGTTGGAGTGCAAATGGGAGCCACCTCGGCCCCCTTTGCAAGCTGATTGTTTGTCCTAGTACGCAGGAGATTCACGTGTTCAAGAGGGAGGAGCTGAGACGTGTTGATTCAAGATCCTACCAGATTTTGTGGTCAACAACAATAACTATAAGTAAAATAAGTAATAAACAAAAAACCATAGATCAAAAATCATATTTCTCTCACTGGTTCTGTCGTTCAACTTCAAGCCTTCAGCTATCAGTTCTTCAAGAATCAACAAACAATAAATCTCCACTCTCTATCTTACAACCAGTTGTTATCTTATTTTCAAGGATTTGCTGGACTTGTGCGACTTACCCTGAAAATGTGGAGAACTACGAGCAGAAATTGAAGAATATTTAAATGGAGCACATACACGCGGATGAGGAGATATGTTACGGTCTGGAGAGGAGTAAATATTTTGATGTCAAGAACAAATATGATTGTTGTATTCGCATATTGATCAAGGTCGATAACCTTACCGTCTTACGACTCTTACCAACCGGAATCTACCATCGCTTCATTACTTAAGTTCGAAAATTTTAGTTTAGAAAATCGGAATCGGAATCAGAACTAGAATCAGAACCAAAAGAATAGATCGGTTCGGTTCGGTTCGGTTCGGTTCCGCTTCGATTCTTCTCTTACAAAAAGAACCAATGGTTCTTGGTTCGGTTCGGTTCCCTAGGAACCAGAACCATATGAAACCAAGTCCACGCCTACCCTGGAATACAGAGATGGAGCATTTTGGATGTGTAATTTTTTCTTATAAATTATTTTTCGTCATAGTGATTATTGTAGCATGAACGAGGACATTGTTTCATATCTATACGTTATTGACATATTCTGGTGTGTCTACTAATTGTTGATACAAACAACCTTAATTTGAAATTTACTCTCAACTTAATTCGAAATTCAACTTGAAAACGAAATGTGGTAATTACTTTATTTTTTGTCAATGCATGCTTGTGCGTGTATATAATTATATGTAGATGGGCCATGATGAGTTGAAAAATATGATTTGAATAATCCTAACCGGGTCGGACCACCATAATTAGCTCTTTTCGATAGATTGATTCTCACATTTATGTTAAAAACAACGCGTATATATCGCTAAGTTCTCTTTCTTTTTGTTCCTTCTTCCTTTACTTTTCTAAATAAATCCGTAATTTAATAAAATTCGCTTTCAATTTAAGCTACACTTGCCCCACTAATTATCATTTTCTATACTTAAAATAAGTTAATAACCTTTTGTTATTATAAGTGAATATTTTATTTTTCTTAATGAAAGGGCAATTTTCAAAGGTTTAAATTATATATATATATATATAAGTAAGTTTTATGGTCAACATTGAAGAAGCTTCTTGGGCAATAAAGCATTATAAAATTATATTTATTAATGAATATATTAAGATTTTACAAGATCTTGTTGTCCGTTGATTAAATATACAGAATGTATGAAAATTAATTAGTTCATGTTTCACTCCTATGATCGATCATATATTAATTGCATACAACCAATGGTCTTCGACAAATCAATGAAGACTTGATAGATTGTAGATTAAAATTTGACTACATCAAATCATATGATTCATTAACGAGTGAAAGTAAAAATGAAATCATCATTTCAAGTTCATAAACATTTTCAAATCAAATCAAACTTGTGTTTTTAACTTTTTTTTTTCTTGTGACAAGGTTTAATTAATAATAGAGAAATACTCAAAAGAAATTATATAATATATTTATAATTAATCATGTTATAGAGCACCATCGAGTTGATAGGAATTTAATATTAAATTCATATGGTCAAGTTTAGAGCCTAATTATTGTCATAATACAAAGTTTGCAGGCCGGCCCTAAAATTTTTGGTAACATATGCGACAATTTGAAATGATGACCTATAAAGAAAATTTGTGTCATATATTCAAAATTTTCTTCATGTGTCCTAATAATAATAATAATAAATTTGGTGTCCCTATAACGTTGATATCCTGTGCAGTCGCACCTCTCGTACACCCTTCGAGCCGCCTCTAAAAACTTGTATTTAGATCAATATTCACAATAGATTCATGATCATTAAAAGATAAAGATAGAGATAAAGAAAATTGGTTGTGTGGTTTTTTCTTTAAATTTTTTTGACTAGGAACGAATTTTGTTTTGTATATTCTCACCATATATATCTTCTTAAAATTGGATTAATCTATTTTTAAATATATCTATACATACATATGTCTCTTTGTAGGTGAAAAGACCGCAAAAAAATCTATATAACATTCTCTGTTACGGTAAGACATTTTTATGTACAAATATATGTACGTATAGCAAGACTCAATAAAGTTGGCAAGTTAGAAGAATTTGATATGTGTGGAACATAATGGAGATAGAGCTATGATGTTGCCAAATGACAAATCATGGCATAGCAATAGATCGAGTGCGTCCCAACAAGGGGAAAAAGGTCGACCGTTGGTGGGGTTATGCCGTCGTGTACAGAGGATTAGCCTAATTCGGTGCACATACACCCCTGACGTTGCCATCCATATCTGTTCAGCCTCAAATGCATGATGGACCAACCAAATATCATCCTACACGTGTCGTTGAGAATGATTGAATTGATCTAAACTAAAAATTATTTTTAATAAACACTAAGGCCCCATCAAAAACACTTTACTCTTTTTGTAATTAAAGAAAAATATCCATGACAGCTTACCCATTATTACAATTTTGTGAGCATTCGATTCCTCCCAAAGTGGTGTGTAATAATAATTTTATTTGGTGGATGCCAATTAGTTATTAAAAACCTTGACCAAATTTATTTGTCTTTGCTTAGACAACAACCTAAGTATCATGTGATGTAAGACTAACATATAGTGTGTGGTTTAAGAATCAAGACTAGTTTTTTACATTACCTACATGCAATCTGCCTTTTTACATTATCCAGCTCTGATACCATATGATGAGATTCGAAGCGCAGAAGAAACGTCGAAATGTTTCGAACTCAGGTTGTGGTTGGACGGATAAATCATGACCCGATATTCACGACGCGATGGCTCGACGATGCGGAATAAAGAACCACGACTTTCGAAACGTCACAAGGAATTGCCCAATTTCCTTGATAAGTCTCTAATTTGAACGCCACAAATATTCTAGCAAATATTTGATAAATTCGATATTTGAACGCCACAAGAAATATTCTTGATAAGTTCGAAAAATATAGGAATCCACCTATAACTTTTATTAAATCCTCAATAAAAACTGTTTATATCAAAATCGAAGTCTATTTACAATGAATGGAAAAAACGTATAAATAAGAAAACAAAAACCCTAGACGCTTATGGGCTCAAAATAGACTCTTAATTGACCTAAAATACTAAAATAGGAAAATGAAATAAAATATGCTAAATTCTGGAAAATTCTGATTCGCCGCCTAGTTACGGCCGTAAATACCTGGCTTACGGCTGTAAGCCCTTCTCGGGTTCAAAGTTGATACCGTTGTTACGGCCGTGACGAAATTTATTACGACCGTAAGTCATGTTCTGCCCAAAAATTGCAATAGTTGTGTTACGGCCGTAATTCCAAAGGTTACGACCGTAAAAGGCCTGCTGCTTAATTTTCTAGTTCTTTTCAACACGGTTTGATCTTCAAAGCTCGTCGAACCTGTTGAATTCTTGTTTTGGCTTGAATATTTAAATTTTCCCATCAAGTCTGCTATGACTCCGATTGTAGAGGGTCCGGAACACATCAGGTAAATAATAATAATAAAAAAATTCGTGCAGCTCGGGCAGACAGCTGCCAGAAATTGGCACTGTAGCTGCCCTTTTTGTTCCCTTATAATTACAACAAGAACATAGTAAAAATGGTCAAAATCCCTATGCAAAGTTATGCTCAAACTTGCTCTAGTGCTGGTGCCCTTCAAGACATAAGGACTGGACAATTGTGTCTTGAAGGTCACCAGGATCAAAATTATGCTATGCTATGCGGTTATTAGTTTGGTTTGGGTCTTTGGGATACAAGCATTGGCAATGTGCGCAGTATCGAAGGCAGGGGTGACAACACCCGGATCGATCCCATGTTCCATAAACAACTAAAAATGTGCACTCTACCTCTTACCGCTCCTACCTGCTATCTATTTGGTAAAAGTTTTTTGTTTATAAATAAAAAGTATTATATTTTCGAGATAAAATTTGTGATTGAAAATATAGGGAAATGTGCTATTTATAACTTGTTTATAAAAATTTACCAAATGGAGGCTAAAATGTGTAAGGCCGACCCTGTATTTTTTACTGCTCTGTACGAATATTAAAAGAGCGCCCTCATGTTTTTTAATTATAAAACGTGCGTACAGGTAAATAAACTACATCCACTAGTACAGTTTCAGTCATTTGCGTCGATTCCTTTAGAGTGAAAATAGGGCAATGTTTATGCGTCGGTTCCTCAGCAGGAACCGACGCATAAAGTTGTTATCATTAAATGCTACACATATACCCATATTTTTTGCGTCGGTTATATACTAAGAACCTACGCTTATGGTTAGGCCGGACTATATGCGTCGGTTCCTAGTAAGGGACCCGATGCATATTGTCTTACAATATTTATAAAATTGTCACCGTCATTTTTATATGCGTAGATTTTTCCTAAAAATGACGTAAATTGCTTAATTTTTTGGACAAATATGTACTAGTTATCTATCACTATCACTAATCACTATCACTAATATATAAAAGTATAGATGTGAAAGAAACTTTTAATTGACAATAATGTCCCTATATCTATTTTGCTTTTATCTATAATACTCATAATTAATACGGGAATCCATATAAACAAATTTTGAGTGACTTTTCAAATGACTTTGATTTAATTAAACTTCTAACACGAGATCCTTCAATGATATAACTTATAAAATATATTTATTGATAAAAAAAGTCTCAATATTCTACCACATTTTAATTCAGCAAATATGTTTTTAATTTTTTTCAAATTCCATCATTACTAAGTTAAATCAACTCAAATTTGTACAATTAATCATATTTAAAGTTTAAGAACAAATCATAACTTTTCTAATAATGATAAATTGGCATTGGAAGTTTATTCTTAGTTTATCTAACTTCATTTTATTTATTGACTCAATAACTCATTTAAATATAGATTTATAATTTTTATCCAAGATGCTATTAAGTCCTTGTTTGGTGGGGATTAAAATAAGATTTTTAGTAGGTTTTGTTAAAAATTGATGAAATGTATAGTTGAAAAGTTATGAGACTCCTGAAATGTGTTGTTAAGATTCATTGTTGACTTTGACTTGAATTAAAATCTTGTTTTTAATCACTCCCAAATAGGGGTTGAAGAAATAATATAGACTGGACTAAAATAATCAGCATGATGAATAATTAGTTCGATCTTCTATTAAATTCTAATTCAATACATAAGTGACTTAATATTTATTCAAAAATTAATAAATATTAATAAATAAATGATTAAATGAGTATTTTTCATATAAATAATTATTTCACTATTAAAGTTAAAATTACTAAAATTACTTTATTTGATATAAACGGGAGAGTTAAACCAAATTCTACCAACAAAATTTAGTAATACTATCACTAATCTACCTTAATATTATCTATCTTAATTATTCTCATTTTAAGATAGAAAATAAAAGTATAAACTATTTTATCGCTTAAATAAGACGTACAAAGCACGTGGGGATAAACTAGTTCATATGAATTCATTATATATAAAATTGTCACATAACAAAAATAAAAATCATTTTTAATGTTTTTCTATTATCTTTTTCATTTAATAACGAAAATGTACATCAACGTTGAAGACAAACATCTAAACGTCTTATCTTTATGATCATTTTCTATTGAAAGATTTCCTAAAGGACCATTTAACACCAACAAATCTCTAGATTTTATGTCAAGAGAAACCCCAATTCTTGGACTATAAATATTAGAGAGAATTGAATCATGATCAAATAAATCATCTACACTTTTATTCTTATCATTTTTATCATGTACTTCATTTGTATCACCTTCAAAATCTGGTGACCTTGGATTAACAAATTTCAATTTCTCCATCTCAAAAACTTGGACTTCCTATGCACTTAGACAAACTGTCAGTATGCAACAGTGGCCTAGGTGGAACCCATTTGCAATTTGACGCTCAAATTAGGACTCATTATGAGCAAATATAATTGGATGCGGGAAATATAAGTGGATAGAAGAGAGAAAGGAGAGTGAGATTATGTGTATTGTGTGTAATGTATTGAATTACTAACATCTTTCTTTGAGAAAAATGTGATCTATTTATATAAAAAGTTGATGTTTAGGATCGTGACACGTATAAAGCTTTACATGTGGCGAGACCTCAATTCTTCACAAGGTAAACTATTTTCTTGGTAATAATCATTACCTGTAAGTGTAGAGTTACAGCTGGTGTAAGAGAGTACTTCTCCTCATTAAAGATATTGTCACAACAAGTTGTCTTCTGCAGAAAAATCACCTCAAATTGTCTTTTCACCTTTCCAGGGTACTGACCTAAGCACAACATGAATCTGGCACATTAGAGTCTAGCTAGTTTAGTATCCACATTCACCATTCCTGGGTACTGAACCAAGCAAAGCATGGGTTCGACACAACATGAGTCCGACACAAAAGAGTCCAGGAAATTTGGTATCCACAATTACCTTTCCTGGGTACTGACCCCGACAAAGCATGAGTCCAGCACAGCATGAGTCTGAAACATAAGAGTCCAGCTAGTTTGGTATCCATAGTCCGACTTTTAGGTCCGAATTAGGTGACTATATTTTTTGTGGAGCCCCCTGGTGGGCCTATATAGATGACGTGTTATGTTCATTTAGGCATGATCGTAACACTAGTCCCTCGGGTCTGGTTAGTTCATTTTTGTCCAAACTGGACTTGAAAATATAAAATATCTATTCCTTGAGAGAACCATGACTTTCTTCGAAAAGCGAATAAGTTTAAACAAGATTTTGAAAAAAAAAAATTAGGTGTATCGTATAAGGCTTTCGCAAGAAAGGTTTTCAAAAATCTGAGAAAACTTGTGAAGAATTTTCTGAGCTTAATAGCAAAATGTAATTCATGTGTACGAATTTGCATGACTTACTTGTTTGAGCATGTGTAGTATACTCTCTAGTCCCTTAAATTGGAAGTCCCAGACATTCATGGTTGGGGTTCGAATTTATAGCGTTTAGCTGTTTAGTCTTGAGTGGACTCCATTAAGTGGCGGAATCCCCTATTTTATGGGGTCATCAAGTGACGAAGTCCTTTGTTTGAAGGAGTCACCAAGTGATGGAGTCCCCAAGTGACGGTGATGAGTTCCGGAGTGGCTCAAAGAGTGTTGACCCGTTGCATGTGCCCGTAGGACCAATAACGAGGCAAAGAGCCAAAAGAATCAAGCAGGCAATGCAAGGATTCATGCAAGCGTGGATGGATGAGTGTTCGAGTGCAAAGACCTCATTTACGTTGCATAACAAAGTGGAAGGGGAACCAAAGTTGTTACTATGCATTTGGATCAAAGAACAACAAGAAATTGGGGCAGAAGCATTCTCACGGCCGTAAAATGAACCGGGCGAATTTGGAAAGAAAGGCCTTTACGGCCGTAACATATCATCTTACGGCCGTAAACTGAAATAGAAGAACTTACGACCGTAATCAAATACTCACGGCCTTAACCCAAAATTTTGTAACTTTTATTTTTATTTAGAAGGTCACTTACGGCCGTAAAAAAACTTGTCACGGCCGTAAGCTATGTTTTGGATTTTTGACCGTAAGTTACTTACGTCCGTAAACTTAAGAGTTACGGCCGTAACTTAGCGCCGCGAATTAAAACCTAGTTTAGGCGTTTTTGGCGTTTTAGTTTAGGTTGAATTCTAGTTTATTTTTAGTTGCCTTATTTTGTTAGCCTATTTATATGGCTTTATTCAGCATTGTAAAGAACAATTTTTATTCTTGAGATTAACGATATTGAAGGTGAGATATTCCCTTAATTTTCTTCTTGTTCTCGTTGAACAAATTTGAACTTATCAAAGGATTTGACAACCTTTGTGGCGTTCCCCCTTTGTGGTTCTTATCTCCGCATCGTAACGGGTTTTGGGTTTAATATACCCATAGTTCTTGCGTTGTGAGGTCAGGGTTGCATTGTTATCGTCTACTAATTGGATTTTAGAGCTTTCTGACGTTTAATTCCGCGTGTTCTTGGTGATCCCCATAACGGATCACATCATCTGGTATCAGAACCTGTCTCTAAATCCAATTATTTAGTATTCCAGTTCTTTTTCTTTTATTTCCAGATTTTTATTCATTCAAAAAAAATTCCATTCCAATTCTTGTTCAAGATTTGCCAATTTCTGTTTCTTATTCTTGATAATTTTTGTTGAGTAGCCAAAAAAAAAAAAAAAAAAATCCGAAATTTACAAAAAAAAAAAAAAAAAAAAAAAAATTGATGTTGATTAGAACAAGAATAAAAAAAAAATTCCAAGATAATTCAAGAAATCTTTTCTTGGAAAATAATCTTTGGCAAATCTTTCCAACAATTGTTGTCTCCATTAAATTCCTTATTCTTGATTCCATAAAACTTCTTCTTTAAATAAAATTCTTGTTTCCATAATTCCTTCTTCAAACTTCCTAATTCCAATTTTTCCATCAACTTTCATTATTTGCATTTTGGGGTTTATTCCACAAGGACCAAATCCGTGACTAGTTTGGTGGGTTCTTTGAGAACATGGGAAAAAAGGGAATAGAGAGGAAAAAGGCAGAGTTGTGAGATTAATAGAGGGAAAAAGCCAAATTGAGTGATACACGGGCGATAAAATACGTGAGGATCTTTATTTAATTTTTTCTCTTTTCTTTAATACTAACCATGTCGCAGAAGGATGCTTCGTCGACGGAAAAGGATCTGCAAGACTTTAAAATGCTTGCAATGATGGAGGAACAGTTTGCAAAATTGGAGGCGAGGTTGGATGCCAAGTTGGAAGCAAAATTTGGTCCACAATCCGGCGTGAATGTGGAAAGGGCGAATAATCCGGGGGAGACACGTGGTGCGGGAATTGCTCAACCACGTCAGGAACAACCGCGCAATTTCCCTAATTTACGGAGACCACTAAGGTATGACTTCAACCCACAACTTAGAGCTAGGAATGAACGTGTTGAGGTTGTCGATAGTGATGAAGATAGTGGTGAATTGTCTGTCGGTGAGAAAGACGTGATAGGGGATATAGGCGTGAACGTAGGGATGATGTAGATGGGCATGTTGGTAATATAAAAATGTCCATTCCCTCGTTTCAAGGTAAAAGTAATCCGGAAACTTATTTTGAATGGGAAAAGAGGGTAGAATTGATTTTCGATTGTCATAATTATTCCGAATCTAAAAAGGTTAAATTGGCAGTCATAGAATTTACTGATTATGCTATAGTATGGTGGGATCAATTGGTAACTAGTAAAAGGAGGAATGGAGAGAGGCCTATTGAAACTTGGGATGAGTTGAAGGCCCTTATGAGAAAACGATTTGTGCCTGGACATTACTATAGAGATCTCTACCAAAAACTACAAACTCTTTCCCAAGGTAGTAAGAGTGTGGAGGATTACCATAGGGAGATGGAGGTTGCCATGATTAGGGCAAATATAGAGGAAGACCCGGAGGCAACCATGGGTAGGTTTTTAAATGGTTTAAATCGAGATATTGCTAATGTTATTGAATTGCAGCATTATATCGATTTGGAGGAGATGCTTCACATGGCCATGAAGGTGGAGCGACAATTAAAAAGGAAGGGAACTTCAAAATTCTCTACAAGTTCCAATTCTTTTGGAAAGTCTACATGGAGTGGGACTTCTAAAAATGAAGGGGGTGTGCAGAAAAATAAATTTGAGGCACCGAAGGGAAAAGTAGAGCCACCCAACAAAGGTAAAATTGCTTCTGATTCTCAAACTCCTAGGACTAGAGATATTCGTTGTTTTAAATGTTCCGGCTTAGGACATATTTCTTCACAATGTCCAAATAAATGAATATTGGTTATGCGTGATGGGGTATTAAGTTCGGAGGATGAGAAAGAGGAAGAAGTGGAGGATTAGTATAAGGATATGCCAGCTCTGGAGGATGTTAGTGAAAATGATGATGGGGACTATGCAGTAGCTAAATCACTTGTCACTAGGAGAGCCCTTAGTACTCAAATTAAGGTGGAAGAGTCGGGTGAGCAGTGAGAGAATATATTTCATACTAGGTGCTTTGTGAATAACAAGGTATGTAGTTTGATAATAGATGGTGGTAGTTGTACGAACGTTGCTAGCACTACTCTAGTAGAGAAATTGTGCCTACCTATACTAAAACACCCTAGGCCATATAAGCTACAGTGGTTAAATAAATCGGGTGAGATTAAGGTGAATAAACAAGTGGTGGTTGATTTGGAAATTGGGAAATACGAAGATAGGGTGGTTTGTGATGTTGTTCTCACGCATGCGGGGCACATCTTGTTGGGCAGGCCATGACAATTCGATAGGAAGGTTATTCATGATGACTTTAAAAATAGGTATACCTTCACTAAGGATGGGAAAAATATCAAACTAATGCCTTTGTCACCTCAACAGGTCTATGAAGACCAACTGAAATTAAAAAGTGAGGAAGAGAGAAAGAGGGTCGGGACCACGATCCCGGAAAAAGGAGAGTTGAGTGGACAGAAGAGGGTCGGGACCACGATCCCGGAAAAAGGAGAGTTGTGTGAAAAACCGAGAGTTGGGACCACGATCCCAGAAAAAGGAGAGGGTGTGAAGAGTGCCAGTAAAAATAAAAGAGAGAAAACAAAAGTGAGATTCTACGCTAAACGGAGTGATATCACCAAAGCTATTTCTACAAATAAGCCTGTGATTTTACTAATGTACAAGGAATCTCTCATTGTATTTGATGAAGTTAACCACTCCCTCCCCAGTTGATGTGATTCTTGTTGGGGAATCACGGGATCTCGCGGAAATTGAATTAAACACTTGGAAAGTTCCAAATCCAGATTAATTGACGATAACAATATGACCCGACACTCACGACTCAAGAACCAAGGATGTATCAAATCCAAGACTCGTTAAGATGCTGAATGAAGAACCATAAAGGGGTGAACGCCACAAATGTTGTCAAATCCTTTGATAAGTTCAAGGGGTTCAATCAAGAACGAAGAAGAATAGGGATAAACTCACCTAATTCAAGCAATCTCATTAATCATCAAAGTTGTCTCTTTACAATGACAAAGAAAACATAATATAACCTAAAAACGCGTCCAAAATTAACCCTAGCCGCAAAACACAAATTAAAACGCGGCGGGATTTACGGCCGTGAAAATCAACCTTACGGTCGTAATTGACCCTCGGGTCCAAAACTGCTTTTTACTCTTACGGCCGTGACATTGGTTCTTACGGCCGTAAGACACCTTCTGAATAAAAACTGCATAACTCCATTACGGCCGTGAATTGATTGTTACGGCCGTGCGATAGCAAAGTTACGGTCGTAACTCCCAGACCTTACGGCCGTAAAAGGTCCTCTGAATTCTTTTCTCCTTGTTCTTTGACCCAAATGCCTTGTAACGGTTTTGGCGCATCCCCCATATTGTCATGCATTGAAAATGGAGTCTTTGACCATGCATTTGAATATTCATCCACCCAAGCTTGCATAAACCCCTGCATTGCTTGTTTGATCTTCTTAGCCCTCTGCCTCGTTATTGGTCCCACTGGTACATGCAACGGGTCCTTACTCGTTGGACCACTAAGGTACTCATCACCAGTTTAGCTGTGTCTCTTTTGCAGGAATTTGCAGATTTATTTCCTGAGGAGATTCCTAGTTGGCTGCCACCAATTCGTGGGATTGAACACCAGATTGACTTCGTGCCGAGAGCAGTCATCCCAAACAGGCCAGCTTATAGGAGCAATCCAGAAGAGACCAAAGAGCTACAAAGGCAGGTTGAAGAGCTGTTGAAAAATGGCTATGTTCGTGAAAGCATGAGCCCATGCGTAGTACCAGTTCTGTTGGTACCCAAAAAGGATGGGACTTGGAGAATGTGCATGCATTGTAGAGCAGTCAACAATATTATGGTAAAGTATCGCCATCCCATACCTAGACTTGATGACATGCTTGATGAACTTTATGGTACTAGTATGTTTAGTAAAATAGACCTTAAGAGTAGTTATCACCAAATTCGTATGAAAGAAGGTGATGAATGGAAAACCGCCTTCAAAACCAAATATGGTTTATATGAATGGATGGTTATACCGTTCGGCCTCTCAAATGCACCTAGCACTTTTATGAGGCTAATGAATCATGTTTTACGTGCTTATATTGGTAAATTCGTTGTGGCATACTTGGATGACATTTTGGTATATAGTAAGAACTTAGGTGATCACATTAAACATTTAAGATCTGTTTTGGAAGTGTTGAAAACTGAAAAACTATATGCTAATTTTAAAAAGTGTACTTTTGCATGGAAAATGTAATTTTTCTTGGGTTTGTTGTTAGTGCTAATGGTGTAGAGGTAGATGAGGAGAAAATTTGTGCTATTAAAGAATGGCCAACTCCCAAAAGTATTACGGAGGTTAGGAGCTTCCACGGGTTGGCTGGGTTTTATAGGAGGTTTGTTAAAGACTTTAGCACACTTGTAACACCACTCACAGAAATAGTCAAGAAAAGTGTAGGATTCCATTGGGGGGAAGCACAAGAAATGCTTTTAAAGTGCTTAAGGATAGGTTATGTTCTGCACCGGTTTTAGTTTTACCTAACTTTAACCAAACCTTTGAGATTGAATGTGATACATCAGGAATAGGGATTGGAGCTGTTCTTATGCAGGAAAAAAGGCTGATTGTATTTTTCAGTGAAAAGTTGAGTGGGGCAGTTTTGAATTATCCTACCTACGAAAAGGAGCTTTATGCTCTTGTTTGTGCTTTGGAAACATGGCAGCACTATCTGTGGCCAAAGGAATTCGTCATACACACTGACCACGACTCATTGAAACACCTCAAGGGACAAGGTAAGTTGAACAAAAGACACGCCCGTTGGATGGAATTCATTGATACATTTCCATATGTCATTCGCTATAAGCAAGGTAAAGAGAATGTGGTAGCAGATGTCCTTTCTCGCAGGTACGTACTTCTAAACTCTTTGAATGCGAAATTGCTTGGGTTCGAGTATATTAAAGGTATGTATGTTGATGACCCTGATTTTTCTACCATTTATGCTTCATGTGAAAAGGGTGCAATTGATAAATTTTATAGGCATGATGGATATTTATTTCGAGTAAGTAAACTTTGTGTGCCTAATTGTTCTATGCGTGAATTGCTAGTGCGTGAGGCTCATGGTGGGGGGTTAATGGGACACTTTGGTGTTATTAAGACTTTAGAAACTTTACAAGAGCACTTTTATTGGCCTAAAATGAAAAGGGATGTTCACCATATTTGTGAAAGGTGCATAACTTGTAAGAAATCTAAGTCTAGAGTCTTACCACAAGGTTTATATACACCTCTGCCCGTACCTAATGAACCGTGGGTAGATATATCCATGGATTTTGTGATAGGTCTGCCTAGGACAAAAAGGGTAGAGACTCGATATTTGTGGTGGTAGACAGGTTTAGCAAAATGACGCATTGTATTCCTTGTAATAAAACTGATGACGCAACAAACATAGCTGACCTATTCTTTAGGGAAGTTGTCAGACTCCATGGGGTACCTATGAGTATTGTGTCTGATAGGGATGTTAAGTTCCTAAGCTACTTTTGGAAAGTCTTGTGGGGGAAGATGGGTACTAAATTATTATTTTCTACTACATGTCACCCGCAAACTGATGGTCAAACGGAGGTAGTTAATAGGACATTAATCCAACTTTTGCGCACTATAATAAATAAGAATTTAAAAAGTTGGGAGGAATGTTTGACATTTGTGGAATTTGCTTATAATCGATCTGTGCATTCTACTACTTCATGTTCACCTTTTGAAGTTGTTTATGGTTTCACCCCGCTAACTCCTCTTGATTTAATTCCTTTACCTGTAGATGAAATGAGCAATTTGGACGGGGCGAAAAAGGCTAAGCTTGTGAAAGAACTTCACAAGAAGGTGAAAGAGCAAATTGAAAAGAAAAATGAGCATTATGCGACTCATGCCAACAAAGGTAGGAGCAAGTGACGTTCGAGCCGGGTGATTGGGTGTGGGTGCACTTGCGAAAGGAACGATTTCCAACCTAACGGAAGTCTAAGTTGCAGCCAAGAGGCGATGGACCTTTTCAGATCCTTGAAAAGATAAATGAGAATGCATATAAGCTCGATCTTCTAGGTGAGTATAATGTGTCTGCTTCTTTTAATGTTGCTGATCTTTCTCTGTTTGATGCAGGTGATGATTCGAGGACGAATCATTTTCAACAGGGAGGGGATGATGAGTTCCGGAGTGGCTCGAAGAGCGTTGACCCGTTGCACGTGCCCGTAGGACCAATAATGAGGCAAAGAGCCAAAAGAGTCAAGCAGGCAATGCAAGGATTCATGCAAGCGTGGTTGGATGAGTGTTCGAGAGCAAAGACCTCATTTACGTTGCATAACAAAGTGGAAGGGGAACCAAAGTTGTTACTATGCATTTGGATCAAAGAACAACAAGAAATTGGGGCAGAAGCATTCTCACGGCCGTAACACCTACTTTTACGGCCGTAAAATGAACCGGGCGAATTTGGACAGAAAGGCCTTTACGGCCGTAACATATCATCTTACGGCCGTAAACTGAAATAGAAGAACTTACGGCCATAATCAAATACTCACGGCCGTAACCCAAAATTTTGTAACTTTTATTTTTATTCAGAAGGTCACTTACGGCCATAAAAAAACTTGTCACGGCCGTAAGCTATGTTTTGGATTTTTGACCGTAAGTTACTTACGGCCGTAAACTTAAGAGTTACAGCCGTAACTTAGCGCCGCGAATTAAAACCTAGTTTAGGCATTTTTGGCGTTTTAGTTTAGGTTGAATTCTAGTTTATTTTTAGTTGCTTTATTTTGTTAGCCTATTTATATGGCTTTATTCAACATTGTAAAAAACAACTTTTATTCTTGAGATTAATGATATTGAAGGTGAGATATTCCCTTAATTTTCTTTTTGTTCTCGTTGAACAAATTTGAACTTATCAAAGGATTTGACAACCTTTGTGGCGTTCCCCCTCTGTGGTTCTTATCTCCGCATCGTAACGGGTTTTGGGTTTAATATACCCATAGTTCTTGCGTCGTGAGGTCGGGGTTGGATTGTTATCGTCTACTAATTGGATTTTAGAGCTTTCCGACGTTTAATTCCGCATGTTCTTGGTGATCCCCATAACGGATCACATCAGACGGAGTCCGAGGCATATTCTTCAAAAGAAAGAAGAAATGCTGAAGAGCATTGAATGGAGACATATGCTTCATCGAAGCAAGGAGTCCCCAGTGAGGAGTCTGTGCTGTTGAGTTGAAGCATATGCACCAAAGAAAGTACAAAGAAGCAGTGGCAAGAGAGCTAGGCTCAGATTCCTAGAATGTGAACTTAATGTCTCATAAATGAAGACATCATAAGCGGTGAGATTCCAAAGGTTTAGAACTTATCTTGATAAAAATGGCTAATATGTCATAGAGGAAGTGCCCTACTGCGAAAGGTTTGTTACTTAAGGATATAATTCATTTGCAATAGAAGACTAGTAGGTAAGGAAGTAAGTTCTGTTACAAAGACCTAAGCAACGAGCTTCAAGGCTGAAGCTTAGTCCTAGATGATTATTTTATGTGACGAGAAATCGCTAGAGTAGAAAATACAAAAAGAAACTTTTCTCGTGTTGCAAGGCATCCTCGAGTGGAAAAATATAATACATCTCACATAGCAAGGCATCGCTAGAGCAGAATAATATAGGCACTTGGGCCCGTGCTTTAATGTAGTTGGACACTTGGGTCTTTATTTGAATGTGCGACAACTCTTTCAAGTTTATTTTCTTGATTACATCTTCAAGAGAGCATTGGAGTGCGTTCTTCAAAATTTTAAAGTGTAACTTCTCTTAATAACAAGAATACAACGAGCATGTCTCGAATTTACGAGTACTTATAGTCCTACGTTCAATTATAAGAATGCCTCGATCATGCCTCGTATAGGGAGACTTACAAGCTCGTCTTCAATAACATTTGAGGTCTTATGCATTGGCCTGGATGTGTGAGGGCTTATAGCCTGCCGTGATAATAAAGAGAATAGACTCATTATGAGCAACTATAAAGCTTATAGTCTTGCATCATTTTTGCAAGGACTTAGGGCTTGCTTCAATAATAGAGAAAAATAAGCTGGTTTCGAGTAACATGAGGGCTTGTAGGCTTGCCTCGTTTGTGCAAGGACTTGGGACTTCCTCAATAATAGAGAGAATAAGCTTGTTTCGATTAACTGGAGGGCTTGTAGGCCTATCTCGATTGTGCAAGGACCTAGGGTTTGCCTCAATAATATAGAGAATAAGCTTGTTTCAAGTAATTGGAGGGCTTGTAGGCCTGCCTTGTTGTGCAAGGAATTAGGGTTCTCCTTCAATAAGGAAAATCCCTCCTTTCAAGGATGCTTTTCTAAGACAATTTTCTTTTTCAAAGAGGTTTTGTTGGCAGGCGATTCCTCTTTCAGGGGAGTCTATCTTTAGGAGTCTCTCTCTCTTAGGGGAGTCCCTTTTCATAGAGTCCCTTTCTTGAGGGAGCCCTTATTCGGGGAGTCCCTATCTCAAGGAAGCCCTTCTTCAGGGAGCCTCTCTCTGGGATTTTTCTTCAAGAAGTCCATTTCTCAGGGGAGTTCTTCTTTAGGGAGTTTTTCTTTCAGGGGAGTCCTTCTTCAGAGAGTCCCTCTTTCAGGGGAGCCCATCTTCAGGGATCCATTTCTCAGATAGTCCTTCTTCAAGGAGTCTCTTTAGGGAGTCCCTCTCTCAGGGGAGTCCCTCTTTAAGGGACTCCTTCTTCAAGGAGTCTCTCTCTCAAGGAACCCTTCTTCAGCGAGTCCATCTCTCAATGGAGCACTTATTCAAGGAGTCCCTCTCTCAGGGAGCCCTTCTTCAGGGGTCCCTCTTTCAAGAGAGTCTCGCTCTCTGAGGAGCCCTTCTTCAGGGGGCCCCTCTTTCAGAGAGCCCTTTTTCAAGGAGTCCTTCTCACAGGAGAATCCATCTTCAGGGAGTACCTCTCTCAGGAGAGCCCTTCTTTAAGGAGTCCCCCTCTCGAGGAGTCCCTTTCTTAAGGGAGTCCTTCTTTCAAGGCATCTTAGAACGTCTTTTATCAATCTTTTTCAAGATATTTTTTCTTTTTCCAAGGTTTCTTAGTACCTTTTTACCAATATTTTTCAAAATGTGTCTTGCATTTTTTAAGATTTCTTAGTAGCTTTTTACCAATCTTTTTTAAAAGGTTTTTTTTTTTTTTCCTTTTTACCGGTTTCTTAGGAGTTTTTTATCGTGTGATTTTGTGGTTTGAAATGTGGTTTCCCATAGACGGCGCAAAAAATGTTGACCACGAAATCTGGTAGGATCTTATATCAACATGTCTCAGCTCCTCCCTCTTGAACACATGAAATTCCTATGCACTTGGACAAACTGCCAGTATGCAACGGGGGCCAAGGAAGTACACGTTTGCACTCCAACGCTCAAGTCATGAGTCATTGTGAGTAAATATAATTGGATGCAGAAAATATAAGTATGTAGAAAAGAGAAACGAGAGTTAGATTATGTGTATTGTGTGTAATGTGTTGAATTACTAACCTCTTTCTTGGAGGCAAATTTGATTTATTTAAAGAAGGGTTGATATTTAGGACCGTGACACGTGTAAAGCTTTACATGTGACCAAACCTCAATTTTTCACGAGGTAAATTATTTCTTGGTAATAATCATTACCCATAAGTGTAGAGTTATAGCTGTTGTAAGAGAGTACTTCTCCTTATTATAGATATTGTCACATCTAGCCGTCTTTTGCAGACAAATCACCTCGAGCTGTCTTATCACCCTAGGAAAGCATGAGTCCAGCACAACATGAGTCTGACACATAAGAGTCCAACCAACTTGGTATCTACAATCACCTTTCCTGGGTACTAACCCTGGCACATAAGAGTCCAACCAGTTTGGTAATCACAGACACCTTTCCTGGGTACTGACCTGGCAAACCATGAGTCTGGCACATAAAAGTCCTGTTAGTTTGGTATTCATAGTCCAGCTTGCAAGTCCGGATTAGGTGATTGGATGTTTTGTGGAACCCCCTGGTAGGCCCATATAGTTGACGTGTAATTTCCATTTAGGCATGACCATAATAGTGACCATCTTCATTGTCATTGTCATTGAGTCCAAAGTCTTCCTCATGATTTGGTTGATGGTCATTAGCTAAATCTTCCATTGATGTGTCAATTATAGAGACTCTGACCCTATTTGGTCCAGGAGAAATTCAACAACATATTCTTCAAATTTATTTTCAACTACACATTTTTATGGGACTCATAACTTTACACACTTTTCAACAATTTTTCATCCATGCATTCAAAATTTTCTTCAATTTCTCTTACATAAAATAGGCTCTTTTATCTTCCATTTTTCTAACCACAAATCTATCAAGAGTACATTTTTGAGATTGTATTAACTCTTCACATATTCTATTTTTTCTTTCATTTGTCACATCCAGATAGTTTTTTTTTTTTTTTTTAGGATGCATTTTAATCTTTTTACTGCCCAAGAAAAAAAAAACTGAATAGAAGATAAACATTTACGAAAAAATCTAACCTAGTTTATTATAATAAAACAGTAGAAGTATCATTCATCAAACATTTGCAGAACTAATAATTATGTGAGGCTTTAGAATTTCAATATACCTAAGAAATCAAAGAAAAACTAGAAAGGATCATGCAAGTAACAAATTCAGCCATTTGAAGTGAGCAAAAATCAAGCAATTCAGTAATATAATTACATGAAAAATAGTGTACCAAAATAAATGAGTGATTAATTGATTATTAGAATAGAATCATAGATGATAGATGTTTGTGTCCCAATAATAAATAAAAAATCAAATATACTTTTCAAGATATAAATATACCCTCAGTATGATATAAATTAAAATCTGATTTAAATTTAAGTCAAAAGTCAATCAATTTCAATCATATATTTTATGAGATTCACAACTTTTCAAAGTATCGATCCAAAATCAGTAGCCAAAATACTATTTGATCTTGTAATTGATATTTAAGTTCGTCGCTGCTAAAATAAAACAAAACGGATATGATTTTCTTGGATTACGACACACATCTCATCAACTTTTATTGAAATCTACCAAAATTCGATTGTAATTTCCACCAAACAAGGACATAATATTTTTCCATTCAGTTTTAAAAGATGGGATGCGCAACTTCCAAATCCTTTTTCATTAAAACTCAACGAAAGATATTTATACAATTATGTTTGTTATGAAAAAAAAAAAAAACTCTATTTTATAAAATTTGAAGAGACATTAAACAAGTGAATTGGAAAATTTACCGAGTACTTAGAATAAACTAGAAATTAGTAGAAAGTTGATTTCATGATTTGTGTTGATTTTTGTGGAGGAGATGATAAAAGAAGGATGAACCGGCGAGATTTTGAACTTTGAAGAGTGAAGACTAAAATTAAATTTAGGGTTAAGTTTGGACTATTTAAAAAATAGGTCAATCCGTCAATGGACCATGGACATGAATTAATCTAAGTGCACAATTGTGGTAACAATGTAGATGACAATTTGATGATGTGGATGTGTTATTGTTGTTGATTAAAAAGATGATGTGATGTGTGAAAAGAAAGGATTGTGCCACGTAAGCAAATTGTGATCCTCATTGTGACCCTAATTGTGACTGTAGCAAAATTGCCATGGACATAGGTTTGTCTGTTTAAAAGATGGTCCAGTTATATAGATTAATTTTATTTTAAAAAAACAAAAATAAAAATTATATAACTTACTATATTTTTTTTATTTTTGGTGCCCAAAATTATAGTATTTTATTCGTCGCAACTCTTACACAATCTCAGAATCGCCCCGAAAAATGCAGTTCATGACCGTTGAGACATGTGAGGTATCTTCACAATTTTTAACTTTTTTTATTTTATTTTTTCAATCCAGACACGAACGTAAAGTTTAAGAATTAAAAATTGGATGAAACGGTGCCCTGGGTCCACGTTTAAAAAAAAAAAAAAGTGTGATGCCATTCTCGCGGCCTCGCCTCTTGCTTGTCACGGGATCCTATAATTTTTTTACTGCAAAATTGACGCCGTTAACTATGCAGTAAAAGACCCTTTAGATTTCGGTGACTAGACAGTAGATACATTATTCGTGGGACCCCCTTATGAACGGCTAGTTCGGTGTATTATGAATTATCAGAACGAGATATGACCAACTTTCACATTTGTCTAGTCTTTATTTATTTGGTAATTTTTTTTCTTTTTTGGTCAACAAACAAATATCAAATAATATATGTTTCCGAGATTAAATATATTATTAAAAAATAATTAGAAAAAATACATTTGATTAAAAAGTAGTTTTAAAATATATTGTTTATAAAACTTCTTTATAAATAGCAGTGTTTTGAAAATCGGAAACAGATTCAAACCAACCAGGAAAGGCAACGTCAAGGGTCAAAAGGTCCGATTGGGATAAATCGGGGTTGAATCGGTTTCAATTAAAACATCAAAAATTATTCCAAAAATCACAAAAAATTTTAAAAAATAAGTTATTTTACAAATAAACCAATATTTACTCATTTAGAAAATAAAATTATATACAAAAGTAGCTTAAAACAACTAGAGAAAAGCAAAAAGAAAAAAAGAAAATCGAGTTTTAAAAATCAGCCGGTTATCGGTTGAACCAGTTGAAAACTGGTTGAACCGGCCTTTTTTTTCCAATTGGTTTTTATGGAGAACCAATGGTTTTCCGGCCGATTTCCGGTCGAACCGACTGGTCCGATCCGATTTTCTAAACATTGATAAATAGTCTACCATATGGAAGCTTACTTAGATTGAGATTAAGCCTATGTTTGGTAAACTTCTTATAAACAAGTTCATAAGCAATTCATCTTTCAAAATACTCCTTGACCACACATTTTCTTCAAGCACTTTTTAATCACATGTTTTACATTAATAACATCTGGCCCTTGTTTGATTCCCATCAATTTTTGAAAAAAGTTGAGTCTTTAGATAATGTGAAGTGAAGATTGAGTTGAAAAGTCAAAAATCGTAGGTCAAAAGTAAGATACATAGTATAGATTGAGTACTGTAGAAAAATGAGATGAAAAAATAGGAACCAAACAGGGGCCTGATTCTTTGTTTATGATATTTTTTTACCAAACAGAGGCTTAAAAAATTAATATTTTTAGTAAATTTTGATAGAAGTTGATGAAATGTATGGTTGTAATTTTTTTTTTTTTAAATGTGTGGTTGAAAAATTAAAATAAGTGGTTAAAATTAATATTGACTTTATATTAAAATCTAAATTTTAATAATTACCAAACAAGGGCTTATTTCTTGTTTGAATGGAGATAAAAATTTAATTTTTAGTAGATTTTGGTGAATATTTACATATCGATAAAAACTAATTATTAATTTTGATTTAAAATATATCTAGGCCTCTGTTCGGATCCTTCAAGTTGATTATAAACCAATTTATTTGGTTTTTTGCGGTAAATGTGTTTAAAAATTAGAGTGAAAAAATATATGTAGTTAAAAAATTATTTGAAAAATTGTGCAGAATATAAATTGATTTCTAATCACTTTACCTATCGGGGACTAGATTATAATCAGTGGCAAACATTGGCTTCAATGCTAAAGTCAATAGAGTGGCCCACGCACGAACTGTGAACATTTAAGGCAGGCAACAGAGTCTTCGGGGATCTTTTTTTCTTTTTGTTTCATTTATTGCAACCTTTTAAATTGAAGAAAAGTTGTGGAGGATAGCCGTGGGGTGGCTAGTACTATAATATTGGTCAAGAATGCAGCAATTGGTCCCTTCTATTTTTTTTTTTTATTTTTATATTTAATTTTCTCAAATAATTTTGATATATTATTGATGTGCACAGATTTTTTTTTTTTTTTTTTTTTTTTTGACAACTGATGTGCACTGATTTTGTATGACTTGACTTGAGCCAAAAGCCCACGCGTTTGACAAACATAGCCCCTCTGACCCGTTTGGAATCTCACTGACTTTGTACACCCCAATCACCTCGTATATTCTGAACATTTCTTTTAACCGTGAAAAGAAAATCACCATGTATGGGGTTACCTTGTCTGGACTAATGACTTTCGTATGTTTGGGTTCGACACCCAGTCGTCAGACCCAATTCACAATCCTATACAATTATTATTTTAGTTCAAGTCTTACGTTTAATATTTTCCCTCTTCTTTAACTTAAGTACCGGAGAAATGACGAAAATACACCTCACATCTTTGTAGCATCAAAAATATTCACTCACTTTATTTAAAAGTAGAATGGTGATAACTGATAAAGAGATATATGAAAAAATCTCGATACTGATTAATTTTCATTCATTTCATTCATGATTAATCGACGAGGTCTCATTGATTTTTAAGGTTTGTTTGAGTCCCTATTTTTGGATATATTACATTTTTAAAATAGTTATTTTTTTATCTTTTTAAGAAAGTGAAGTTCAAAAGTAAAATTTCTTTATAAATTTCATAGTTTTAAAATTCGTAAAGCGTGACGAAGCGGGAAGGTCGGGCTTCAAGCTTAAGCCCACCTAATCGCAAAAAAGCCGTACAATGCGCAAACAAAGCGTGAAGGTCAAGTTTCAAGTTTAAGCACACCTAAATATAAGTATATGGAATTTTTTTAGAACAGAGATAAATTTTACAAGTAAATTAGAATGGAGCTCAAACAAGAGTTTAATCAACTAAATATTACGTGAATATGGTCTCATCAATCTTCAAAAGAGAGAATGCCCTATTAATCTAAGTCGAAGTGAACAAATAATTTTAATCACATATTTTATACAACTCACAAATTTTTAATCATACATTTCATCGATATTTATCAAAATATACAAAAAAATATGATTTTAATCCCTATCAATCAGGAACAACATTATCACAATCTATTTATATTCCTGATTTAACCAAAATCATTGATGAAATGTCAATGACTTTCAATTGAACTTAGAGGTTAGAAGGGAAAGTTGTGAAATTAAATATCTCCAATTCAACAAGCCAAAAAATGGGTTCGATTTTAAAGTCTAATCACATGATATCCAAAACTTCACTTTTAAAGGTTAGGATGCATAACCACGAGATACATAAAATGTTTGAGATTGAAACTTTTGTTTTTCCTCAGTTATCAAAAACACAAATGTTAAACCCTTTGTTTGGTAAAGTTTTTGTTCATAAATAAATAATGTTACGTTTTCGAGATAAAATATATGGTTGAAAAGTGATTTGGAGAAATGTGTGTGATTAAAAAGTGATGTGAAAAAATGTTGTTTATAAATCTCAAAAAAGTTGATGACCTGATAATTGATAAATGATAGCCGTGGGTATATGTCATAAAATAGAGAAGTTCTTTATCGATTAAGTTCTAACGTGCACAAAATATGCAATGATCGTTTCGTGTCTCTACATATTTACATACTATGTTATTATTAAGTTATATATACGGCACTTCATTTGCAAGATCTGAATCCAATGTTTACATTATATTTATGCATCTGTACATCAACAACCGATCCGATATAAATGAAATAGACTCTGAATTCTCCGTTATTTCTCACTTGAATTAGAATTTTATATATATATATACATCAATCCACTTGGATTAGAAAATTTAATAAAACTAAAAGGGGGACCTCTTTGTGCTGTTACATGATTGTTTGCATGCTTTATTTAATAATCTCATAGCTTTTTGGTAACATTTTTATGCAGTGACTTTGTCACTTTATCCCTCATTGAAGACATAAAGATTTGAAGTTGATGCTTTTCTGCATTTTCTATGTTAATGGCTGACCGCTGGCAGATAGATAGCGGATAGATTTACCTTCACCCAAATCCAAAATAAAGTCACGCTAATTCTTAATTATATTATAAAATAAAGCAAAATTGGTGGTCAATTAACTTTTTAAAATTGTAATATTTCCACTAACTCATGCACGGATTATGGAGGATTAAAGTTAAACACTTTAGTTGCAAGTTAATATGCTTTCAATACATGATAGAAAGTAATTTACAATGTAGAAATACACTAGCAAATCAAAAGCATTGGATAATATTTATTCTATTTTATATTTATTCCACAAATGATGATCGTTGTAGGTATAGAATATAGATAGCATTATTTTTCAAAGTATGTAATCTTTAATTTAGTCCTCAAATTTTCAACGTACTACGAATTGTGTGCATAAATTTAAGTTTATGAGAAATAAATATTACATTACAACATTTTAAAGTTCTATCCTCAACTGCGGGTGAAATATCAAAGGTGATTGAAGCTCCTTATGCCTGATTTTGAAAAACTCTCCCTTTAGAGCTACCCTTGCTTGAAAGTAGACGAGGTAGCTTACTAATCTACTGGAGTAAGTAGTCTTGTCCGAAAGCCTCAGGCGAAAAAATTACTTAAAAGTAACAAGGTTCTAAAAGGAAAAAAAAAAAAAAAGTCTTAAGGTAACAAAAGCTAGGAAGGTAGAATGATGTGATTAGACTTCCTTATCCGAAAGCAAGCAAGATAACAAGGGAGGTTTTATGTCTCGTTCAGTCTAATATGATTAAACAACAATTTTAACATCTTTAATTTTTTTTATTTTTTTTATAAATATATCATATTAAATGAAAAAACTGTTAGTCAATAGAAGTCATTATAAGAGTGGTGGAAAATTAATTGTATTTAGATGGGACGAATAAAACCACTAAAGTGAGCATTGAATGTGATTAGGTATAAATGATGGCAAGTTATTACTAATAAGATTGTCCAATTGGATTAGCACCCAACTTATTATTTCAACTTTCAACGTAAATAAATTGAATAGCGTGCCTGAAAACTTTAATTAAAACAAGTTGAAATTATTTTTTCAAATAAGTGAGACATTCTCCCAGTCAATACATAAAAAAAATAATAAAAAAAAAGAATACATTTGTTAGAACAAAGCACATGTGATCCAGATTAAAATACTAAACCGACATGTATGAACATGTTAAAAAACTTTCATTTTTTTATTTTTATTTTATTTTTTCAAATAACTACAAAACGTAAGATTGGATGACATTTTGAGATTAGTGTTTAGGGGGAAAAATGAAGGTGCATTGATTCTTAGAGCCCGTTTGACGGTTTTATTACAGGAAAATTTTCACCTCAACTTTTGAAACTCAATTTCAATCATTTATTCATAATCAAGTCCACAATTTTTGACTTTTCAAATTTTTTTAAACCATACATCCATCAAATCAAAAAATAAAAAAATTACAAAAATTAAAACTTTTCATATTACTAAACAGGCTCTTAGTAGCATTTGAGTACGTGACAAGATGTTAAGAAAAAAGAAAGACACACTCATCTTGCTTGCTTCTGGCCAACCCGATTAGGATTAACAAGAGGCACATAGGGAACCATGTCGATGGCCAGGTTGATGGACCTGGTTGCTTGGTGTTGTAGTGCCAGCGGAAATATTACCGCAGTGCATAAAAGGTAATGCTACACTCCCCTCGACGTTCACCTCAAGAATGAACCCTCACTCACATGAGTATGAGACCCGCAGTGTGTGTGCCCACACCTATATGAGTAGGGAGTCATCCCGGGGTGAGCGTCGAGAAAAATCTAGCATAATTCGTGCATAAAACAAGCGATTGACCAGTAATTGAACTTTCCAAACAAATCATTAGAATGCCACGTCAAACCGCTGCTTTGGCCTTCAAAAAGTAATAAAATGTTTAAAATTTATCAAATAAAGACTTAATACAACCTTGTAAAGGATTCCAAAATCATAAACCCAACCAAAACGGCTAAATTTTATTGATTTACAAACGATCTTTTACAAGAATTACAATAAAAGTTTGAATCAAAACTCAAAAGTTTACAGAAACATCTCAAACTGCAGATCGCACAAAAACTCGTAATAACTCTCAAAAAACTAGAATCAAAATGTGTTTACAAGAACCCAAAACACTCTCTAATCTATTACAACAACTTAGAAGAATATCACAAATTTTCTTCTAAAGAATCAAAGTGAAAAGAGAGAAAAATCGCCAGGAATCAAAAAGGCGTATGAGAGAAATGAGAGAGAAAAGTGCAGAAGTGTAGCGACCAAGAATTTTTACGCGATTAATAATTATTTTAATAGAAAATCGTGTCGCTACTATTTCACCCATTTTTATTAAGTTAACTCCACGAAGTATTCGTATAGCCAAGTCAAGAAATAATCGAGATCGTTCGATTTTAAATTAAATTCCGAATTTCTAAAAATATCTCCATTCTCTTGATTTAAAGTATATTAAGTCCAAGTACTTAATTCAATGTTATCCCAATATTTATTTATACAAAAATTATTTTTATTATTGAAATTAAGAAAATATATGCAAGCATGAGAGGTTCCATTATATATAATAATTATGAGAATCTTAATTTAATAAATATGGAAAAGTATATGAATGAATTATATACTCCATTATATGTAATCATGAAGAGCATAATATTTGTATAAATATGGAAAAGTATATGAATGAATTATATACTCCATTATATGTAATCATGAAGAGCATAATATTTGTATAAATATGGAAAAGTATATGAATGGTGCTTTACTTTAAGAAAAGGATGTGTTAAAATTAATAGAATTGAATGATTATGTTTACAATATGCCAACTTTATACATCTATTTAAACCCATCTCTTTTACACACAACTCTACACATATACACTTATTTCCAACCTCTTGACAAAATCCACAAGTAAGAGAAATTCAAGGTGGTCAAGAAAGTTTTGGTCCATTTACTACTACACTTCATTTTAATCTTTTAAAAGGTAAGTATATCTTATGTTTTTATGAAAAGTAAGTATATCTTATGTTTTTATGAAAAGTAAGTATATCTTATGTTTTTATGAAAAGTAAGTATGTTTTTATGAAAGATAAATATACCTTATGTTTTTATGACAAGTAAGTATATCTTATGTTTTTATGAAAAGTAAGTATGTTTTTATGAAAGGTAAATACACCTTATGTTTTTATGAAAAGTAAGTATGTTTTTATGACAAGTAAGTATATCTTATGTTTTTTATGAAAATTAAGTATGTTGTTATGAAATGTAAGTATATCTTATGTTTTTATGAAAATTAAGTATGTTGTTATGAAATGTAAGTATATCTTATGTTTTTATGAAAATTAAGTATGTTGTTATGAAATGTAAGTATATCTTATGTTTTTATGAAAATTAAGTATGTTGTTATGAAATGTAAGTATATCTTATGTTTTTATGAAAAGTAAGTATGTTTTTATGAAAGATAAATATATCTTATGTTTTTATGAAAAGTAAGTATGTTTTTATGAAAGGTATTACCTTATGTTTTTATGAAAAGTAAGTATGTTTTTATGACAAGTAAGTATATCTTATGTTTTTATGAAAATTAAGTATGTTGTTATGAAATGTAAGTATATCTTATATTTTTATGAAAATTAAGTATGTTGTTATGAAATGTAAGTATATCTTATGTTTTTATGAAAATTAAGTATGTTGTTATGAAATGTAAGTATATCTTATGTTTTTATGAAAATTAAGTATGTTGTTATGAAATGTAAGTATATCTTATGTTTTTATGAAAATTAAGTATGTTTTTATGAAAGGTAAATATACCTTATGTTTTTATGAAAAGTAAGTATGTTTTTATGAAAGGTATTACCTTATGTTTTTATGAAAAGTAAGTATGTTTTTATGACAAGTAAGTATATCTTATGTTTTTATGAAAAGTAAGTATGTTTTTATGAAAGGTAAATACACCTTATGTTTTTATGAAAAGTAAGTATGTTTTTATGACAAGTAAGTATATCTTATATTTTTATGAAAAATAAGTATGTTTTTATGAAAGGTAAATACACCTTATATTTTTATGAAAAGTAAGTATGTTTTTATGACAAGTAAGTATATCTTATGTTTTTATGAAAATGTTTGGATCATTGCTATGAAATCAATCTCACAAGATTGTTATGGGTTCCATATGATATGTTTATGATTATGCTAAGGGGACCGGAGTTTAGTAGCGCTACACATAAGAATTCTTGCCATTTAAGTTCGGTAAAATTCTTGTGTCTCCCTATGTTTATGAGTATTTCGATCCTATCCTATGTTATGATGAAAATGATCCATATGCTTTCAAAAGAAAATTTATGCTTGGTATACTTACTGGGATTTTATAAATCTCACTCCACGATATTTACCATTTTCAGATAATTGAAGGTTCGAGGCGGTCAACATGGAAGTGGCAAAAGTGGTTAAGATTGATGAGATAATTATGTTGAACTTTATGTAAGAAAATTATGTTCTATTTTTATTCACAGATAAAATTATGGGATTCTAATTATTCTTTTGAATAATTTTACATTACTATTTAAGTCTCGATAATATGATATGAGTCACTTTTAGTGGCACTCGAATGGTCGAGAATTCGGGTCGTCACAGTTGGTATCAGAGCCAAGAGTTTTAAAAACGATTCTGTAGATTTTTGAAATTTTATTTCTTAAAAAAAAAAAAAAAAAAAAAAAACACTATTCACGTGAACAGTAAAACGACGTGCTATTCATGATGAACAGTGAACGAAATCACTATTCATTTAAAAAAAAAAATTGAATTTTCACATGTCAAGTATGGTTATGATTTTGAAAAGTATGATGAAATCTGATGTGCGAATTTCAAGGACAAAATTCATTTTAATCAAGGGAGTTTGTAATGTCCTGAAAATTTTATGGAATATAATTAGTTAGTGATATGATGTTTATATTGATGTCTTTGATAAATTTCTAGAAGTTCGGGGACTAAAGGAAAATAAGATTTGACGATAAAATTTTATTTGGGTTAATTAGGCCCAATCTTATGTAAAGATGCGAAATGATTAATAATAATTTTTTTTTTAAAATATTTTAACTCATCACTCTACTATGTCACTCTCCACGTATTGACTCCTCGAACCAGGTATGTTATATGCTTTGCAAGTCATTTACGATTTTATTAAGACATGTTAAGTATGAAATATTCATATGTTATGAATCTTTAAGTGAAATATACATGTTGAGTATGATATGAATTGATAGAAGCCTAAATTTTAATTTATTCATTTTAATGTAGAATCATGAGACATAGAGGATATTGATATGAATTTTGGTTCATATTAAGCTTAGTAAGATTGACTCAATTAGAAATTAAGTTGGGTTGTAACTTTGGCCCAAAATATATGGAATAATATATTAAACAAACAAAATTGATAATGAATTGTACAATAATTTATCCCTTTATCACTACCTTTGTGTAAAAACAAGGGAAAAACTGTGGATGGTTATTAGTACTTCCTCTTCAAGTTTCAATTTTCGGTTCAATAATTTATCCCTTTATCACTACCTTTGCTTAAAAGCAAGGAAAAAACTGTGGATGATTATTGGTACCACTCTTCAAGTTTCAATTTTCGGTTCAATAATTTATCCCTTTATCACTACCTTTGCTTAAAAGTAAGGAAAAACTGTGGATGATTATTGGTACCACTCTTCAAGTTTCAATTTTGAAAAAAAAAAAAAAAAAAATATGATTTACGAATGATTTTCAAAATAATCTTTGTCGTCAAGTTTAGAAATGATGAGCCCTAAATGGACTTTGCATAATTGATTTTAGACATGGCACTAAGTATGAGAAGTCAACAGAAAGGACTAGATAATATTTTCGAATTATTCATCGTTTAGATTAAACGAGAAATAGAAAGTCAGTTTTATGAAGTTATGATGAGATGTTGAGATTATAAGTGATATGATTTTATTGAGATTTTTATGAGAAGAATTATGAAGTTGGAGATTTAAAGTTTAGGCTCTTAATTATTGAGAAATAAGGACTTGATATGGTGATATTAGAAATTATGATTTGAAATTTCTATGTTGAGGAATTATGAATTGATTTTCTGGAATATTTATGATGATATTGAAGTTTGATGAAATTGTGATCAAATGTACAATTAGTTATTATTGTGAGTTATGAAGTATGCTTACGATTTGGATAAGTCCAAATTTCAAAGGAAAACTCTGCCTAGAATTTTATCGTTTGGAGTTAAGAGCATAGTATGGTATGCAATCACTAAGAGAATTGAAGTTAGACATACAAGTTCATTTACATCACAAACGAGATTTAGTAGATGATAACAGAGATATTATTATTTTCTCATAAGGAGAACACACAAGAGTCACCCTAGAAAGGAAATACATGAAAACACGCAAAAGCAAAAGAAAGCAACATGGGAAATTCCTCAAATTGAGAGATGTGTTTCCGGAGTAGCCGTATCCTACCACCTCTGACCTTTTGAGGAAATAAAGAAACCTTCAAAAAGGTGTGTTTCGAGAGTAAGAATACTCCGTAATCTACCACCTGGAACCTTTGAGGTACACACAAGATTTAAACATTAAGGAAAATCCTAGGAAATTAGAGGGGTGTCTCGAGAGTAAGAATACTCCGTACTCTACCCCCACCTATTCTAAGATTCATAAAGTTAAGTTTACATTAACCGGACTCCATTTTCGCTTGATTCCCCTTCCTTGCGACCAATCTATCTTAACCCCTGCTGGATCTTGTATTGAGATATATGACTGCAGCTTATCCAGTAGTTCATCAATAGTAGGAGCAGAAATAAGGAGTCTTCTGGAAAATGGAGAGATGAATCCCTGTTCCACAGCATAATCAAGAAAGGTTAACAAGCCATCAAAGAAATTGTTAACATTCAGAAGCCCAATAGGCTTAGTATGGAGACCTAGTTGAGCCCACGAGGTAATGTTAAAGATTTCTTCTAAGGTACCAAAACCTCCGGGTAGGGCTATAAAGCCATCAGCAACCTCAATCTTTCGAGTCTTATTCGATAAATTTTCCTCAGATCATTCATTGGAAGACTGGAATAATACTTGCGAATGTTTGTAAGAATGATATCCATGTTTTTGATGGATCTAACCTCTTCCCAGCATGAACTATTTAAAAGCATTAAGGATCGGAGGAAATCCGCGTGATATTGATTCCAGCAAGAAAGCGCGGAATAGAATAATGGAAAAGAGGGAACAAGAGTTATGCGCCGTTTACTTTCTTGATAAAAGGAAGATTTGATGATGACGGGATTTGAGATATGGAATATTTTCTTGGATTTTGGGTACTGATATTTTGATATAATAATCAAGGTATAGAAATAATACGGGGATACGTGAAAGTGAAATAAGGACTGTATTGAATCAGGATTAATAAGTTTGTGCAAGTGAAAGGAATACCTTACGGGAAATGTTATGATATTTGAGTTAAGAATTTTAATTATTTGGGAGATATTTGTTTATTGAATTTTGCAGAAATTTTGGGTTACAAATATTGGAAAGATAAACTGATGATTATGTTGATATGTGAATAACATGTTTGGGTATATTACATAGAGAATATTCAGGTAATCGTTTTAATTATTTTGGGATATTTGGTGATAAGAAGAAATGACAAATTATTATGGTATGATATGTTAGTAAAGATTTATTGAAATTTTAGAGATATTAATACGAATATTTGAGGTTACATGATACGATGATAAGTGACAGGTTACATGAGTACTACAAGATATGATGAAATATCACATACGATTGGGAATTTTCATTTTGATTCAGAAAAATTTATGAGTAGACATATGTCTATTATTGATAGAAAAGTTCATGTCTTAAGAAAACAAATTGATGCATTTAGTCAAAGTCCAGTGGGTTAAATATGGTTGGGTTAAATATGGTAGCGATGATGCTACATAAGAAGAAGAAGAAGAGATTCTGATTAAGTGTTCAGAAATCATAAGATCAAGTAAGTTTAATTTCGAGGACGAAATTATTTTAAGGGGGTAAGTTTGTAGCGACCAAGAATTTTTACGCGATTAATAATTATTTTAATAGAAAATCGTGTCGCTACTATTTCACCCATTTTTATTAAGTTAACTCCACGAAGTATTCGTATAGCCAAGTCAAGAAATAATCGAGATCGTTCGATTTTAAATTAAATTCCGAATTTCTAAAAATATCTCCATTCTCTTGATTTAAAGTATATTAAGTCCAAGTACTTAATTCAATGTTATCCCAATATTTATTTATACAAAAATTATTTTTATTATTGAAATTAAGAAAATATATGCAAGCATGAGAGGTTCCATTATATATAATAATTATGAGAATCTTAATTTAATAAATATGGAAAAGTATATGAATGAATTATATACTCCATTATATGTAATCATGAAGAGCATAATATTTGTATAAATATGGAAAAGTATATGAATGAATTATATACTCCATTATATGTAATCATGAAGAGCATAATATTTGTATAAATATGGAAAAGTATATGAATGGTGCTTTACTTTAAGAAAAGGATGTGTTAAAATTAATAGAATTGAATGATTATGTTTACAATATGCCAACTTTATACATCTATTTAAACCCATCTCTTTTACACACAACTCTACACATATACACTTATTTCCAACCTCTTGACAAAATCCACAAGTAAGAGAAATTCAAGGTGGTCAAGAAAGTTTTGGTCCATTTACTACTACACTTCATTTTAATCTTTTAAAAGGTAAGTATATCTTATGTTTTTATGAAAAGTAAGTATATCTTATGTTTTTATGAAAAGTAAGTATATCTTATGTTTTTATGAAAAGTAAGTATGTTTTTATGAAAGATAAATATACCTTATGTTTTTATGACAAGTAAGTATATCTTATGTTTTTATGAAAAGTAAGTATGTTTTTATGAAAGGTAAATACACCTTATGTTTTTATGAAAAGTAAGTATGTTTTTATGACAAGTAAGTATATCTTATGTTTTTTATGAAAATTAAGTATGTTGTTATGAAATGTAAGTATATCTTATGTTTTTATGAAAATTAAGTATGTTATTATGAAATGTAAGTATATCTTATGTTTTTATGAAAATTAAGTATGTTGTTATGAAATGTAAGTATATCTTATGTTTTTATGAAAATTAAGTATGTTGTTATGAAATGTAAGTATATCTTATGTTTTTATGAAAAGTAAGTATGTTTTTATGAAAGATAAATATATCTTATGTTTTTATGAAAAGTAAGTATGTTTTTATGAAAGGTATTACCTTATGTTTTTATGAAAAGTAAGTATGTTTTTATGACAAGTAAGTATATCTTATGTTTTTATGAAAATTAAGTATGTTGTTATGAAATGTAAGTATATCTTATATTTTTATGAAAATTAAGTATGTTGTTATGAAATGTAAGTATATCTTATGTTTTTATGAAAATTAAGTATGTTGTTATGAAATGTAAGTATATCTTATGTTTTTATGAAAATTAAGTATGTTGTTATGAAATGTAAGTATATCTTATGTTTTTATGAAAATTAAGTATGTTTTTATGAAAGGTAAATATACCTTATGTTTTTATGAAAAGTAAGTATGTTTTTATGAAAGGTATTACCTTATGTTTTTATGAAAAGTAAGTATGTTTTTATGACAAGTAAGTATATCTTATGTTTTTATGAAAAGTAAGTATGTTTTTATGAAAGGTAAATACACCTTATGTTTTTATGAAAAGTAAGTATGTTTTTATGACAAGTAAGTATATCTTATATTTTTATGAAAAATAAGTATGTTTTTATGAAAGGTAAATACACCTTATATTTTTATGAAAAGTAAGTATGTTTTTATGACAAGTAAGTATATCTTATGTTTTTATGAAAATGTTTGGATCATTGCTATGAAATCAATCTCACAAGATTGTTATGGGTTCCATATGATATGTTTATGATTATGCTAAGGGGACCGGAGTTTAGTAGCGCTACACATAAGAATTCTTGCCATTTAAGTTCGGTAAAATTCTTGTGTCTCCCTATGTTTATGAGTATTTCGATCCTATCCTATGTTATGATGAAAATGATCCATATGCTTTCAAAAGAAAATTTATGCTTGGTATACTTACTGGGATTTTATAAATCTCACTCCACGATATTTACCATTTTCAGATAATTGAAGGTTCGAGACGGTCAACATGGAAGTGGCAAAAGTGGTTAAGATTGATGAGATAATTATGTTGAACTTTATGTAAGAAAATTATGTTCTATTTTTATTCACAGATAAAATTATGGGATTCTAATTATTCTTTTGAATAATTTTACATTACTATTTAAGTCTCGATAATATGATATGAGTCACTTTTAGTGGCACTCGAATGGTCGAGAATTCGGGTCGTCACAAGAAGTCTTAGAGAAAATCCGAATGAATGAATTTGGACGCGTCCACTTTACCTTTTCATCTGGCTAAAGGATAAGGTGATCTAACGGTTCAAACGGCTCCAGGTGTTGATCAGACGGTTATAACAAATTCAGTTTAGATCAAGAAAAACGTGTTTCCACAAATGCAACTTAGGCTCCGGGTTTAGTAAATATGGACTCAGCATTTTCATGGTTTGGGCTGAATCATTTAGTTCTGGGCTGGATTGCAATCTGGATTGGGCTTAGCTACAGATTCGGCCAAAATATTCACAAACCTAAATTGCCATTGTAACACCATTATTAGTGCTAAATAACATTATTCAAAAGTCAATGATTTGAATGGTTTATCCAACTTAAGTATCATTTAATTTTAGATTGAGTAATGTGTGTATTTTTAAAATTGTTTGATAGAAATCTTATATCACCATGTATATTTTATTTAAAAATTTAAAAAGAAGAGTATCACTTGATAAGATGATTGCGAAATTCACCATATTTTTTCAATTTTTTACATTTTCACCTTGAAAATTACGTTTCATTGCGTTGTTCATCATTTTCATCCAAAGAATGCAATATATAACTAAGATGAAGTCTAAAGAATGCAATATTTAAGTAAGACCGATTCTTTTTAGATTTGAATTTAGTAACGGACAAGAAATAAATGGATCTATTTTTCAATTTTTCCATTAGGAAAAAAAAAAAATTGAACCGTTTTCCAATTTTTCCATTAGGAAAAATAATAATTAAAAAAATTGGGCTATTTTTAGCCTATCATTTTTTATTTTTCAAACATTTTTAACCATACATTCTCTAAAAAATACTATTCACAATCACAATTTTTTTTAAAAAAAGTAGGGGCGAAACACAAGCTTATTGAGAATTGCCAATGTTTAGAGAAATGTAGTAAGGAGATTAGTCTAGCTTGCATTTTTTATTCTAAATAGTTTTTTTTTTTTTTTTTAGAAGACCTAGTCCATAGCATTTTCTTTAATTTGTTTATCTACTTTGGAGTGAAATTGATGGTAAATATCAGTGTTCTAAAAAGTTCGTTTACACTTACGTCTAGGCGCACTTAGGCTTGAAATTTGGTCTCGCCGATTCGTCACATTTTCGCACTTTACCCGCGCTTCACTCGAGCATTGTCGCGCTTTTTCACACATTGATGCGCTTAAGCTTAATGCTCGACATCGTCGGTTCGTCACGCTTTACGCTTTTAGAACACTGGTAAATATCCCAATAGGTCCTTATTGCAGTTTTTATTTTTCTTTTTCATAATGCTATTAGGGACAGCCCTGATGCCGAGCGAGAGGTGCGATGAACAAGACAACATGATTTTTGGGCGCAAAAATGAAAAATATAGTAGGTTATATTCTTTTTATTTATAACCTTTTTTTAACAAAAGTAATTTATATCACTGGATCATCTTTTAAACAGTCAAACATGCACCTATGGCCTATTGGCCAATTTTTCAAATCTGCTAAACTTAACTCTAAATTTAATTTTGATCTTCACTCTTCAAAGTTCAAAATTCTCATTGCTTCAACTATCTCTTCCCTTCAACAAAATCAACACACAAATCATTGAAATCAAAATTCTACTACTTTTTTAGTTTCTTCCAAGTTCTCAGTATTTTTTTTCATTAATCAACTTGCCAAACGTCTTTTGTAATTTTATAAAATTGATTTTTTATAATATTTATAACTTATAAATATATTTTTTATTGTTGGGACACAAACACCTATCATATATGACAGCCTGCTGATAATCAATTAATAATTCATTCATTTTGGTATACTATTTTTGTTGAAATTATGTTGCTGAATTGCTTGATTTTTACATTTATTACTTATAAAATTTTATTGGCAATGTCTATTATAGTTGCATCTGCTAAAAGAAGTTTTTCAAAATCAAAACTATTGAAATCTTACTTGTGATCAACTATGTCACAAGAAAGATTGAATGAGACTAGCTTTGATATCCATTGAATATGATTTGCTAGAAAATAATGGTTACAAAAAATTCATTAGTGATTTTGCTTCAAAAAATGTAAGAAGAACTAATTTTAAATATATTTGTTGCATTTCAAGATTTACATATGATACTGTTTGAAATGTTTTGTGTCTTTTTCTTCTTCATCTTCAAGTCAGCTCATATGGTTTGTCAAAGATATTAGTGATTTGAATGATGTTTTTTTTTTAGAAAATACGAGCTTTTGAATGTTTTGATAGTGCTATCTAGCATAAATTTAGTTTTTTAGTTGTAAATTTGCTATATGTAATGAAAAAGATATTAGAACAACATTGAAAATGTTATTTTTTGTTATGTGACAGTTTTATATATAATGAAATTATATAAATAAATTTATTTTTTTATGCATACTTTATAATTAAAGAGCATGGACCCTCTTTCCATTTTCGTACGAGACACCCAAAAATACAGGAATGGCCTTGACTGTGATCAAGATGAAAATAGATAATAATTAGCAACTTATAATGAAATAACGATTAAAAAAGTTTTGCTAAAAATCAACCACAAAGAAAGTAGTAAGGAGGAGTTATTGAGGGCAAATTCACAAAAAAAATGGAAGAAGATTTCACACAGAAAAACAAGAGAAAGAAAGGAAATCGGAGAACGTCGTTTCTATGCCCTTCTTGCTGTTTTAGAGAGAGAATATATTAAAGATTCTAAAATGTTAAGTGGGAAAATAAATGCCAATATATTACACGCTAGAGATGTTTATCACAAAACGTTTTGTGTTCTATTTGAAAAAAAAAAAAAATAAACAAAGAATCTGATATTTTCGAGATAAAATATGTGGTTGAAAAGTAATTTGAAGAAATGTGTGATTAAAAAGTGATTTGGAGAAATGTATTCATAAATTTGTTCATAAACAATTTATCAAACGGAGACTTTCATGTTAGGTATGTTTTTCGCCAACGTTTATAACTGAAATAAAGTGAGGAAAATGTTGGAAGTGGGAGGACAAAAAAAATACCCTTCCTAAAATTTGGTAATGGATTACACATAGGCAATTAACGGTAAAATTTCACAAACATTGATGGAAATGATGAATTTCGTAAAGAAACATGATTTTGAAGGTGAAGTGCAAAAATTGAAAGAATTATGACGAATTCTGCAATCACCTCAAAGGATATGGACGCTTCTTGCTATTTAACCTGTTGACCACAAAATTTGATAGGACCTTGGATCAACACATCTTAGCGTCTCCCTCTTGAACACGTAAATCTTCTGCGCATTAGGACAAACAATCAGCTTGCAAAAGAGGTCAAGGTGGCTCCCGTTTGCACTCCAATGCTTAAATCAGTACTCATTTCAAGCAAATATAAATTGAGTGTAGGAAATATAAGTTTGTAAAAGAAAGAAAATGGAGTGAGAGTAAAATATTGAGTTAGAGTATTAAATTACCAATATTTTCCTATGAGGCAAGTGTGTGCTCTATTTATAAAATAAGTAATTCTCTTAGATTGTGACACGTGTTATACTTTACACATGACAAGATCATAACCATTTATGAGGTAAACAATTTATTTGACTATAATCATTACTACATCTCATAGGTTAAAACAACCATCAGATCCATTTAAAGATGTTGTCACGTCAATCAATATTGTTACCTTTTCAGGGTACTCACTTCAGCTTAGAAGTACCTCGACACAAGGGTACCTCGGCATAACATCACCCCGATATAGGGGTACCTCGGCATAGGATTATCTAGACATAAGGGTACCTCGACATAGCATCACCTTCGCATAGGGGTACCCCGACATGTAAGAGTCCAACAAGTTTGATATCCACAGTTTTGCTTGTGGGTCATAATTAGATGAATGAATGTTTTGTAGATTTCTTGGTGGGCCCATATGGATAGCGTGTCATGTCCAATTAGTTATGGTCGTAACATACCCAATGTAAGTAAATTTATAGTTCCAACATTTATTAATTATGTTTTCTTAATCTTTGTAAAAATAAAAATGAGTTTATCTTTATGAAATAGAGTGAATAACATATAATCATTAAATACACGAAATGAAAGGGAAAAAAGAGATGAAACAATCTAATATTCAAGTTAGAACCGTTTGGTTTCCTCTGAGAACACATTTTTTAAATTGTTTTTTTATTACACATTTTTTTAACCACGTATCATTTCAAAAATATTACATTCTTTATTTATAAACAAAGTTTTTTGGCCAAACAAATGTGATTACATTTTCTTATAAGATTCTCATGACACTATTGATAGAATTTTTTAAAAATCAAAAGCTATTTCTGAAATTAAGAAGTTATTATTGAATATATGTTTAATTACTCGTTTAAAGTATTTAACCTAATTAATTTTATTTTTTCAAGAAAGTGAAAAACTGATATAAAATAACCTTTTCAGGAAGTATTCTACAACTCAAACAGATTCTTAACGTGAAATCGTGTTAAAAAAAATTGTATTTATAAACAGAAAAATGAAAGATTTTTCGTTTTTTTTTTTTTTTGGAAAATTTGTGTGAGCTGATGCACCTCACAGTCTCACCACCCAATAAAATCAGCTCCACTTTCCCCTGCTTTCCCATGACTCTTTAACACACACTTTTCTCTCATACATTGTTGTGGAGATTGAGACCTCTCTTTTACACACAGACACTTTTAATACTCTTACAGCAGGATTCATCTACATATTTACACAATACGGAAAGCACTCGAAGAATCTGTACTTAAACATACGAGAAGGAAAAAAAAAACTCCATTTTTTATAAAAATCTGCAATGAATTCTTATCTGGGTATTTTGACCTTTGCGTTTCATGTATTATTGGTTAGTGGGTCGTCAAGAAATCTTCCATTACTATCATTTGATGAAGGGTACTCGCACCTTTTTGGAAATGATAATCTTATGGTCCTCAAAGATGGAAAATCCGTTCACATCTCTTTAGATGAAAGAACAGGTGTTTTTGTAAAATTTTATTTATAAGCCGTATGCGTTTATTTGGTTTGAAATTTTGGTTTTAACTTTTAATAGTTATATAATTATTGAATGTTTAATGTGTTTTTGTTGATAAGTGCAGGTTCTGGATTTGTTTCACAAGATATTTACCTTCATGGGTTTTTCAGTGCTTCTATCAAACTGCCTGCAGATTACACTGCTGGTGTTGTCGTTGCATTTTATGTAAGTAAATCTTGATTTAATATTTCCATTTTTTATTCAGTTATTTAAAATTAATAAAAAAATCCGAATGGAACCCCTGATTTTTACACCTCTTTAAAATTTCTGGTACTGGGGAAAAAAAATCTTAATTAGATTCTTGATGTTGATGATTTTGATAAAAATCAATAAACTTTACATGGGTTCTTTTGAATTTCTCCATTACTATTTGGGTTCTTTTGAATTTCTCCATTACAATTTTGATGTTTAATATAATAAAAATTAAAATAAATTGATGCTAAAATTCTGCTTATGGACATGAACATTATGAAGTTTCTTAACCATTCTGTGATAAAAATGGTCTCGTAATTTGTTTTGAAATTAATGTGCGCGCATGGATGACAGATGTCGAATGGGGACATATTTGAGAAGAACCATGACGAAATAGACTTCGAGTTCTTAGGTAACATCCGAGGCAAAAACTGGAGAATTCAGACAAATATTTATGGAAATGGAAGCACAAACGTTGGACGAGAAGAAAGATATGGTCTCTGGTTCGATCCCTCTGAGGATTTCCATGAGTACAGTATCTTGTGGACTGATAATCAGATTGTGTAAGAAAAATCAAAACCTTAAGACTCCATTTCAGTATTATTTCTTCTCTCTATATTTGGTTAAAATAAAGATTTTTCTGGCAAAAAGTTTTGGTGCATCTGATTCCTTGGATTATTTGCAATTTTGCTTATACATCCGGCTGTATCCCTTAAATTTTCACATGCTGCTTTCACTGTTTTTGGAGTTTCTGTTTTTGATGTATCTGTTAATGGCATCATCATGCTTTCCTTTTTCTTGGATACTATAAAGTGTTGGCGTGCTATGTTCTATCAGTGTCATCTCATGTCAGTTAATGCTGTTCCGAATGTGCAAATATCGCGATGAAAATTATATAGAGAACTCGAAAACATTTTGTAAATTAATTGCAATGATTGAATCCCCGGGAATTTGGGTTTACTCTGCTGTGCTTGATCACGAATCGATGAACTTCTATTCTCTTGTTGATACATGGAAAGCCGGTAATGTTGATGTTGTTCGCAATAAATTAACATTGTCATGAAATTGAATCATGGTAATGAAATATATTAATATTATTATTGTTATTATCTGCGTGTTGATGTCTTGTAAACGTATGTAAGAAGAGGGACTTCTTTCTATGAAGTATCGACATTTTTCCGTGTCTTTACACGATAAATGTGCTACACAAGTTTACCATGAAAGAATTTTTACTGCATCTATTTGGGACTTTTAATTAGCTCGATAATTCCCCAATTTTTCTTTGTTGAATAAAAAAAATAGTAGGTGGCAAGAACATGGTTTGCCAAATTATACGTTATTCTGCAGTCCAAACTTTGATTCTTTGTTTTTTGGTGTCTTGTGCTTTCTTGCAGCTTTTATGTGGATAGTGTCCCCATAAGAGAGATCAAAAGAACGGAAGCAATGGGTGGGGACTTTCCCTCTAAACCAATGTCTCTCTATTCAACAATATGGGATGGCTCCGACTGGGCCACGAACGGGGGGCGTTACCGAGTTAATTACAAATATGCCCCTTACATAGCCGAGTTTTCCGAATTTGTTCTCCATGGTTGTGCCGTCGATCCTCTTGATCAGTTCAAGTGTGAAGCTGCTCCGACGTTGGATTCAATACCAAGTGGCATCACCCGTAGACAGCGAATGAAAATGGATAGTTTCCGCAAGAAGCACATGCAATACTCGTATTGCTATGACCGTTCACGTTACAAGTTTCCTCCATCTGAGTGCGCGGTCAATGCTGAGGAGGCAGAACGACTTCGAGGCTTCGACCCAGTAACATTTGGCGGGATCCATCACCGTGGCAAACAACACCACAGGAGCAGATCAATCCAGGCCAAGGCATCTTCGATTTGATGGCATACGTACGTCGCAACATTACATGGCATTGCTATTTACTGTCCTTTGAAGTTTGCTTTTATTATTATTATTATTATTTTTTTTTTTTGCTGTGAATACATAAATTAGATTCATTGAGGGTGATAAGAAATATTTATATGGGGCATTATATATTTCACGCCTTTAGGTTGGTTCATTGGCTTTGTAAACTGAGTTCATTGAAGATTTGTGTAATTGACACGCCCTCATGGTTTGAATAAATAAATATTTCTTCTGTCCTGTAAAGTTATATTTGCTCTTACCTTTTTGTAAGTTAAGAAATGTTAATTAATGTGATTAGGAAAATAAATTTTACACTTTTTCTAAAAATATCCTACTTACTCATTAGTAATGAAGTACATTCAATATTGACATTAGAAAATGATAAAGTTAAATATACACTTAACGAGGTAAATAGATTATAATTTAAACGGACAAATAAGGAATACAAGTATATCTTTATGTGACGAATGAAGTATTAAGTAGCATATATTTGGAGTTATTATTAGCAAGAATGCTATGGTGTCCTTCATTCATGACGTAAGATGTGGGCCTCATTATTTGGTGGACCCAGTTTTTATGTCTTAAAGGGTACCATAATGATTGCTTTACAAGGGCACTAGAGCAAGCCTCTATTTAGTATTATTAGACTTCACTAGTAATCGCACCCGTGCGATGCACGAAATAAATAATATTTATTGAATAAGTTGTAAAAATACAATGCCTGATAAAAATAACATAATAAAAAAAAAAAATTTGCATACACAAATTGTGAATAATTTGTAATTTCATTTCTCCCTATAAGATTTCTTACTTTAATGCATAAATTGTATATTCAATATACAATCAAAATATCAAAAAAGAAAAGAAAATTTATGAATTGCATTTTTTTAATAGTTAATTGTTTATTATCTAGTTTCCTTAGTTTATTTATTTATATAGAATTGATTATTCAAAAATAATTTTTTTTAATGTTCATTCACAACCACATATTATTTAAAAACTAATTTTTCACAATTGCACATACTATTTTTTAACCACACATTCTAAAAAAAGAAAATCAAATTTTAAGCACTCAATTGATTGATTTGACAATTATTTTATTTTTTATACTACATTCTTTCACTTTCAATCACATATTTAAAACAATTTCTATAGTTTATATCAAACTTACTCATATTCAATGGTTTCAAATACAATGTGACATTTTATTTTTCACCAACTATTGAAAATGACCATATTACCCACACACACAAAGAACTAGTTTTTGTACATGTTAAATAAATGTATGGACTATATTTTATTTTTAAATAGAATAAGTTTGTTAAAACCTTATATTTTTATTTTCTATAGAATTAATTGTTAAAGTCTGTAGTATACATTTTACAAATTGATGTTATTTTAAATTTATAAAAATTAAAAAATAGATAAATGAACAAAATGAGTAAATTTATAAAATTAATTTCAAAATTATCAAAGAGTTTATCGAAACCTGAAGTTGTAGAAATTAAAATGATTCAATTGAATTTACTTAGAAAGATCGGATATCATTATTTCTTTTAATTTGATAAGAAAAAAGATTTGAAATTAATCATTTATGTCAAATTGAAGTTAGGTAAGAAATGATAAATATCATTTTATGTCTTGGATGAGATAAATTAAAAAGATTAGATATTGGAAAAAGTAAAAAGTATAAGTAAAACTTTTACCTTTATTATTTGAGGCAATTTTAAGAATGATATATTTAGAGTTTGCTCTCATTTGTTAACTTGTATTGAACTTCTCGTTAAGATTATGAATTTGACACCTATATTGCATATTTTTTGACGAAAAAATATTACAATAATTATCAAAAGAATAAAAATAATATACAATTTGATCTTTTTATAGATTTTTTATTTTTTACAATCAATAAGTCATTTATTACATGCCACTTATAATTAATTTTGCATTAATTGAAGTTTCCTAATTCAATTATTAAAATAATTAATAAAATTACAAAGTTTCTTAAAATAGTAGGGAAAAATGACGGGAAACTATGTGTGGGTTTTTTTGACGGCTATACTATTATTATATATATTAAGATTTGATAAAATCATTTTTCATGGAAAATATTCTCAATGGAACATTTGTTAAGTAAATCAAATAATTTGGTTTATAAATCAGCTTAAAAACAAAAATGTTTTCTAAACCACTTTTTAATAACAAATATTTTCTTGATTTTTCAATCATTTTTTTTTACCTAAAAAATATAAATAAATCAGTACATATACCACATAGTTTTACCAAACAGACGCCAAATTAATTAATTAATTTGATTGTGTTTTTATTGGATGGTATTCATTTTCATCTTGTCTAAATCTCTATAATTTTCCTTGAAAATAAGAAAAATATTTTCTTTAAGTTAGTTGAGAATTCATTTTTCAAATTTACCACTCTTTAAATATCAATTTTACTTTCAATTAAACGCACCCAAATTCTTTCCGTACATTTTTCATGAAAAATAATTACTTTGACCGCGGTGGGTTACTGATGACAGATTCCTATATTCAAAATTTTAAGTAAATTGAAGTCGTGAAAGTATGCTTGTAAACATGTTTTGCAGTGATTTGAGGACAGATTTGTCATGTACTGTGTACCATTATGTCAAATGTAACATTGGGTGTTTTAAAAATAAAAATAAAAAAATCATTTCATATTAACCAAAAAAAAAAAAAAAAAAAAATTTTACCAACTAGTTTAGGTGGAATTTCCATAAAAAATTTAAAAATGTTCAACTTAGATCTCATTTATCGTTGGGATTTTTGGCTCGAATTTATTATATTTGAAAATCACTACTACTAGTTAAAAATTGATGGGGTTTCTATGTAAAGTAAGAAATAACTAAAACACATGATGGTAGCATGTGTTAGATATTGAATCAGTTCAACCAAGATCATTGTCACGTTAATCAGTATATAAAAATGTATCATATTTATATGTGACATCACTTATCATAGAATACTACTAACTACTGAGCACCAATGAGATTGAACACCATTTTTTTTTTATATACTACATTGATACCCATGAAATATTTAACATGCAATATTAAAATGATTAAAGTTAAATAAAAAAATAGTAAGAGATATTTTTGTTTGTTTATTTATTTATTTATTTATTTATTTATTTATTATTATTATTATTATTATTACTATTATTATTATTATTATTATTTTGAATTTTTGAATATTTTCAAACTAAACTCACGATGGTAAAAGCACAGAGAAAGGCCAAGCTTGGAAAGTAAAGTATTATTCCACAAATCCAACATTTTTAAATAACGCAACACGTTATTTTGCTATAAATATTTTTAAAAAAAAAATCCAGTGATAATCTTTAGTTTAACTTTTCATCAACATTCATATTATCATAACTTCTATAATCCACTCTTTTGATCTTTTTCATAACAAAAATATTATATTGTCATGCTATTTCTGGGCCATTCCCTCCTATGGGTGGATCGATAATAGGCTCACCCTTCCATAATCAATCACCACTCGTCACGTGACGGGTTGTGATTTTTCTAGTGTCCACCAAGGACACCATAAATTTTCCCTATTGTAATAATGTGGAACTTTTATTTAGCGTGTTTTTTTTTTTTTTTTTTTTTTTTTTTTTAAAAAAAAATTGGATAATTAGAATTCAGGTCCCAAACCTTTTAAAACATTGCAGATTTTTCCCTAACCATTGTTTAGTTCCAACTGTCACTCCAAATCTTTTAACTTATTACAACAGAGGTCCAAATAGATATAATCCATCAACTTAGCCGATAGTTGACCAATAAAAAAATACTTTTGGACTAATTGAGTGAAGAATAAAATCGTCACTTAAAATAATAACAGGTTTGCTGGGATTCCCTTTTGCTTGCTAAGTTTGCCCAAGTTGATCTGATTAGATATACGATTTAATGAGTTTGAAGGAACTGTCCCTTTCGAGTTTTTAGACAAACCTTCGGATGCTATATTCATCAATCACAATAGATTTGCCTGATAATTTCGGCAATTGTCTTGTATCTGTGATTGTATTGGCTAACAAGAAGTTCCATGGTTGTGTTCCTGCTAGTCTTGATAGCATGAGCAATTTGAATGAGACAAGAAGAAGGGTTAGTTGCAATACTAGTTTGACATGGGCGATGAAGAAGGATTCGTGGGGTTGGATTATTGAGGGGTTTTGCTTTGATGGAGCGGTGGATTGTTCGGCTTGAGATGGTGGTGGTGATGATGGTTGCTGTGGCATTTGGGTGGGTTGGTGGTGGTCGATCGATACTAAGTGGGTTGTTATACCTGTTTACGACCCCCACATACTTGAGGAAAAAAAGAAAAGATTTAATTAGCAGTTTATATATAGAATATACAAAATTAGTTAGTATTGAAGGAGAATCAAGTACCAGAGTTATAGAATTATACGAAGAACTTAAAAGATTGGTTAAACAACATATTGAATATCTGATATTAATAGAAATAAATAAAATAAGACAAGAAGAAATATTTTTTACAAGAATCATAAGACGATTATAAATTTCGCATATAATTTCCTAAGAAAATAGAGAATGTGTTCTGCACACCCTGGTGAAATTGGTATCAGAGCCTTGTTACGAACCAAAAAATTATAATGAATTTATCAGAAGAAGAAAATATAATTGAAGAATTTCTAAAAAAATATAAAAAATCAAGTTATCCTTATTTACCAAAAAATAATTTGAATAAAGGATTTTGAAGAAATGAATAAGAAATTGAAAAATTTAGAATATAATTTACAAATAGGAAACACTATATTAGATAAAAAATATAAAAGGAAAAGATAAAATTATAATTAATCATCCTCAAGATTACAGAAGAAAAATTAAAGATAAAAATAAAGAAAATGAAAAAATACCTGAAATAAAACAATTTATGATAACAGATGTAGAAGAATTAGAAAGAAAATTCTTAGAATTTACAGGAGAAGAATATGATGAATATAAAAATCAATTAGAAGAATTAGCAAAACAAGTAGAAAATACTAAAATGAATACAAACATATCTGCTAGTAACGTAAAAGAAGAATTTAGTAGTGATGAAGATATAAGTAATTCATATGGAACTTATATACCTAGAAGAGAATGATTCCAAAGATATAGGAAAACTCAAAATAGATATAGTGAAAATATTAGAAAACAATCCATAAAAGAAGTTAATCCAACAAAATCATATAATAAACCAATCCATACAACAGGAATATGGTTAGATTTAGACTGTGTAGATACAAATAAAGTTATTGAAATATGGACAAAAAGTACTGATTTAGCAGTAAATTTAATAAATGGGACACATATACAGCTTTTGGATTTATGGAATATACATTTAGAGGTATAGTATCAGAATGGTAGAGAAAACTACCTGTAAAAAAAAAAAAAAAAAAAAAAGAATAAATATGGATAAAATATAACTGATGCATTAGATAATAGAAATAATCTAAATGATCAAAGTATAATAAATATATTAAATAGGTTGGAAAGAGCCCTCAGAACAGAATTTTTAGGAGATAGATACACAATTGATGAAGAAACTAGAAAACAAAATGAATATAATGAAGGAATGATTGCAATGGAAAATTTAAGAATATGTGATATGTGCGAATTAGAAAGATATACATGTAAATTTCAAGAATTATACTATACAATCAGTCAAGGAGATTATACAGATAATAAGACAATCTTAAGATCTTACTTCACAAAATGACCATTCATATTGGGAACTAAGTTATTAAAAAAATATAATAAAATATTACCTGAAGGGGATGAATAAGGAATATATATAGATAGTCTTGGAAGTAGAATTGAATTTACAAAAAGAATGATAAGTATTTAGTGCAGATAAGCACTAGAAAATAAAAAAGCATATAAGATAAGGAAGAACTCTTAATATTTTTACAAATATATAGGTCAAACAGAACAATTTGGATGCCATAAGAAGAAATATAAGCCATATAAAAAACATAAAAGAAGAAACTTCAAGCCTTATAAAAAATATTTCAAGAAAAGAAATTGATCTGAAAAGTCCAAAAAGAAATATATCAAAAAATTTAGATGCTTCATTTGTAATGAAGAATGACACATAGCCCCCCCCCCCCCCCAACCCAATGTCCTAAGAGAAAAGATAAACAGAATATAAAAACTCTCAAAGTTTATGAAGAATTTATAGATGATAGTGATATAGAACCAATTGAGTATTTTGAGGATTTAGACAGTGAATGTAGTAGTATTTATGAGTTAAAAACAACATCATCATCAGATGAAGAATCTGAAGAAAATATATATATGAATGAAATTCAAGAAGTACAAGGACTAGATATTGAAACAACTGAGGAAGAAGAAGACTCAGTAGAAGGAATTTGTCAAGAAATTACATTTAATAGTAAAAGATATAAGGAGATAACTAAAAGAATCTTATACTTACAAGAAAAAAATGTATTTCATCAAGGATTCTTAGGAATACTCCCTAGGATGAACAAAACAATTGTAAGTATGAATTATAAAGAAATCCCAATTAACATAGAAGATGTAGTGGGAAAAACCAGAATCCCAATAATTACTAAAGAATGGGTAAAACAAAAATTATCCAATATCCCAGAAAAATATTAGGAAGAAGTTAAAATGTATTGAAATTGAATGAATCCAAGTTATGATTAAAGGATTTAGAGAAGGTATGAATATACCTATAGAAATTTATTGCATGAATAACAGAATTCTACAAGATCCTATAGATGCTCTATTGGAACTGTTGTAGGAAATCTAGTTTATCAGAAGATAATATTTACAGTAAAACCAAATTATGCAATCTCAATAACAGATGAAAATATAGGCCAAATTTTAAATCTCTATTATAGAATTGGAAACTTGAAAATGTTACATAAAAGTAAGGCTATTAGTATAAGCACAAAATCAATATTTGCTTTTAGTACAAGCCATCATAGCAATTTAAGGAAAATAACAGATAACATAATAATACACAAAGATTTTGATGAATTGGCACAGTATATTCCACTTAGAAAATATAAGGAACATGAAATTACAATAACAGAACAAATAATCACAAACAAGCTAAGGAAATTAATTCTCAAAGAAGAATAATAAGAAAATGTAGTGTGAGGCTACAAGGAGAAAATATTATGCCAAGATTCCCACCTAGAGGAAATATTAATATAGAATGACTTAAAAATCAAAATATTGATAAACCAGCAAGCTCACAATATTATATCAGGACTGGATATATCAACCAAGAAGGATCAAGAATGATCTTCTTGTCTTTATAGATACAGGAGCAGATAAAAACCATATAGATGCTAAATTTGTTAACCACCTACAAGATTATGAGTCACTACAAAAATATGTCTTTAAAAATTACTTAGGACATAACCTTGAAATAAAAAGATATATGAATTTCCATCTTATAATTATAGGAGAAAATCAAGGTGAACATAAAACAGAAATAATCCTATATAAGGATGATAATTATGGACTTAGCCAAACACCTATATTACTAGGAATGAGCTTTCTTGGAAAAGTAAGCCCTTACAAGATATGTCAAGGATATATATATATATATAACACTTGAAGGAAATTCAGTTATTATATCAAGGATAGATGAAAATATGAGATCATTATTAGCATGGAAAGGATAATAAATACCAATCCCATGAGTCCATTTATTGAAGTTATATTTAATTTAAAAAATTATTGTAAAATAAAGTTTCATACTTATTTAGATACAAGAAGTGCTATAAGCCTTTGCTTACCAAATGTACTACCATCTGAATATTGGAAATATGACTCAAAGAAAATTGTAACTACTACGACAGTAGGAGGAAACAAGATAATATATAGAAAATATGCTACACAAATAACTTTTCTAATGTCTCTTAGAGAAGTGTTCATTGATAATATATATATATATATATATATATATATATATATATATATATATATATATATATATGTCAACTACAATTGGATGTGATATTTTGCTAGGACAAAATTTCCTATTAAAATATGCACATTTTACTCAATGTATTGATAAATATATGTTCACAACACCTCGTGCACACAAGATATTTACACCTAGAATCACAAGAGCTGTAAGCATAGCTTATAAAGAAATTAATCATCAGAGCTCCTCAACCCAGGGTGGTGGATGTTGGAGTACAAAAAATTTAAACCAATTAATGTACTAAAAATGATAAAAAAAGATAAATTAGAAAAACTTAGAAAAGAAATTTCTGAAACTTATTCTAAAAACCCATTAGAAAAATGGGATACAGATAAATTTATAGCCAAGATAGAGCTTATAAAACCAGATACTATAGTAAGAGTTAAACCAATGAAATACAGTGTTGAAGACCAAGAGGAATTTAAAATCCAAATAAAAGAATTACTAGAAGCCAAACTAATTAGGCCTAGTAACAGTCCACATAGTAGTCTGGCATTTATGGTTAGGAAACATAGTGAAATAAAAAGAGGAAAAGCCAAAATGGTGATTAACTATAAAAGGCTAAACGAAGTTACAAAATTTGATGGATATTACTTGCCAAATAAGAACATTCTTATTAAATAAGTACAAAACAAGAAGATATTTTCAAAGTTCAATTGTAAATCAGGATTTTGGCAAATTATGCTCACGGAAGATAGCAGATCTTTAACTGCATTTAGCACTCCTAATCTTTTAGGCCAATTTGAATGGAATGTAATGCCATTTGAATTGAAAAATGCACCACAGATATTCAAAAGAAAAATGGATGAGGTAATAAAACCTATTACTCATTTTTGTATTGTCTACATAGATGATTTACTTATTTATTCAAAAGATATGAACGAACATATTAAACATCTTGAAAAGTCTTGTTATATCATGAAAAAACATAGTATTACACTTTCTCAAAAGAAAGCTGAGATAGCAAAAACAAAGATAGAATTTCTTGGACTATTTATAAAAGAAGGAGAATTGCAACTGCAATCTCATATTGGTGAAAAACTTCTAGATTTTCCAGAATAAATTAAAGATAAAAAATATTTACAAAGTTTCCTCGGTATATTAAATTATGCTGAAGGATTTATTGAAAATTGTGCTAAATTAAAAAATTACTTTCTTCCAAAATTAAGGGAAAATGTAATGTGGTCTTGGGTTGAATAAGATCGCAAAAACATCAGGAAGGTAAAAGATGAATTAAAAAATCTACCAAAACTTATTATTCCACAGGAAGAAGATTTCGTTATCCTTGAAACTGACGCTTCAGATAATTACTGGGGAGCAGTACTTAAGGTAAAAAAGAATCATAAAGAATATGAATGTCAAAATAATTGTTCTTTTCCGGAAATACTTGCAGGATATACATCAGGAACATTCAAAGAAGTTGAAACGAGGTATGAAACAAATAGGAAAGAGCTCATTGCTGTGAAGCGAGGAGTACAAAAATATGAAGATTACTTGTTACCAAAAAAGTTCTTGATCAGAACTGATAATACACAAGTTAAAGTATTTCTAAAAAATAATGTTGATCCATCTATTGCCAATAGATACATTATCAGAATCCAGATATGGTTTTTATATTTCAAGTTTGATATTGAATATATTAAAGGACAGTCTAATTTTCTTCCTGATTATCTTAGGAGAGATGGAGCTGAAGGAATTAAAGACAAAAGTCCAGATACTTGAACTTAAATGCAAATTCAAATTATACAAGAAAGCCTTCTAGGCAGTACCAAGATATTCCATTCGGCAGAAAATACTTGTACAAAATCTAGTAACCCTTCACCCGGTCTTATGAATCCTAGCACTCTTCCCGAGGATAAAGGGAAAGACAAGATAATATTAGGAACCCCTTCACAGGGGAAAATTAATCCTAATGTTTGTACTGAAAGTATGGAAACAGATGCAAAGCCATCTTTCAAGAAGGATAATCAAGATACCAAGAAGGTTATGGAAACCTCTTCACAGAGGAACGAAATTGATTCTAAAACCCGTATTGAGCAAATAAATCCAAAAGATGTGGTAAATGTTTGCCATGAACAAAAATTACCAAACAAAGATAACTATGAAGAAGTTCTCTTCTTTATTGTTATTTTCAATATACTGTCAGATTGGTATCTCGAAGTAGGGAAATGGATGAAGACCCTACACTATGGAAAATACAAGAAGATAAATTTCTATTCAGGAGCGCTAGCTAATTGGGTTCAAAATTGCTTTGAACTAGGGAATATACTCTGCATATATCCAAGCAAAGATCTAAGAGAAATCTCACAACTTCCCATAGATGTTAAAAAGGCAGTTCGAAGATTTACTGAAGTTATCAAAAGTACGAACATATATATCCAATTCTTTTCAGCCACAATGGAATGGGATAAATATGAAGGAACAATGATCTCATCATTTCATTGTATCAAGATAGGGATCACAAACCAACACTTCTTACCAACTAGCCAAAAAGTTGTTAAGAATGAATATGAATATATTGTTAACATGATTTCTTACAGAAGAGCTAAAGGATATAAAGAAATATTTGATAATTTAAGTCAAGTTATTTCTGAAAAAGGGAAAATTTGATTATATCCTTCAGATAATCATGTAATCTACTCCAATGCAAGATTGCCATATAAAGAAATAGATATTTGTGAATTGAACCACCTACTTGAGAAAATTATTATCAATGAAGTAAGTGGAAGTGAAACTATGCGCAAAGAGCTATCCAAGATAATGTGGGACCATCCAGAGTATAGGTGTGAACATTGTCTTGTTGAAGATATGAGCCATGCATCAGTCGATAGTACAGAATTCCCAACAGAGTTCTTTTACTCAAGGATGGAAAAATAAAGCTGTCAAATAGTGACCCTTTATCACTACTTTAATAAAGTCATTTATTAAAGAAAAACTGTTGTCACTAAACAACAAGAAGATAGCTGCCATGACAAAGACCCTCCACTCACTACTTTAATAAAGTCTCTTTATTAAAGAAAAGTTGTGGTGTTTTGTCTCAATCCGGAAGATAAATTGTCAAGAATTATTGAAGCCAGCTAGCAAGCAAGATAAATGCATCGAAAAAAGTGGTTGATGACTACTCAACAAGAAATTTATTTCCGAAGAGATAAGATTCCTATCTTGTCACCAAAAAGGAGAGGAGGAAAATAATCCAAGACCTCTATAAAAGGGGGAAGAGATTAAGTGGAAAGGCATCCCGAAATATCTAAGTGAAACACTTGTACTCTGGTATTCAAAACTTGTTTACACCACTTGTATTCAAGAAAAATATTAGTAGATAGTCTGAAGATATCAAAGCTTGTAATAAAGTAATCACTTATGGAGTTCTAAACTTCATAATGTGAGTACCAAAGGTGTTTATATATAGTTTGCAGTATGTACAATGTCAATCTATGAATGAAATGATGTTTGAGTTTTTATCAAAACTTTCTTAAAAGAAGTTTTTATTAAGTTTCTCATGACCCCCGGCAGTATTGATATTTTCTAAAATGAGTTTTCTTCTTTGAAGAATATGTTGCTCAGCAAAAATCCCTTCAGCCATTTGATGTGTTGTGGCATTTTGGGATAATATTTGAGATTTGTTTCAGTTTTAAAACTTGTTTTTAAAACATGTAGTTTTGGAAAAGTTCTAAGTAAGGTCTTTAAGAATTGAGCCGAGATAGGGGTGAAAACAAAGACTCTGAATACTGTGAGATATCGTCTGTAGAAACACGACTAGTTCTCTAGAGTGAGAAATGCAACATTGATTGAAAAACTTTTTGCGGAAGCAGTTGTGGACCCAATTTATTAAAAAAATATCTAATATTCATTTGATTCAAAGGTTTGATTGAGTACATGCAAGGCAGCTATAGGACGACACTTGAGGGAAAACCTGCTTATTTCTATTTGATTACTATAAGCTTACTTATTGCCATTTACAAACTTTGATTACATTCTTTTAATCATATATTTCTACATGTTTGTTATTTTTAATTATGAACAATGGTGATAGAGAAGATATAGAGAGACTTAGAATTGTTAAAGATAATACTTTTGATTTAAGATCCAGAGAGATAGAAAAACTTCTCAGAGAATTAAAATAAGAAAATAATCAAGAAAAGTGGGGAAAAAATACTAAATACCATCAGATATCATCAGTATGAACAACAACAACATCTAATTTGGTTACAAGAAAATACTGAAATTATATTCCCAGGTTTAGTTTTACGAAACTTAGATCAAGAAAATAGAATAGTTAGACATAATCCTGATCAACCTGATTGTTTGAATTTATGAACACTTCACAAGCATCTACTTCTAGTGATAAATTGTATTTGGATAATAAACATATTTCGTTTTTATTATCTATTACTGGAAAATATCAAGGCATATATTCTGTTGCCTAGTCCAAATTAGAATAAATATATAAAGATATTGATTACGCTTGCATAAATAATATAAGATTTAACTCTGTTGAAACTGCCAAAAATATATATATAGTTTATAATATATCACTCGAACATAAGGATATAGAAGAAGAAGTATCAGAAGGAATAGTATTAGGATATATAACTAAGAAGGATCATCCCAAAATCTTTCAAAAAATATCAAATATAAAGAGTATTTAGAACAATTGAAAGAATTACGAAAAGTCCAAATAATCAGTCCTGAGTTAAACCAACCAGAATAAAGAAATGATATACCTTGCAATTTATTCATTAGGGATATTTTTGACTTTTCAATAGAGAAGTCTATATTACTACAGTTATTGATTGTCAAGCCTATTTAACTAAAACCCCCATTTTTTCCCTTTCCTTTCCTTTCCTTTTGTTTTTTATTTAGTTTTTTTAGTTGTTTTATACAATAATATTATATAAAGTTACCATTTTATCTTATTAAATTAATTAATAATGTTATCAAAACTATTTTCTTGGTCAACTAAAGGCTAAGTGGATGAATTGCATCTATTTCAGCACAATTACATAAGATATGAGGCAATGGACCCCACTACCACTCTCAAGTGAAATGTAAATCTCGAGACGTGTCACAATGGAACAAGGTTGAGAATTACTGTTTAATTGCGTTTGCAAAGAGTTTCATCCATACAAAAGGTAAAATTCGAACTCCACCTACAATTACCACCTCAACTGAGATTTCTCATTCTCACATTTCAAAGAAAAAATTATGACAAGAGACTACTATTTCTATCCAAAAAGCCAATTCATTATTGAAGAACACTGTGTTGGGTAATTGCCTCAGATTGCTAAAAGTTGGAGGATTTTAATTGTAATTGGAGATTAAGTTTTATAATTCAACTTGATTAGGATACAAATCCTAATGGAAGGTAAATTATGAAATTTGTTGCTATTGATTACTTGTCCTACGTGGATTAAATCTTGAGAAGAGAAATTGACCAAGGAAATCAATTTCATAGTCCATGTCGAAGTGAAATATAGTCATGATGTGATTTGTTCTATATAAATACACGTATTATTATCTTTTGTTGTGGAACACATTGACTAGAGAGTATTTTGAGGAAAAATATAGTTTAGCATCTTGGTTTTTCTTGATTTCTTTGTGGGTTGTACAAAGAAGTACAAATTGGTAGATGTGGTAAAACTTGATTATTTTTCTACAATACTTGGGGATTTTGGTGAATGCAAAATATATATAATTATAACAATCTATTATATAGTAAAAAGCTTTGGGGGTCCGTAAATTTTGCATTGTTATTTTATTTTCTTATTGGCTCAATTATTTCTTGAACATAAAAAATTCTTTTGGGATTAATTAGTGAGGAAATTTGTGTATAATTCCCAACACGACGCCATTTTCGGGGAAATCGATGTCTAATTAACAGAGTATCAGATGGTTCGAAGATATTTTTGGAGCAAAAAAAATATGTCTATCGAGTACAACGTGGAGAGATTTGATTGGAGAATCGATTTTGACTTGTGGCAACTGGAAGTCAAGGATATATTGATTCAGATGGGACTACATAAAGCTTTGAGGAAAAACCAACCCCGAGTTCTTATAAAGAAACTAAATCCGAGTGATGAAGATTAGGAAGATTTGTATTTGAAGACTGCTGCCATGTTACAACTTTATTTGGTCAAAAATGTTCTTACAAATATTTATGGGATATCTGCTGTGAAGGAACTGTGAGAAAAACTGGAAGAGTAGTATCAGATGAAAGGTGGCAAACGGGTGAAGTCGCATGTCGGCTCGGCTCGTGAAAACATGAGTCGAGGGCGGCTCGGCTCGTCAAGTTAAACTCACGAGCTCGTGGGTGAGCCAATCACCATCGTTGAACCACGAGCGGCTCATTGGCACGAGCCGCTCGGCTCGTGTCAACGAGCTTAACGAGCCGGCAAGCCGAGCGGCTCGCCAACTCGTCAAATAAATAAATAAATAAATAATAAAATTTGCATGCAACGATCACTTGACCGTTGCATGCCAAGTGACCAGAACGGTCACAATTTTGTGATCGTTCTGGTCACATATTTAATATTTTTTTATTTTTTATTTTTTGATTTTTTTTACACTATAAATACTACACTAACACAATTTCATTTCTACAATTCTATAAATTACTCTAATTCTTATTCTACACAACATTCTTCCTCTCTACTACATTACATTTACATTTACAGTTTACTCTATTTTCTACAATTCTACTTCTACATTACAAATATACACTCTCAATTTGTCATTACTTAAATCTCTCAATTACACATATTTCATTTTATATTTCAATTTTTTCACTCCACATCACATACAAAAGAATGGATCCCAGCAGCCGAAGATTTGTTAATGAATTGTTCGATGGTCCACCTGGATTTGGGGGGCATGATGACTCAACACCACAATCTCATGCTCATTTCGACGATCAATTTTCCGGTCTCAACGACGTACCAATTCCCGAAAATATTGAAGAAGATCCTTTAAATCAACGAATCAATTTAGACGATATTGAAGAAGATCCGGATGTTCAAATCTTATAAAATGATCCCGATATTCCCGACGTAAGAGGAAAAAGAAAAGCTAGAAAAGGTAAGAAGTCAATTTCAAAGTGTTGGGATCATTTTAAATTAGTCGCAACGGGAAAAAAATAGAAGGAGAAGATGAATTCGAATTCAAAGCTGTGTGCAAATATTGTGCACAACAATTGGCATGGGAAAAAGGGATTGGTATTGCGCACCTCAACCGTCACTATCGCAAGTGTTAGCCCAAGCATGGGTTCGTTGAACTGAATCAAAGTCAACTACAATTTGGTTCATCGCCCTCCAGTGGTTCTATAACGGGATCTACAATACTTTCAAATTGGATGTATTCCGAACCAGAGAATCGAACTGGGATGGTTCAATTTGTTGCGGGGCGAAGTTGCCACTAAGCATGGTGGAACATGACCACTTTGTTACATACATCAAGCGTTATCTTCAACCCAGGTACATCGGTATTACTCGAAACACTCTACATTCTGATACAATACAATATTATCTTAAAACTAAGAAACAATTAATAGTCGATTTTAATAACTATGATGGTGTTATTTCTTTTACTTCCGATCTTTGAGAAGGTATTAACAAAAAATGTTATATTACTGCAATTGCACACTACATTGATCCACTCTGGGTTATGCATAAAAAAAATTATTGCTTTTAAAATTCTAGAATTTCCTCATAACGCAGCCAACATATTTAATGCTATACTTCATATTGTTAGAGAATATGAGTTCGAAAGTAAAATTCGATTCTTTACTTTCGATAATGCTAGTGTAAATAAGCCTGTAGTAGATAAATTATGTAGAATTCTTAATCCGAATTTTGGTGATTTCTTATTTCATGTTAGATGTGTATGTCATATTTTAAATTTAATTGTTCAAGATGGTTTGAAACATATTAAAGATGAAATGGATAAAATTAGAGATGCTATAGTGTACATAATCATATCACCAAGTAGAAAATAATATTTTGAATATATGTGTTCACAATACAATTTAGATTCTAAGAAATTTATCACCGAAGTAGGTCATATGTGGAACTTTATACACTTGTTACTTAAATCATACGAAGGTTATGAACACATAATAATGGAATATTATAATAGTAGAACACTTAAGAAAGACGATGATCATCTATTAATAGAATCGGATTGGGAAGCTGTGTTAAGTGCATTTTTATACACTTTTTATACCTTTAAAATAGCATATTTTGGAATATATTGAGCAAATATCTACTAATTCATTCATATTTTGTGTTTAAATAGGTTAATGTCCAAGTTCGAGACTAAAAATCACAAAAGGAGTGAAGATTCTACTGAAATTCCAAGTTTGGGGACCATTTTATCACTTCCGGGAAGTCTTGGACGAGCTGCGCAATTAAACGAGGGACCAAATTGCAAGATTTCAAAAGTTGAAGGGCCAAAAGTGCGATTTTAGAAGGATCTACTTGATAGATATATGAAAATTCGGGGACAAAATTGCTCAAGATTAAAAGATGGAGGACTTAATGACAATTATGGAAGGGACTTAGCTGCAAAATGACCCTCCAGCTGAGCCACGTGAACGCGTGGCTTGAACCAAGTCGCGAACGCGACTTGGACCTCAAAATGGACTCGAGACAAAACTGGCACTCCGAAATGAACTGGGCACGATAAATCGCGCGGCTTTAAAATTAAAAAAAAAAAGGAAAAACTGTCCGGGCCGGACCGGGTCAACCCGCCGACCCGGATTGGCCCATATGACTCTTTTACGTGGATCTTAGAGTTTTTTAGGATTTTTGGATGATTTTTAGGGTATTATAAATAGAAAAAAAATCAGATTTTTGCTAGGGCATCATGTAAGTTCTTGTCCTTTTGAATTTCTTTTGTAATTTTCATACTTTTAATGCAATGTTAAGTTAATGTTTTTATGTTTAGTAAAGTTATTGTGCGTTTAAGTTGCTTATTATTGTTGGGCTTTTGATTATTGTTATTTTCTCACATTTCCATCAAGAATGTCATTTACTTTTTGTGCAATTAATGTTTTATATTTGAGTGGTTGAAGACATTAATGGTTGATGAAGGAACTTGGTTCAAAGTGAAGATATCTTGAATTTTTACTTCAAGAACTATTCAAAAGGGGGATTTTTCTTTATTCTCTTGTTTTTATTCTTTATTTCGACTATTATTCATATGTTTATATTGTTTGTTAAATGTTGTTGCTAGTTTATTATGGGTTAATGTTATTGTGTTGAAATTTTTGACTATTTTATTTTTAATTAAGTATTTTAGGTTGTTTATGGATGTTGGACATTTATGTTTATGTTTATGTTTTTATGATTAGGAATGTTGTTTTATATTTATGTAATCTTAAAATGTTGTCAATATTTTGTATTGTATTTGCAAGTTAGTATACATGTTAGGTTTAATTTAGAGCTTCCCATGTAATTTGGTTAATTGATTGACTACCACTATTTGATTTGTGAAATAAGAAATTAGTGTAATTATAAAAACTTAATTCAACTTGTCTCATGTTTTCTAGTTTAGTTTAATCACCAAATTCTTGTTGTTATTAGTTTACTTGGGATAATTAGCTTTAATTCTAGCATTTACATATTGTTGTCTTTTTGCTTTGATTAACTAGTTTTTCATGTCGCCATGTTTTAATTTTATGATAGTTAGTATTTACTATCAAACCAACTTTTTATGTTACTTGACTTTTCTCTTAAAATGAAATCAATAATTTTAGTTACAAATCAATCAATCAATCCTCGTGGGTACGATAACCCGGACTTCTCTAGTCCACTTTACTATTTGAATGCGAACCGTGCACTTGCGGTATACGATTTTTACGATTTTTAGCGAACAAGCTGCTTTTAAAATGAAAAAAATTTTGACAAGTTTTTACGATTCAACCAATATATTATTTGGGGTATATTACCCAGTTAGTTCAAGAGTTCTTGAACATATTTATATTATTGTAAGAACTTTTTATAGATATAGATATGACTCATTTTTTTACTGAAATTATAATTGCTATGAAAATTAAATTTAAAAAATATTGGGAAGATTTACCTATGTTGTTTATCTTAGCATGCATAATGGACCCGTATTTCAATTTAAAGGGTACGAAAATTCTTGTTTCAAAAATCAATAGCTCGTTGATTTTGGATAAACCTATCACTTATAATAATTTAGAAAGCACGCTAGCAAACAAGTATATTGTATATGTTGTACGATTAGGAACTACTGTTAGTCATACACAATCTGCACCATCACGTGACACTACACTTGGAGACGACGAAGTAGAATTATACAATTTAATGGAAGAAATTAGTCAAACACAAGGAACTTCTTCTTATAGTATGTCTTCTAGTACCAACGAATCAGGTTCACTTCAAATATCTGAAGAATTAAAAATTTATTTTGGACAAGATCTACATAGAAATGTGGAGTCTACTAATTCTTTAGAATTTGATTTACTTCATTATTGGTGAACAAACGAACGAAAATATCCGATTGTTTCCGCCATAACAAAAGTTCTACTAACACCTCCAGTTAGCACGGTAGCTTCGGAGTCTGCTTTTAGTGTAGGTAAAAGGTTTTGTCACAAGTCAGGAGCCGACTCAAAGAAGATATTTTGGAAACGTTGATGTGTGTCAAAGATTGGCAAGACGGTGATTTACGCATACAACATAAGTATGTCAAAATTACATGTAGTTAGGTAAATGATATTTAACTTTAAAATTTTAATTTCTTTATATATATATAAAATAAAATATAATTTTGATTTCAAAACAAAAAATTGTACACGTAATAAATTGTTCGTGTACAATTTAAACTCCGACTACTAGAATATTTAATTATTCAATTAAGATTATTTAGTAACTGGTCCCAAGCCCCAAAAAAAGGAGGAGTATTTTATTTTATTTTTTAAACTTTTAAATTTTAATTTATTTACTTAATTTTAGTTTTTGTCTTTTCAAATTTTAATTGAATATTTGATTATTTTAACAATTTTTTATTTACGTTATAAACTTATAAATTATAATTAATAATTTCGACTTTCAATTTAATTCACTAGTAACTATCAAACATTATTTTTTTTACTTATTAAGTTATTAATAATTTAGTTAATACATAACTTATAAGTTATAACTAATTAAAAATTTATATCAATAATATTAATATTCAAGACTTCAAATATTTTAACTACCGATTGTCGACTAAATCAACATAAGAGGGGATTTAAAAAAAAAAAAAAAAAAACCCTCGAGCTGGACGAGCCGAGCTTGGCTCGTGGGCACCGGTCAAGGCTCGTTTGACATGAGCTCGTGGCTCGGCTCGTCCATTTGATGAGCCAAAAACACCGAGCCACGAGCCGAGTCGAGTCGGCTCGACTTGGCCCACTGCCACCTCTAGATGAAAGTTTGTCAAATCACTTGTATCTGAAGGAACAATTTCATTCGTTAAGAATGAGCGCATGTTCAAAAGTCTCATACCATCTTAGCGTGCTTAATGGGAATGTTTCTGAACTTTAATCTATTAGAGTTAAAATTGATGATGAGGATAAAGCATTGAGGCTCATCTGGTTTCTTCCATCAACGTTTGAGCACATCAAGTTGATTTTGATGCACTGGAAGGAAACAGTGGATTTTTCAGAAATTACAAGTAAGTTGATTAGGTTGAAGTGACATTTCATCTGAAAACGCTTTGCTTGTTACTAAAAAGTGGAAGATGGGTAACTCCATGAAGAAGGTGGCAATATGTTGGAACTGTGGAGATTCTAGTCATGTGAGAAGAAATTGTCCAAAATGTGGAGCATACTCGGCTAACTGCTCAGAGGTGGATAATGCGACTCTCCTGATGGAGGATGGTGATGATGTACTTTAGTAAGATGAGACTTCCTTATAGTATGAAACTAGTTTCCATATAGAGGATGTGTTCTTGTTGGCGGGTACATGTGTTTGTACATGGGCATTGGTTTGACATTAATCCAAGGTGTGAGGTGAAATTGATGTCAATGGCTGATGAGCTCCCAAGGAAAGTCAAACGTGGGAATTGCACCATAATTTTTAGCAAAGTTATTTCGACATGAGCCGATTAAAGGCTCGGAGTTCATTGATAATTCTGAGTGATTATACTTATATGGTGGAGTATGTTAATTTTTTGGTTTGAGAATTGGGACCGTCAAAATGTGTCAAAAGCTTACCCATTTCCAAGTATTGTGAATGAAAGAGATGATTGAATTTTGTCTTGTTTTCAGTAAGATGGAGATTGTTGGGTAATTGCTTCAAATTGCCAAAAGTTGGAGGACTTTAATTGTAATTGGAGAATAATTAATGGAAGGTAAATTATGAAATTTGTTGCTATTAATTACATGTCCTACGTGGATTAAATCTTGAGAAGAGCAATTGATCAAGGAAACCAATTCCACAATCCATGTCGAAGTGAAATATAGTCATGACGTGATTTGTTCTATATAAATACACGTATTATTATCTTTTGTTGTGGAACACATTGACTAGAGAGTGTTATGAGGAAAAATGTAGTCTAGCGTCTTGGTTTTTCTTGATTTCTTTGTGGGTTGTACAAAGAAGTAGAATTTGATAGATGCGGTAAAACTTGATTATTTTTCTTACAATACTTGGAGGGGGGGGGGGTCTGGTGAGTGCAAAGTCTATATAATTATAACAATTTATTACATAGTGAAAAACTTTGACGGTCCGTAAATTTTGCATTGTTATTTTCTTTTCTTTTGGCTCAATTATTTCTTGAACATCAAAAACTCTTATAGGGTTAATTAGAGAGAGAGAATTTGTGTGTAATTCCCAACACACCGCACTGGAATAGGAAAAGTTTTACTTTCTTAATACCATCAATGATAGTACTGTACAATTTAACCTACAAAACAGAGTATCAAAGTGAATGATCTACTTTGCTGGATTGGATATTACTAAGCTGCAATGGTCATCGAAAAAAAATATATTCTTCTCATTTCACAGCACAAAGGAGCGTTTTGTTTATTTAAAAATTGTAACATTCTCAAATCTCTGCTAGTAAGAAACAAGAATATCAAACAAGAATCTAGATTGAACCACAGAGAAATGGATGGTCCTGATTTTTTGGAAATTTACACCATATTATTTCTCATAACACTGCATGTCTACAACTTCCTTTTTCTAAATTTTCTTTATGAATTTGATAAAATGACCAAGTATTGTTTTTCCTTGAATTGTGATGATGCTTTCTGGATGAAATTGGAGTCCCTGCATAGCATTCCAGTCACAAAAAGAATGTTATAATTGTCAGTTAGGCACGGGGAAAATGTAAACGTAATAACAGGGTTGCAGCTCAGACTTATGTGTACAGTTGGTAGCAATATATCTGTATTCCCTGCAACTGAAGCATTGAAATATCCGCACGTCTTGTCTCGTCCCTTAACCTTTCCTTAAGCAGCATAAGCCACGACATTGGGTATCATCCCATCGTGCTGAAGAGTGGACCTCACGAAGTAACTCCCCAAACACACATCCAAAGAGGGCTATGATTTATGTCATCACCTTAGCATCTTTGATCTTCCTTCTTCATTTTCCGTTCGACTTCAAAGCTGCAGTTCCGGCCGCTATATCCTGGGAAGCAAGCGCTCGAGTTACTTCGGTGAGAGGGCGAATATTTCTTTAAGGACACTGTGTTGAACACAGGCCCCGGCTCCAGCGTTCATTTTATTTCCTGTCCAAAAATTTTGTTTACTGCTTATTGTAAATTTTGTTTTACTTAGTAAACTGTTTTACTTACAATATGCAATTTATTTGTTTTAGTTAGCAAATTGTTTAACAAGTTCTCTTACAAACTTAAAGCAATATTTTTTTTTTTAAAACAATTTACAAAACGTTTTCAAAAGCAGATTTCTTAAGGGCAGTTGATATATATCGTTTGATACTAATATTCTGATTGTGTTTCAAAAATGGAAAATACACATACCAATAATGTTGTGGCATCCGGAAATGAAGTAGTTCCTCCAGTGGCTATGCCAACTTCTGAGGTGGTTCAAGTAGCGGCTCCCGTAATACAGGTTGTGGTTAATATGTCAAGTCTAGCTGCTAGCCCGAGTGGAACTAAGACTGTGGCTCCCATTCCAAGTCTGGCTACTGGTCCAATTGTGACAGTCCTGGTTAATCACGGGGAAAAGCCGGAGAAATTCAATGGTTCGAATTTCAAGAGGTGGCAACAAAAAATGCTGTTTAACCTCACGACCTTGAATCTTACGAGATTCTTGACTGAGAATGCTTCTGTGCTCAAAGAGGGTGAAGGAGACATTCAAACAATCAGTGCAGTGGATGCTTGGAAGCATTCTGACTTCCTATGCCGGAATTCGTTATGAACAGCTTGGCTGATTCATTATATAACGTGTATTGCACCATTAAAATGGCTAAGGAATTGTGGGAGTCTTTGGACAAAAAGTATAAAACCGAGGATGCCAGAGCTAAGAAATTTCTTGTTAGCCTCTTTCTGGAATACAAAATGGTGGACTCCAAATCTGTAATCAGTCAAGTACAAGAACTACAAGTAATCTTGCATGAAATTCATTCCGAGGGAATGGTTGTGAGTGAATCTTTCCAAGTGGCTTGCGTGATTGAGAAGCTACCTCCTGCATGGAAGGATTTCAAAAATTACCTAAAACACAAGCGAAAGGAAATGAACGTCGATGAGCTAATTGTTAGACTTCGAATTGAAGATGACAACAAAAGTTCTGAAAGAGGGTTCAATCCGGTTGTGGCCAAAGCCAACATTGTGGAGCATGGCCAAAGTTCCAAAAATAACAAGAACAAGTCTGGGCTGTCTAGTGGCAAAGGGCCCAAGTTGGGGCCTAAAGATGGAGTTTCCAAGAAGAAGTTTCAAGGAAAATGCTTCAAATGTGACAAGATTGTTCACAAATCTACAGAGTGCCGCCTACCAAAGAAGAAAAAGGAAGCAAATGTGGTTGAAGATGTATCTGACATCAACCTTGCAGCTGTCATTTCTAAAGTGAACCTGGTGGGTTCAAATCCTAGAGAATGGTGGATAGACACTGGTGCCACCCGACATGTTTGCTCCGACAAGGAGATGTTTAGCGGTTTTGAAGCAGCGGATGGGGAGAAGCTATTTATGGGAAATTCAGCTACTTCTGAAATCAAGGGCTATGGAAAGGTGGTTCTAAAGATGACATCGGGGAAAGAGCTGACTCTAAACAACGTGCTCTATGTGCCGGAGATTCACAAGAATTTGGTGTCCGGCTCGCTATTAAACAAGCATGGATTTTGTATGGTGTTTGAGTCACACAAAGTTATTTTGTCCAAGTCTGGAATGTTTGTAGGAAAGGGTTATGTAAGTGATGGGATTTTTAAGCTCAATGTTATGGCTATTAAGCCAAAAATGAATAAAATGAATAACTCTTCCGTTTACTTGCTTGAGTCTTCCAATCTATGGCATGGTAGACTAGGACATGTTAATTACGACACTTTACGTAGACTAATTAACTTGAATTGCATACCTACATTCCAAATTGATAATAAACATAAGCGTGAAACTTGTGTTGATGCAAAATTGATAAGGTCATCATTTCAATCTGTTGAAAGAAAAACTGAATCGCTTGATTTAATTCACACCGATGTATGTGATTTAAAATCTGTGCAAACAAGGGGGGCAACAAATATTTTATTACTTTTATTGACGATAGTACAAAATATTGTTTTGTGTATTTGCTTAAAAGTAAAGACGGAGCTATAGAGAATTTTGTTTTCTATAAGAATCAAATTGAAAATCAACTCAACAAAAGGATCAAAGTGTTGAGAAGTGATAGAGGTGGTGAATATGAATCACCATTTGCTGAATTCTGTGCATAACAATGAATTAAACACGAAACAACAACACCTTATTCACCTCAACAAAATGGTGTTGCTGAACGAAAAAATAGAACATTGAAAGAAATGATGAATGCAATGTTATTAAGTTCTGGGTTACCTCAGAACATGTGGGGGGGGGGGGGAAGCTGTGTTATCAGCTAATTATCTTTTAAATAAGGTACCCCGAAAGAAAGAAGAAATGAGCCCTTACGAGTTATTGAAAGGAAGGAAGCCTTCCTACAAATACTTACGAGTGTGGGGGTATCTTGCCAAAGTGGCAGTACCTACACCAAAGAAGGTGAAAATAGGACCAAAAACTGTTGATTGCATATTTATTGGATATGCACATAATAGTAGTGCTTATCGATTTCTTGTGTTTGATTCTAAAATTTCTGATATACACAAAAACACGATAATGGAATCAAGAAATGCGTCGTTCTTTGAACACGTATTTCCATACAAGTCTAAAGAAGAACCAAGTTCTTCTAAACGAACACATGAGACTATGATTGAAAATAGTCAAGATCAAGAGGAAGTTGAGATTGAACCAAGACGTAGCAAACGTGAAAGGACAAAAAAATCTTACGGTCCTGATTTTCTGACTTATATGCTAGAAACTGAACCTCAAAGTTTCAAAGAAGCTGTAAACTCTTCAGAAGGACCTCAATGGAAAGAGGCCATTAAAAGAGAAATAGATTCCATTATGTAAAACTAGGCATGTCAAAACGGCTCGTCGGCTCGGGTAGCTCGGGCTGGGCTCGTTAAAAGCTCGGGTTAAGCTCGGCTCGAGGCTCGTAGGATCGAGCAGAAGCTCGGGGCGAGCCCAAAAATGCTCACTGGGCTTGAGCTGGGGCCGGCCCGTGTAGCGAGCCAAAAAAGGGGCCAAATTGGCCCGAAGACACGGGCCATAATGGCCCATGTCTGCTGCTGCCGCCTGGAAATTTGCAGGCAGCTACAGTAGCTGCCTGCAAATCTGTAGTTGCCTGCTGCCTGCAAATCTGTAGTTGCCTGCTGCCTGCGTGTTGCAGGCAGCTTGGTTGCTTGCAACACGGGTTGCTACATTTTTTATCTGATTTTTGATCTGATTTGAAATATGCAGATTTTTTATTTTGAAAATTTGAAATTTGAAATTTTTTTTTTTTGTTTTCCCACGTTTTTTTTTCTATAAATAGGTCGTATTTTGTTTATTAATTCACAATTCACTTACAAGTTTTTTCATTTCGTCATAATATTCATTTGTTTGCTATAATTTCTATTCAATTCTCTATTTCTCTATATTCTTCAATTATTGTGATAATATTTCTCTCGTTTACATTTTTATTAAATCTTATGTTTGATATTTTAACTACATTTATTGTGTATAATTCATTTAAGTAATTACAAATATAATACATATTTATTCGCCGTATAAAAAAAAAAAGGGGGAATAAACGGGCCGGTCCGGCTCGGCTCGATGAAGCTCGAGCCGAAAGCTCAAGCCGAGCCTCAATTTTTTGGCCGAGCTTTGGCTCTGCTCGGGCCAAAAAAAGCTCGGTCCTAAAAAGCTTGAGCCTTGATGTTCAGCTCGAGGCTCGGCTCGGCTCGGCTCGTTGACATACCTATGTAAAACCATACATGAGAGCTAGTTGATATTCCCCCGGGAAGCAAACCACTAGGCTACAAATGGAACTATTGATAAGTACAAGGCCAGACATGTAATTAAAGATTATAGGCAACGAGAAGGCCTTGACTATTTTGACACTTATTCTCCAGTAACGAGAATAACTTCCATTCGAATGATATTAGCAATTGCATCTTTGTACAATCTTGTAGTACATCAAATGGATGTCAAAACTGCTTTTTCTAAATGGAGATTTAGAAGAAGAAATTTACATGGAACAACCTGAGGAGTATTCTGCACCAGGATAAGAAAACAAGGTGTGTAAATTGGCGAAGTCATTATATGGCTTGAAACAAGCACCAAAACAATGGTATGAAAAATTTGACAAAGCCATGATGGAAAGTGGATTTAAAATCAATGAATGTGACAAATACGTTTACATTAAAGACACAAAAAATGGTTATGTCATTTTATGCCTTTATGTTGACGATATGCTCATCGTTGGTAGCAACGATAAGATGATTAAATCTGCTAAAAATATGTTGAATTCAAGATTCAACATGAGGGATATGGGTTTAACTGATGTGATTCTTGGAGTTAAAATTTCAAGAACATCAAATGTGTTAGCCCAAGAGTAAACTAACCAAGAGGGGGGGTGAATTGGTTTATAAAACTTTTTCGATAAATAAACTCAAACTTAAAAACCAATGGTACAAGTATGAGCACTTAGTGTTGCAAGTAACTTAACTATCAATTTAGTGTGCTATAAATGTGTAAACTTAATTGATAAAGCAAGTATAGCACTAAGATATAGTGTTACACAATTTAATTGATAGAATAGAGTAAGTGCAATGTAAGTAAGTAAAAGAGATAAGAGAATGCAAACGCGATTTATGGAGGTTCTATCAACCAACGTGATCTACGTCCCCCGTTACCGAGCTCTCCGTCACGAGCAAGGCCAAATCCACTATATTGGTAACTTACAACAAGGAGTACCAAATCCTTAGGCGACTTACAACAAAGAGCACCTACCCTTAACCAACAATCGAGTTTTCATAAGGCTCTCGAAACCACAAGATATAATGAATTGAATTTACAATTGAAAGAACTCTCTTGACAAATGATATACTCAAATTAAGTACCGAGAGAGTTAGGCTAACACTTCAATAGATAGCAATGAATTAAGCTTTAGTGTTAGAGAAAAACTTTGATGCAAAAGATAATGAAAAGTTCAATGCAATCAAACAAAGTTTTTCAAATAATCTATTGTTAAAATATTGAATCAATTTGATGCAAAAGATAATGAAAAGTTCAATGCAATCAAACAAAGTTTTTCAAATAATCTATTGTTAAAATATTGAATCAAATTAAGTACCAAGAGATGCGACACTTGAATAATTAACAATAAGTTAAGCTCAAAGTGTTTAGGTAATAGAACTTTGATGGATCAAATGATAATGAAAATTGTAGCACAAATAATCAAAGTTCCTTAATTGGAATTTCTCTCTTTTAAAAGATTAAAACAAGTTTAGAACAAAGAGAGACTTACACTTTAATTCCAATATGGTGTGAAGATGTTGAAGAAATTTAAATAATATAAAATCAAGAATCTTCACAAAAACTTTCTTTCAAAAACTTTGATGAATTTTGATAAAACAAAGTATGGTTCAATCAAAGTTTTCTAATAAAGATAAAATATAAATCAAGAACAATGAATTTTTCACAAGAAAGCTTTTTCTAAAATCTTCTCTTAGTTGTTGAAAATGAATGCAAGAGAGAAAGCTATTTATAGAGCAAATTTCGCACATACAGTCTTTTGCGGTCGACCTATCCTGCCATGCGGTCGACCTCAATATAGTCGTTGCAAGAAAATAGCCGTTGGGGTTCAAAAATAGACAGTGCGATCGACCTGGAAAAATTTGCGGTCGACCTGAAAAATCAGGATTTCAAGATTTTGATTTTTCAAGGTTTTCTGATCAAAGTTGATTTTGAAAAAGATATTTTGATGGTTTTAAAAATGTTACTTGAGCTTTATGAAGTGCATTGCTAACTATTGATGCATTAACCTTACATAAGATTGAAAAGCAATTTGTAAATGATCAATTCTTTCTAAGCTTCATTGCTTGGTCTTCATACTTTCCGACTTGAAATTTGATCTCGAATATCTTCGATTCTTTCTTGATCTTCTTTGCATCTCATGTGCTTGATCACATAGTTTTGATTTGAACATTGAATGCTTTGAATTATATGAAGCACTTGAAGCACACTTGTTAGCAACACAATATATTCTTGTTTGTTATGATCAAAACAATAAGGTCAAGTTGACCATAGGTCAACAAAATGGACTTGTTCTAAGTCAGTCACATTATGTGGACAAGATTTTGGAAAAAATCAATAATGATGATACTGGCGTGGCTAGAATGCCAATAGATACAAGTCAACATATATCGAAAAATAGAGGCGATGGTATTTCTTAAGTAGAGTACTCTAGAATAATCGGAAGTCTTATGTACCTAATGAGTTGTACAAGACCAGATATAGCTTATGCAGTTAGTAAGCTGAGTAGATATACTAGTAATCCAGGGTTTGACCACGGGAAAGGAATAGTAAGAGTACTAAGATACTTGAGATATACTCTTGATAATGGACTGCACTATACTAGATATCCTGCAGTTATTGAAGGATATAATGATGCTAATTGGATATCTGATATTAAAGACTCAAAGTCTACAAGTGGATTCGTGTTCACACTAGGAGGTGCAGCTATATCATGGAAATCTTCTAAACAAATAGTTAATGCGAAATCTACTATGGAATCTGAGTTTATAACTCTAGATAAATGTGGTGAAGAGGCTGAATGGCTACGCAATTTCTTAGAGGATATTCCAAGATGGTCAAAACCTGTGCCAGCAATTTGCATACATTGTGATAGTCAATCTGCGATTGGAAGGGTACAAAGCAACATTTACAATGGTAAGTCTAGACACATATTCGTAGACATAATACCATAAGACAGTTACTCTCAACTGGAGTGATCTCGATTGATTATGTAAAGTCAAAAGATAACATTGCGGATCCGCTAACCAAAGGGTTAAATAGAGAGTTAGTTGCAAAGTCATCGAGAGGAATGGGACTTAAGCCTCTGAAAGAATAATTTATTGTAATGGAAACTCAACCTAGCTGTCTGGATATCCCAAGATCTAGGTTCAATGAGAAAACCTAATTACAAATACTTAATAGGATCACTGTGGGGGTTATTTCCTGTCCATTCCTGTAATAACAGTGATGCCCGTGGGGAGAGGATAAGCAATATGCTTTTAATGATTCTTATGCGTAGGAAATCCGAGCGGAGTAATGCGGGTTACTCTTGATTAAGAAATCGCCTATGTGAGAGAGAAGTGGGGCCGCTTCGAAGGGAATTATGAGGCTAATTCTTAACAACTCTCACTGAACCAGACATATGTTCATGGCCACAAACGAACATAACCATGAGAACTAAAATGTGTTAGGAAGAATCATGTGTGAAGTACATCATCGTTTACACAGAAGGCAGAACAGTTCAAAGACATCGCGTCTACTGATCAGCTAGTAAAGTAAATGTACTTTCACAAGGGAAGGTTCAAAGGTAACCCCTACCTATCCTATGCAGGTTTCAACTGTGGAACTTTATCACCAAGTAATTCGTGTCTCTATCAATTTCCATTCATGTGGGGGATTGTTGAAAAATATATTGGTGGCAATTGATTTTCACTTGTGTGAATGTGAAATTGATCCCACATTGATTGAAAGTTGGGATTTGAAGAGGAGCCTTGAAAGGGATTACAATCCCACATTGGTTAGAAATGGAAAAGTGAGAATAAATGGAGGCTATAAATAATAGTTCCATCCCACATTGGAAAATGGAAAAAATGTGGAAATATTGGGAATGCTTAAATAGTTATCCCACATAGGATAGAAATGAGTTTGTGGACCAATTTATATATGGTTAACAATTTGTAAGGTATAACCATTTGTTGCATAGAGACTCCTCCATGGCCTACGCGCCCCCAAGGGGTGCAAATCTTGGACCGACTTGGCCTTCGAGCCTTGAACTTGTGTGCTTGCGCGACCTGCATACACGAATGTCGGACCGAACGAGTTAAAAATTGGCCACAAAGTGCAAACCATGTTTTGGAATTTTCATTTACGGTTTCCATTCAAAACATAACCCGAAAATTTATTTTGCAACTCCTAAAACGTTACAAAACGTCTGAATTCAAATGGAGTGTAAAGACATGATTTTGTAACTCCAAAAACGTTCAAAAAACGTCTGAATTCAAATGGAGGACTTATGGCTGCATTAAGAGGAAAAGGCTCCTCCTTGCCTGTATATATTGAACCAATTCCTCAATTCAGAAACACCAAAAACTCGAAAAATCTCTACATTTTCTGTCCAGCTTCCTGCCTTCCTTCTTCCAGTCTTGATGATTTTGTTCAAGCACATTTTTCGTTCGACTGCACAGCTACAGTTCGGGCCGCTGTATCCTGGGAAGCAAGCGCTCAAATTACTTCGATGAGAGGGCGAATATTGCTTTAAGGACATTGTGTTGAACACAGGCCCTGGTTCCAGCGTTTATTTTATTTCCTGTCCAAAAATTTTGTTTACTGCTTATTGTAAATTTTGTTTTACTTATAATCTGCAAATTATTTGTTTTAGTTAGTAAACTGTTTAACAAGTTCTCTTACAATAATTATCGCCATACAGATACTAACGACGTTGAAAATCTAATGACTTCCATTACTTTCACTAGGAGAATTGGAGTAATGACCAGTCCAAATAACAATGCCATCAATGAGACGTGGAATAAGAATACAGACTTCAACTTGTGATTTAGAAACCCATAAATCCTAAAATATGTAGTACCTTCATTGGATCTGATAAGACTGCAACCAGTGGCGGATGTAGACAATTTGTAGTGGTGGGGCACAAAGATGGACCTGATTTTTTGCGACGGACCTTATAGGGGTTCGGGGGTACCACCTCCGAATTTTATTTTTTTTAGGAAGAGATCAGCAAAATGAAAAAGCAATTGAAATTTTATTACAATTGTTCTCTACGCATTTTCATAGGAACATCCCTCAACATTATCCCCGACATTAGTTTCAATAGGAACATCTTCAAGTCCAACATCTATTTCTTCACCAAGTTCGTCAATCTTTTCATCTCTAATTTTATTTTCATTTCTTTGCCCAAGACAAAAAAATGTGGATTTACGGTTATAATATTTTTACATAACTGATACAAATAAACAAATAACCAATTATAAACATATATTCAAATCTTCAAAATTAACGGTGAATCAAATCAAACAATGTGCAAACTTAACATTGAATCAAAGTTCGTTCAAATAACATATGCTATTATATTTATCATTTTCAAGCCATTTAATCAAGATTAAATTTGGGTATTAATTTTTAATTTAAAAGGAAAAATGCGAAATTTTAGTGGAGAACGTGCCTTAGTAGGCTCCACCTTATGTCCGCCCCTGACTGCAGCATCTCATCACCCCAAGCCTTCACTAATTTGTAGATGCTTCACGATATGGATCTGTTTTTTACCACTGTTTTGCATTACCTATTGCCAATTACGATCTTATGATTCTCAGGGCTTAAGTCGAATTTTATAAATTAGGCCTTCGGGTTGAAGCTAATATGGGGGTGGAGGGGGAGGCCCCCTCTGGGGTTCGGGAACGGAGCCCTCAATTATTATTATTATTATTATTTTTTTGCCAAGAATATTTAAATTAACGATTTTACGTCTCATATTTAATATAAGGATAGTCATATACGTGTCGAAATGGTCACATTTCGACATTAAAAAAAAGAAAAATTACTTTCGAGCCTTGTATATGACTATATGCACTTGAGTCTTTAGCATTTTGAAAGCACAAATTTAAAAACATGTAGAAGAAGACGGACAAAATTGAAATATTGAAAGTATTGTATGGATAATCATTTGTGTTTGGACCTACTACTACCTATTAAGAATAATTGGGCTGAAATAAAAATTAATGGGCTTCAAACAGAATTTTTGAGCTTCAAAATTTTTTTGGCCTTTTGGACCTGAGTCAAAGGACTCTTTTGCCACAAAGAAGCACCGGCCATGCCTATTGCTTATCCACTTCCTTTTAAAACCTTGAAGGCATTTATCTGATTACTATCCGAGCATTAGTAACCCTCAGATTGTGTTGTAACTATAGCATAATAAATATGACACCAGAATCCCCTTTCCTATATACACATTTCGTGAGATCCACAAGTACTATCCACTTATCTGCAACTTATTTCTATCTATTTAGAATTTTTTCAAATAAACTTGATTGACAAATAAAATTCTTCCCATACCATTTTACTAAGAAATGAAAGATTAAGAATGTGATGATTCATTACTCGTACACAACTTGTAAACTACGTACATTCTCAATTTGAGGTTCTGTCCTTCAAATCAATTATTGGACCTCATCATGTATTATTGGACCTTAAAACCCTTGATCCAATACTATGGTCTAATATATAAATCACAAAACAATTTAATTTTAAAAAGAGTACTTCTTCATATCAGCTTCTAATCTCTTGGTCTTGGAGCTGCAATATATAGGGCATTAAACTATTTCTGATAGTCCGAAGAGTTGTATCTTAATTTACACAAAGAGTACAGTGTAATTGCATGCACTATGCTAAGCCTTTTCATTGACACAAAGCATAAATAGAATGAGACGATGAAATAAGTTCAATATACAAACTATCCTACTTTCAATAATGTAGCTGAGTTGAACCCGATCTACCTGCAAATGTTTATATTCTTTTACTCTTCTCTCATTTCGTAAAAGGAATAATGTTATAGATCAATCAAATATGGAATGAATATTGTTTTCTTCTTTAATTTTACTCCGATTAATAATCGTACATTTAAAACATGTTAGATGAAATTCCACTTCGCCGCTGATCGCCATAGCATATGCACGCAGCCTACTCCCACTTCTCTGTCTGCTGCTTCAATTGGAGTGTTGGGTCTGATGGGATTCTAGGAATGATACATTTTAATTTTTAATTATGTGTTAATTAGTTAATTAATAGAATTAACACCTAAAAATTAAAAACACAAAGTTCAGCAGAATGATTTTGATTTGTATTTTTCAAAGTCACGGTACCGTGTAATTTTCCCTTTTTTATGTCTTGTGCCATTGGGCTGGTATTCTATTATTGTTATTCAACTGGTAGTTTTACAATGTCCACTACCCATTCAAACTCCTTTGGTGTGAAATTCACTGGTAAAAATTATTCTGCATGGGAATTTTAATTCTGTTTGTTATATCATGGGAAAACAAATGTGGTATCATATGGATAGAAGCGACGCACCTTCTACTGAGCTTCCTAAATTGGCTCATTGGAAGATCAAAGATGCTAAGGTGATGACATAGATCTTAGCCCTCTTTGAATGTGTGTTTGGGGAGCTACTTCGTGAGGGGCGATGGCTTACCACCTGGGTTGAGACGGAGACATTGTCCGCTGATCTGCTATTTCTAGTTAATTTGTAATATTTTTTTTTTGTTTCGTCCCTGCAAAATTTTGGACTTGTCCCGACAAAATTTTGAATTTTTTTTTTCCATTATTAAATATAGACCCAATAACTTACACTTTAAAATTTAACCGTCCAAAAATCTTAGACCTAGACAAAAGATCCAATAGTTACTTAAATAAATAAATAGCACAAATTCAATATAAAAGAAAATAACCCAATCAATTATCCAAAAACATACCCAGCCCATCTAATATTGTAACACCTAATTAGACTACACACCTCGGTCCTCACATCCCAGAATCCTTGGACCATTCTTCCTCAAATCGACTCCTCTATGCAACTCCGCCACTGCCAGCGCCGCGAGTCCACGGCTTCGCCATTGCTAGCGCCTCGAGTCCGGTTGCTCGGCCAACGAAAACTCACCTTCAATACTATAAAAAAGATGGATGAGATGAATTGTTGAACAATGTGAAGTCATTTTTTACTTCAAGACACATAAACATTCCTGATATGACTTCTTTATATAGAGTAGGTCGAGGGAGGACTTCTAAGCAAAAAGATCCTATCACTTAACAACATCATTACAAAGTTAATTTTCCTATTTTTGTATTCAAAATTATCGTTTCGAATCCTCTTAGTTAAAAAAAAAAAAAAATTCAGGGGCGGACCCCCGGGAGGGGGGCCCTCCCCCCTCCACCCCTCCCACGTATTTTCGCCCTCGCAAGATTAAATTCTTGTCCCTGCACCTGGGCCACTCTTAAGCACGAATGGATGATACCCAATGCAATACCATTTCTTCGTTTTACGTGCGTTCTTGATTTCACGTAATTTTTATATTGATGACATTATGAATTATTTATTGTAATTATTATTGTCAACTGTTTAAATTATTTTGCAGTGGAAGAATTTGGACGCCGTCTCAATCAATGTGCCAATTAAAAAGTTTATAAATTGTTTACGTAGAATTCAATGTCTATTTTTATTTTAATTGTTGAAATTGCCAATTTCTATTTTTATTAAATGTTAAGTCACCAAATTTGCATGAATGTGAAGTTGGGGGAAAGTTAGAGGCAATTGGAGAGTAAATAGAACTTATGAACTTGATTAGGCACATGGAGAGAAATGAGGGACTAAATTGCAAATTCCCAAAATATAAACTTTAAACCTAATCTAATCCCTCATCTCTCATACCTCACTCACGACACTCAACTCTCGCCTCACTCTTTCGTCTCTTGGCTCTCTCTCTCTCGCGACCTCTCCCTCACGCCTTCGACCGCCGCCACCCTCCCTTCCGGTGCCGACCGCCTCCCCAACACTGGTAAGGACCCCATTTTCCCCTTTTTGTGCCCCTGCCGCACCCGACACACACACACACACACTGTCACACAGATCGCGCGGCCACACCACGAACCCGCACACAACAGTTCACACACACACACACACACATTTGGGGATATATATATATATATATATATATATATATATATATATATATATATATATATATATATATATATATATATATATATATATATATATATCAGTATGTATAAGCATTTACATAGGCAAATCTCAGATTTTGATGTGGGTGAAATCTTCGATTCAGAACTTTTAATTGAATGTTATAAATATGTAGATATATATTGAATTCATGTATAGGTTCTATGTATAAATTTAAATATATGATTGTATGAGTGTGTATATAGATGTATAAATGGGTAAATGAATTGATTGTATGTGTGTATGATTTTCACCATGGAATTCTCAGATTTCGAAAATTGTATATTAGTTTGGTTAATTGATGTTTTAGCTTGATTTCAAATTTTTAAATTGTTAAACTTTAGCTTTGGGGCTATATGTGTATATATGTATACATCTCAGACTTATCAATGTATGAGGATGTCCAGATTTTGATTAAGCATGAAATTAAGTTTGTTAGTTAGCTATTCGTGTTTAATTATGAGTTGGAAACTATAAATTTTTGACTGGGGAAAATTTCATTAATGGTTAGAGTTGTTATTCGAATATTTTGTGAATTCTGGTTTAAATTATATATATTTATTTGAGTTTGAATTTAAAGGTAAGAATATTTTCTAATTCGCAATGAAATTTGATTTTTTGTGTTGGAAATATGTCATGCTAGATGTGTGACATAACTTTAAACTTCATTTGGATTAAATTGAAGTTTTAATTGTTGTTTAGAAGTATTTTTAGTTCAAAAAGGATAATGAATGTGTTTTGAACTAAATTTTATTGTTAGTTACTAATATGGTATGTTTACTTCGCTTAAATTCCCGTTTTAGTTGAATTGTAAATCAAATAGTAGTGTTGATCTCCGTTGGGATTTGGATAACATTAAAAAGAATTTCAAATGTGTTTCGAGTTAAAAATTATATTTATTAATGAATGCGAATAATTAGGATATCTGGCACATTGACGTCAAGGGCACCAAGACTCTTCCACTTGCAAATCAAGATAACGGTAAATGCTAAGGATGTCAAGTAAGTAAACTTCCCCTATTTTCATAGAAGTTAAATGTAAATATGAAACGTGTAAATGGCTGTTTGCAACTTACTTGTTTTGATAAATTTCATTTACTTTATGAAAGTATATGTATTAAGAAGAATGTTCAAGCATGCACATTATCATGCCATTGCATCATCAAGCATGTATTGGCATTGGCATCGAAATTGGAAAGTCAAATGATTTTAAATGAAGAATAAGTTTTCTCAAAATGCATGTATCCCAAGTTTTAAGAAAGAATGGGTGTACTTCTATGCCATGAAAGGTGTGAGTGGGAAATGGGGCGCAGGAGACCGGCGTACCCGAATTAAATCGATGTTGCAGTGGTGGATATTAAACCGCCTTGTGGTGACGATTACCTAACCGTTTGGCAGTGGCAAATATTAATCCGCTTTGCGGTGACGATTGCCTAACCGCTTGGCGGTGGAAAATATTAAACCGCTTTGCGGTGACGATTTCCTAACCGCATGGCGGTGGTAAATATTAAACCGCTTTGCGGTGACGATTGCGTAACCGCTGGCGGTGGCAAATATTAAACCGCTTTGCGGTGACGATTGCTTAACCGCTTGGCGGTGACAAATATTAAACCGCTTTGCGGTGACGATTGCTAAACCGCTTGACGGTGGCAAATTTTAAACCGCTATGCGGTGGAAAAGTGATAACCTGGTTTAAATAAGGGAAATTTCCCACCGCATTGTGATTGGCTAGAAGATACACTAAGTGAGTTCACGATAGAAATGAAGTTAAAGTTCTTTTTGAAATATTTAAGTGAAAGTTTGGAAAGTATGAATGTCTTGAAAAGTAAAGTAAATGAGGGTAATTACTTTGAATGGTCTAAGGAATTTCATGTCATGAGCATGCATCACTTGCATAAAGTTTACTTACTGAACTTTAGCTCACCCCAATCCCTCCCCAATATTTCAGGTGATGAAAGTTAGGTGATCCGATGAGAGCACTTGGCGGCTGACTCAGACAGTACCACGATTTATCATTTTAAATAGGGTTTGAAGTGGAAATTTCATAAATGTTTTAGTTATTTTTATTAGTTCATTCTTTTAATTGTTTATTGGATTTAGTTTTTGATAAGTCATTTATCTCTTTAGTAGTTTATCAATCCTCTATTTAGTTAAATAAAGAGCTCATGGTTTAAATTTATTTATGTTGAGGAGTTTGGGAATTGATGTTGAAGTTAAATTTTGGAATTGTGGTTGGATTTTGAATGTTGGATGTTGAATGAGTTGAGAATTGCATTTGTATTGTAGGTATGATGTCCCTCTACAGGTTGGCTATGTCCAAGTTATAGAGGAGACTCTGCCGAAATTTATGTAAAAATTTTATAATAGAAAATGAAAGTTTAAATGTTTTAAACGATTATTTCCGCATTTAATGTGAATGGAAGTTAACACACCTAGGTTTTAGATTTTAAACTTGGGGTGTTACACCCAATGTCGTTGCTTATGCTGCTTAAGGAAAGGTTAAGGGACGAGACAAGACGTGTGGATATTTCAATGCTTCAGTTGCAGGGAATACAGATATATTGCTACCAACTGTACACATAAGTCTTTTAGCATTAGGGGTGCAAGGTAACGATTCCCTTTCTCCCTCATGGGTTATTGATTCAGGTGCATCTAATCACATGACTAGTTTTTTTTATACCTTTAGCAATGTTCAAACTTATACTGCATCGACACATTCAGATTTCTAATGGTAGTCAGTTACATATTCATGCTATTAGGGATGTTAATTCCATTGTTAGAGATGTTTTTGTATCTCATCAGCTTTCTACCAATCTTATTCAGCCAGGAAATTGGTTAATAATAGTTGTGATGTTTGTTTTTCTCGTGATGGTTGTGTTCAGTCCGATCCTACTCCTCTACATACTGACAACACTAGTGTCGTTCAGTTTGCTACAAATCCCTTGTTTCATGAACATACCAAACACATTGAGGTGAAACACATTGAGGTGAACTGTCATTCTATTCGGGAAGTATTGGAAATTCGTATAAGTTCCGGTATTTAGTTCTCACCAGCTGTACATATATTCTTCCTTATTTAGTAAGAATAGACATAATTCCCTTTTGGTATAGACAAATTAAGTAGCTACAGATTAGGCTTGATTCTAGTCTTATATATTCCACGTTGCCACGTTGGTGCCTTTATAATGAGAGGAAGTCATTGTAGAGGATGTATTCAATCTAAATCAATACTTTGGACTTGGCTTCCTTGTGGATTTGATCAGTTGTCAAACTCTCAGTCTCTGACTAGTTGAGGCATATCCTGTGATTTACATCCTCCACCAAGGCCCAGGACAGGGCAGGTGGGACCCCCAAGGTGAAGGCTTCACCTTTTCTCAATTGGATTTTTAAGTTATGATGAGAAAAAAAATGTTTCAAATCTAATGTAGAGATAAGGGAAAAATTTAAAATATATATTTATTTTGCATGAAATAAAAGTTTGTCATTTTCAAAGCACGAACTCTCAAATATTTCAATAGGTGTATTCAATATTATTTTTTAAATATATAATCCCCAGTTTATGGAATAGAACTGCAAGTTCGTTTTGGAATTCTTAAAGGTCCACAATGAACACTTCCTAGTTTTGGAAAAGAAAAAAATAAACCTTTGTTTGATGGCTATTTTTTTGTTTATAAAAAAGGAATTTGAGTTTTCTTAGATAAAATGTGTAATTGAAAAGTAATTTCAAAAAAATATGTGTGATTAAAAAGTGGTTTCATGAATATGATGTTTATAGGCTTGTTTATAAACAAGTTTACCATTGCAATGTAATTGATAAAAATCTCTACTTCCATCAAGCTCCACATTGCGATAATTCCCATTATTCTTTAGCTTCTACATTATTGTAATCGAGGTATGTTCACAGTTTTAGGGATCTCTTTCAATTCTTCTCTTTTCACTTTTTCATTCATTTTCCTATGCTCTGTATGTTAGAATTAATGTACAAGTCCAATTGTGGGGCAGGACTTTCACATGGATTGCCTTGACACATTGCTAGATGTCAATCTAGGATGGCGACGTGAATTAATCGATCTTGGTGAGTCGAGGATGAATTAGAAACAGTGATTTAAATTCATCTTATTCCAATCAGATTGGAATAATAATAATAACACGACGTTTTCCATCGTGAATGGAACCTAATGGGTCATACACAAAAAGAGAGGATTGAATATCTGGAACTGGATCTTGTTCAAGTGGGAGATTGTTAGAATTAATGTACAAGCCCAATTGTTGGACCGGACTTTACAATTAGATTAATTAATATGACTAATTAATCAAGGCCCATTAAAAGCTCTATTGTCACTAGGGTTAGGGTTTTGAGGTGCACATATTAATATGTGCACTATTGTAGAGAAATCATGAGAATCGTTTTTCTGTAATATTCTAGCGTGTGATTTTTCTCTTGCTAGCACAAAGAGAAAAATAAATTCTTTCGAATCCATTCCAAAGGTTGGAGATTGATGGAGTTCCAGAATCAACTCGCTGTGTGGATTTCTGTTAGAGACTGGACAATTGGACAACTGATGGTGACAAGTTCGTACCTCATGTTTCAGATTTCAGATTCACAGCATTCATCAAAGGTATTATTCTAATCACAAATTCTATCTAAGTGCAAGGTTGATTCGGGCTATGGTTTCATGTTTGTTTAATTTCCGCTGTACATATATGTATCGAAACCTTACAGTGGTATCAGAGTCTGCCTTGTTACTTGTTAGAATTTGTTTGATTCTTTGATGATTCAATATGATTGAATAAATATTTTTTAGTTTTCTATCTTTTGAGAAAATTGATTTTCTTGTTCAAATCTGATTTAAGAGAGAAATTAATTTTGGGTCGAAAAATTGGATCGAAAAAGGGATTTGAAGGAGAGGTGGCGATGGTCGCCGGAGGAGGCAGCGGCGCGGCGCGGCGGCATGGGGTCAAAGCCAAAGCCGCTGCCGCTCCAGGCTGTGAGTAGCGGCATAACTCGCTGCGAAGTTTCGAAGTGGCAGCAGATGTTGCTACTGCACTGCGGCACGAAGCAACGCCTCTCACCTCTACAAGCGACTTGGCCGTGCGTGAGTTGCAGCAGTGGAAGCGCGCAGCACCGCGCGCTGCGTTAAGGAACCAGAGGTCGCAGCAGGGACCTCAGGTCGAGAACCACACTGCTGCACTGCAGCGCGACTCCCTACTGCGGCGTGACGCCGCTAAGCAGCGGCGGTTCAAGACGCAGCTCAAACTGAAAGAGAAGAGGCTCAGACCAGTCTTCAGACGTTTTCAGATTCTTTGGGGGCGGGGGCTTCCTTCGCAATTTCGGAATTTGCAAGGGCTTGATTGCAATTTTCGGATTAGGGCAAATTTGAGGCGGGGCTGCTTTGAAATTTTGAGCCCCTGTCTGCAATGAGAAAAAAGGGTCAAAGGTTGGTTTTAAAAGGAATAATGGGCCTTTCTGCAATTTATGAAATTGTAGGGGCTATTTGAAATTTTAACATTGGGTTAAAATGCTATTTTACTAATACCCTTAAATGTAATTTTAAAATGAGTTTTAAATTGGATTTTCAAATTGTTTGACCCAATTTATAATTTTGATTAGAAATTTAATTTTGACCCAATTCAAAAAATTTATTTTAAAATTCATGACTTTTAAATTATTGTTAAAATTGGATTTTAACAAAATATATACTTTGACCCTATATTGAATTTTATTTTATTTAGGAGCTTTATCTTAAATTAAAATGTTAATTCAATTTGCCATAATTTAAGAATTAGAGTTTGGACTCTAATTTAGTGTTTAATTAAAATTTGATTTTAATTAAATTCGATTTAATAATTAGTTAATTCGATTAATTGATTATTAATTAAATCTTATTTAGGATTTGATCCTAAATTCAATTAGCCCTAGAATCTTGAAATTGGAGTCAGACTCTAATTTAGTATTTAATTAAAATTTGATTTTAATTAAATAAATTCGTCAATTAATGTAATTGATTAATTTGATTAGTTAATTACTAAATTGAATTTCATTTTATTTTTGGAGTTTTATCCTAATTTGCCTCTTTTGGAATTAGAGTTGGACTCTAATTTAGTATTTGATTAAAATATGATTTTAATTAAAGCAAGAACCGCTAACTAAAGTTAATTAATTAATTTGATTAATTAATTATTATTATTCCGATCCGCTTTATCTAAATTTGTTTAGACGACCTAGATTGCTAGAAACTTGAAATTTATTTATATAATATTAGATATTATATTATAATACACTTATATGATGAATGTGTATTTAGTGGATGGTTATGGACTCGACCCATGTGATTGGTTGGATGTATGGTTAATTTATTCTGCTTTTGTTGGTTGGGCCTGCGAGCCTATTATTATTTAATTGGGCTTTTGTGCCTATTATTTAATTTATTTGGGCCTGCGAGCCCTAGTTTGTAGATATGGACCTGCGCGTCCATTTGATTCAGGCCTGCGTGTCAACTAGTATAGGATACAGGTTGCAATTGGCCACAAGAAGACAATTAGTATAGGATACATGTTGCAGCAGCAGATGGAAATTATTGCATTTAGCATTCGATGATCGAATGCAGTGTCCCCTAGGAATTGACCAACTAGTCTTCTTCATGGCTCGAGAAGACTAGATAGATATTGTCCATAATCATCCACAGTAATAATGTATGTATGATTAATTGTATGGTGGATGTTAGTTAATATACATAGGAATGATGAGACAAACCCCTCACTTAAAATTATATTAAGTCTTGTGCTTTCCATTGTTATAATGAAAACTAGAGTTTACTATCGATGTCAGCTTGTTGAGTCACTCAATGGTAGATATGTTTCTCATTATGAAATACAGATACTTCTGAACAATGACTCAGACTTAACCAAAACAACATCACTTTGAGTCAATCAAAAATGATATAATTTTGGAAGCAATTTATTAAATTCGTATTAATTGGTTAATATAAAGTGCCTTCCGTTGTTATAGTGAAAAACCAGAATCCGGCCTCGATGCAGCTTGTTGAGTCACTCAATGCTGCAAGTGGGAAGGTGTGTTTTATCACTATGAGACATAAGATGTTTCTGAACAATGGGTAGAATTTAACCAAAATCTATCTTTTGTTGAGTCACTCAAGGAGATGAGGTTTTGGAGGCAGAATCAAGCAAATACATAAGATGTGTGCGACAAAGAGTTGTCTACTTGATGATCTAGGAGTCACATGGAGATGTGATTGATAGGAATATCTACCTGGATGTCTCATTAGAGCTTGTTGAGTCACTCAAAGTTCTAATGGAATAAACGGGATCCTAGCCTACTGTGAATCTAACAGGATTCTACGATATTAATGTTGAGGGTTATTAATTCAAGTAAAATAGTGGGAGCAATATATTTAATAAAAAACCTTATTAAATTGATTTATATATGATAATACGTGATTTTAATTTTGATTTATTATTATTGTTGTATGAGTTTAAAATTTGAGTTGTTACTTGAACTTATGGAATGTAACTGACACTCTGTGAGTTCATTAGACTGAAGTCCTTAAATTGGCGTCGTCCTTTGAGAAATGATCTCAAAACACGATATGATCGAGAACACTCCTCTCGAACATGCCAATAATAGGACACTAAATTTATAATTGCGAGGCTTCCTTAACCGAACTGAAGAAGTGAGAAGTTTGGGGAATCTTCTACTTCAGTTTTCTATTTGATAGAGGTTAAATAATCTAATTAGCCAATCGAGTATTAGATACCGATAATATACAATGGCTAAAAGTAGAATAATTGCGAAAAATGGTGATATACCTAATTGTAGGTAATAAATCAAATGTTGCTTGTAAAGCTTAAGAAGTTATCACCTATCTTTGTCTTCTCATTCAGTTTAAAATTAGACAATTGTTAATTATAGCTCTTATGAAGAACGACACTTCCACTTCATGTTTGGACATGAAATGATTATCCCATTTAATTAAGAATAATAGGTATTCGTTAACTTAGATGGGATAATATGGAAGTTAGGTAAATAACAAATAGTCAACATTCTGAAAATTGATAAGGCAAAGAAGAAGTCAGACTTAAATCTGACACTTGACTTATTCAAACAATAGAGATATATGTATATCTCACCTTGGAGGTAAATTGATAAGTCAATTTTCTTTGAAAAGGGAAAAGTGGGATGGTTGATCTACTGAGCCTGTTACATTTAGATGTAAGCGGACATATGTCAGAGTGGTCTTTAATCATTAGATAACCATGATTGTCATTGTTATCTATAATAAATTTTAAATCTAAAAGTTTGAAAAGTTCAAATAATACAGATATAAATTAGAAGGACAAAATGAGAAAAATATTCTAAGCACGTAGATTTGACAAAAGTGAAGAATATTTCAAAGTGATTGACTTCAAGATTATGTTATGAGAACATAATTTTCGCATAAATAACCCTTTCGCATATACATTGACACAATGGCGTATCTTAAAGGAGAATGATTACAATTTATGCAATCATTGATGAAGCCAAACAAAAATCTCCACAACAGTTTTTGGAGTTTTGCAATAAAAACTTTATATTACACACTTAGTCATGTTCCATGATAATCGGTTGATGAATGTCCATATAAGATATGGATTTAAAATGTCTAATCTTCCTCGCGTTAAGATTTAAGACCTCAATACTTATTAGAAGTATACCAGATTTGGATAAGCAATAATCTTAGTTCGATATGTATATTTGTGGGATATCCAAAAGATGGTTGGATGTTATTTCTACATTCTTATCGAGAAAGAAAGTTTACCTCGAATTTTGTCAATATCTTAGAGAAACAGTTCATCTAAGAGAGGACCGTGGGAATAAAAGTAGAACATGATTACACATATATACTCAACTGATTAAATAAGCTCGAATATATGTTTGCATAGGATGAGTCACAGATCGATGCTTAGGATGCGATTGTTACTCAGGACGTAGTGACGACTGAGAACGTACTAGCTCCATGTAAAGGTATTAGGATCATATATACTCTGTTGAGTTACACATCCCTGACTACTAATATTGTATTAGTCATCAAGGATAATGAGCCTATATTTACATAGAAGCTAAGTCAAACGTTGACTAAATGAGATGGCAGGAAGCCGTAGAAGTCGAGATAAAAAAAAAAGTTTTGGAACTTGTTTGATTCACCTGAAATGGGTAAGACCCATACGTTGTAAATGCGTTTACTATGAATCAATTAGAATTTTGCTTGCAGTAGCAACATTATGTAACTATGGGATTTTTGAATCCTTAAACGAAGTATATTAGCTACAAATATCTATTGTAGATTAAAGCAAGCCTCACGGAGCTAGAATCTTAATTTTGATGAGATAATCAAAATGTTTGATTTTATCAAAATTGCAGATTAATCATGTGTGTATATAAAAGGTTAGCGGGAGTATTCAATATTTCTGATACTATAAGTAGATGACATATTATTGATCAGAAGTTGAGTCTCTAACCTTTAAAATGAAAGTACAATTATTTTTGAATTTCTCCATGATGGATTTGAGAATAAAACATTTACTTTAGGAACAAGAATCTATAGAGATAGATTTGGAAGGTTGTTTTGATTTCTCAATCCACGTACATAGATGAAATGCTAATAGGGTTAGCATGAATGAATCCAACGAAGGATTTCATCCCAAAGGTTTTTGGGGTTAATCTTTTCAAAATGGTGTTTAGAACACATATTGAGAAAGAATGATGTGGAGAAGATACTTGATTGTTAGACAATAAGATCTTAAACGTGACACTATGTACGATACCTTTTGTATCATTGAGTACTTGAGAAGTACTAAGAATACAGTAGACACGAGGAGAAATGTAGACTTATAGTCTTTAGGTATAGAGATACCATCCTTTAGTCCGGGAAGGGATGAAGGAAATATTCAGTCTAATTGTTAATTAACTCATAGTAGTGGTGTGGTCAGTTTGAAATGTTTCAAACAAGAGAGACCACTAACTATACAACAGAGACCAAATACATAAATGCTTGTGAAGCAATCTCGATCGTTAAGTTCATTAGTGAACTATAACTGTTCCTAGCATTATATCTCCAGTAATGAGTACTGTGACGACAATGGAGCAATCACGCAAGCGAGGGAACTGGGTCTCATCGATGATCTAAGTATGTATTTAGGGGTTACTATCTTATTCGAAGATTGTAGAAAAATTAGAATTCATGCCCACTAACCTTGCAAAGGTTGAATATGTGAAGAGTCACATGTCTAAGATCCACCTGTAAATTCACTATCCCAACAGGAATGTGATTGTCACATAAACTCGTTATGTATAAGATACATGAGTTATTGGATCGAGTGGGAGTATGTCAGTGTTATGCTCTAAATCCAATCGTTGAAATAGCATAACACATATTATCATTGTTACAATAAAAGCAGATCTATTATTAAATTGAGTTTAACTCACTATTTAGATAATAGAGTCCGTAGAATAAGTTTAAGTAACTTGTAAGTCACAAGGTGTTGTGACTGTGAGATACAAGTTATTAATATCTTATTCTAAAATTTTCCCTAGTCGAAGTAACAGCAAGATACAGATATTGTTGTTGCAGTTAGACTAGCATGTGTTGCATTTCTTTCTTATGAAGAAAGTAGCTTATCTCACAAGCTAGAATGTAAAGGAACATTCGAATGAATACGTGGATGCATTGTTAGATGAATAAAGCATTGGATGACCCGCCTAGAGATTCCACATGGATAACTATCCAAGCGTCAGTGGTGAATCTCTAATGCGCGGTTGTGGATTTGGTCCTTTGACTTGAGAACGTCATAGAATCTTATATGATGATTACTATGCTTTGGCGAGCGTTGATGTTGGCTCTTGAGAGGGAGTCATCAGGATGACGCCGTACGGGTATAGTGAGAGTCATATGAAGGTTGTGTATGTCCAATAAGAGGATTCGTCACTCCTGGGTAATAGGAGATTATAACCTGTATTTCACTCACTTAAGTTGATGTAAATTCCTCGACCGGGGTGAAGTTATGAGTTGAAAATGTGTTTTCAGTCATAAAAAGATCGACTAAAATAAGAAGTGAATAACATAATTGGTTGAAATGATATTGACGCTATCCATATCTCTTAACCAATTGGGTTATATTTATGAAGGGATTGTATTTCCATGGTAACCGCACATGAAATGGTCTTGTCATGCAACATGACTTTTCCTTTCACATGGATTGCCTTGACACATTGTTAGATGTCAATCTAGGACGACGACGTGAATTAATTGATCTTGGTGAGTCGAGGATGAATTAGAAATAGAGATTTAAATTCATCTTATTCCAATCAAATTGGAATAATAATAATAACACAACGTTTGCCATCGTGAACGGAACCTAATGGGTCACACACAAAAGGCGAGAATTGAATATTTGAAATTGGATCTTGTCCAAGTGGGAGATTGTTAGAATTAATGTACAAGTCCAATTGTTGGGTCGGACTTTACAATTAGATTAATTAATATGATTAATTAATCAATGCCAATTAAAAGTCCTATTGTCACTAGGGTTAGGGTTTTGAGGTGCACATATTAATATGTGCATTATTGTAGAGAAATCATGAGAATCGATTTTCTGTAATATTCTAGCGCATGATTTTTCTCTTGCTAGCATAAAGAGAAAAATCAATTCTCTCGAATCCATTTCAAAGGTTGGAGATTGATGGAGTTTCAGAATCAACTCGCTGTGTGAATTTCTGTTAGAGGCTGGACAATTGAACAGCTGGTGGTGACAAGTTTGTACCTCCTGTTTCAGATTTCAGATTCATGGCGTTCATCAAAGGTATTATTCTAATCACAAATTCTATCTAAGTGCAAGGTTGATACGGGCTATAGTTTCATGTTTGTTTAATTTCCGCTGTGCATATATGTATCGAAACTTTACACTGTAATACTCTATAGATTCACATAACCGAGATGAAAGTATTGTGTATTCAAAACCAAATGACTTTATTGCATTATTCAATAGAAGCAGAGATTCCTTTAAGCCGTTTTGGGTTGGTGCTTGCATACTTGGGTTGGGATTCTCTCTTTCGCATTCCTTCCTTGAAGTGTTGACCTATGGTCAATTTGACCTTATTGTTTTGATCATAACAAACAAGAATTTATTGTGTTACTAACAAGTGTGCTTCAAGTGTTTCATGTAATGATAAATATTTCAAAGCACTCTATGTTCAAATCGTCTCTCAAAGATATAAATCAAAATTGTGTGATCGAGCACATGAGACGCAAAGAAGATCATGAAAGAATTGAAGATATTCAAAGATCAAAATTGAGGTTGAAAAGCATGACATGAAGATCAAGAATTCAAGCATACAAGATTAGAGTTGATTTAACATATGTAAAGGTATAACACTCTCAATCTTTAGCGATGAAATCCAAAGAGCTCGAAAATGATTTTTATGCATCAAGAAACTTACTTGAAAATTCATCACTTGCATAAAATATTTTCATCTAAGTCAAGATTGTTTTTCAAAGGTTATTTGATCTTAAATCATGATTATACTATGTTAAACCACTTTGAAAAATAAGTTAGAAACCTAAAAATCGAAAATTTTCATATTTTTCAAAAGTCAACAGAAAGTCAACGGTCAACAGTTGACTTTCGGTCAACCGAACTATTTCGGTCGACCGAACTTTTGGTCAACCGAAATTTTTCGGTCAACCGAAAGTTCAACGGTAAAATATTAACGGCTATATGGAAGATTCGGTCGACCGAAACTCCAAATTTGGTCGACCGAAACTGGCTGAACTTGAATTTTTTCATCTATAAATAGCCATCACATTTGCATTCAATTTAGAACAACTTAGAAAACATTTTATACAAACTTTCTTGTGAAAATTCATTGTTCTTACTTGTTTATATTCATCTTTTATTTTCATAAAACTTTGATTGATCTAAACTTTGTTTTATCAATTTCATCAAAGTTTTTGGAAGAAAGTTTTGTGAAGATTCTTGGTTTTACATTGTTTAAATTTCTTCAACATCTTCACACAATATTGGAATTGAAGTGTAAGTCTCTCTTTGTTCTAAACTTGTTTTAATCTTTTAAAAGAGAGAAATTTCAATTAAGGAACTTTGATTATTTGTGCTACATTTTTCATTATCATTTGATTCATCAAAGTTCCATTGCCTAAACACTTTGAGCTTAACTTATTGTTAATTATTCAAGTGTGGCATCTCTTGGTACTTAATTTGATTCAATATTTTAACAAGAGATCATTTGAAAAACTTTGTTTGATTGCATCGAACTTTTCATTATCATTTGCATCAAAGTTTTTCTCTAACACTCGAGCTTAATTCATTGCTATCTATTGAAGTGTTAGCCTAACTCTCTTGGTACTTAATTTGAATATATCATTTGTCAAGAGAGTTATTTCAATTGTAAATTCAATTCATTATATCTTGTTGGTTTTCGAGAGCCTTGTCAAAACTCGATTGTTGGTTTTCGAGAGCCTTGTCAAAACTCGATTGTTGGTTTCGAGAGCCGTGTGAAAACTCGATTGTAAAAGGATAGGCGCTCCTTGTTGTAAGTCGCCTAAGGATTTGGTACTCCTTGTTGTAAGTTACCAAAATAGTGGATTTGGCATTGCTCGTGACGGAGAGCTCGGTAACGGGGGACGTAGATCACGTTGGTTGATTGAACCTCCATAAATCGCGTTTGCACTCTCTCATCCCTTTTATTTACTTACATCGCACTTACTCTATTCTATCAATTTATATTGTGCAACGCTTTATCTTAGTGCTATACTTGCCTTATCAATTAAGTTTACACATATATAGCACACTACATTGATAGTTTAGTTACTTGTATCACTAAGTGCTAATACTTGTACCTATTGGTTTTAGTTTGAGATTATTTATCGAAAAAGTTTTATAAACCAATTCACCCCCCTCTTGGTTAGTTTACTCTTGGGTTAACATAGAGGTGAAGGGATTGTTTGTAACAGAAGGCTAAGATATGAAAGAGACGAATGCAATGTATTTAAAGGGAAGGGAAAAGTGGTTCCAAGACACTAAATTGCTAGAGCAATGCCATAATATTCCAATAATTCTCACAAAATTAGTTGCTCTTATTCCAACAATACTAATCCTGTGGCAAATAAAATTATAAAATTAATAGTATTTCACTTACATACTTGTGATACATCAAGCATTCATTCTAACTAAACATTCCCAAAGATAAGAGAGGAAGGAAGGGAAATGATAACCAAAACTATAAAGGCGAGCAACAACCGCTAGCAAAGATTTAAGATAATATTAATACCTATGACATTGAAATTAGGATAAAGAACCGTAAGAAGGTGCTCAATATATAAATGGAAAGAGATCATGATGTGATTCGTTGTGAAAATCACGAAGAACACTCAGAAATTGATTTGAATTGCCGGAAAGTTCTAAATCCAATTGGTAGACAATAACAATGCAACCTGAACCTCACGACTCAAGAACCCAAGGTATATTAAACATTGGACTCGTTAAGATGCGGAGATATACCACAAGGGAAAATCTCACCTTTCAATATTAATAATATCCAAGTTAATCCATACAATGAATGAAAATTGACTAAAAAAGTGTTTTCTCACGAAATTAGGCTAAAACCGTAACTAATTGACCCAAAACGGAAAAACAAAAGTCTAAAAAATTGCACTGCACAATTGCGTGGGGATAATGGCCACGATCGTATGGAATGTCCAAAAACTCTCGGTCCTTTTTTCCATGCATGGCACGATAGCGCCTCCTTTTACACTATCATGTCATGTGTTGAAAGTGGAGTCTTTGGTCTTGAACTTGAGTATTCATCCATCCAAGCTTGCATAAATCCTTGCATAGCTTGTTTGATCTTCTTTGCTCCTTGCATGGCTTGTTTGATCTTCTTTGCTCTTAACCTTGTGATTGGTCCCACCGACACATGCAACAGGTCTTTGCTGGGCCACTGTGGTACTCATCAGATCATATGTAAGGGAATCCAAGATGAGAAAGACGTCAAGGCAAGGAGGATTAAGTAGAAGAGTTATATTCATAGATCTGTTTACATAAAATAATAATATGATAAATCGGGCATCATTTACAGCTTTCACAAATTAAAACATGAATTTATATATCTTTGCAAATCAAAATTCACATGTGGTGACGTGAAAGCTGAAAGAAAGGATGAAGTAGATTGCATCAGTGGATGGTCAACATGAAAATATTGTTGGGAACTCGGGTTGCTCTACTAACAAAAAATGATTTCTTGTGATAGATCATCCCGTTATAGGATTTTCTGTTCTATGTATTCAACTTGGAATAAATAATTTTGCACACAAAAATTGTTTTGAGAAGATTACCCTTGTAGCGTGCTTTACAATAATCTCTTTTCGCTGCTTCTTGATTTCACCAAAGCTTCAAACCCTCAAGTTTTCCTCGGTGTTCTCCAATAACAGTTGTGCAGGTGTGTGGTCACCTTTCTCAAGACCTAGGTTAAACTAGGATTAGGGTTTCTTTTTAAAGAGGAAACACACACTACACACTTTAGTGTGTGTCTCGCCACTTTTCCAATTAGGTTAAGAAAAATAGTCTTGAGAGACTATTTGTAACTTCTTTACACTCCAAAACCCTACCAGGCCTAGTACCATAACCCAGTCTCATTTCTGCACAGCCCAATACAGGTAGTAAGCCTGTATAAACCCATTATAGTGAAGCCACCGAGGGAACCTGATCGGACCCAATTAAATTAAGCTCCAATAAATTAATTATGACCCGATCAACTCTTGATCAGTCAAAATTAATTTATTAATCACATTCTATTCCACTAAAAGAACGAGATTGCACTCTTAGTAAAATTGAAATTACTGAAACAATTAATCAATAATTATATCCTCTGACTTATTGTTCTTACATGTTACCCCCGTCGATCAACTTGAATATTCGGAGCAAGTTAAAATGACCAAAATGCCCTTCTCTGAATATTCATAAATTCTCAACTCTCATCTTCTATCTAACAGTTCGATGTGATCACATCACATCATAGAATTCAATAGTCATTGTCGAATTACTGAGCTCGGATTCAACTGTCCACTAGAAGAACCAGTGAGATTATGATCATACCTAAAAGGTGACGGATTCCATAATACGAATATATGTTCCTCGTTAGTTCACTTTAATTCCCATAGTACTGAGATATTGATCAGCAATTGATCTCACCCATTGATACCTCAAAGAACTTCAAGTTAGTAATCGAAGTCCATTATCCGATTAGGATTAAGGTCCCATGTACAATAGTCAAGTGAAATTAAACTTGTATGGTCAATGTCACAAATTAATTTCACGTGGTTCCGTCCAATACTTTCCAAACGTACTCTCAATTTTATTACCAAAGTCAAAGATAGGCTTTAATAAAACCGAGACGATTTTATCAAAATAAATTGTCCATATTTATTTACTGATCGTGAACGTTAATTTTAAATCGAATTACAAGCTTAATCTTTCTGTGTTTAACAACTTAAACACTCAATCTGTAATATTAAATCGATTCCTGGACAAACGCAACTTTATATTAATGCAATCAATAAACATTTTATTTTGAATGTCGTGAATTATACTCTATGGGCATATATAATTCCAACAATCTCCCACTTGCCCTTAGAGTATACATGAAACATCGAATAATCCATCTTGTCAACACCATCATTACACTAATGATTATGTCCTCAACCAAGATAGTAACTCCTTTCGATGTAAGTCACGGTTGTATAACAAACAATCCAAGATTGTGTTATACCCAACCAATTAACCACATTATCTCCCAGTTATATTCCAATTTTGTCGACTCTCGAGAGTCCTAATCAAATCAGATCTTAATTAGTTTTAATCCATCAGATCACTAACTGAATAGATAAGCAAATACTTACTCGTTTTTCGAAAACGTTTCAGTATATGCTTTACCTCTATTCAATGATCTGATCCTGGATCAAACTAATAATCACCAACAATATCCCCAGCATAAGATATGACCTATCTAGTGCAAAGTAAGGCTTCCTATAGCCGGAGCATAAGGAACCATCTCTATCTTACCATGAGTCTTAGGAGAATACTTATAAGATAGATAGAGTCCACAAAGAATATTATTCCTTTCAAGACTTCAATATTGCAAATGTAGATAGTATCTTATTATTACATGAAACTTGAGACTACTCTATTTCATTTTTCTCCCACTCCGAAAAGTACGGATGTCTAGAAAAAATAGACAGTCATGTACAAGTCCTTCAAGTCTAATTGCTGGTGCCAATTACTATTTAATGAAAATACTCTCACACATAAGTAGAGTGTCATTCAAATAAATAGTCGTGAAAACTGTCTCATCTTTCTGTATACACGAGTATACTTAAGATATATCAAAATTTTGATCAAGAACATGTATCACAATCGTTCGATCAAATTTCTATGTTCCATATCTTGAACAAATACCCAAATCCAAAGTTGGAAACTTGTAAGTCATGAACTTTACTTTCATGGTCTTTAGTATGAACTCATCAGGTTAAACTTTGTAAATGATTTCCTCAAGATGCATTCAAGAAACAACTTCTTAACATCCATCTGCCGTACCTCATTTTCACAATGAACGACAATGGATAAAAGATCCATGTAAGCTTTCGCATGGAAATTTGCGAAAAGGGTTTCACAAACCCACAGCCATAAGCCTTGCGTTAAAGGCATCAACCTTCTCATCTACCATTCTCCTATCATCTTAAAAATCATCACACCCTATAGGTTTGACCCCATTAGTTGTGTCTACAAATATCCAAACCCTAGTATAATACAAGGAATCCAATTCCGAGTTCCCGTTCACCTTCCATGATTTCAATTCCATAACTTCTACTACTTTCGTAAATGAGGAGTCCTTCTCTTATTTCAGTAGAGACTGTCTAAAAAGACTCTCTGTAGAATAAGCATCAAGAAGGTGGTCTTACAACCCCCCCCACTCCAATTAGTCGCTGGAAGTGTATTTCCATTATGTTCAAACAGAGTCCCTTCCTCTCCTCCCACTACTTGGTATATCCCTAATTTGGATCAACCTCTTCACTGCCTCTTTATGAACATAAAGAAGAGACAGAACAGTGAGAACAACTTCGACTACAACCTTTGGTTTTCCCATGTCCATTGGGATCATCAGGCAAGAATAGTGGTTGAACCACTTGCCCATTCTCCCACTAGGATCAGCAACCATCGATTCCGTAGGAAGTTCTAAATCGTCAAGATTAATTCTATGAGGAAATCTGGAATCAAGTTGTTTGAACCATGTTCTAACATCTCATCCAATAGAATTTTACTTGTTGATTTGTATTCTTCTATATGCCTTATACTCTAAGAAAGCTACATTTGTACTCAACAAATACTTTCTTGACTAGAGGACTATAGAAGAAATAATTTCTAGTTTCATTGCATACCTTATAATCAAACCTTCATTGTTGCCTCCATCTCGTCAATCCTTGCTTTCAGCTTATGTGCCAAAAGTCCCCAAATCTGAATGTGGTGTAGACTGGGCTTGCACCCATGCCACAACTCTAGGGGTATTTCAGTAAACGAATCAATGGTACTAGGCTATGAAGGAACCTGACTATCTCCGGTATACATTCCCAAATGAAACTAGTAACGAGGATGAGTCATCATTGATTTGGTATTACCTTGTTCTCCTTTTCCGATAAATGGTTCCTAAACTCATATGAGAGATACACAAACCTCGATGAAATCGAAGTATCTCGATTCTCTTAATTACTTCTCAACTTCTGTCCAAAATTCTAGAAATTCTTCAACATTTCAGATCAATGAGATATTAAGTATAGAATCGAGATCTGGAGTGATCATCAATAAAAGTGATGAATTACTCGAACTCTCTCATATCTTGAGTACCAAAGAATCCACAAATATCGAAGTGTATTAATCCCAAAACTCTTAAGTCCATTTAATGTATAAGAACTCTTGGTTATCTAATCCTCTAAACAAAATTCAGAAAACAATATAGATTCCACCTCAGATCCTTTTGAGCTCCATCCCTTACTAGTATTAGAATCGAGTTTTGGATAAGTGTAACCAAGCCTAAGATCTAAATCATTTTACCCTCTAAATAAAATTCAAAAGCCCACATAGATTCCACCTCCAAAATACTTAGAGGCTATCTTTACTAGTTTTTCAATCTTATTTAGATAAATATGATTATCTTAAGATCTTATCAAAGAGTTCATTAATACAAGGAATCATCTATCCCTTATCATTTGTAGTAATATTACACTTAGAACCATTTCCAAGGCTTTGAGATTGTTAACCATTTGTCTCGCAATAATAAGAGCATTATTTAACTTAATTCCAACTAATAACTGGAGATTAAGTGCCAAATAATTCGCTCAAATAATAAAGAGACAAAATAACAATCAAATTGTTTCGCAAACATAAAAGCCCAACGGTTCTTTCCATATTACCGTATCCGTGCTTATCCTTATAGTATACTCTATCTCATTGTATCATTTGGTCACCTAGGACCATATTGCAACAACTTGCAATAGTGATCAGTTATTCTATAATCTATAATCAAGATAGACTCAATTACTAACCATAACACAATGAATAGAGTCTTACTCCATTATAGAGTTTCCAGGGAAGGCTACCTCCTCATTAATCCTATCTTTGCTCAAAAGCAAAAAGGTTAGAGGCCTACCATACTATCCGTTGCTTTAAAATAATCTCTTCTCTATGAATAGCTTACATTGAACCTTTCAGGTACATGTTCATCCTGATGAATATAGTCCACACTGAACCGCAAAAGATCATCTTAAAAGATTTCTCAAGCATTATGTCACATGAATCAATGTTTGCAAGTGGAACCTCCACTACGTTAAAGTGACCAATCATGTTTTACCAAATGGTCTCTTGTAAAAATCGTGATTGGTTCATAAGTAGAGATGTATTATAGCTTGATAGCATATTTTGTATAACTCCATAATTAAAATGTTCAAATTATCATAAATAATCTTCCATCGAGAAAATAAATATCGTACCCTATTTTGATGTCTTTATTGCGAAGTACTTGACGTGAGAATCAAAACTATGCAATAAACCATCTCATCAAAATAAAACCATTTTCATTGGAAGATTTATAATTATTTTTGAACAAGGATCTTCTAGCACAAACAAATGTCATAAGTGGAAAGAATTATAACGAGACATGTTACAGTTTTCGCAAATTAGTTGGTGATGTCTAAACATATAACTAGTTGTAGAAATACGACATTCAAATAAAATAAATGTATTAAACACGAGTTGCATAAATGATGAATACTTTCATATATGATGCATGAAGAAAAATTATGTACAAGTAGACTCAAAACTACTATAATATGACGACAACCTAAAACCCCAAAATCTTAAACACATTTCTCTATAGGAGAAATAAATGTGATTTATGACTAGGCTGGGACCCTCCCACTAAATTAAATATATCTAGCATCTCATGCAATATTTAATTTATAGTCGTTAAAATTTGGTCATCATTGACATCGTTTGGATATTCTATAGGAAGTCCCCACGATGTCATTAATTTAAGTGTCTAACCCCTATATTAATAATATTTCAAGTACCAAATTAATTATGTCACCTATAGGGTAATCATAATTAATTAACACTTAAAAAAATCATCACCTAATTGGGCTCAATCCAGTAACCAAAACAGTGCAGCCCTCCTATAGGGAGACTAATTAGATTAGCACGAGGCATACACAAATTTTTACTAATGGACTAATAGGGGAGGCCGTGGGTTCAAAAATTGCACCCTCGCTCACTTAATATTTTGAACTCTTGGGTTTTAATTAATAATTACTCAATCAATTTTAACTCTTAAAATCAATTTAATTATTAATAAATGTATTTATTTTCTAATCTAACATTTAGAAAAGAAAATAAAATATAAAACAATGCATGACAGTATAGTACCTAGAGCGGTGTTTATGCGATCTACATGACATGTTATTTATGACATTCATTCACAATTTAATTAAAGCATAAAATAAAGGCGATAATAAAATAAACAAGAAAACAATTTATGGCCCAAACCTAGACACAAAATTACAAATTAATTAAGAATTCAATTAAGCCACAAGCCGGCCCAATTCTTCAATTTCCATTTGCAAGTGTCTAGTCCAAATCTGCAAAGCTTCAGTCTTCAACCCAAATGTCAAAATGTAATGATCCAATTAAATATTCCAGCCCATTGTAAAATTTAGTCCACATTGCATTGGCTCAGCTAAACGATTTAGCCCACATTGTAATTAATTAAAGTAGACCAATTTTACAATTTCAGGGCCATGTTTAATTTCATCAATATCAGGCCCAACTTCTATTTAATTCAACATACCCAATTAGCAAATCATTTGATATTTGGCCCATTTCTTTAATTCCAAAAATCGGCCCAGAAGAAGTCACGACCCAAATGATGGTCCATCTTCTTCTCTCTGATTCAACCAAAAAACGCAGCAAAGGAGATTTGAAAAAGTGCAGCCGTCGCGTTCTCCTCTTGCCTTTGCCAGGAAATTTTTTGGAAGAAACCACCATCTCAACACCAGAGCAGTGCCTGTGTGCCCACGCCACTGCTGCCATCAAGGTGGTATGGACCACCAATCGCGGCAGTGGCAGCACCATGGTGCCGCTGCTCATCACCCGCAGCCGGGCTCGCCACAATCGTCGGAGGAAGATTCAGAGGAATGATCACCCAGTGGTACCATCGCTACTGCCAAAAACCATATCGGCAGTACTTAAAGCACCATCACACGCGCGCACATGGCAGCAGCGACACCACCTGGTGTCGCGCCTTCTCGCTTAGCCTGTGGTACCGCTGCCGCCACAGTTAAGGCCAGAAGATGAAGCCCTAAGGTGTAGCCATCGACCACCGACCGCAATGGAAGCACTCACAAATGTTGCTGGTCGCTGCGAATGTCCTTCAATAATTTTCCCAAATTTACAAAGTAGGTCCTCAAAGAATGAAGATGGTGAAATTTGGTGCAACATACAAAAATTACATCTCGGGTCCTTTCTTTTAAAACTGCAGATCAAGTCCTCCGAATTTTGCAACAGAAGTCCTTCAATCTGGAAACTGCATTATATGATCCTCTGATTGTATAATTACAACAGAAATTACACAAACCCTAATTCTATTGCAAAAATCAAAATCAAAGGGGAAAACGTGGAGTCGTAATCCACCCCCTTTGTTAATGACTCAATAAAACAAATACAAGAATTTATCGAAAAAATTCTAAGGCCGTAAATTTGTTCAATCAAGAATATCAATAATCAAATAACAAAAACTCACATAATCCTAACACCGCTCTTTACTAACACATGCATAACAAAATTATTTAATCTCAAATACACAAAACAGTATCAAAAACCTGACGCTCTGATACCAATTGTTGGGAACTCGGGTTGCTCTACTAACAAAAATTGATTTCTTGTGATAGATCATCCCGTTATAGGATTTTTTGTTCTATGTATTCAACTTGGAATAAATAATTTTGCACACAAAAATTGTTTTGAGAAGATTACCCTTGTAGCGTGCTTTACAATAATCTCTTTTCGCTACTTCTTGATTTCACCAAAGCTTCAAACCCTCAAGTTTTCCTCGGTGTTCTCCAATAACAGTTGTGCAGGTGTGTGGTCACCTTTCTCAAGACCTAGGTTAAACTAGGATTAGAGTTTCTTTTTAAAGAGGAAACACACACTACACATTTTAGTGTGTATCTCGCCACTTTTCCAATTAGGTTAAGAAAAATAGTCTTGAGAGACTATTTGTAACCTCTTTACACTCCAAAACCCTACCAGGCCTAGTACCATAACCCAGGCCCATTTCTGCACAGCCCAATACAGGTAGTAAGCCTGTATAAACCCATTATTATAGTGAAGTCACCGAGGGAACCTGATCGGACCCAATTAAATTAAGCTCCAATAAATTAATTATGACCCGATCAACTCTTGATCAGTCAAAATTAATTTATTAATCACATTCTATTCCACTAAAAGAACGAGATTGCACTCTTAGTAAAATTGAAATTACTGAAACAATTAATCAATAATTATATCCTCTGACTTATTGTTCTTACATGTTACCCCCGTCGATCAACTTGAATATTCGGAGCAAGTTAAAATGACCAAAATGCCCTTCTCTAAATATTCATAAATTCTCAACTCTTATCTTTTATTTAACAGTTCGATGTGATCACATTACATCATAGAATTCAACAGTCACTGTCGAATTACTGAGCTCAGATTCAACTGTCCACTAGAAGAACCAGTGAGATTATGATCATACCTAAAAGGTGACGGATTTCATAATACGAATATATGTTCCTCGTTAGTTCACTTTAATTCCCAAAGTACCGAGATATTGATCAGCAATTGATCTCACCCATTGATACCTCAAAGAACTTTAAGTTAGTAATCGAAATCCATTATCCGATTAGGATTAAGATCACATGTACAATAGTCAAGTGAAATTAAACTTGTATGGTCAATGTCACAAATTAATTTCACGTGGTTCCGTCCAATACTTTCCAAACGTACTCTCAATTTTATTACCAAAGTCAAAGATAGGCTTTAATAAAACCGAGACGATCTTATCAAAATAAATTGTCCATATTTATTTACTAATCGTGAACGTTAATTTTAGATCGAATTACAAATTGAATCTTTCTGTATTTAACAACTTAAACACTCAATCTGTAATATTAAATCGACTCAGACAAATGCAATTTTATATTAATACAATCAATAAACATTTTATTTTGAATGTCATGAATTATACTCTATGGACATATATAATTCCAACAAATATATATAAAACAAACACATGAATTTACATTTTTAAACATACACCTTGGCATGGATGCACTATTTAAGTATTCATGTCAACAAAAAGTTGTACAAGTGATCAACAACTTGAAATAATTTGCAAGTGTGCATTACAACTAGCAACAGAAAAAGTTACATACTTCGTTAAGCCAGTAAGAATGCCTTCTTCCCCGCTCTCATTATAATACATGATAGAGATTTTTCCATGCATAACACCATAAGGAGAACGCACAATTTTGCCTGTAACAAAAATCCCAAAATGTTAAAGCAGGCATCCAATAAAACTAAGGGTACAATTGAAATCCCAAAATTTCCTTGGAAAATCTTATTTTCCTTCCAGTTTTCTACCTTTGGCTGTTTGTTTGTCCATTTCTTCCTTTTTTTCATCACGTGATTGATTTTCCAGCTTTTTGATGAAAATGAATTCCAGCTGGGGGAGGTGATTTTATTTTCTTGGCAACTTCTTTACACGTTTTTGTTACGTTTGATTATTTTTGTTGTTAATTAATTTATTTTTTCTCAAAAAATTACATTATTATTATCAAGTACAAATATTAAAAAAAATTATTATTATTTAATTAAAATAGCTAAATTTTGTTTTTATTTTCCATGAAAAATAATGTCAATCAAATAACAAAAGTTGAAATGTTCCCTACTTTTTCCACATAGAAAATTAAATCAATCAAACACATTAAACTTCCAAATCTCAGGAATATATTTTCTTTCCACCTAAATTTCACCATCACTATCAATCGCATCTTGAAAGAGAAAAGAACATATAAAACAATTACAAAACTCTCTGTCGTGGAAAAACTCAAACGAAAAAAGATGATGTAGAAAGTGAAAATATTCAGAAGTTTGAGCATAGAAACTAATATATCAAAAATTGGCTTTCAGATAAAGGTGCACCAATGCATTCTGGATAACCAAATATCCTCCCAATGTTCAATCCATACTAGCAGCAAATACAAATACAAATACAAATACAATTATATTTCCCTGATCATGACGCCACAGGCATACTTCAAATACTATCCATCCGATATCAACTCTTTCAAATATTGTCTATATCTGTAGACAATAGTTCTACAAAATAAGGCCATCCTATCATATGTATTTAGGTCTGGTTGGATATTAGCTAAAATTAACTGTCACTTTCCCCAAAATAGAATTTTCAAATTAAGGAAAAATTATAGAACATGTTTCATCAGTATTTGCCTAGAAAATGAGATAGTTTTCAGCAGAATTGCATAGACCTTCACTCTGCTTGAAACCCTAAAAACATATGGATAAGATGCCCCTAGGATATTTCAAATAAAGCTAGCAACTCTTTATTTAAATTATAATCATACTTCTTAAAGCTGAATTGGTGCATGTATGATGGAGTTATTGAAGTTGTTTTTGTTTTCATGAAAATGAAGAATTATACCTTACTGATATACGAGTCCTTTAACTTGGACATGCAATACTTAAGAATTAGAGAGAAAATACCTTGACGGGGAAAACCTTGATACTTGTACATATAAACATGAACGGAGGGTAATCAATCAGTTTGAATCAAATTCCCATAATAATTCGCACATCTATCATATTTTGAAGATAGTTAAAAGAATTATGGACTATGTTTTTACATCAAAACAAAATAAAGGACTATGTTTCTAAATGATAGTATATGCGATGCGAGATATTTTTGGGGATATGTGTTGTTTAAAAACAGTTTGTCAAACAGAGGCTAACATTTCTAGGTATTCCAACAATATGCCATGGTGTTACTCCTAAAAAGTTACTACAATATATTTCAACTGGGAATGTTCCAAGAGTAAAAAACCCACAATGGCTATCTAAGCTGCTAGAACTTGATCTCAATTCTCACATCTTTAACAAATATGTTTGCCATAATTTAAAAAGTTTTCTACATTTAATATTTTTTTAGCACACTTTTCGGTATAATGAGCAAAGACGTTAAGCATTAAAGAAAACAATAAATGAAATGGGCAATGAGTACACTTGATGTGCTAAATCGTAAGTATACAATGTCGCATCTAAGTAATAAAGTGGAGTACTTTTTGAGTCCGGATTATCGTCCCACGGAGAATGTAATTAAGTACCTAAATTGTGTTAATTATCGCCTTATTTGAACAATAAAATAATGATGAATTAATTAAACTAAAATATTAAACTAAAAGGCAAAAGAAAAGAAAAGACATTTAAATATTCTAAATTGATGTTTATAAGTATTGGGACATGATTTCACATAGTCAACACTTTTAATTCCAATTGTCTAGCTTTAATCCTATTATAGTGCTCGATCGAATTCACTTATGCATATAAAATTCTCCTCTCTGGTTTAAATTAACTCTACCTAATTATTCAATCGTGTTAACGAACAGCAGGTTGCAATGATTAGGTGCATAGAATACAAGAATTCATGTAGCGATCGCAATAACAACAAACGTATATCTCTATCGTTCGACCAATTATATGATTTTATTCCTAGATCTAAGTGTTAGCTCAACTTTCAGATTATGAAAACACTCATGAAATCAATGAATTAGTCTCGAATTAACTCATGCACTAAACACAAAATAAAATTAGCACATGCAACTAAAGCATAAAACTAAGCTACATCGAATATCCTAACTTTGAAATTAATAATTTATCAATAAAGAAATAAATACGCAGTAAAAATCTAAACTACGCATATTGAGTATATCAAATTAATAAAAGAAATGAAGTCTTACACCAAGAATTCGCTCCCCGTTGATAATCTTCAATTCCCAAGCATTTGCCTTCAATTTCATTTAAAGAATTTAGTGATAGAACGTGGAGTAGTGATATATTTAAGCTCTGCAAATGTCCCCTAATTTGTACATGAAAAGTTGTATATATAGAGAAGAAGAAAACCTAGGCAAATAAGGAAACAAATAAGGTCAAAATCTGCACACGGGCCTGGGTCGGAAAGTCGCGCAGTTGAACCAAAAAAATTCTATAAATTTTGCAATTGTCGTGTGGCCATCAGCTTGAGAGTCGTGGCTGCACAGTAGTAACTTTTCAGATGTGACACGAAAACATATAAAGTCTTGCAAAAACAATAAAAATATGAAATAGATTTACAACCTGACAGTTCTTGTGAAAAATACATCAATCTTCAAGCTCCATTTCCATTATCTTGACAACATTGTGAAAATTGATAACTGACTTCAACATGTTAGATAAATCAGGCTCCTGTTAGACACTCATTATTTAAAAACTCATTTTTTCATAATTAATTTTCAACCACCCATTATTAATAAAATAATCTACACATAAACTAAAATTTCATAATTTTTAACCACTTATTTTCAAAAATATACTATTAAAAACCACATATTTGAAATAATGAGTCTCAAACACACATTGATATATGTATCTACTTTAAAATAGTTAGATTATATATTTTAAAGAGTTAGATTAGAAGATGTAGGTAGATTAAGGAAAAATGTGAGAGAAAATATGGAAAGTGGAGTATGGGAAGTGGAGTGTTAAAGCCGTCATACACCATGTTTTCTACCCATTCACTCCAGAATGAAATTTGGAAAAATAAAATGAAGACAACCACAACTCGTGTTAACACGTGGCATGGAAACTGGAGGCTCTTTTATTATGTAGGAGGATACTTATCATTCTTGAGAACTAATCTGCCACCTAAATAATTTTACATTAAATACACTGATAGCAAATGCTATTGTCCAATTGGGAAACACAACTGGAGACTTAACAACAAATGTCATTGGAGAAGCAGACTGTTGAAGTGCACCGTAGAGCACTTAATTGAACAATTTCAAGCGAGTAAGTGGACATATCCCAATCTAACTATTATATATGTATTTATCTAATGTAGAACCTGCTGATTTTGCTGCATTTGTAACAACATGAAACTATTTCAAACACTGATGAAGTCATTCACTTCTATGCTGAAAAATGACATATATTTTACATTAAAGTTACACTTCCTGGAAGTCAACACTAATCAATACAAAAATGAAATCATATTTGTCAATGCCTCTACTGATGAAGAAGAACAGTCTACTATCAAGGACAAAAACATTTCATTTATAGAAGACAACACGACCAGCGTTGACACCCAAGAGGTCTCACAGCTATCTGCAAAACGAGCTCCATTCCATCATGACTCAAGTATGTCCGACGCACAAGGTAAACTAGATCACGCTACATCCAATTATGAAGATGGAAATGTAGCATCAAAAGCGAAGCTGGACCAATATCTTAGAATGCATTTGCATCCAACATCAATGCTACAAAATGAAAGTTTGACTCGCTCGTTTTAATTTTTGTATCTAAATAAATGTCCTTCCCTTACATTCGAACATCCTTGTTTCAATTTGTAGAACTGATTTTGCATCACTGGCTTTTTTTTTTTTTTTAAATCATGTTTACATTTGGTGAAAAATTTGTTGTAAACATTGTGTACGTTTGGGTTCCTATACTTTTGTGAAATATTGTATCAAATGCAAGTTTCTTATGCACAACTCAATCATCAACTTCTTTTGTTTTTTTACGTGTTTCTAATGAAAGCACTATTATGATTTTCTATTCTTTAAAGTTTGCTACACACCTGTGTGATTATGCATTTGAGAGTTTACGAACTCAGGGATGGCCTTATTTTGGTAAAATTTGGATGAACATAGTATAGTATTAAGTAATAATGGTTTCAATCGGCATGCATGATTTTCTTATAAATACAGGCTAATTCTTTCCAAACATATAGACAGTGCAAAGACGGCGGAACCATTCCCAGAAATACAAATTCTTCCAGATTATTATACATGTGCAATCTTCTCAAAGTTAAATTAAGCCCCTATTTGGTCCTGCAATAAAATGCAACAAAAAGGAAAATTTGACGCATTACGTGGGACCTACACCACTTTCTACCAAGTAAAAAATTCGAAAAAGCCGGCAACCATACCAGGTTCTAAGCATTGTTGCAGGGCAATTTTCGTGTTAGGATGGCCGGACCTGCCTAGAGGCAGGTGAGGCCATGGTTTCAGGACCCATATTATTTTTGGGGCCTTTTTTTTTTTTTTTTTTTAATATTTCAGCCCAAGTCCATAAAATTGGGATTTATTTGAATATAAAACTTTAAGGTATATGGAATATAATATTTTGTTGGTCGTTTTATATTATTTAATACTTTTGAACTTTTTATTTTTTTGCAATTTTATGGTGAATTTGTATAGTTTGTTTTATGTGAATATGAATTTAATCTTTATTTTCAGTTTTTTCCTTAAAAAAATTTTTTCAGGGGCAGCGCCCCGTCTAGCCCAGGACCTATATCTCGAAGAATTACTGTTTGTTTCAGGTCTACAAGTCACAGGTACGGCTCTAGTTAGGGCTATTGCCATAGTTTTTGTATGAGTAAGGTATATAAAAGTAACAGGAATATACACACAATTTGATGCTAGTCTCTAAGTCTTGAGCATCAGAAGAATGCCTAGAGGGAGCGTCTTATCCTTGAATTCTAATAATTGATGTACATCGAACTGAAACTGCTAATACTCAATTTCTCAATTACAGTTTGCATGACACACCATGTGTAGTGTTCGCTTCTCAAGTGCACGGATCGCGCAAGTAATAAAGTGGATTTTTATGTCCGAATATCGTTCCCACAGAGATTGTTTTAAATCGTATTTTAGACTACTACTTTAATCGGGATTAGAGATTTGTCTTGATTTGAGAAAGTTGTTTTGAAAACTAAAATAAAGATTAAACTAAAGAAACAAAGAAAATTTGATTTTTGAAAACTTATGAAACGAATATGCTAGAATTGAGAATCCACATTAGTTCCATCAATTATGCATTACTCTAAGTGTCTAATGATAATTCACATGGTTTTGAAAATCCATATTACTAATGTTGTTAAAACTCCCTTTCGGACAAGCAATAACACATATTCTTACACACGATCCAACTATATTTCTATGTTGAATACGAATGTGCAAGAAAGCATTAAAGAACTGTGAATATTATAGCAGATAACACAAAGCATAGGGGTATATTTCTATCCCCTATCGAACTTTGTGGCAATTGAAGCTAGTCTAATGAAATCCTAATCTTTCGAACTTAAGAAATCACAACCTAAAATCATACAACTAGTTATCAGGTAATTGCATAATAATAAAAGCATGCATCAATTGCTCAAACCCGTGAATTAATTAAATTAAACATCACAGTAAAACATAAAATCCGGAATTTAATGCTTCATCACAATTCTAACATTTAAAACCTAGCCTAGATACATAATTGAATAAAAATCACAAGAAAAATAGATAGATGTCACCCTATTCATCCCTTGATCTTCAGTCTTCAATTGTGTTCTTGGTGTGGCATGGATCCCTCGGCAATTCGACAGCATTCTGGCATGAAACAAGACAATTGGGATCTCCTAATTTCGTGCCCAAAGTCTGGTATTTATAGATGTACATGAAAATTAGGTTACTTGGGAATAAAGGATGCTGATTTCCGCGTAAAAAGCCCAGCTGCGGCCCAGAATTTCTACCGTGCAATAGCACAATTCAAAAGTGCGCGATCGCACGACTCTGCAGGTAATCTTCAGTCGCCAAATTTTAAGGTCATGCGACAGCACGGTTCTGCAAAAAAATGCAATTTTCATCTTTTAGATGTTACAAGTTGGTCCCTATATTTTAATTGCACTGCAAGTCCTCTATCTTCTGATTGTTACAATTTAGCCCCTGAAATTCTGATTTCTTCCAAATTTTATTTCTTCTTCCAATTTCCCTTTGATTAACTGCATCAACTCTTGATTTTGCTTACTTGGACACTTTTAACATTCAATTGCTCGATTTTAGCTTTAATTCCATTGTTTTCACGACTTTTGGGTTATTCCTAAAATGACGTAAAATAAATAGCAAATATTCTTGAACAGATAATAAAAATCCTACTTTTAAGATAGAGATAAGTGTATAATCATGTAGCCAAAGGAGCGGTGTAAGAATGACTATCTCGCTGGTCTGTGTACACCCCCTAGAGTAGAGGGATGGTTTCAGGTAGGCATATCATAGATAAAGAAAGAAGGTTGGCTCACAAGACAAGAATAGGAATCATTTCCAGCGGTTCAATTCATTGATTCATCTATCTATCGGATTAGTAGCTCAAGCCCTTTCCTACTCTTTCAAAATCTCTTTTTCATTCCAACATTTTAGAGTCCGCAAGCCACGAAGGAGTCCCCTTTTTTTACCCTTTGGCTGGTAATCACATCGGACATAACGTGGTCTATCACCTCGGTTGGGGAGAAAGCTCAAATCCTTTATTTTAAATTGAAAATTTTAAGGGCTTGGTTGGTCTTACAATAACAAGTATTATAGTTTAGAGTCTTCGATGAAAGAAGAAGAACACACAATAAAATAATAGGAAGAATCAATATTCTTGATGGAAGCATTGCTAGATCCAAGGGTTCTTTATTAACCTTGCTACAAGGATGTGACTCTATAATATTGAAAGAAAAAATGTAGGAAAAGAACATAGGAATTACTAGTCTTAGAATCGAGTTGGACCGAAATAAAATAAAGGTTTGATTTCTTCGAGCGATCGTGCAATACTTTTTATCTTCTCCTTCGAGATATTATGTGCAATTAATAAACCTACTACTGAATCTAATGAGTTAAAGTAAAGTCAAAGTGTTAGTTGGTCATTTTTTGTTCCAAAATATGGATTCGGTACAATTGAAAAAGAAAAGAAATTATCAAAATCGAAATGATTGAAGTTTTTCTATTTGGAATCGTGTTAGGTCTAATTCATATTACTTTTTGACTGGATTATTCGTATTTGCTACAATACAGACGTAATGATCAGTTATACCTTTGATTAATTAAAATCTCTTTTTTATTTACTCCCTCCTTTCTTTAATCCGCAGGAGGTCAAATTCAAGTTGCTCTTCAAGTTAGTGAAGTTATTTCATTGTAATTAGACCTAATAAGAACGGAATCATGCTCTGTAGGATTTGAACCTACGACATCGGGTTTTGGAGACCCACCTTCTACCGAACTGAACTAAGAACGCTTTCTTATCACAGTAGATATGACTAAGAAGTCAAGAAAAAGGATTCATGAAAATATGTATATCCAATTTGAATCCATCTCAATGGATCCCTTGTTACTGCCCAGAGGAGAAGAATAGGTAGGCATGACAAGATTGGAACCCATGATATTTTTACCCTCAAAGGAGCTACCAAGCTGCGCTACATGCTGTTCTACAATGTCATTGTAGAGAATCCCAGCCCTCTTCTCCTCCACATCGTTATTTCCTCCATCGATATAAAATCTCTCTTGCCATTTTTGCTTTCTTTTTTATTTATATACTCATCATCATCCCGCCGTTCCTATCAACGCTGACTTACTTATGAGTCAAAAGGGTTCTAAATAATAAGCCCTTTCATGTCCCTTTGATATGTTATTAGTCAAGCGCTAGTGTCCCTATAGAGTCCATTTTTCTGTTATCAATGAAACCGAAAGAAAGACAATTCCCGTGAAACTCTTTCATTTCATAGAAGTGAATTCTTATTCTTACGAAGCAAATAGCATTTCCTATTGATTTGTCTCCTAGAATGGACCTATTCTGTCTGATTTTTAATTATCCATCGCTACACTGTTCCCAAGGGCTAGCAAAATCGAAATAGCAAAATTCTTGGGTCATCTCAATGGGTTCAGAAACCACACGTTTCTCTGGATCATCATAGCGTACTTCCACATATCCACTCAGAGGAAGGTCTTTTCGTAATGGATGACCCTCGAAACCATAATCTGTTGATATACGGCGTAGATTGGGATGATTGATGGAAGAAACACCAAACATATTGTAGCGCCCCGAGTTCCGTATACCCGATTCACTACGTCATTTTCTGTCTAAATTTTTCGAATAATAATTTTGCGGAAGAAATAATTGAAATTCATTTTTGGCAACATTAAATAAACTGTAATGGCCGATAAAATTGAAAACATTTATGAAACCATTTGAAATAGTAAATCGAACCATTAATTTTGTAAAGAAATTGACAATGTCATAATTTCTCAAATAAATGAACTTCTCTAAATTATTCGATTGTTTGGAAAAATACGGAAATCATTAACGTCAAACTTTCAACCGTTTAACGATTATTGCCACCATCATTCATCGCTCGCCACCGTCTCCGAAATCTGCAAAACTGTTAAAAAGTAGGGTGAGTATTTCATGGGGGAAATACTCAGTAGACTCATCGCAAATTAATTTAATTTATAAGATGATTAAACACATAAATCCCGGCTCTTTATAAAACGGGCATTGATAGAGCTTCTTTATAAAACGGCTCTTGATAAAACTCATATTGTGCATAACAGCACGGGACATATTTTGCAAATCATAGGCTCTTTGAAAATAGCTCTTTGAAAACAGTTCTTTGAAAACCATATACTTATAAAAACATTTTAATTATGCCAAGCATAATTTCTTTTGAAAGCATAACATAAGATAGGATTGAAATCCTCATAAACATAAAGAGACACAAGAACTTTACCGAACTTAGGTGGCAAGAATTCTTATGCAGTAAAATCATAATAACAGTAAGTATACCAAAACATAATTCTTGAAATTCATAGGGATCATTTCCATCATAACATAAGATAGGATCGAAATCCTCATAAACATATGAGACAGGAATTTTACCGAACTTAGGTGGTAAATCCTCATAAACATATGGAAAGACAGGAATTTTACCGAACTTAGGTGGTAAATCCTCATAAACTTATGGAGACACAAGAATTTTATCGAACTTAGGTGGTAAGAATTCTTATGTGCATAGCAATGATCCAAAACATATAAAACATTATCGTAAAAACATAGGGTATACTTACTTTTCATAAAAACATAAGGTATATTTACCTTTCATAAAACATACTTAATTTTCTTGAAAATTGACTTTCACAAGTCACATGACATTTATATGAAATCATAATTTAAATCAATTAATAAGTGCGAGTCTACCTCAAATCCGACGAGTGCAAAGTTGAGCGGGAATGACTTCCATTTCTTTAAATTCTCCGTACGCTTCGTCTTAGCCAATAAGTCACTTTAGTATATCGAATATATAGTTCAAAATGATAAATTATAATTTGAGGACTAAAATTGATGTTTTGAAAGTTGAGGGACTAAAATGAATACTTTTGAAAGTTCAGGGACTAAAATAGATACTTTGAAAGTTGAGGGATTAAAATGAATACTTTTGATAGTTAAGGGACTAAAATGAATATTTTCAAAAGTTGGGATTTAAAATCAAAATAAAGTAAATCAGCAGGGACTGAATAATAGATTTTAAAAATGAAGGGCTGATTAAGACTCATTTAAAACTTAAGGGCTGAAATTAAAAAGATTTAAAGCTGAAAGGACTGAATTGAAACAAATTAAAACTTCAGGACTGATTTGAAATTTTTGGAAACTTATTAAATTATCAGATTTTACTCTCTCTCATTCGTATCAATTCAGAGAAGTAACGAGAGAGAGAGAGACAGAGAAGGGCGACGGCGATGGAGGAGACGCAGCGACGCCAGGCCACGAGCGATGTATTATGCCGGTGATTTCGCCGGCGCTGGTTACGAGGAGTGGAGTGGGTGCAAATAGGATAGTTTATGGGCTGATTTGGGGGCGATTTAAGGTGAAACCGAAGCTAGGGTTCGCGGTTCTTGCGGCCAAAAATCCGGTTAAGATGGCGGCTTTTGGGATTCGATTGGGTTTTGATTTGGTTCTAAACCGAGGGTAGATGTTGGGCAGTAGGCGATTTGGTGGTGTGGTTGGATTGTGGTTGCAGACAATTGGTTTGAGGAAGTCTGATGATGGTTTCATGATGCAGCCGGTTGTTGCCAGTGGTGGAAGGTTTTATAAATATGCAGGTGGTGTCCGGTGGTGAAGGCAGTGATGGTGCTTGATGGTAATTTGGTTTGCTGGTATATGTCCTGTTCAGCTATGGTGAAGGGGTTGAGGGATAAAATCAAATCTGAGTTCAACTGGCCGATGGAGGTTTGTGAAATGGTGTTGATGGAAATTGTAGAATTGGCTATGACTGATGATGATGATTGACAGTGTTGTGTAGATAATGAACGAAAGTGGTGAGGATATAATGATTCAGTTGGTTATAGAGGAGGCTGTGGCTAGTGGATTCATAAATGGAGGATTGTAGTGGAGATGAGTTGGAATAAAGTGGAAAAATTGGTGTGTGAATCATTATGTCTTTGAGACACAATGATGATGAACTTGTGGAAAAGAAAGCTTGTGGAGTTGGCCAAGGATGTGATGAGCATGATGAAGAACGTATAAAAATAGAGAAATAGATGGTGGATAGTTAGGTTTTAAGAAAAAAATGAGAAAACATCATAATTTGGGGAGGGGAATCATGTGGAATAATTGAGTGGAATAATCATAATTTGGTTTACAATATAATATGGGTTTTGTGTAAAAAGAAAAGAAATGAGGAGAAAAACGTGGATAAAATTTTGGTAGGATTAGTTTAGGGTAATTAACTAAAAATTTGACTAAATTCAATTAGGAAATGGAATTTAAAACAGATATATTTTGGACTGAAAAATACATTTGAGAATAAATAAATTACGTAATTTGGACTTAAAATAATTTAAATAAGAAAATGGAATTTAAAATGCTTTTGACAATAATAATATAATTTTAGAAATTCGGACATTTAATTTAAAATCGAACAAATTCGATATTTCTTGACTTGGCTAGACGAACACGTCGCGGCGTTAACTTCAAAATAATGGGTGAAATAGTAGCGATACAATTTTCTAAATATTAAAATAATTATTTATTTCATAAAAATTCTGGGTCGCTATACATATCCCAAACTTCTCGCTCCCACCACCGGCTGATGGAAATGGACTTACTACCGGAGATATTCGTGTTACTTCGTCTGCGCTGGTTTGTACACGAATGCATGAGTTATACCGAGTACTTAGTAAATTATAGACCACTTCAAATCTTCATTTTCAAGAGGGATAATCAACTCTGCAAATATCGATCGAAACTTGAACCCTTGTATAGGTATGAATTTCAGAAAGTACAACAATTGAAATGGGTAGTCCGTATTGGTATCAGATCTATTCTCACGTTCTGATCTTTCCATTTTTTTGACCCATTTCTTGGGTAAAATCTCCCAACTATATTTGAAAATGAATTGGTTTTTCATAAAGATAAAGAAAGCTTTCTTGTAGTTCCGCCTTGCTCAAAAATGAAGAAAGACTTGTCGAAAATAACAAGTTGGGTTGGTCCAACCAAGAAAGGCATGAGAACTTTTCGATCTATGGTACACTGAACACCAGCCCAATCTCAATGAAAAAAAGAAAACTTATTGCAACTATGAAAACTACAACAACCTTTGTAAATAGACCCTTTCATGGAACTAATTCATAGGCGCTTTCAATTAGTTAGACTTCTAACACTATTGTTGTAACTATATAAAGAAATAGAAGAAGCGGTCCTGAGCGTGACATCTGCTCGTAAGTGGTCTTAATTTAGGAATTTTTATTATTCTAAATAACAATTAAGCTTTTGGGTACACAAAAACACAAACCATCTTTGTTTGTTTTACGATATAATATGCTTTAGCCGAGATGCCCGAGAGGTGCTAGGGGCCTTTGTCTTTTATTCTCTCTCATAGTCCATTCTTGAAAGAATGAATATGCCCAGATCCCTCAATAGAAGGCTTGTCGGCTTGGTTTCCATTAGCGTGTACTTGACATAAATCTTTCTTCGAGTGGCTCAGTGACCTTCCTAATTCAATCATCAGTTATGTTTACTCTAAGCGATTCTTTTTTTTGAGACCCGATCGATGGAGTTCTATTCTTCCTATTCCTCTGATCCAAGAGTAGAAGACTATGTCGTGGCCTCTCTGAACGCTTTCTCTTTCTAGACTCCTTTAGTTCCTTGACACTAGCATTCTGGCCTAACGTCAAGAGCTGCTCGATCTCGATATGGAACAACTAGAAAGTTCAAGCATAAACTCCTCTGCCGGCTCGGTCCGCTGACAAATTTTTTTATGTAACTAGCTCGGGCTTTAGGTTAATGGTAAAATTTTGAAAGAAAATCAATCGGTTCAACTCTAGATTAGACCGGGCAGGGGGTGGGCCAGTTGAATCAATTCAATCAATTGCTTTCACTTGCGTTGAAGGGTTACTGGGACACTAAACTAATAGAGACATTTGGCATTGATCGGGTCCACGAATTTCCCCGTGCCAAAAATAAGATTAAACTAAGCGTGGAGTTCTTAGCCATCTATGTCGCTAGAGAGCAGGGATTTGCCTCCTTCGAGATACATGTAACAAAGGTCATCAGATATATAAAACTTCCCTCTCTTCTCGAGACCCAGAAATCGGAGCTAAGTGTGTAATTTCTTCTAATTGAAGTCGGACCTAGTCAGCTTTCAGGCCTGGAGTGACCACATTGCTTAGTTTAGTCTTCTGGGGACTTACCGGCTTCTAATTCATCTATAAGTGAAGGCTTTGAAAGACCTGCTTCTATATTTCAAGTTTAGTTCTCCCCATCGAGGGAGGCTAGTCAAGTCAAGCAAGAGCGTGAGACTGCATTCTATGCTAATAGAAAGTCTTCGGTACAACTCTTCTTTCCTCCGTTCACCCAGTGGAAGAAATAAAGGGGTCGGATGGGTCAAGCCGCCTATTATTTTTTATTTGTTACCAGATTTGGTACCAGTAAAGAAATTACCTCGGTTGGAGATCCGATAGCTTCAGAAGAAGGAGGAGCGTCGGGATTCTAGTTGCCCCTTCTTACACGGGCTTGGCTTGAAGGGTTTACCCCTTTAGTGACGGGTTTACATGGCTTCAAGGAACCTACTTGACTTCTTCGTTCCGTCTTTGACCCATGATCAATGGCTTAATCTACTGGACCACCTGGAACTGTTCTTGCCATTAGGACCGACCACTACAAAGGGAAAGAATCATTCATTTCTCTATTTAGATGGGCCCCTACGATTTCTATTCTAAGTCACTCGAGCAGAGAGCAATTCTTGGATAGATACACGTGCCTATCTAGAAGAGGAATTACTCGCTTCGCCCCTTTAGGCAGGAAGAGAGACCAGTTCTCTTACATAATTAGTTCAGTAACAAGATAGCACGCATGTCTTTCTATTGCTATTTACCTCGAGGAGAGAGGAGGTCTTGTTATATTACTTACTAAAGACAGGAAGAGAGCACTTGGGCTACCTCAAGAGCTACTAGGAGAGGGGAGGGCTAACCTTAGCCGAACCCTTCCTACATGCGAGAATATAGGGCAGGCAAGCTAACAACCTTATGTAGCTAATAGGCCACTCAAGAAATCATGCTTATTGACATAAAAATAAAAAAAGGAACCCCCTAGGGAAGACTGACTCGCATACTGGGTAGGCAACCCCGGAAAGCTAGATCCGGGTAACCGAGGCAGTGTCCTTACTTTAGGAATAAATGCAAAACTTAGGATAAAAATCTAGTTATAGAGGCTGAGGGAAAGGTAGAAGTCTAGTCCTGACTTTAGGCAGGTTTAATCATTCTTCTAAGCATCCTCCCTTATGAAACTACCCGTGGCGTTAAAGTATGCTTCTTATTACAATTAACAAACTAACTCAGTAAAAGGACGTTACCCCTTCCTCCTCGGAGGGATATTCTCGTTGTGCTCTGACATCACATACTTGAAGGTCCAATTAGAGGCCCCCATCCCATTGCAGACGTCTTACGTCTTCTCTTTATCTTTCTCTTTCTCCTAGTTAGCTGACGCAGACGATAGCTGCCAAGAATCTTTTTCTCGTGTTCATCGTCTGATCTATAGTGATGGAGTCATCGCGACTGGCTTCTCCCTCCTTCTCTGTCTCCCTCTCTTTCTTTCCTTTAGGACAGCCGGGTGTAAGTTCTTCGATTTTAATGTGGTAAGCATGTGTAGTGAGTACTCTTATTTTCTTTATTGCCTATTTCCTACTGGTAAGAAAAGGTGAGGACAGGTAAGACTATCTGAGGTATCTTTCCTCTCTCTTCTCTCTTTCTGTCTTCTCTTCTAGGTAAGTTTGTTCCAAAAAGGGTTTAGCCATAAAATAAAGAAGCCGGTTAAAGAGTGTTCTAATGTGGGGCGACAAATGGCATTAAATTACCCTACCCTAAAAGGGGTGCCTTCCCTAAGACTTCCTAAGTCCAAGTTTCAGCTTAATAGACTCAAAAATGACTTAACTGAATTTCCAGGATCAACCATCAAGCGTTCCTTGTGATTTTAGGGGGTCTAGGATAAGAAGAGGGCTAAGCTCCTTTCTTTCTTTTTACGTTACGATATGTCTCTGGGTTTCCCTAAATAGAGGGATTCTAATGGGATTTCTTCCTCTAAAGCGATAAACCTATCCAATTGCTACAATTTCCTATTCTGTAGTTGCCGCTTTATAACTAGAAGTTTTCGATGGATAAGCCATATCCGTGGAAGGAAGACTCTGGCCAAGGCATTGGAGTTTCCCTAATAAGAGTAGTCCTTCTTATAAGCCATTTCCCCTTTACGGGTTAGAACCTTATCGCATGGGATATTCTCACAAGTCAGAAGTGAAATAGCACCAAGAGCCTAAAGAAAGGAAAGGTTCTCCTCGGACCATAAGAATATCTTTCTTTCCCTAGACCAGTAGATGTTGTAGTCTTGGGAGCAGTCTTATGGATTTTAGGTAAAACGCAAGTGAGGTTGAAAGTGTGATTCCTAAGGGCATCTAGTTGCCTTCTTCCTATTGGCATTAGAGCCTATTCTTCTTCACTTAAACAACCTATCCTCTCTTCGAGCACCTGGTGCTCTCACGTCCTTTTTCTTCTCGGAGAATTTTTAGCTCCTTCTATCAAAGAGGAGCAAGGGCTAACTGTGTATGCACTCCTTCCTTGCCACTACTCCTTTGCTTCAGAAGAGACACCAGCATAGGGAAAGGGAAGAAGTTGGTACTTTTTTTGTAAACGACTCAGCGCTTTGAAAGCCTGAATGTGGGTAGCATTGGATTAGTGAACGGTGTGACTTTCCACCATGCCCGGGATGGAGCTCTTTACTTGAAATCCTTATTAAGTTAAGAATTGCAAAAGAAAAGGCATGGTATCCCAAGTGGGAGGAATAAGCGCAATAGCCATCGCCCGCTCTTTAAAGAAAAAGAAGAAAGACCAGGCGAACGGGAATATTTTAGATAGAAAAGCTATTCCATTTCCGCTGCTCTTGTTCACGAATCCTTTTCTAGTGGACTTGGCTAGAATAGATAACAAGCTAGCTTCCTTTGTTTGGTGCCCTTTCTTAAGGCAGTTCAGTTGCTTGTCCGGTTCTATGCTTATGATTCCATTCTTCTTGTAAACCAAGTCATTAGACCTGTTTGTGGATTTGATTCCTACCCATCATATTCGGCTTCATCTTAGTTCAAAAAGTAGCCCAAACTCGGAATCAATCACGCCCTACCGACCAACCCCGTAGTCTGACTTATGCTAGTCGTACTAAGCTTAATGATGGATCTGATATATTGGCCTCACTTCATGGAGAAAGAGGGGTCAGTGACCCGGGGGTAGACGACTCAATCAATAGGAATTCTCTCTAGAACCCTAGAAGGAAGCCTTGGGCTAGGAACCAGAGAAATCCTTTCCTCCATTCTTTTTTCACATGCCCACCGGTAATTCATTTATAAAAGCAAGGGTAGATTTAGAAATAAAATAGGTAGATGATGTATATTTAGAAATATAATAGGTAGATGACGTTGTAAATGCATATTGTAGTATGCTATATTTGTTGGCACTTTAATATTATTTTACTATAGTGGGGTCCATCGACAGGAAGAAAAGACGCACAAAATCGAAAGTTTTCCCTTGGCAAACAAGCTCTAAGGGATTGATTGATCTTTTTCAGCTTCTCATCTAATCTTGAAGCCATTTTACCTTTTAAAAGTTTTATGTTGCTCAAATTCATCCGTTGTGAAAGAAAATATTCAATTTCCCATCTTCCACAATATTGAATCGACTTTTATACTACTCTATTAAATACATCATTAAATGATGCATGTGTCTTGTATGTGCGTCTCACTAATATTTGTAAATATACAACTCAACATCAAGATTTTGGCTTCGAAGTAAGAAAAAAATCAAAAAAGGGATGAAATGGATTAAAAAACAGTAGCAATCTTCTATAAATAGCAATAAAATTATTAATATATGATCCCCAAATTGGAACATTTCTTATATGGAGGGCCTAATTAGCAACCAGCTTAAAGTTGGAGGACTTAAAAGGTGCAATAATTGTTATTATGCTTTTATTGTGGACCATTGATCAAGATCCTATGATTATGATTAAGTTGGAAATTAATATATTCTTGACTTGGGTTCATTTGTCATAATGGAATGCAACAGAATAGATTAGCCCTCTCCCTCTCCTCTCCTCTCTTATGAAATCCACCCGAGTTCTTGCACCATGTAGAAAAATACTTTGTAGCATAATTGAGTCCTTGTATAGACTAATTGGAAGTGCTATTGTGTAGTATGATGGTGCGGTGATATTATAGAGAATAGGGGTTGTGATTTGGTAATTTTTCGTGAAGGAATTGGCGCACGGTTTGTGTGTGGGAATCATGTGAAGAACTTTCATTGAAATTAGCTAGTGGAACGGGCTCAATCCGGAGCACCCCAGATGTAGGTGCGATTGGCACTAAACTGGGTCACCAAGATTGTGTTCTTTATTCTTGTTGCGTTTTCTTGATTATTATTATTATATGTTATCCGCGATAATCACAAAATTGGGACGCGAAATTCCGAACAACTGGTATCAGAGCCTTGCGTGAGGATCAAGGGCTTGGTGAATTTTTGTGGTTGGAGTGAAGCAAAAATTGTGGAAATCAAGAAATCGGTGGAAAAGAAAAATTCAAAAGAATGTGGCCGGATGAAGAAGAAAACTTTCCTAGAAGGAAAAGTAATAGCAAGTGGCATGATAATTTGAAAGGCATTCTTGCACAAAATCAAGAAGTAAAAGCTTTCCTTAAAGGGAAAGTAGGAAACGTGTTCAAAAATCAAAAAACTGGCCGGATGAAAGAAATCAAAAACAAAAAAAAAGGAACGAAGTTGGAAAAAGGTTCAAGACTTTCCACTTGTGGAAAGTAGGAGAAATTGCCATAATTAAAAACTTTCCACAAAGGGAAAGTGCAACAAATTCGGCGGAAGTAAGAGGCTTGGCTGGAAGAAGAACCTGGGCAACAACCGATGGCGACATACATAGTATCTGGCCGAAAAAATCAAAAGTGAAACCGGAAGAGTTCAAGATTTTCACTTGGGGAAGGCAGTAATCGAATGGAACCAAGAATATTGAAAGAACTTTATTACTGATTTAGGATTGAGTTTCGGTGGTGGTGTTAGTGTGCAGTCAACGGTCGGGAAGTGAAAAAACCAAGATTCTGACATGAAATCCCAAAAGAAAGGTAGAAGCTGTCACTGATCGAAAGATTCAAGAATCTGACTGGTCGACGTGCAAGAGGCTGCAGATGGCGGAGGAGAATATTTTTTTAGAGTTTTCTTGACCGGAACTTTCAATCTGAAAATATTTTGACCAACCAAAGCAAGAAACTGAGCAATGACCGAAGGCGGGAGTGAAGTGCCGACCGAAAGTTTCTGCCATTTTTCAAAATCATATCTCCAGCCATCCATCTGGTGAATTAATACCATCAATAGAACCACGACATCAAGGAGATTGTTCGACAGGACTTTGGGCAGAAAACGGCGGCTGGATGGCGGAGATTTTTACCGAAAAATCAAAGGTGAAACCGGAACTTCAAATTCAAATTCCGACCAGTAGAAAATTCAGATCAAGAAATGGTTACGACCGTTGGCATCGCGAGGCAAAGGAGCACCTTCTACTGAATTCTTGGATTTTTCGGTTGTGGAGCAGGGGCGCCCGGCGGTGGTCCGGCGAGCACATTTTGGACAGTTTCATCATCTCGACCTGCTGAGTCCATTTCCAAAGTTAGTTTTACAAGATTCCAAACGCATAATACGAACACGCATTGTTCGTTCGGTGATATCCCTAAACTTTATCTTCTTTTATTGCTTTACATTGTTGGTAGCAATCTGTTTTGGTTAATTATTTTTTGAAAATTAGTCACCTTGCCAGTAGCAACTTGTTTTGCTGAATTGTGTTCGATATTGATCTGTTATTGTTGCTTCTTAAACCTGTTAATTGTTTGATTGGATTAGATAGGTAGTGACGAGGTTAGTGTTTCTAGTTGGTACGATCAATGGTGGTTGATAACTAGATTAGATACAAGTTTCCATTTAAATAGGTCACTAAATGGAGTGACAAGGTTAGTGTTTCTAATTGGTATGCTATTTCTATTGATCAGATCAGTGGTAATAAATAACTAGACTAGATACAAGTTTCCATTTAAATAAGTTACTAGCCATATATGTGGGTCTAATGCTTTATCAAACGTGAAATAAGTGTCTCTCTCCAAGTTTGAGTATCCAATGGTATTTAATCTTGACTAGAAATAGTAGTGAGATTATGGTAAATCTTGACTTGAAATAGTAGTGAGATTTTGGAGAGAGTTCTAGACTTATTTGTTGTTGTTTTGGTCACTTTATATGATTGTTATAAAAAGAAGCATGAACAATAGATAGAGAGAGATGAGGAGTATGTGGTATCTTGTTCAAATTTGGACCCGAATGAGGATTGTGTGTTATTAAATCCTGTTGACTCCTGTGATATAAATTTAATTGTGAAATTTCATATGCATGAATGGCTACTTGATTTAGCGCATATTTTCATGTTGCATCACATATTGATTTGGTCAGCAATTTGCATGAACATGACTTTGATCACGTTGTGTTGTGTAATGATATTGCATGCAAGAGTGTTGGGATAGGTGATATTTCTGTTAAATATGATGGGAGCTGTGTGCTCATTATTGAGTGGAGTTAGATATATTCATGAGACGAATATGAATTTGATATGGGGGTCAATTAGAAAAGATGGGGCTGACTGATAAAATTGAGCATGGGCTCATGAAAATTATTAAGGGTGTTCTTGTAACTTGTAAGAGAGTTACAAGAGATGGTGTATGTGTTACCACTGTTTATGTGATTAGAGGTGTTGATTCCTCTGTTTCGTTTACCAACACAAATGACATGTATGAGTTGCACACTAGGATGTACGGATGAATGATAAGAAGCTTCTTGATGATATAGGTGCTGTTGTAGGAGACCGTGGGTCTTATGTACCTTATGTGATAAATGCAGGTTATATGTAGACCGTATGTCTTATATGCATTTATGTGGTCATTGTGTGTGTGGTAAGTTTCATAAAAGCGTGCTTGGAAATGATTATATGTCGGATTTGCTTTTATGTGATCACGAGTACTTGGTAAGCAATGTCGTGTTTCTTTTTCTTCAGGTTTGTGATACCACTCATGATAGATTGCACAATAAATGTGTTGATCATTTTATGTTGTAGACTCTTGGCTGTGCTTATATTTTCACCATTTGAGAATGGGGGGAAATGTTGAACCTATGGCTAGATATGTGTTTCTAGGATGTCCTTCAGAGGATTGATGATTATAGGTTATCGTCTAGAAGCCAAAAGGGTGGTTAGATCATGGAGTAGTATTGATGAGATTTGAAGCGCGGAAGAAACGCCGAAAAGTTCCGAACTTAGGTTGTGGTTGGACAGATGAATCATGACCCAATATTCACGACGCGATGACTCGATAATGCGGAATAAAGAACCATGACTTTCGAAACGCCACAAGGAATTTCCCAATCTCCTTGATAAGTCTCTGATTTGAACGCCACAAATATTGTCAAAAAATATTTGATAAGTTCGGTATTTGAACGCCACAAGAAATATTCTTGATAAGTTCGAAAATATAGGAATCCACTTATAACTTTTATTAATAAAACTGTTTTTAATCAAATCAAATCTGAATTACAATGAATGGAAAAAGCGTATAAATAAGCAAACAAAAACCCTAGCCACTAATTGACTCAAAATAGAATCCTAATTAAACTAAAATAACTAAAATTGGAAAAAGGAAATAAAATAATCAAGATCTTGCGAAATTTGATCCGCTCCTTAGTTACGGCCGTGAAAGCTCCAATTACGGCCGTAAGCCGCTCGCTGATGAAGAGTTACGGCCGTGACTTCATTATTTACGGTCGTAAGTGTAAAATTTTAGAGTTCTGCATTTTAACCCGATGCTGGATTATGGCTGTGACCTTCTGGACGTTACGGTCGTAAGGATCAAACTGGTCCTTTTTTGCTTCGATTTTTGCTCCAATTTGCAATTAACTCCGTTTTGGCTTGAATTACTTGAATTTTTCCGTCAAGCCTGCTATGACTCCGATTTTCGAGGGTCCGGAACACATCATACCCTCCTTCTTTAGGATGATTCATCTCGAATCATAGCTTTGTTCCTGTTGTTTCACTTCACCTCCTGGATCAAACGGAAAATTTCTCCTGCCATTGAACATGATTAACCAAAAATATTCTGCAACGGGGGTCACGTGAATGACTTGAAGTTGAAACACCTTTGGACATTGGTGGTGTTGCCCAAATTTCCACGTACCATTAACCTGCAAGAAAGAATTAAATAGAACGGGGAGGGAAATGTTAGGTTCATGAGGTACAATGTATGGATCCTTGTATCCATGATTAATCTCCATCTCCAATTCTTCTTTAAGAACCACGAGGCTCTCCTCTTCACCTCGTTCTTCCTTTGCATCTTCACCTACCTTTTCAAAAATTTTACTCTCAAATTCAACCACATCTTCTACCTCCACATTTTTATCACCACGTTCGCACACTACCTCATCACTATCCAAAAGTGGATTTTTCAATTCAAAGTTCAAATGTTGAGCTTCTACACCAACTTTCATTTCATTCCTCTTATCATCAACAATATCATTCCAAATCAATTCCTCATCAAATTTTGGAGTTTGATTATCCGTTTTTAATTTAAACTCCCCCTCCTTCTTTTCAATGTCCTTACCTCCATGATGCCTCTTATTACACCACTTTTCACTCTCCTTCCTTACTCTCCATAAATCTTATAGTGCTTCCTCTAATGTCAACTCATATAGTACGCATGTTTTCCCTTTCTTAAGGAATTTGTATATGTCCATACTCTTATCATAAACAGCCTCCCTCCTATGTCTCCAAGGTTTTCCCAATAAAATATGATAAGATTTCAATGGCACTACATCACACCATACATCCTCATTATACCTTCCCTGGGTGATAGGCACTAGAACTTGTTTGGTTACTTTGAAATTCCCAAACTCCCTCATCGACGTCATCATATAAGTTTATAGTGTGGTTCTAGGGGTAATCCTAATTTTTCAACCACGGTGCTACTAACGAAATTAGTAAATCACTTTCCATCAATCACCAAACTGCACCCCTTATGATCTACATAACATCTAGTTTGGAATAAAAAGCTCGGATCATAATCCATTCCTTATGTGGCGTTAAAAAATTTCAAGAATGAAGAGAATTTAGACATCAAATAGTAAGAACGACTTTTATTGACTTGGAAGGAAATGAATACCAAGAAATTTAAAGAAACTCAAAAAAGTAGTTCTTGAATTTTGGAATGACTTTTTTTTTTTTTTTTTGAATAATGAATTTTCGGAATTAAATAATAATAAAAAAATAATAATTTTTTTTAAATAAATCCGAAAATTCGACACGAACACAACAAAACGAACGAAACAAGATTTGGATAAAAATCGAACAAAATAAATACTTTTGAATTTTTGTTGAATTTTAATATGGATCAAAACTGGAAAAAAAACTTAATGGCACGAAGAAAAATCAAGGAAAGAAAGACTCAACAACAAGATATGGATAATTCTTATGACAAACTCGATGATAAACATAAGAATTAAACTAGATAGAAAAACCTGAATTCAGAGTCCAGCTCTGATACCAGATGATAAGATTTGAAGCGCGGAAGAAACGCCGGAAAGTGCCGAACTCAGGTTGTGGTTGGACAAATGAATCATGACCCGATATTCACGACGCGATGGCTCGACGATGCGGAATAAAGAACCACGACTTTTGAAATGCCACAAGGAATTGCCCAATCTCCTTGATAAGTCTCTGATTTGAACGCCACAAATATTCTCAAGAAATATTTGATAAGTTCGGTATTTGAACGCCACAAGAAATATTCTTGATAAGTTCGAAAATATAGGAATCCACCTTTAACTTTTATTAATAAAACTGTTTTTAATCAAATCAAATCTGAATTACAATGAATGGAAAAAGCGTATAAATAAGCAAACAAAAACCCTAACCACTAACTGACTCAAGATAGAATCCTAATTAAACTAAAATATCTAAAATAACTAAAATTGGAAAAAGGAAATAAAATAATCAAGATCCTGCGAAATTTGATCCGCTCCTTAGTTAGGGCCGTGAAAGCTCCAATTATGGCCGTAAGTCGCTCGTTGATGAAGAGTTACGGCCGTGACTTCATTATTTACGGCCGTAAGTGTAAAATCTTGGAATTCTGCATTTTAACCCGATGCTGGATTACGGCCGTGACCTTCTGGGCGTTACGGTCGTAAGGATCAAACTGGTCCTTTTTTGCTCTGATTTTTGCTCCAATTTGCAATTAACTCCGTTTTGGCTTGAATTACTTGAATCTTTTCGTCAAGCTTACTATGACTCCAATTGTCGAGGGTCCGGAACACATCAAGTATGGTCACGGTTAATGAGACTGATGTGTCATGTTCAGAACTTGGGTTTTTTCGTGCAATTGAGAGAAAAAACAGCAAGGTAGTGCTAGTTATCAGTTGTATGTGGAGTTGGTTATAGTGATAGTACTATCCCTAGGCCTAGGGTACTCAAAGTGAGGTGAAGACTCCAATATTCAGCGTCCTGAAGATTAAAAGAGAGTAGTGATTGAATGATATGGATACACTCGTTATAACCTATTCTTGGGTTGACTAGTTGTTGACTAGATTGATAGAGTGATGAGACTCTATGAGAATGAACAATCGATAGAGTGGATGGAGCAATGGATAGAGATACATTCTCTTGTTTTGAATCAAAAGGAGATATACCACTAGGAATGACTTTTCTTAGATTACTAGACTAGATAAAGGGGTACACACATAGATTGAGGTGAAGGTTATATGAAAACTAGTTGGTCGCGACAACTTAAACAACCTGATGTGGAATTACATTTTTTATAAAAGTTTTCTTTTATGTTTCAACCTCTTGGTTTTTTGGTGATAATAAAAACTTGTGCATGGGTGTTTTATCTTGAAATGTTATAGTATGGCTTAAATGTCACCTGGTTGTGGTATATATGATTTGATTCAGTTCATGTTATTATAAATTGATGATATTACTCTTGATTGATTCATTGTTGAGAATTATAAATGGAAAGTATTGAAATGTGTACGTTGGATTTGAGGGGATATTGTGATGAGTCTTATGTGTATGTGCTATACATAATGTTATAGTGTGAGGATTTATATATGTATGCTATGTTGGGGATATTGGTAATTGGATGGTGATTTTCCTCCTATGTGTTTTCACCTTGTGTGATAGTTATGTGAGATGCATATCACATGTTTTTGCACATAGTTCTATTATTCATGATTGAGTTTAAGTATATTGACATCATATGATTCATTAAATGATCTTTGATATTTAATGGTCTTCTTTAAACATTGTGGTTTTATTAGTGATATGATTATATACTTTGACTGTTAGCATGATATATTTTTTTGGAAAAATCCAGTTTTTCATGGTTGCACTATACATAGAGATTATATATTGCATTTTACTTGAGGTGTTACATGATGTTGTAAAGCCTGAATAAATGTTGTTATCACATTTCCTCAGATATGGTACTAGAGTCATGACATGGTAAAATTCAAGAGTTCATTTTAGACACAACGCGCACGTTTTTGTTCATATTTCCCTATCTGTTTTAGGGATTCTTGCAGCCATGTATAATCACTTGTAGTATAATCTGGGCCATAGTGTAGGCTAGATTGACAGTACTACTGTATAATGTTTGGCGTGGTGTTAGTCGTTGTTGAGAAGGGTCGGATTTTGGTTCCTTCAGAAGGAACGGTGGGTGCACAAGTTTGAAGTTTGTGGTTAGATTGTTGTACTTTTGAACATTGGTAAAAAGAGGTGAAGTCCAATGTTATTGGATTCTATGTTGAGTTGTGACTAATTTCATTTACTTTCATTTGCAGGTATCGGGCGATGATGATGATGATCGAGCTCACCCACTTAGCCTATAGCAACCAAGAGAGTTAGAGATTGGAATTTGGAGATCAAGGTGAAGTTTATTGATAAATGTATTTTATACGCTTATCTGTATGTCTACATTAGAAGAAATTATTGTCTTTTTTGGACATATGCTATTTAATTTATGTTTATTTGTTTACTTTGTAGAAAATATCCCAAAAGGCAAAGAATGAAGCAATTAATGGAAAAATGACACAATTGGATGTTAATTGGAGCTAAATTGAGCAGATGGGGAGTGATAACATCAACCGGGAAACCTACATGGTGCCAAAGTGAACGAATCAGAGGTTGGAGGACCAAAGTGAAGGAATTGAGAGCTTAAACGGGAAAATCGAGAAGAATATAAAGTTCGGGGACTAAATCGCAACAATCAGAAGTTAAGGATCAAGGCGGCAATAAAAAGGTAGGGACCAACTTACACGATCGCGAAAAGATAGAAATTTCACATCACGCGATCACTATATGTCTACTGCGTGATCGCGCAATGCCTCGAAATCTTAACCCGAGAGTTTTAATGTATTCACGCGATCGCTAGGGTTTTACCCACGCGATCGCGTGCTTATCAGACTGGGCCGCATATCAGATTTTTCTCGCGATTTTTAACAGGCTTTGAGCTTTTTGACTTAGGTTTTCTCCTTAACCTATAAATACAACTTAGGAGGCACGAGATCTGGACTTTTTCCTGACCTAAGATTATTAAACAATCAAGCTTTTCTCGTCAAATTCTTGGGAGATCGGAGCATTGCAAAGGGGCGAGACTTGGAGATACTTGAAGAATTGATAATTGGTGCAATCTTTCCATTCTTCTTTGTTATTTTCAACGAACGTCATTATATTTTGTTTTTACTATTTAAATATAATGTGTAGCTAAATTTAATGTTGGGATGAACGATGTAGCCTAGTTAATTATTTTAATTCCATATCCCTTGTTTTAACGATTCAATGCATATGTTGATTTATTATCGCGTTTAATGCGTGAATGAACTGGCCACTCTTTTATGATTTAATGTGTTATTTCCATAATCTGATAGGTGAGTTAATAATATAAATCTAAGTAATAAATCATGTAATTGAACGAGAGATAGAGATATACTCTTGTTATTATTGCTATCATGTGTGAATTCTTGTGTGTAATGCATCTAAATAAGGGATATTCGGACCCGTTGTAGAGATACAAGGTTGACTTATTTAGATATGATTGATTTAAACTCGAAAGAGGAATCTCAATTTGAATTATTGAATTCGATCGAACACATATTTAGAAAATAGAATATGGAATTGGAATTGATTTAATTGGTTAGGTGAATTCTTGAATCCCAACTACTTTACAATCTTATTTGAAAACAAACAATTTAACAATTCTTTTTAATTCATTAGTTCAATTTCTTATTTCTAGATTTTTATTCTTAAACTACTTTCATTTGTTCAAATAAAGTTAAGAACTGACATATTTTAGTACTTAGTAAACAGTTTTCGTGGGAACGATCACTATACTCAAAAAGTCACTTTATTACTTGATTGTGATATCGTACACTTGCGATTTTACACAACATTTATTAGTATGTGATCCCCAAATTTGAACATTTCATACTTGGAGGGCCTAACCAGCTTAAAGTTGGAGGATTTAAAGGTCCAATTATTGTTATTATGCTTTTATTGTGGCAATTGATCAAGATCCTATAGTTATAATTAAGTTGGCAATTAATATATTCTTGACTTGGGTTCATTTGGTATAGTGGAATGGAATAGAATAGATTAGCCCTCTCTCTCTCTCTCTCTCTCTCTCTCTCTCTCTCTCTCTCTCTCTCTCTCTCTCTCTCTCTCTCTCTCTCTCTCTCTCTCTCTCTCTCTCTCTCTCTCTCCCCTCTTTTGTGAAATCCACCCGAGTTCTTGCACCATGTATAAAAATACTTTGTAGCATAATTGAGTCCTTGTATAGACTAATTGGAAGTGCTATTTTGTAGTATGATGGTGCAGTGATATTGTAGAGAATAGGGGTTGTGATTTGGTAATTCATCGTGAAGGAATTGGTGCACGGTTTGTGTGTGAGAATCTTGTAAAGAATTTTCATTGGAATTAGCTAGTGGAACGGGCTCGATCCGGAGCCCCCCAGATGTAGTGCGATTGGCACTGAACTGGGTCACCAAGATGCGTTCTTTGTTTTTGTTGTGTTTTCTTGATTATTATTATATGTTATCCGCGATAATTACAAAATTGGGACGCGAAACTTCGAACCAAGATTTTAATAAACGCTCTTTCTAAAAATAAACTTCTTCACAGTTTGGCAAGATGGGAAATTTGGGAAGGAAACTAGGGTTGGAGTTTCATCTATTCTCCTCCTCAAGCAAATGACGTTTTGATTTTTGATTTTTTAATTTTTCGCCCAGTCATCGCTATGTAGGCATGGGCGGACCCAAGTAGGGGCCCATCGAGGCACATGCCCCAGTAAAAATTCGATTTTTTTTTTTTTTTTTAAACAGTTGATTCTTGAACATAGTCCTTGATTCCCTAAAATTATATTGAATTATTTGAGATTTTAGGGCTAATATATGTTTACAATTATTTATTTGTTTGTATCAGTTTTGAAAAAATATTTTAAGCGTAAATCCATGTTTTCTTTTAATAAGCAAAGTAATGAAAATGAAGTTAGAAATAAAAGGGTTGAGGAACTTGGTGAAGAAACTGATGTTAAAATTGAAGATATGTCTCAACGTCAGAAATAATGTTGGGGATGTTAGGAGTGACATTCTTGAATTTGATGTAGCAAATATTGAGAAGGATGTGTATTTAATATTGACAATGATATAATTAAGGAACGTTATCAAAGTATGAAAACGAGTAGAGAATAATTATAATAAAATTTCAATTACTTTTTTATTTTTCGGTCTTTTTCCTAAAAAAAAAAAAAATTCGGGGGCAGCCGTCGGCAAAAATACAAATCGTGCCCCAGTACTGTAAAAAGTCTGCGTCCGCCACTACATGTAGGCACTTTATTTTTTTACGTTGGTTATTCCGTCAAATATAACTTACACACAGTTGTTTCATATATGGATGTAATACAAAATTGTAAGTTTATGTATGATTTTGGTACAAAGTAAAGTTCATTTATGATCTTGATACATGTGGTAAAGTTCATGAATCGTTGGTGCATTTAACCTCTAAATAGCATAGTAAAATTACAATTTCAAATACAATTATTTATAGTGTTTGGTAAACTTGTTTATAAATACTATATTTCCTCAAATCATTTTTTAACCATACATATTTTTCAATAACTTATTTTACCTTTAAAACATTTTTTTTAAAAAAAAAACAAAGAAAAGTTGCCAATAGAAATGATATTAGATCAAATCTTATATAACTCTGTTTGACAAATTATAAATATTATTTATAAATATCGACGTGACAATATTTCGTTAGTCCTTTTTAAGTAAAAAATTGTGGTAAAAAAAATTTAATTAATCGAATTGTTGACTTTTAAAAAAAAATGGTCAAATGAAACATTCTCACGTGAACATTTATAAACAAAATTTATAATTTATTTATTTATTTATTTTACCAAATAGAGCCTAGTATAATTGATAAGCAAGGGTTTGGCAAACTTATTTATAAAATTTTTTACTGTACATTTTTCAGACAACTTTTTAATCACATATTCTTGAAACTATTTCTCAATCACACATTTTACACCTGAAAAATCAAATTTCTTGTTTATCACCGATGATGAGGGAGGTTTTCTCCTGTACAGTGAAAAAAAGAAGATTTTCTCTATGTATCTTGATATCTGTCTTCATCTTGAATATCTCTCTAATCGCTTCTTCTATCACTCTTCATCATCTTATCTTCTTTCAGTTCAATTTTCTCTCCATTCTCTCACTCACACTCTCATATATGTGACTCTAATACTTTGACATCGGAGAAGTAAAACGAAAAAATGCAATTATTAAAGAAGTAAAAAGTCATTGTTTGATTTCCTTTACAAGATGGTATTTCTTGAAATGAATCTTATAATCAAATGTCACTATAGAAAAAGGGTATACTAGTACTAGTAAATAAAGTCATTGTTTAACAACAAATTCTTAACCAAAGTATGCCCTTATTTGGTCTTCATTAAAAGATCTCATTTTACTACAATAATTAATCTCAATCATCAATTAAAAGTCAAGTTCATAATATTTGACTTTTTAACTAAATTTCAATCATCTATTCCCCTAAAATCACTATTCATTTTAAACAATACCAAACGCACTCTAATAAATTCAAAATTAGAAATTGTAGAGAGAGAAAGAGTAGCCAGATAGTCTCTCTACCATCATATATTTATAGCTTTTTGGCGACTGTTAAATTAAGGAATTTGATTTATAATGTGATTTATTTTGAGTTTTTTAGATAAAATATGTGATTGAAAATTGAAGAGAGAAAATATAAGTAGTTAAAAAGTGGTATGAAAAATTGTGTCAATTAAATTTTTGTTTTAGGGTGTGTTTGGCTAAAGTAATTAATTTGAAAAAGACACAAAATTTAATTTACACAATTTTTCATACCACTTTTTAACCACACACATTTTCTCTCTTTAATTTTTAACCCCACATTTTACCTAGAAAATACAAATAAAGCTCTGTTCGGCTATAACAATTAAATTGAAAAAGACACAAATTTTAATTTACACAATTTTTCATATAACTCTTTAACCACACACATTTTCTCTCTACAATTTTTAACTCTACATCTTACTTAGAAAATACAAATAAATCAACCAAATAATTTCAATTTTCTAATGTTAGCCGCTGAACAAGGCCTGATATGGAAAATTGTGTTAATTAAATTTTATGTGTTTTTTTTTTTTTTTTTTTTTTGATCTTTTTCCATTTAAATCAAGTAGCCGAACACAGCCTCAACCAAATAATTCAAGAATCATATTACTTGTACTCGGAGGTTAATAAGTAGGTTGATATAATGCATACATGACACAATTCTATCACTTTACCTATCACATCAACTTATAAAACAACACATAATTTCGTCACGTCATTTTTTTGTCAATCTTCTTATCAATCTACAAGAACAGCCCATGTTTGAGCCCCTTTAAGTTTTTTACACATTTTTTTCTCTTCTTTTCAATCATGCATTTATTAATAAAATGATATTACGCATGAATCAAAAAAATATTCCTTATCTTTTAATCATATATTCTTTTAAAAATTACTATTTATTCAAATAAATTATTTTTAAACAAGATAAGTAGCATTCATAATTCAAATCCTTTTGGTTAATGTGCAGAACAAACCAATTTTACGCGTGCTTCAGAGGCCATTTCTCTCAATTTTACGCACGTCTCAGATCTAAAACGGTACTGTACGCAAATTGTCAAGGACTTTACATTCATTTGCCCACGAAATCCACATTATTTACTCTTCAGCCATAGTTCCCTCTTTTGTAATTACCCCGGACAGCCCCATTTTCCATAGATCCTTCTAGATCCGATTAACAATAGGCAGTGAGCTAAAGTATCATATACACAGTTACATAAATATTTTTTACTTGAACATATATTTTAGAGGTTTTGACTGTTATATATATATATATATTGGCAATGCAATCCGGGAATGTGGCGGCGCCGGAGAAAATACCCGGGCCGGGAGAGGCGGTGGCGATGAGGGGGCAGTGGTACCAGTACCAACAGCATCAGCAATTAGACGAGAGGGATGGGTTTTTGATGTGGTTGAGGGGAGAATTTGCAGCTGCAAACGCGATAATAGACTCGCTGTGCCACCACTTGCGGGTGGTTGGAGATCCAGGGGAGTATGATGGGGTGATAGGGTGTATACAGCAGAGGAGGTGCAATTGGAACCCTGTTCTGCATCTGCAACAGTATTTTCCAGTGGCCGAGGTGATTTATTCTCTGCAGCAGGTTGGATGGAGGCGGCAGCAGAGGGTTGTGGGGTTTGATGGGGGTTTAAAAATGGGAAACTTGAAGGAAAACAGGAGAGGAAGTAGGAGCCATAGAGGAATTGGAGAGGGGCAGAACTCGAGTGTGGAGATGAATTCCAAGAATTTCAATGTTTATGTCAAACCTAATACAGATACGAATGACGTTGTGAGTGAGAATAAAATTTTGGATGAAGGAGCAGAGAGAAGGAAAGCAGAGGAGAAGAATGGGAAAGAGGAGAAGAAAGGTAAGATGATCAGGAATGACGAAGGATATGTTTAGGTGTATGTATACGCTCCTATGTATGTATAAGTTTGTGTGTGTAATTTTATGCATGCATTATCCTCGTATATGAATGTTATAATAGAATAGTTGTTTTATTTGGATGAATAATTGTAATTATTGATCTGTAGGGATATGTGATTTAGCGAATATGTGATTTGTGAAAAATGACTTTTTGGACAATGTTTGGTAAAAAATCAGAAAAATTTATGGGTCTACGTAACAAAATTATTTTATTGGGAGAACTTGGGGTTGAAAATGAGTTATATGAAAAATGTATTTTGAAGAATCTATAACAAACATGGTTTAATATATTTATGATAGCGCAATACTTACCATCTTGGATTTGTTGATGATTCATTAGGTTTTTCTAATTTGTGATCTAGCCGAACTTGTGGCTGGAGGTGAATTTGAAGTATTTTTTTGGTTTATAAACCAGTTTATATTTTATAAACTACACAATTTTCCAAACAACTTTTTAACCAAACACATTTTTCCTCTCCACTTTTCAATCACACATTTAACCTCAAAACCATAAATAAACCAATTTATAAACCACATTATTTTACCAAATACAGGTTTAGTTGATTTTCAAGTTATGCATAATTCACATATATGGTTTCCTAAGAAGTAATGTGTGTGTGTGTGTATATATATATATATTTTCTGAAAATAATGTTTATGAGCTTATCTATCGTACTCGTGATTAATTGCATATGTAAATGCCTTCTGAAATTTTTTATCAATATTCACCTCCCTTAAAGAACGAAAATAAATATGATAATGTTGGATGTTTAATAAGCATGTCCAGAAATTCATTGGTGTATAAGTTGGGACCCTGTAATTATCAGAAAATTGATGCAATTCCTCCATTTCTTCTCTTGTATTATCGCAACATATTGCCTATAATGCCACTGATATTTGCATTTTATATGTATTTTTTCCCTTGCAAATGCTTGCATGAATGCTTTGTTTTAACTAAAGTGCCACAGTTCTTGGTTTTCTCCCCAGTGCATGCGTATCCCATGTTGACCTCTCAGAAAACAATGGTTTTGAGTTTTAAATGGGTAATACATGGCTTAAAATTTTCTTCGAGTAGACCCATGTTACTTCTTAGCCAAAGCACCTGGTTTCATTTTACTATTAATACAGGAACTAATACCATAAGATTGTTTCACTATTTTACTTCTCAATATCATAGCCTCAGAATTTATAGAAAGCCCAAGCTTTAGGATACTCTTACATTACATTTTAATGTCATTAATCAAATGAAACAAATAGAAATTGTAAAGGCATAAAGACCTCTCTTTCACATTTGACCTTTTCTTTCTCACTGAATATATGTTTGATCTTTTAAGACCAAGTTCTTTAATCCTGATCCCAAACAATAAATAATTACTGACGTATTTACCTGTTGCCCTTGACTGAGATAGCATCTATTAGTAGTATTTCTTGTTGTTAATTAGCAATCTGACACGGTTGCATAATGAAGTAGATAGCTCAGTAAAGACTTCAGGAAGCACGCAAGGATCTATTGCTGATTCAGAATGTGAGACGGACGTTGCCGATGAAGGTTTGATTCAAACTTAAACATGCTTTCTCCTTTAGTTATAACTCTTATCTTTATTTGTTATGGTTTTGTTTTGCAGACTTAGGAGTGAGTTAAGGTTCTTAGTGGCTCAATTATTCTTCTAGAATGTATAAAGCCGTATATATTTTTTTTCCTGAATCCTATTATTGGGGTTAGAGTTTCTCTTATTTGGGAAAATAGTAGTATATTACAACTGTCATTTAAACAAGCCTAACCTATGAAACTCATGTTACATGCACAGAGTTTTTATCAAAATCTGTTTTGTGGCTTATAAAACATCTGCATGGAGCATTACAAGTTTCTAATTCTGTTCTTTCTTCCTTTTTAGGGTCTTGCATTGTAAGGAAGGAATCTCGATCTGTACAAATACTGAATGAGAAACAGAATCTTAATGTTACTCCAAAAACTTTTGTCAGTACTGAGTCATATGATGGGAAACTGGTAAAGTTTTCTTATCAACATCATTCTGCCTCCAAACCTTCACAGAATCCATTTATTAGTCCCAGGATTTGCCTCAATTCATGGACTGCTAAGCTACACCAGTCTCCTGCCGCAGGTTAATGTGGTTGATGGGTTGGAACTGTATGAAGGATTATTTGATGATTTAGAAGTTTCAAAACTAGTTAATCTGGTGAATGATTTGAGAGCTTCTGGGAGAAGAGGACAACTGCAAGGCAAGTTTGCTGGTGCCTACCATTTTATATGGATGTCACTTACATTTATCTAAAACTAGTTCCTGTTTAAATCTGTTTGTAGAAATGTACATGTCATTCTTTGCCTCCTCGTTGAAAGGTGGAAAAAGACACAGGAAATAAGTGCTCACATACCAGCAGCTTGTAATGGCTAACCATGTCCCTATCTGGATGCTAGCCTTAACAGTTACAAAATCTAATTAATGCTTATTCATGTTATGCTAGTGATGATGTTGTCAACTGCATAACATGAAGCATATATATGAGTCTTAGCAGTTGCATATATAACATTGGCTTCTGTGAATTACTTCCTTTTCTTGAGCAAATTTTGTTAATGCATGTTACAGCTGCCCTTGTTTTCCTTCCAGCTCTTTCATTTATTCTAACTTAAATATTCTTGTTCCCTAAGTCATGTTTTCTTGTGAGATGCTTCAAGGACTACACTCCTTGAAGGAAGAACATGACTATCAATTGGCTAGCTAATATACCTTTACAGTTACTCTCTTTTCTGTATACAATTATGATACTAGACACTGAATTTCTGGACTTACACTCCTCAGTCTACACAGCAGATTTGAATCTTTTCTGGTGTTAAACTGCCTCTATTTTGGGTATTTTAATGGAATTGCTTTTTTCCCTCTGGACGCATATTTTTTTGATGTCACAGGAAGAGACTGTATCATTCTCTTCCTTAGTTGAGATTAACAATAGCTTCAGACCGTGTGACATATTTTCACAGCTTTTTTTCAAAGCTTTTGAATGGACTCTTATAGGTTTCTTTAATAACCTGAAATATTAAGGATTATGTCATTTAAAAGTGATTTTTATTTAGTCATGAATATTTTAATAGTTTTAGTCATGAATCTTTTATTCCTTCACCTCTTGGTGGATATCTGGAAAAGATAATGAACACAAGGAGGGAGAAATAATATTGGGCTTTGCTTATACGTCTTTTAGTTATCCCTTTCCCATGCCTTGGCCTTGGCCTTGGCTTTCTCTAGTCTCTCTGAAGTCCAATGGCTTTTTCTTCATTAGATTGGAATCAGAATTCATTTTGGTTTATAAATCTTACCTTAGTGAAGTCAAGAATCAAATTGGATTGAATAGTAAAATGTGCTACAAAATTGAGAAGGACCATAAGTAATGACACGTACATGTGTATAAAGAAGAAAATCTGTTAAAGAATAACTCGAAATAAAAAAAAAAAAAATGTGCTATTAAGACTCAACCCATCAGTGGTAACACTTCATGTAGTTTTTAGTTCAAATTGAAGTAATATGCTGTAAAATAAGTTCAAATTTTACTTCAAAGTTCCAAAATTAAATGTAAAATCACCTTGTTAATTGTGTGAGAGAACTTTTTATTTTGATAATAGAGTGGCAAAATTGTACCAATTGAAATGCCAAAAAATATGGAGCACCAACACAGATATCCTTGGGGAATAGCTAAATCATTGAAAACTTAGAATCCTACTTTGACTTTCCAAGGCATAAATATTTGCTCTAATGATACTCGAGTTATTGAGTGACAGAATGCCCATCTTTTTGGTTGAGAACGTGGTCACAGATGGCAATGTCCACAAAATATGGCTTGAGAAAAGATGTATCTCAAGATGTATCACCAATGCTACTATAATTATAGATTTTGGATGCTGATTTGGAGTGTAATTTGTGGCCGGAACAGTGAAGTTTCTAAAGATGCTTGGACTGGTTTTATGCTTACTGGCCAATAGAAAAGAAGGTATAGGACAAGGCTTTGCAGGAATCTATTAACTGGTTCCGTGATACATGAACTGTAAACTAAGTTTGGTCTTGTAGGTGTCCCAGAAAGAGATTTCTTAAATGAGGATGATTAGGAAGCTTATATTAAAAACATGGTGGATTTTGCACACATTGTCAACAATTAATATCAACAATATATTTTATGGGATCCACGGCGTTTTAGCCACACATTCATCAACTTCTATAAAAATATATTATAAATTTGATTTTAATCCCCACCAAATAGGGGTTATATGCCTGTATCCATATCATGAGAATTTTTGTGGTTTTGAATAGTAATTTTTAGGAAAATGTATAATTAACAAGTAGGGAATCTTTTATGGATTTTGTATTATTTTATTGATTAATGTGTGGTTAAAAAAGAGAGAGAAAACCATGGGTTTGAAATAATGAAAATAATCTACCATGGGTTCCATGATTTCTTTTCTAGGGCCAACAAACGAAAAAAATGCATATATTAGGGGTCTTTTGATGAGATTTTTTTAATAATATATTTGTGAAAAGTGATCTTATTTGGAGAATGAGTGGTTAAAAAGTATGTAAAAATTATGGGTCTACAATAAATGATTGTTGCTATGCTTTTTCCAAGACAAAGTTTGTGATGTGAAGTTACTTGTTTCATTTCCATCTAATTTGATTAAACAAACCCTTCTCTCAATATGGCTAGTTTATTATTAAATCTGACATTTATTTAATATACTGATATTATGATGTACCGATAACAATGCCTCCTGTACATGTTCAAAGTACTAAGCCCCGTATTTTGGGAGTATATTTTGTACAAAGCAATTTTTTTGGAGAATGTGTGGTTGAAAATGAATATGGAAAAATGGGGGTAGGGAACAGACCAGAAGTTTTAAATAGTCACATGTATGATCCCTTGTCTAAATTTTGAGATTAGAGTTGTGTTTCAAGATGAAAAGGAAAAAAAAATCCCTTAACCAATTACACCGTGTAAGTGTGGCATTATAATTGGTTTGCAATAAATTTTTGTTTTTATTTTATTTTTTATTTTTTTGGTAACGCCCTATCACGAGCATCCCCACAATCCCTGCACTGGTTCCCTGTGGGGGAGGTAAATTGCGGGATGTGCAACACAAAGCCCGTGATCTTATGGGAGCACTGCCATCACAAGGTTCGCTCTTTGCTGTTGCGCAATGTGTCTCGGGGGTTTGTTTTTCCATTTTGAACCTATCCAACAGTGATCATAATGAGAATTAGTGTCAGACTGAATGCTGTCTGTTTGTCTGTTTTGCTTTTAAAAGATTGTTCCAGTATCTATTAAAGTGAAAAGGGCATTTATTTTACGGGATTATTTGCAGATGAGTATTATCTTTAATTGGAAGATGAAAAACTGTGGGGGTGGGGAGGGAAGATACCTCTGTCCGGCTTTCATTGTGAAATATAAGAATTTTTCAAGCTTTCCTATTGGCGGTATGAAACTCTCGTATATTATAGCAAAGGAGAGTGCTTTGCCGAATACACGATGATTTATCTGTCAGTGGATGATGCTTATTTTAGCATGTGAATAAAAATTCTTCCTCTCAAATTCGACACCCTGTATTCACATTCTAATGTGTCTTTTCTTGTTTCGCAATGACCAGGTCAGACTTTTCTCATCTCAAAGAAACCTACAAGGGGACATGGAAGAGAGATGATTCAACTGGGTGTCTCCATCACAGATGCGCCATCTGAAGATGAATCTGCTTCTGGGATCTCCAAAGGCATCATTATGAGCAGTCTTGCAGATTATCAAGCCTTTTTTTCTCATATTTTCAAGTAGACACGTTCACTGAAACTTGATGAAAATTGTGCAGATCGGAAAACAGAGCCCATTCCTACCTTGCTTGATGATGTTATTGAACGCTTACTTACTATGGAAGTTGTCAGCGTGAAACCAGACTCATGCATTATTGATATCTTCAACGAGGTTGCTCTCTGTAGAATATTTCAATGTTTAAAGATTTGTGAGAGCAAGCTAAACAAATCTAATCTGTTTGCTTGTATTTGTAGGGTGATTTCTCACAGCCTCATATTTGGCCACAGCTGTTGGGTAGGCCTGTTTGTGTACTGTTCTTAACGGCATGTGATATGATTTTTGGTAAGGTAATTACAGCGGACCATCCCGGGGATTATCGGGGTTCTCTCAAACTCTCTGTTTCACCAGGGTAGGTGCCCTTTTTTCAGTAATTGATTACTTGTCATGTAATATACCTTAAAAGGATTGAATGCGTCGCAGCTGTAGGAATGTCTTTGTATGCAAGAGTTTGATATGGCCCTTGATTACTTGGCTTCATGAAGTTTACTAAAATTGTTTGAAAAATACAGTCGAGGTCTGTCCTTGCTAACACCTCATATTGGCTGGACCAGTCTTCAATTATTTTCCCCCCTTTGAACTTGGTTGGTTTACTTGCCATTGAAACTATTCCTTTCAACTATACTGTGCTTGTCTGCATTTTGTCTTGACGTAAATTGAGATTTACTTCATGTCCTGTGTCAATTAAGCTAGTGTTCTGAAACTTTTTTTCTTTTTTAATAAATGGATTGCACACAACCCACAGCAGTCCCATCTTGTCCAATATGCAGGTGATGGGGTGCAAATCATTAATTACTGCCAGAGTATGTAAAATAAGGGTGCGTTTGATAGCGATGGTGGAATTTGAGTGGAAAGAAAATGAATTTCAGGGAATTGAATTCTAGGGAATTAGAAGTTTAATGTGTTTGATTGGTTTAATTTTCTAGGTGAAAAAAGTAGGAAATTTTTCAACTTTTGTTGTTTGATTGACATTATTTTCCATGAAAAATAAAGTAAAATTGATCTATTTTAATAAAAAAAATATTTTTTTTTTAATTTTTCATACATTTGTACTTGATAATAATAATGTTAATTTTTAGAAAAAAATAAATCAATTAACAATAACAAAAATGATCAAACGTAACGAAAATAGTATAAGATTTTCCCTAGAAAATAAAACCTTCTCCACCCCTTGAAAAATGAATTTATTTAAAACAAGGAAAATACCGAATTTCGAGGCAAGTGGAAAAATGAATTCCATGAAAAATTTAAGTAATCAAACAGCGCAAAGTTGAAAATTTACATGGAAAATCATATTTTCCATGAAAAAATTGACTAATCAAATGCACCATAAGCTTACTTTGATTACAAATTCAACGTATCCACATGTTGACACATGTTTTGAGTACTGTAGTAGTAGTGTAGGTACTGTTCATAATTCATTTGCTTGCTACATGTTAAAACCTATTAAACTCTTCACAATAGGACTGTACTATACTTTACAAAAACCTGCAGCCAAAAATTCTCCGGTTTGTGCTCCATTTATAAACAGGAATTTTTTTTCTATCTGAACAGAGGCTAACATATTTCAATTGCCATTTTAATCACAGATCCATTCTTGTAATGCAAGGACAATCAGCAGATTTTGCCAGACATGCGATGCCTTCCATCAGAAAGCTGCGTATGCTTGTTACAATGACAAAATTGCTACCAAAGAAAACCACACCTTCTGACGTTCAACGTTTTACTTCATCTGTAGCTGCACCTCCTTCTCACTGGGTCCCACCACTTAGTCGATCACCAAATCATGTTCGCTATCCAGTAGCCCCTAAACACTATGTCCCCGTACCTACTACTGGTGTATTGCCAGCTCCAACTGTACATCCACAGGTTCCATCTCCAAATGGCATTCAACCGATATTTGTTCCTGTCCCAGCTGCATCCGCCATGCCATTTCCTGCACCAGTTGCTGTCCCACCTGCCTCTACTGGATGGTCTGTTCCACCTTCTAGGCATCCTCCACCTCGCCTACCACTCCCTGGCACTGGAGTTTTCCTTCCTCCATCAGGCTCTGGTAATTCAGTAAATCAGCCTATATCAACTCCTGTAACCGAAAATATTACTGCTGACACACCGTCTCTGCTAGAAAAGGACAATAATCCTCAGAAATTAAATGGTAACAACTGTACTTCCCCAGAAGCAGATTTGACAGAGCCAAGTGAAGAGTGCAATGGCAACATAGAAGGGATAAGTCCGATGAGAGTAACTACAGAAGAATATCAAAATGTTGATTGTGCCAAACCTGCTGAAGCAGCAGTCTAGATACAACGAGGGATAGATGCAGTTTTAAGCTGCAAAAACTGCAATGAGTTTAAAGCAAATGTAAAGAGCGGAGAATGTCGAGGCTTAACACTTTTCACACTATTAGCAGGGCCAAAAGAAAGGATCTGTTCTGTTTCAGATCCCTTTGTTCCCTGCTACTTTTTGTTATCGTATTATATAACTCTAATATTAAACGGAACTCTTTCCCGGTTGTAGTCTCAAACAATTTTAGTTACTGAGTAATGAGGATGAACACATTTGTGAATGCGTAATTTTTCATTTATTTCGTGGTATAATTTTCCATGGACGCTCAGGAACATAATGGCAACCCAAATGGTCGGTCTACGAGTCGAGTTTATGGACTTGTTTTTTACTTTATCCATTCCATAAAGATAGATTTTGATAAGTGTATTTTATACACTTATTTATATATCTGAATTAGAATTATCTACGGTAGTTCTTAGAATAAAGTCTAAATTATTGTTTGTATTTATTTATATTTTAGAAAATATCCTAAAATCGAGTGAATTGTGCAATTGAAGTGAATAATGCGTATTTGAGTGATAATTGGAGTTCAAAGAGACAATTGAGTGAAGATCATGTCAATCGGGATCTACAAGAGATGCAATGTGCTAGAAATCAAGGTTGGAGTGCTTAATTGAAGATGAAGAAAAGTTGGAAGAAAGATTTGAAAGTATGGGATTGAATTGCAACAATTGGAAGTTGAAGAACTGGAGGTGCAAATAAAAGATAGGGACCTACTTATACACTTTTGAAAGACGAAATTGCGATGGAACATTTTATACTGCGCGGCCACCAGATGCAAGAGGCGTGGCCGCGTGTCAAACGCAAAATTAGCGGAACCCGTTTTGAGAAAATTGCGCTGCCGCGCCTCTTTATAACCTAACGTGAATTCAGGCTCATGTGTGATTTCTTGTGCCAAAAGCCTATATTTCTTCAACAACCTATAAATATAATCTCGCATGCACGAATTTGGGGATCTTTGCACAACTTCTAAACATTATAATTCCACATTTTTAAATCAAATTCTTTGAAGGAAATTGAAGGTTAAGGCTTGGGGATTGAAGATTATCAACGGGGAGCAAATTCTTGGTGCAAGACTTTCTTTTATTAATTTGATAAACTCAATATGCGTAATTATTTATATTTTCGCGCATTTATTTCTTTATTGATGAATTCTTAATTTCATTGTTGGGATATTCGATGTAACCTAAGCTTTACGCTATTGATTTCATGAATTGAGTTTTACATATAATTGAATGTGTTGATTTTATTTTTGTATTTAATACATGAATGAATTGATCACTTGTTCATGATATCATGAGTGTTTTTATAATTCTAGAGGTGAGCTAACATTTAGATCTATGGATAAAATTCGGTACTTGTATAAACGATAGAGATATACGTTTATTAGTATTGCGACCGCTACATGAATTCTTGTGTCTCATGCACTTAGTCATTATGACCCGTTGTTCGTTAACACTCTTGACTATGTAGGTAAAGTTGATTTAAAGCCGAGATGAAAATTTCATATGCACAAGTGAGCTCGATCGAGCACATAGATAGGAGTAAAACAAATTAATAGCATTGACTAATGTGAAATCGAATGTCCCAACACATTTAAACATCACTTAAGAAAATCACAAGTTCGTATTATTATTTTACTGTTTAATTGATTTTCTTACTTTAATTCAAACAAATTCCAAATTGATATCCTTAGTTCTGGTTAAGTTAATGGTAGTAATCTATAATACAACTTACTCAATTCTCATGAAATCGATATCCGGACTAAGTCCATTTTATTACTTATATATTATGCGATCCGCATATTTGAGATATCACAACATGCTTGCTTCTTTTTTCACGCAGATTAAGAAACATAATTACTATATGTCCGAACTATAAATTAATAACATTTGTCTAATATACCCTTATATTGAATAATGAATAGTTCATATTTATTGAAAACAAAAATTCCTCAAATCACTATTTAATTACACACATTTTTTCTCTTCACTTTTTGAATTATATATTTTACCTCGAAAATAGAAAACATGTTTTTAAATATAAAACTTCTAACAAACAGAGTTTAAAGACATTAATATACACTTAACAAGAAAAGCGACAAAAAAGGAAAGTAGCATCTTTGTGGGATATTGGTAGTAGTAGCACATAAATCTCTAGAAGAATAATAAGGATGCCAATGTTTTGAAAAGCAGTCCGATCATTAACCCAAAAATGATAAAGGGTGAAGGATCATATCGGGATTTAAACGAGGTCGGTTTTTCCCCAATAATCGGACTGGTTTCCGGTTTTCTCAGTTGAGCCGAACGGTTCAATTTAGAACACATTGCTAATGATTCTGTAGTCAGGAGTCTACCACCAACCTGATGGAAATGCAAATTCCAACAAGTGTTTTTGGACCACAGGAAGATGATCATCATTAACATCAAAACGTCATCATAAGAATTCTACTTCAGACAAACAAATCAAAGTCATGTCCCTACGCCATCAAATTAACTGTATACACATTCAAATGTAAAAAACAAAGCACAAACCTCAGTACCAACGGTCAGCAAATCCCAGTTCCAACACATATTTCCCTATTTTCTTATAAACAACAAACTACTAGCACCTTACACTTCAATTCGACAGGCTGCTTAAATGCAACTTACTACTGTCCTACACCAACACATCTTAACCATATTCTACTTCACGTTCCCATATTCACAAGCTGTTCACTGCTCTTTTCACATGTTTCCCTGCACAAGAATTTCAAGAAATAACTAAAAATTTATCAAGTTGCGAGTTTCTCAAGTAATGCAGCCGAAACCAGTGGCAGACTAGGATGTCGACTGGGGGAGGGACATAAAAGTTAAGGTATGAGAAAACTCTATCGAGTTCTACGGTTAATCTGTGTATTCCGTGTGTATTTAAAAAAAAAAAAAAAAAAATCTCCATTTTAACATGCAATTTCTGATTAACAGCCATATTGAAGCAATATGCAGGATACATGATACATATTATGGTTTAGCATATATACTTGGCCGTTATGGCGCCGGTAACTCTAATAACCAAGTCATTATACCACTAAGTACTCTAATTCTTCTCTGCACCCATACCACATGATCAAAATATAACCAAGAATGAAATAGGATGCAAAATATATCGTATTTAAACTTGTTAAAAATTAACCTACATCAATGCATGTGTAAATCTATCAAGATGAGTTTAAATATAATTTTGTAGCCAATCTACGAAATGTAAGTCTCCAAAATCCTCATTCTGTAAATATTTAATTAAAATAATTTTAGAATGACCTGACATATAATAGAATTGGATTCCCACAAAAAATTGTAACACAATTTGATTTGCATCAAGCAAAAAAAGAAGAATGTTTAAGGCAGTACTGCATAGATTAGAAAAGGCTAGACATACCAATCAATGTTTACTATTGGTTCTGAGGCGGAGACTCAGGCTCAGAACCACAAATGGATGAAAACGACATGGTATCTTCTTTTGCTATGGCCACGAAGTTGAGGGGCGCAGTAGAAAGCCTTCTCATTTCCTTGAAGTACGTATTTTGGCGCCCAGAATAGGAGCGGGGTGTTGAGAGCTCTGGAGTTGCACTTCCCACCGACATTCGACGGGGTGAGGGAGTCACTGATCCATTTCCATTGACATGGTAACCATTTATCTTTCTGAAGCTGTTGCTTCTCCTTGGACTTGGTTTAGAACCATATATGGCTTCTTTTTCAGCAAGTAGCATATCATGGAGTTTCTTTTGATCCTGAGCAGAAGTAAAATAATAACATCAGAGGACCTCCAGTGCCATCTCACAGAGACTGTATTAAAGCATATTAAACATGGTTGAGGCGATGCTTTTGTTAAGTAATTTCGTTCATTTTGGCTCCAGACCATCAACATGATTTACATATGATGTCGAAGCCATAAGGTGATTTTTATTGAACATGCTTGTGCACAGACATGCATGTATTTTCCAAACAGTATAAAGCCTTCCTCTGACTCCCCAGAACGGGGAAATCTTCCTCCCTTAACAACTTTGGCAAATATAAACCACAGTTACAGCAGCGAATCCAGGATTGATGTTAAGCTAGAGCGGATTTTGACTATTTGACCGTTGATCCTCAACGGGGAAAAAAGTAGTAAAGTGTCACTTTTTAGTTCAAAGAAAAAGTGATAAAAAGTAACATTATTAAAAAAGTGACAAATTTTTTAAAAAAGTGGCACTCTATGTCACTTTTTTAGTAGAAATTTTTTTAAAGTGGTATTTTGTCAATTTTTTCTTAAAAAAAGTGGCATTGTATCGCATTTTAGTTTAAAAAGTGACATTTTGTCACTTTTTTATTAAAAAAAAAAAGGTGATAAAGTGATAAAAAGTGACATTGTGTCTTGTGTCACTTTTTTATTAAAAATTGAAAAAGTGACATTCAAGTAGCAAAAGGTAACAAAACGTCACTTTGTTTTACTAAAAAGTGACATCGTATCAAATTTTAATTAAAAGAGAGAGCGAATTAAAAAAAAAAAAGTGATAAGGAAAAAAAAAGTAGTATTGTGTAATGTATCTATTAATGTTTGCGGACTTGTGTAATTTGTTAACCAATGATGAATATTGAAAAAAAATGAAATTGACCTTCAAGTAAAAAAAAGTGACAAAACATTAAAAAAGTGACACTCAAGGTTTACAAAATATTTTTATTTTCTAAAAATTTCAAAAATGTATTTTTGTAAATGGTCCAAAAATAAGGATATTTGTGTTAATACCCCTTAATAAATTGGGTTAGACTTAGATTTTTGGGCCAACATCAATTTTTTATTTATTTTATGGCCCATTTGCAAATACAAGGAATTGGAAATGCCTGAGCTTGCACTTGCTGCCTACAGCCTGTAGGCTGTAACGTATATTAAAAAAAAAAAAATTCTGAAAATCAGGTCTGATCCAGCACGAACGGCCGAACGGGCTCGAGCTATGCTGGATCCGCCCCTGCACAGTTACCCCAATTACTTAATATTATCCATGAAAATAATTACTCTAGCTCGCTTTTTCTCCTCTTCTTTTTGTAGTCTGGTTAGCTTGTACTCCTCCAAAATTGAAACCAAACGCACCTGTGGACAAAAGAATAATCAAGTCAAGTTGACCCACATAGCAAATATTTTATTGATTTTCAAACTGCTTGACACAAAAGTCAGAAAAAACTTACGCCATCATAAAGAAACAGTTTCTTTTGCTCATCCTCCCATGCTAGCGTTTTGCTAATCAGATTATCAACCATTACTGAAATCACAGCCTATTAGATCCAAAAGTAGTAAAACCCCCAGCTCGGCCAAGAGAAGACAACAGAAGGCTCTAAAACTTACCTGGAATCTTATTTATGGTAATTCGAGCTCGTTCTGCACGCTTTAGGTTTATGTGTGTGCCTCTTCCAGCACTATAACGGTTCTCATCCTGATAATAAAAGCGATTAAAACATTCTCAGGACGACGACTCTCACCTCTAACGACAATGTATTCTGAATAGTGAATATGTATGTGTGTGTGTGTGTGTGTGGGGGGGGGGGGGGGGGTGTACTGGGATGCTTTAAAACCAAAGTGTACAATTTTATGATCCTACTACATCGGAGCTTACTTGATTATAATTTTGAAGCCAATTTTCCTCATCACAGGCAGAAAGCCATCGGTAAATCCTATCCGTAATCTCTTTACGGCTCAAAGCTTCACTTTTTACTTTTTCTATTTGTGCTTCAATGTTTGTCAAGAGCTCACAAGGACTCACAAGACCTGCAAAAATTACATCCAGACTCGTCACTTTTAGCAAAGAATTGTACTGGAAAGGAAACCGAGCAGGTTGACTGCTGGGAAAAGGGAAGTATCACATGAGAACTAGATTCCTTACCAGAGTCTATCATAGCATTAGTTTTATCAGCAGCGGTGCTCGAATCAGGTTGAATATGGTTTTTACAGCATATGTACTCTAACTCCGACCTCTTTTTCATGACAAGTTCTTTCATCCTGCTTGCCTTAAGTTTATTAAGCCTCTCAACCTCTGCTGATGCCTGAAAGAAGAAAATCATATCACACAACGTTCAACTAGAAGAAGCAGAGTTGGCAGGGTGTGATGGTGATGATGATGCTTTCAAACCTGTTCTATAATCTCCATTGATAGAGAACCTGGTTCAGCAATTGATGGTTCTGTCAAATCAAGAATCAAAGTAATTCTCAAGAACTTAATCTTCTCTTCTTTTGTTGTGTCCATTAAATTCCAGAGGTCAAAGAGTGACCCAGCAACATCTTTCAGCTGTAGTAATTATATTTTAGTGCTTTAGTTTGAAAAATCAAAGAGGAGCCAACACACGATTATTAGAGAGGCAGAATACCTTCTGATAACGAAATTTTCTCTCTGTTTTTAACCTTATGATGACCTGATTTAATCCCTCTAATGTGCTGTCACTTATATTTCCAGGCTGTTCCATGCTTGTTACATTTAAGTTAGGATGCACATCATTCACAGTTTTAGCGAAGTCCAAACCCAGTACAGCACACAAGAAGTGCACTTCATTGACATAATCCAAGACTTTCTGGAGGCGCTCAGACTGCAGAAGATAAAAATGAAACATCCTTCATATTAATAACTTAAATTGATCAGTCATGCATGTAATAAATGCCTACCGAAGCTTTACATGAAAATATTTATATCATATCATAGTAGATAGGTTCTTCTGATATGTGCTAGTTGCTACTAACTAGCCCTTCTAGTCTCAAGATTTAATCGCTACAACAGGCCTCCAAAACAAGATGAGTGTTCGTTGTCCTATCCATTCTTGATACTAAGCTAGGAGGCATGGACATGGACACACACATAACAAACATGACACGAAGTGGACACCAAATTCAGACACAGTTGCAGACAAGAAAGGAAGACTTGATTCAGATTTACGAGAATAAAGGAAAAATATGGTAGAATTGCAGACAAGATATATATGTTGCTTTACTCTGAGATTTCTCCATTACCTAGTGCTGCATTTGGAAACGTTTTGCTGCAAAATATCTGCAAGTTCGAAGTACACTTATCTAAAGGGGGAACTTCATTTTTGTTTTTTGAAAATGTAGTATCTAGTAAATTTTTACCTCTTAGAAGGGATAAACAATACAATGTAATATGCTTATACAAGTATTGTCATTAACCATAAATAAAATACTCATGATTTCAGCTGAAAAAAAGCAAATAGGTAAATTATAAATCAACTAAAAGAGAATTTCATGCATACCCTCTCCTTTTGAAGAGCATGAAGACTTGTCTGGTACTCTGACAGCTTTCTTTGCGATAAATCTTGTTCCTCGAGAGTCGAGGCATTTATAGCATTGACAAAATGTCCATGTCCTGAAATCTCACCAGTGATCTTCTCAATCTGTGCCTTTATATCTGAAAATTGTTTCATCAATTCCTGTTTCTTAAGTGTCAAGTCCTCTACAAGTGTGGTGACAGAGGACAACTGATCTTTTAAAGATCTTGCTTTCCTATCTGACTGGATCTGTTAGTTCACAAATAGCTCAGTCAATGAGCAATGTCATCTGACATTTAGAAAATCAAAAGAACCTCAAAAATTTGAGATTAACATGAAGAACTACAACAAAAGCTGAACTCCTAGCGTGCATTTTTCTATCAGCATCTTTCTATATGTCCTTCTCTCTGGTAAAGGTTTAGAGGAGCAATACTGACAAAACAAATGTGTAACTCCCAAGGATGTTCCATTTTCAAAATGCAAGTGCTGTGTAAACATCACAACATAAACAATTTAACTGTAAGAGACTAGCACAAAGTAGCAGTCAGGTGGCTAAAAGACCACAATCAAATAAAGCAATAATTAGAAGAAGAAAAAGCTTTATTTAGCTGAAGTTGGAATAGAAGCTACAAAGTTAAAGAGATGTGAGTTCAATTGCTCACAATTCCATTGTTGTATTTGTGCATGTGGGTAAATATATATTTTGTAACACGAGTAAGAGTGATAAAGGATAGTGAGAGAGAAGAAAAATCAAATGATACCCCGTGATCAGTGAAAATACCATTTAAGACATAACCCAATGCATGTAAACATATAAATCTTGTTTATATCTCTCTTGTTTTACTTTCCTCAATGTTACATTAGACATCAAAGATGTTTTGTCAATGAAGATGAATAATACTAGTTGTATATATGATAAATTCCTTCTCGAGAGTTATGCACCAGCAAGTATATTGATTTAGTCATCTTATTGTCGTATCACGAAACCATAGTTAAGGATCTTCAACAGCATGTCAGAGACCTTCCTCTTCAAAGTCATGCATGAATAGTATCTTCTGATTGTGCATATTGGGAAAAAAAAATCTGAAAAGATATGCTTCAAGTCTGTGACATTTCAATTGTGCATATACAGGACAAGACTTGAGAAATCAAATTGTCATTAGGAGTGGTGTGTTTTCGAACTTACTCTAATAATATTAGGACAATTGAGCAAGCAGGAGTCCTAGCATCACATCTCATTATGACTTTTTACAGTAACTGCATTTCCTATGGCAATTTTATAAAATAATTCACTTCACACTTGACTGAGTGTCTTGAAGACATGAAACAATATTCTCCGATTTTTTTTGCTGGTTCAATCTATTAGATTATCTCGTCATTAAATAAGGTGTGCACAATATATAATAACAATATGGATATGATCAGTCAGGTATAGCTGTTTGGGAAATTTATGCTCTCACAAGCAGAATGCCAAACTAAAAGTATACCCACAATTAAATGCTTGTCAATCCATATTTTGTGGTAGTGGCCAAAAGAGAAGGTGGACTATCCCATAATTTGCTAAAGTTTTCTACTCAGACAGAGAAAAAATCATTACAACAGCCAATTCATTATTCACCTCAGATTCTTTCATTTCCATTCTTTTTATCAACCAATGGTCATTTCCAAAGACACTAAGTTGACAGTCCATTATATTTTCAGAAGTCAGAAAAGCTTTCTAATGCATAAAAACTGAAACTCTCTCGGCATTGATTATGCCACATAATCCCTTCCTGTGAAAGTTGATCTTAGGAAAGGAGACACCAAAATTGAACAAAAATTTGCCTAACAGCAACAATAACACCTTCAAGACCGAATCACATCCTTTATATTAAATTAGAAAAAAATAGACACCCCTTCTTCAATAAAAGTAAAGGCAGGAAGTATTTTTTCACTCCAATTATAAAATGTTATGGTAGTCATGTTAGTAACAAAGAAGACAGCCTAGAGAAAGTTAGTTATTTAGGCTTCTGCCACACCCATATTGATTACAAATACAGTTAGTTATTCGGGCTTCTGTCACACCCATATTGATTACAAATACAGTTTTCACCTTTAAACACAAAACATTAACAAAGACGCGAGGATTTTTTATATTGCCTCTAAAGGAGAGACTAGTATTTTACCTTAAGGAGGTAGTTTTTTTTTTTTTTTTGTTCAACATCTAGAAACATGCATTTATGTCATCAAATCGAAACGCAGATAGAACTCTCAAATTCTTTTGCAAACCCCATAAATATGGAAGCTAAAGGATAAGAATATTAAAATTAAGCTCATCGGAAAACTAAATCCAAATGTATCACATAACAGTCAACAAATGTAATATGAGTTACAAATAAAAGGAATTAAAAAATTCATGATGCTAGTTTCAATTCCTTAGGAATTTCAATTACCGGTGAATTAACATTGATCTCTCCAAGAGTAGCCATGAGCATTGTGAGTTCAGCTTCCTTGGCGGCAACAGATTGATGAAGATGAACCTTGGCAGTGGCAGCCTCATCAACCTTTCTTCTGTAAATTTCTAAGCACTCTCGGTCAAGCTCCAACAGCATGCGGTCTTTATCAGCTTCAGACTCACCAATTTCTGTCCATATTTTCTAATCAAAACACCAATGTCAAAACAAGTAATTAATATCACGGCATAAGCACTATTCTACAGTAAAGTTCATAGAATTACTAGAATCATAATCATAATTTATTAAATCAAACAAAATTGTAAAAACTTTAGCCACCACAATTTTAGTCAAACTTCATATAAAGGGAAAACGACAATTTAGAAATATAAATAAATAGAAAACCATATTATTGGGCCGACAATGGAGTCAAAATTTCACAGGGGACCATCAAGCATTATATGACATGTAACATAACACAGCCTGTATCCCAGTTTCTCTTCGACTCCATGAAAGAAACTGAACTTATTCTCACCCTCAAAACCATAAAATTACTGTTAGAAAAAGGAACTCCACAAAAAAGGGGTAAAATTGTGGAAGAAAACTTAATATAATTTTTTTTTTTTTTTTTTTTTTTTATGTTGATTCTCTTCAATTCAAACACCAAGAGGTCAAGAAAACCTCAAGAAAGCGAAAAGGAAAAAAATTAGAGTTAACTTGATGGAAATTAGAAAAGATTGTATATATTTTACAAAAGATAAAAGTAAATCGACAAATTCAATTATCAAATAATGTATGCAAATAGAGCGAGAGAGAGGAAGATACCTGAAGTTCCTTGAGTAAAGCATTGTAACTACTGCTTGTATGAATACTGCTGCACGGACGTCCAAACGCCATCATCATTGCTACTGATTTTGATCTCTTTATTTTCTTGCTTTCTTTCTTCCAACTCTCGGTCTCTCTTTTCTTTCCAAAAAGCCCAAATAAAAGAAAGTAAAAAAGCAGCACTTCGAAATGAAAAACGGAAGGACTTTCACTTCTCTCAAGAAAACCAGAAAAGCTTCCACACCCTGAAATAGATGGATTTTCACTTTTTCACTTTTTCTTCACTCAGGTGGTCAAGGGAGAAGTAAAAGAAGAATAATGATGAGAATGCTGAACAGAAGCAGTACGACTATAACTCCATCTCTATATATCTCTCTATCTTCTTTATTGCTTCGACAGATCGAAACTTCCAACTCAGAACTTTATTAAACACACAGCCACAGCCACAGCCACAGCCACAGCCACAGCCACAGCCACGGCCACCACCCGCAAATGAACAAATGGGTCAGGCCCAGAGAGAAAACAAAGAGATTAGGTGCAGTAAAGAAATGCCAAAAACATTGAAGAAAGAATGAACATAAAACAAGAAGTACTACCAACCTAATTATGTGACAGAATGGGAACTGGAGTTTTTGCTTAGGGGGTTAGTGGGTGGGGCTAACATGCGCCTGTGCAAGTGGATCTATGGAATTTAGCACAAGTTTCCATTTCCAAGGTTTTGTTTTCTTAAAATTCTACAAGCTACATCCAGTGTGTCAAAAAAAATATACTCTAACCTCCACAGATAAGCTTATTTCTATATTTATACAAATTAAAAAAATATAATTAATATATAATGAAACTATAAATTTATTTATATTCTACCAAATATGCACTTACATTGAATAATGAGTAGTTCATATTTTTTTAATAATAATGCACATTAAATAGGGATATATTAGAAAGTTAAGATATTAATATACTCTCAACAAGTAAAGTGACCTATAATTTGAGACAAACAAAAAAAAGAATACGAGTCTAACTTTGTGAGACGGAGAGAGTATTACCAATTACTTGCCATAATTATTTGAGTATCATGTGTATAAATTTTGATATATTGTCCATCATGTACAACATAAAAATTGTCCACACGCCACCAAGTATTCAATATAAAAAATGCTGGATACTTGGCAGCCCACCATTGATGATGGGCAATAGATCAAACATACCTTATAAGACTGTCAAACTATTTGTTAAGAGCTTTGTTAAAATAGAATAATTTATTTAATAATTGGACTTGATATTAATTATAGAGAAAATTGCAGCAAGCCCTCAATCAATAAGTGTTGTAACAAGTTGATTTCTTATTAGTCCTAAGTGGACAAGTTCACATTCCTATGAAAAGGCAAGTTATTTTTCTTCAAACATAGGTCATGTCCTAATTGAAGTACATTATTTGTCCGATAATTCAAGAACGTGGCACTTATAGCAACCGTTTTGTGGCGATACAGAACTATTAAGGAGGAATGAACGAGAAAATTTCATATATTGTCGCAATTGTATTAGGTATGAGTGTCAAATGAGTCGGTCTGAATATTTTTACACCCAAAACTACTCATTATATTTCGAGTATTTCGTAAGTAGAACCATTTGGATCCTAGTAATTACTGGAATAATCAAACCCAAACTTGAATCGACCGTTCCAATTTCGATATGATCCTACCTATAATATATATATATATATATATATATATACACATTTCATAAACATTTTCATGTAGGCCCTTTTGATACGTATATCTAACATGCTACTATTTGACAACATTTGTGCAAAGAAGCAAATTCAGATTTTAAAAAAAAAAAAAAAAAATTAACTATATGACTCAAAATAGTAGAGACTAAAAAATATAGAAAGATGGGAAAAACAAACGATTAAAAATAATATAATTTGAGAACAAATTGTTTTTCTTAATAAATCTTATTTGATCTACAAGTGAGGCATGCTACATTTTATAATTTAGTATGTGTTAATTTAGTATGTGTTCGGCTAGTGATTATAATAAATGTTTATAATTATTACAATTTTCAATACCACTTTTAAGAATACACATTTTTCGAAAACAACTTTTTAACCATAAATTTTATCAAAAAACAAGAAAAGTTAAAAATAATGACAGCTTAATAGTTGCCGAACAGATCTTTAATTATTAACAATGTTTAAATTATTTTAGTGTTAGAACGAACTAACATAAAAAATAAAAAATAAAATACTAATTACATACATAGATGCGTAGTATCAGGAAAGTGCAATGCAAATGTTGAACTCGTTTTGCTTGAGTTAATAAAAAGGAAAAATTATATTTCAAAAGAAAATTATGAACTCGAGATAACAAAAAAAGGTATACCACATCCAAAGTTAGGAATATATCATGTTTAATTGCCATATGTTAATGTGTGTTTGATATTGTTTGAAAATAGTTTTTTTTTTAAATGAATAGTGATTTTTAAGAAAATAGATGATTGAGATTTTATTAAAAAATCAAATATTGTCAGCTTGACTTTTAATGGATGGTTGGAATTGAATACCGTAAAAAAATGAGAAAATTTTAATTTCAAGGAAATAAAAAGTCTTGCAAAGAATGAATATTTTAATTTCATAAAATATAAATTATAGAAAATAAAATTTTAAAATTTGCCCTTGTTTGAGCCCAATTATTTATCATTAAAAATATAACTTTTTCTACAGTAATCAATCTCAATTGTTTAAAAATATCAAGCACACATTTTTTTACTTTTCAAACCACTTTTTAGCTATTAGATTTTTAAAATCCAAATTATAAATTGAAATAATAGGACTCAAACAAGGGCAGGAGGTTTGATTCAAGAATCATCAGGACACGGTAGGGTCTTGATTTCGGTTTGATTTCAATTCAGGAATTTCGATTCCGATGTTCATGCCTATCTGGCCTATATATATAGCATTGTTACTTGGTAGAAATTTTATAGTGCACGTCCAGTGCAAAAAAAAAAAAAAAATCAACCCCCCCTGTGGGGTGGGGGGCAGTCCAACGTGCACTAGATCATTTTTCTGTTACTTGGTACCAATTAATTTGGATTCACGTGCACAAGTGTTACTATGTTACAGAATGGTTTGGTAATACTGTTTGACTTATAAATTGATTTATTTATAATGTTGAGGTAATAAGTAGTAGTTGAAATTAAAGAGAGAAAATGTGTATGATTAAAAAATAATTTTTGAAATTATATGCTCTCTCCGTCCCATTTATATAGCTATCTTTCCTTTTTTATTGTCTCAATTATATAGGCTTGTTTTTATATTGAAAAATATTTATTTTGTTTTTTTACTACATATCTATATTTATTACTTTCAATAATAATAGTTTTAATACTCTCTCTGTCTCAAAAAAATAGTCTTACGGATATTTTCACACGGATTAATTAATAGTAGTTAGTATAGTTAAGTTATTAAATTTTATCAGTATTTTTCATTTATACATTTTATCTCTTATTTATTGTTTTAAGTGGAGTCACTTTGTTTTTCACAAAAAAATTGAAAATGCAGTAGTTAAGTAGTTGGTGTATATTGTACCAAGATACATTAAATAAAAGTATATGTGGAAATAAAAAATTTAATACATGTTTAATATAGAAATAAGACAATCTTTTTGGGACAGACAAAAATAGTAAACATGACTATTTTTTTGGGATGAATGGAATACTTAAATAAGGGTAAATTGAGAACATTATTTACAAAAATTATATTTTCAATAATATTAAATATGTTTTCTTAATCCGTGTAAAAAGTCAAACAAGTATATTTAAATGAGACTGAGGGATTAGTTTATAAACTGATTTATATAGTACTTTATTTTATTTATGGAACGATAGCTACGTACTTGGCTAATTGCACGTTATCCACGTCTTAAAATTGCAGTTGAACTAAATAAACGAAAGCGAAGTAGTTTTTTTAAGAAAAATCTCATTTTGCTGACATTGAAAGAAGATATTACTTCTTCATTTGTTATTCATACATATTTATTACATTTATTGAAAAAATTGATCATAGATTTCGGGCTTGTTAAGAGATCGAGGCTCATAATCAACCACAAAGAATACAAGAAACGATTTCACAAATAAAACTTCAGAAAATTTTATTAAACATAAAATCGCAATAGTATCAAACACAAAATTGTACAGATTCACGTCTCTAAAACAAAAATAACCAGAAATCTCAATAAACTCGCAAACCACAAAGAAAAGTACACAGAATCTTAATATGTATAACAAACCACTAAGAAATAATGATTTTGCACAAAGAATCAGTAAGAACCACTAAGTAAATGCGAGAAATCAGAGAGAAATATGAATGTTTCTGGAAGAAGAGACGAAGATGGAGAGAGACAGAGCTAGAAGAAGAAAATGGACACTTCTGGATCAGAATAATGAAGGTAAAGCGTCTCAGCCAAACTTTATCAACAAGTGGACGACTGGGATGAAATAAGGTGATCCAATGGTGCAGATCAGGCGGTGGATTAAGGCAGGCCAAGTTCCGGGTTTGAACAGTATTGGGCTCCCTCATATTCGGCCCAAAGGTAAGTATGCAGATCAGTGTTGCTGAAACCCGGTCCAACATGTTTATTAAATTTGGGCTGAAGCTTGAATTAATCCTTGGGCTTCTACAGGGCTGGTCCAAAATGTATCAACATACTCCACCTCAATTTGGATCAGCATACATGCAGATATAAGAATTCAAAGCAGTATCAACATTCTAACAATTTAAGGGAAATCAAAGCATCTTTAAATTTATTTATTGGTATTATTTTAGTTCCTGCATCTGCAGGATTCAACTGTGTTGAAATTTTAACAAGTTTTATAACACCCTTTTCAGTTATATCCCTAATGAAGTGAAATTTAATATCAATGTGTTTTGACCTGTTATGAAAGACATGATTTTTACATAAGTGTAGAGCACTTAAACTATCAGTACAGAGTTCAATAATAGAATTATCAATATAAGAGATTTCAGATAGCAAACCTTTCAGCCAAATACATTCTTTTACAGCATCTGTGGCAGCAATGTATTCTGCCTCAGTAGAGGACAATGCCACAAGTTTCTATAATTGTGATTTCCAATTAATGCATGAACTATTTAATGTAAAGAAATATGCAGAAGTGGACTTTCTATTATCTATGTTTCCTGCAAAGTCTGAGTCTACATAACCCTTCAGTTTGAAATCATTTTTAGTTTTAGAAAACACTAAACTCAGATTTGCAGTGCCTTTAAGATACTTTAAAAGTGATTTTACAGCTTCCCAGTGTAATTCACCAGGATTACTCATAAACCTACTAAGGACACTGACAGCAAAAGCAATATCAGGTCTAGTGCACACCATAAGATACATAACAGATCATATAGCATTGGAATATGGTACATTTTTCATTCTAAGTTCCTCTTCTGCAGTTTTAGGACAATGATCAGATGACAATTTAAAGTGAGCAAGCAAAGGCAGGGACGCATGTTTGGAATCAATCAAGTTAAATCTGGTTAAAACTTTTTCAATATAATGCTTTTGATTTAAGAATAGATTTTTAGATTGTTTATCCCTAAAAATGTCCATGCCTAAAATCCTTTTAGCATGCCCTAAGTCTTTCATCTCAAATTCAGAATGCAATTTATTTTTCAGTAGGTTAATCTCATGCATATTAGGGCCAGGAATCAACATATCATCAACATATAGTAACAAATACATAATATCAGAATTATCAGACTTGAAATAAAAGCAAGAATCATATTGGCTCTTTTGGAAATTGACGCTTTGGATATAAGAGTCAAACCTCTTATACCACTGCCTAGGGGATTGTTTCAAGCCATAAAGAGATTTTTTCAATAAACAAACTAAATCAGATTTTCCACCTTTTTCAAAACCTTTAAGCTGATTCATATAAATTGTTTCATCTAAAGAACCATAAAGAAAAGCAGTTTTGACATCCATTTGTTCAAGTTCCAAGTCAAATTGTGCAACTAAAGCAAACAATATTCTGATTGAAGTATACTTAACCACAGGAGAAAAAATTTCATTATAATCAATCCTTTCCTTTTGAGAGAAGCCTTTAGCCACAAGCCTAGCCTTGTACCTAGGTTTGATATCTTTTGACTCACTTTCCTTTATTTTGAAAATCAATTTTCAGTCAATAATCCTTTTATTATAAGGTCTATTAACCAAAGTCCAGGTGCCATTTTTCAGAAGAGAATCCATCTCTTCTTGCATGACAGTAAGCCATAAATTGGATTCTTTTGAAGAAACAGCTTCTTCAAAAGATTTAGGTTCAAATACAACAGGATCAGAGTAGGTAAATGCAGACACAAAATTAGGATCCTCAAACCTAGGAGGAGTTCTAATCTCTCTTCTAGATCTATCCCTAGCTAGTTGATAATTTTCTAAGTCTGTTTCAGCTTCAGGGATGTTACCAGGCAATGACACAGTATCAGTTAGATCAGGTTCAGGTTCAGTATTGACATTTGGAGACTGTGGGGGTTGCTCCACCTGAAACTGAGTATAGGGAAGGCCATGTTCATCACCTAAATGGTCTGCACTCAGCTCAGTGATAAGGAAATCTTTATCATTAACAGGATCATCTAATTTTTCATCCTTACAAGGAAAAATAGTTTCATTAAAAATGACAGACCTACTTAAAATAACCCTGTAACCCCCCTGCTCCCTAACCCAAAGTCTGTAGCCCTTGACCCCTTCTCCATAACCCAAAAACACACATTTCAGAGATCTATAGTTAAGTTTAGTTTCAGTTTGGTGTGAGTAGGCATCACACCCAAAAAATTTTAATTTTGAAATATCTGGAAGAAAATTATTCCAAATATGATCAGGTATATTGAAATTAATAGCACTGCAGGGAGAAATGTTGATCAAATAAGAATCAATTTTAACTGCTTCTCCCCAAAAAATTTTTGGCAAATTGGAATCAAGTAAAAGACACTTAGTTCTTTCTAAGAGAGTCCTATTCATCCTTTCAGCAACCCCATTTTGCTGTGGACTGTATGCAACAGTCCTATGTCTAAGAATTCCTAGGTTGCTACAGAAAAAATCAAAATCTTGGTTGCAGAACTCTAGCCCATTGTTTGTCCTAATAATTTTGACCCTCTTTTCTTTCAAATTTTGGACTAAGGAAATCCAGTTTTTAAAAACAGACACAGTGGCATCCTTAGTTTTCAACAAATGAACCAAGGTTTTCCTAGAGAAGTCATCTACAATAAGAAGGAAATACCTAAAACCTGAAACAGAATTAACAGGAGCAGGACCCCATAAATCAGTATGCAAGTACTCAAGAACATCATTAGATTTATGAATACCTTTACCAAAGGAATTTCTTTTCTGTTTTTCTAACACACATTTCTCACAGAAATCAGGTTTATACACCACATCATTACCAAAAATACCTTTGTTTTCAAGTAACTTAAGACCTTTTCCCCCTAAGTGTCATAATCTTTTATGCCACAAAACAGTTTTATTCATATCAGACATAGTATTGAAAGATCTAGCATAAATAGGTAAGGCATTCAACACATAAATCCCATTAATTTTGGGAGTAGAGAAAATCAAGAAGTCACTTTTGAAAATACTTAAGTAACCATTATGCATTCTTATCTCATTAGATTCAAAATCAAGCACTCCAAGAGAAATTAGATTCCTTTTTAAGTTAGGCACATATCTTGTTTGGTTTAAGACAAGAGTTTTGTTATTTTCAAGTTTTAACAAAACTTTCCCAGTTTCTTTCACATCACAAGTAACATTGTTACCAAGTTTCACAGAACCAAGGCAATCAGAACAGAAGTCAGAAAACAAATTTCTTTCAGGACACATATGGAAAGTGCAACCAGAATCAAGTATCCATTCATGTTTATTATCAAATTCAGTGGTAACATAAACCACACCATTATTATCTTGGATTGTAGCCTCTGTTTGATTACTGGTTCCTATTTCATTTTTCCTTTTGAAACAATTTTTAATATGATGTCCAGGTTGGCCACAATAGAAACAAAGTCTGGGTCTATTTATGTTATCTAGTCCCCCAGTGTTGTCTTGCCCCCTGACATTACTCTAACTTCTAAGGTTGTCTTGATTTCTAGAGTTATCATAACCTCTAAAATTTGTCTGATTTCTAGAATTATTCAATCCTCTATAGGTGTTGTCATTAGACCTATTGAAATTGACTTTATTTTGAAAGTTTCCTCTTACAGGCTTACTGTTCGCATTATTTCAGGTTCTATTATTCCTAGAAGTATTCCAATTTTTATTGAAATTACTTACAGGCTTGTTGTTCCTAAAGGAAGTCCTCTTCTTGGAAGATCCTATAACACTATATGCCTCTTTAGGATTGTTTTTAAACTCAAGTTCCTTGGTTTTAAGAGAAATGTGAACAATTTCTGGAGTCAATTTCTGCCCACCAAATTCAAGAGCATTCCTAAGGTATTTGAACTTATCACCCATAGCATTAAGTAAATACACAACCTTTTGTTCATCAGTAAGTTTTTCATCACAGTTTAAAAGACTCTATGTGATCTTAGTAAACCTACTCATATTCTCATCCACATCCTTAGATGGATCAAATTTAAAAGAGAAGTATTGTTTCCAAAGAAAACACTTATCAGGCAGAGACACAGTATCATAAACTTCTTCCAATTTATCCCACAATTCCATAGTAGTTTTAGTCTTGCCTACTTGTCTAATGACATTATCAGATAAGTGTAAAAACAAAGTACTCTATGCAATTTCATCTATTTCAAGTTGTCTGTCCTAAGGGGTATCAAGAGGCCAGGACCTATCTATAACCTTAGCACATTTCATTTGAAGTAATAAAGCCTTCATTTTCTGGCTCCAGAGATTAAAATCTCCCTTGCCATTCCATACTTCAACATCTACTTTTATAGTAACCATTGAAGTAATGACTAAAAGATTTTGAGAAGAAAGTTTATCAGAAGTGAAGGCTTTGTTATTTCAAATCAGGAATAGACAGACAGATTGAAATGCAGAGTATAAACACAGAAATCAAGAATTATCAGAAAATATTCCACAAAGATCAGGATATAATAGCACAGTTTCAAACAATTATGAAACAGTAAAGCAGTCAAGGTGATCACAATTCAAATAATAATCAGGCTGATCAAGGAAACTACAGAATACTAATATATTGAAAATAGTTCTCGTAGTATATCCCTCAACCTATTTATGGGTTAGCCCAAGCTCCCTCAGATTCTCGGATTCTCAAGAAATCCTGGACAAAGGTAAGGATTGGGGTCCAACAATAGGCTTCAACGGAGAGATTTTGGAAAGAACCAAGAATTGAAAAACAAATCAGTATATATTGCAGTAAATTAAAAAAGGTATCACCTGATGCAAATTTTATATCACTACAGCAGCACAGAGATATTATTCCACAAAGATTCAGAACTCATAGCTTCAGTACCACCAAGCCTTTTAGTAATGCCACGAAGATCAGCCAACAGAAGAATGTAGGATCCAATTTAGATGTTTCAGTATATTTATAAAGAAAACATACTGAATCGAAACAAAACAAGAGATCCCAAAAATATATGACCCGGAAAAAAAGATCCAGAAAAATTAAAATATCTGAGTAAACCTAATTTTTAAAATAGGTTTTAAACAGTAATACCATAAAGCAATTTTGTACCACGAAGAAAAAGTACGAAAAATTTTCAAAGAAATTTCCCAAGAAATCTGAAAAAGAAAAATTTTCAGAAACATAAACACGTTTTTAAAAAAGTTTTCAAGAAACTTTAAGAAAATGAATTTTCTGAAAGATCACCACCAAGATCTGAAAACCCTAAAACGCAAATTTCAGAAACCACAAAGAAATTTCAGAAAAACACAGATCCACAAAGAAGATGTCTGGATCTAACAAGATCTAAGTCTAAAACAGTGTTTATTACACGAACCTTAAGGCTCTGATACCACTGTTAAGAGATCGAGGCTCAGAATTAACCACAAAGAATACAAGAAACGATTTCACAAATAAAACTTCAGAAAATTTTATTAAACATAAAATCGCAATAGTATCAAACACAAAATTGTATAGATTCACATCTTTAAAACAAAAATAACTAGAAATCTCAATAAACTCGCAAACCACAAATAAAAGTACTCAGAATCTTAATCTGTATAACAAACCACTAAGAAATACTGATTTTGCACAAAGAATCAATAAGAACCACTAAGTAAATGCGAGAAATCAGAGAGAAATATGTATGTTTCTGGAAGAAGAGACGAAGATGGAGAGAGACAGAGCCAGAAGAAGAAAATGGACGCTTCTGGATCAGAATAATGAAGGTAAAGCGTCTCAGCCAAACTTTATCAACAAGTGGACGGCTGGGATGAAATAAGGTGATCCAATGGTGCAGATCAGGCGGTGGATTAAGGCAGGCCAAGTTCCGGGTTTGAACAGTATTGGGCTCCCTCATATTCGGCCCAAAGGTAAGTATGCAGATCAGTGTTGCTAAAACCCGGTCCAACATGTTTATTAAATTTGGGCTTAAGCTTGAATTAATCCTTGGGCTTCTACAGGGCTGGTCCAAAATGTATCAACAGGGCTTAACTCCATGTGCGATTTCATGTGTCCATGCTCTCTGCATTAATTGCTTGAACTTAAAGAAGTAATTGCTCGTCATATTGTTAAATATTTCTTATTAAAGCAGTTAACCCTAAAATAATACCACAATTAGCAACTTCAAGCCTGCAGCCCAAGAACCAAATTTGAAAATGTTCCTATGGAGCAATGCACGAGGAGACCTTATATGTTGCCGAATTCGAGTCATGGAAGGCTTCCTTTCTTTAGTAGCGAGACGAGATTCATAAAGATATCGATTGATTTGTATTGGTGCACAAGTTAATGGATGTAACCATATGACAATTACTTCTTAGGTAAGGATGTTAAACATGGAAAGTCGTCGAGATTGAATTGCACGAGAAAATTGCTACTCGACTCGTTAGTGGGCGAGCCGCCCCTAGTCTCAAGATTGTATTTATTTTCTACTCTTCTTTCAGTTCATTTAGCCCTTGTTTGAGATTCATTATAATCGAATTGTAATTTGAATTAGTGATTTTTGGAAGAATGTGAAATTTTAAATAAGAGAAAAAAAGAGTATAATATTAATTTATTAAAGAATATGTAGTTAAAAGTAAGTTAAAATTTAATGGATCTTAGTTAGATAGAGTTGGGAAAGAATTATAATGTTCATAACCAGTTCCTATCATAAGCAATCTATGTGGCGCTCCTAATTACTTGAAATGTTCAGTTAACTTTTTTTTTTTTTTTCCATAATTATTTTTTGAAGGGAATAACCATAACATGTGTGATTGGAAACATTTTGTTTATAAACGACCACGTGATAATATTTTATTGGAGATATATATATATATATATATATATTAAAATTAACTATTTTGTCGTCCACCATTTTTTTACTTTTCAAAAAAATGATCAAAATGTTAATACGTCGCTATATATAAACAAAATTTATAAACAATCGCTTATAAAGAATTTGTCAAAACACTATTAAAGCAATGTGAAGTATCACATAGACTGTCTATGAATGGCACTGCCTATGAATAACAGGGTGATGCTACAATCACATCGGGTTTACCTCGAGGTGACCCCCTCCATGTGAGGGGGCAGTCACATCGGGGATAATTTTAGCATTTTTCTGAATAACATTACTAAAGCATCTGCTTGATAAAAAAAAATAAACTGATTTATAAATCAGTTTATAAACTACTCAATTTCTTAACTCACTTTTTTAATCACACATTTTCTCTCTCCAATTTTCAATCACTAATTTCTACCTAAAAATCTTTAATAAATCAGTTTATAAATTAAACATTGTTAATTAAAAAAAAAAAGCTTTTTAAGAGTCTTATATCAATAATTCCATCTGGATATTTTTTTTAAGACATAAAATTGAGACATTGTCGATATTGTGGGGTCTCTTGGTTGGTGAAGAGATGTCCTTGTGATGAAACACATGATCCACTTTTTTATTACCCAATGTTGATGCGCCATCTCAACATTAACTATTTCCATGTCCTAAAAAAGATATATATGTAGAAGAATTGGTCTTATATTGTAGCAAAACATAAATGGAGGGAGGTAATCAATCAGCAAATTAGCAAAATATCAAAAACGGGATAATGCTATCTAGTACTGGCGATATTAACAACAATTAATTCCAAGAAAATTCGCGTATGTTTCGGTATTTTTATTTACTTTTTGGTTTTTTGTATACAGTTTTTTAATGAACTTTATTAGATAACTCGTGCTTATAAATTTGGATTATATTTGTTATTTTACAAGAACTAACTTATAAAATGAAATCTTTCATTTGTTGAATTGATTGTCTCTGGTTTAAACATTGAAATTTTTAATTGATATATAGCATCCTAACTAACATAGAAAAGAATCAAAAGATTAGTTAAGCCAATGCCATGAGATTAAACTAGAACATAAATTAGTGGCTCAAAAAGATAAAACAAAAGTAACCATATGAATAATCATGATCGAAAAAGTAATTCACCATTATCGATCTTTTTACTTTTGGTTAACTTTGAGACTTGCATATTATTCATAATTAAAATAAACAACTTTAAGTTGTCGCCAGTGGACACACACAACCATCAAACCAAAAAACTGAAATAGTCATGATCGATCGTGTGGTTTGATTGACATAAAATGATTTCTTTGGCACTTCTTACAGTCAAATCTGATTAAATAATGAACAAATTTTGTAAATGTATAAAGTGGAAATAGGGCATCCCAAAGAATTGAGTTTGCCACGTAAATATGATAGCATTAGCATGCATGATATTTATTAATTAAATGGGATCTATACATATGTCACACATATATATAATTTAAGAAGAAAATATCCTTATATATGTTCAGTTTTATATAATTTATAAAATATGTAATGTTGAAACTTTGTATATACCAATTTAATTTATGTTGAAATTAAGATGTGTTTTTTCTTATGAAATATTGTGACTTTTGAATTTGTTATTTTATTTTTCAATAGGTGTCTCTTTATTTTAGAGACAAAAAAAATTTCAAGTGTTGTTTCTCTTGAAATGATTGTGTCTTTTGAGACATAATTTTTCATCATCTATAAATAAATCCACGTGTTTGAATTTTTATACATTCATCAATTCAAACATTCATTTGTTTATGATTGCATGTTCACTTCAAAATATTGTGTATTAATTTCTTAAAGATAAAGAGTCAAACTCTCGCCTCAATCAAACTTATGATCATGCATTTTTTGGTTTCTACTTCATGTATTCAATTTCGATAAGTCGAAATTCTATCCTACTTTATACACGTAAAAGATACGTTATTAGAATATAATTATGCACGTTAGTGTCTACCAACATGTAATGCATGTCTTATGATGTATATGGATACTTCTATCAAAGTGACATGTATATAATCTACAAAAAAAATTAAAATTAAAATTTAATTGATGTGCATGTGTCATAAATTTAATTTAAGCTATAATCTACAAAAAATTTAAAATTTAATTGACGAGCACGTGTCATAATTTTTTTTTTTTAAAAAAAAAAGAAGAATCATGTATTTTCGTGTTTGGTATCGCGTGTTTATACATCTTAATGCATATACGTTGAGTATGTTCTTTTTCATATATTCTCAATTATTGTGTTGAAATCATACTCGATATTTTACTGTTTAAGGATTCGACGATGTCGAGAAGTGAAAATGTAAAATGATCTCACAAGATTTGTTTCTAATACTCATACCTACTTTGATGATTGAGAACTTAGACCAATAATGTGGAAAGGATTTATTGTAACCACCCTCTATATCTCTCATAATACGGATAGATTCTATGAATTACACAATAATTACAATATCCTAATTGAACTTCAATTGATGTATCATAAAAATTAATACACTCTTATCCCAACAAACACTATTATATATGAACTATTATATATGAATTTGGTGGATTAGGTTTAAGTATGATATCAATAATTATTAATCCATTATTGTGTCATTGACAAGATTATTATAAGATTTAATTTAATTAACAATAATTCTTTTGTGTATGTGTGTGTGAGAAAGAAAGAAAGAAAGAAAGAGGACTTGAAAAAGACAGCAGACGGACCACTGTGCAAGAAAATGACACGTAAACTACAACAGGGAAAATGGGCCCACGTTTATAATTAAGCCCATGTTTGATCCCGTTTTAGAAGGAATTATGAGCAAGATCGGTAGGAAAAATTAGGGCAACCTAACTATTGCGACACACACTGAATCCTATAATGAGCCTTTGTTTGTCTATCATTAATTTACAACTTTATTTATTTATTTATTTTAACTTATTTTCAATCACACATCATCACAATAAAATATTTTACACATAAACTCAAAAAAAAATTCTACTTTTTTGGAGAATGTATGATTAGAAAATAATAAAGACTTTTAAGTTTACGTATAATATTAATTTATCAGAGAATGTGATTGAGAATAGGAAAGATAACATTGTATTAAATGGAGCCAAACAAAGGATAAGGAAGTGTTAGGTAAACTCGTTTATAATCAAGTTATTTCTTTACATTTCTCAAAACTACGTTTTAACGACACATATTTTTCAAAATCACATTTCAATCGCTGATTTTAAGTTAAAAGATTTAAATTCCTTATTTATAAACAAAATCAACCGTCTAACATAAATTAAGCCCGTGTTTGATGTACAGTATAACGAGAAAGTGATGGTTTGATTTTGTGTGTAGAATATTTTATGACATAAATGTGATTAAAAATGAACAATAATTTTTTTTTTCTTTTGTTAAAATAGGATCAAACATACATACGCTAAATATCCACCATGCAAAATATATGATTCCTACATCATAAATTACAGGAAAAAAATTATTTGTGGGTCCAACTTGTTTCTCTTTCTGTCTCTTTCTTCGTGGAAAAGGTTAGCCTGCTTACAAAGCACCATCAGATAATAATCTTTCATTTTTATCTACCAAAGCCATCAATAATTGCATCGGATGCAGTTGATCAAGTGGAAATAGATTTCATTAATTTACAGAGTCCCACAAATAAAAGTAGAAATTTATTCGCTTGTTTGGTAGAGCCGAGGCGTCCAGCCTGTCTTATAGAAACAGACATCTGGATAACAAAATGTGTATATATTATATATATATATATATATGTACGTACCAGAACTGCTGAATTAAATGGAGACTTATCCATTTGCCACGTAAAAATTGCAGAATGGTTTAAAATGTCCCGTACAGAATCTACAACTTCCTCTTCTTTGCACGAGGTAACAAACTTCACTGCAATAATAACATAATTAGGAAAAAGAATTACACTGTCATTATGGGTTAGGGCTGTGGGGATGCTACCTTTTAAATTTAAATTAAAGGTTCACCAAAATTTCAATATTTGACAAGAACTACACTCCAATTATGGCTTAGGATATTTCCACAGAGAGAGAGAGAGAGAGAGAGAGAGAGAGAGAGAGAGAGAGAGAGAGAGAGATGTTTCATTTTGGTAAAGCTATTAATTAATCAACAAAGGGTGACCATTAACAGCACGGTGGTGAATAGTTGGTGGGGAATAAAAGCAGGGTATGTCAATTACTAATTGGTGTGGGGTCGAAGTGGGCACCCCTACACATCGTTTCGTATAATGACCAGTAATCACGGGGGTTTCTCGTCAAATACATGTTAAGATGATTCTATATTGAGACCAATCAAACATTATGCTGCATATGTTTGTAAGCAAATTACTAGAAGAAGTCAAGGTAAAGAACATTACGAGCCTGTTTGGTAATGTGGAATTTTTTGATTTTTGTGTTTTTTTTTTTAATTAATATGTAGTTTAAAAATATTTGAAAAGTTAAAAATTGTGATCTTGACTAGGAATGGATGATTGAGATTGAGATTGAGTTTGAAAAATTATATTAAAAAATTTCCTTTACCAAACAAATTCTATATGTTAGGTTTTCGTCGATGCTAGTCAAACGCCGTGCGTTGCACGACTTTAGGTGCCGTGTGTTGCATGATTTTGGTGTGTTGCATGATTTTGGGTGATATTCATTGAATGATATGATAACTATTATGTTTGTAAAAGAGTGAATTTTTCTACGAAAGAATTTTTATTTATGTTGAAGTGTTGGGAGTAAAAAATTTCATCAAGGACATCCAGGGCCGACCATAAGACTTTGGGTGCCCTGTGCGACAATTTGAAACGATGACTTATTAAAAAAATTTGTACCCTATATTCAATTTTTTCTTTAAGTGTCTTATAATAATAAAAAAATTGGTACCCCTATAACGTTGAGGTCATGTGCAATCGCACCTCTCGCACACTCTTAGGGCCACTTCCGAGAACATCCAAATGCCAAAAAACACAAAGAATGGGTAAAGAACAAAAGGCTCTCTTAATTAAGGTACACTGAAAAAAATAAGCATGGGGATTTTGCTTAGAAACATTCAATATCCATGATTGGAAATGAACTAATAAAATGAATGAAACTAAGTCTTATTCTCAACGAATTTTGAGGCCAGCTACATAAAATCATAAAAAAATAAAGAAACTGACATTTGTTTTAAACGTTGTGCATGCCTATACCTCCCTATAGTGTAGCACTGAGTGCTTCCAATCTACAATGAAAAGGAAAGCATTAAACCAATAACATAAAACGTTAGATCAAAACTTGGCAGGGAGAATAACATTGTATCTGCAATATTTGAAGATAGAGTTTGCTTGCAGTGGGTGCATCCACATCCATGGCTTCCATTTTACTTGCTAAAGTCACTAGTCTGCATTATTTGAAGCCTACTCCTACTTATAATTAAAACCAAAGAGGAAATTCACTAACCCAAATATAATAAATATGTAAATAAATTATGCTTTTATTATTAATTATTATGCTTGAATAAGCAGTAAATTACATTTACAGCAGTAAAATCCATTATATCTCCCTCAGTTCCCCATCCTTTGAATAGATAAGAGGGGAAGTAAAGTGAAAGCCCCCTTACTAATTTTCCATGAGAACCATAAATTCTGTATATAATTACAAAATTGTCTTCAGAGTTGAATCTTAAAGTGACCATGCAGTCAATTCTGTGAAAGCTTTCTTTTGAGAAAAACACAGCAATTAATTTGTCTACATTAATAATAGTCTGTTGAGAGATAGTTTGTATTTGTAACCTAGTTGTTCTTGTTACCTGAAATTCATAAAAGTTAAATAGTCAAACTTTATCTTCATTTAATTTGGGTTCAAGTTGTAAAACTTTTTGTTATTGAAATGCTATAAGTTTGTATCCCTGTCAATTATTTAGGCATGCAAGTGGTGTCAAAGCAAATTCCCACGATAAATAAATTTGCCTCTATTATAACAATAAATATATCCCTACACAGTTTATGATCTGAAAGAAAGAACGAAAGCATATCAAAATATACAATAAGTAACTTAGGGACCCAAGAAAATCTAATACAAATATATAAATAAAGTACAAATGTAATGCTTGTTTGAACGGAACTCTAGCTCAGAATTTCAAGAAAGGGAAAATATAAATCAAAATTGATGCAACTTTTTAGGACTTTCAATTTGAAAAATTCATTTACACCCAAAATGATACACCAATATCACCAAAACACTGATCTTATATATCCATTTCGAGATTTGTAGCTACTTCACGGTCTGCGAACATGTAGTTGATTCTTATGCACAAGGAATAAAACCCTTACTTTGCAACAACACCATTCATTTGTAAAAAATAATCTATGCACCCCAATTCAAAGTTTCCATCCAAAAGTTTTGTCATAGATCCAAGAGGGATTGTGCAGAAGCTAAAAAGGTAGTCAAGAAAATGTTCTTCTACTCCTAAACCTAATATCTTGTTTGCAGTCTGCAGACTTCAAAACAATGTCATCATACTCAATCTGGTATTCAAGCTGGGAAATTTCAGATTTTCAAAGTGAAAGATAATGAATTACTTGGCTTGGACAACATTACATAATTGCCAAGGATTTTTATCCCAAACAAAATGTCTGCCAAAGGACATCTTGACAACAGTGATCTCTTAGGTAACATTGAAAGTTGAAACCTAAGATTAGACTAAAGATAAACAAATTAGGTGTAATTCAGCATTTTACTTGCAATACTATAATTTGTCCTAAAATGGTGTTAATGTCAATATAAATCTCTGCGTGCGTGTGTGTGTGTGTGTGTGTGTGTGTGAGAGAGAGAGAGAGAGAGAGAGAGAGAGAGAGAGAGAGAACATGGGCTTGGTGGTGTTCGAGAAATATTTCACTTTTATGTTAAAAACTAACTTATAAGTAAACGAAATACTTGTATAATAAGTAAATATCATTTACTACTAAAAAAATGCATACAAGAAAATTATAAATTGGAAACTTCACTAATTAAAATGAATTGGATGTCACATAATTATTTAGCAGAATGAGCTGAGATGTAGCTAAACAAATTATATTTGTTTTTATTTATCTTATATTTCGATACAAATTGATTGGCATGCAAGAGCACATCGAAAGGAACAATAATTAGTCCAAACTTTAATCCACACACAACAGAAAATGATTGTATAAGCTATGTAAAATCATGTTGAATTGTAAAGAGTGACATACACATTTACTCCATATTGTTCACAAATACCTTTTTTAATTATAATTTTTATATATAGAAAAAAATCAGAATCATTTGATAATATACTTCTTGGTTATAAGGTTAAATCGCTTACTAAAAGTCTAAAACCCACCCAAAATTTGAGGAAACGCCCAAAGTCAGTATCTTAAATCTAGTGATGGCAACGGTTCAGTTTGGGGTCGATTCGTCCAAAATCATAATTGAACCACCATTTTTTGCCCATACCATAACCGCTTAAGTCGGGTCAATGCAGTTTTGGTTCGTGTCTCGGTTCGGTGTGATTCGGTGCGGTTAATAACCTCTTAAACGTAAATTAATTTTTGCAAATTCAACTGAAAATATCGTTTATTAAAAAGAAAATGACAATACTAAGCATATTTCGCAAAAAATATCCAAATTCTCAAATTCAAAATTTGAATTTAGAAAATAATATTATGAGCATAACCATATTAGTATAACAAAAGAGTATAAGTTTCGATGGATTTCAAAATATTCATTGAAAAATACTAAAACAGGATAACTTCGACTGTAACCTAAATATTTCTAAGAACATACTAGCAGATAAAAGTTGACAATAAAGCACGTTGAACAACCAAAGGAGAACTAAGTTACTCAAATAAAAAGTCTACGACCGCCACTGGATGTAGACCTAAATACAATGTCATCAACATATATCTGAGCTACAGTTAGTACAGGATTTAGATGCTTAATGAAAAGAGTTTTATCAGTTCCTCCCCTTTGTATCCGTTGCTTAGCAAGAATGATGTGAAACTTTCATACCAAGCTCTGGGGCTTGTTTCAACCCATATAAAAGACTTTTTGAGTCGAAAGACGTAGTCCGGGTGAGATGGATCTGTGAACCCTTGGGGTTGCTCCACATAAACTTCCTCATTAAGCACACCGTTCAGAAAGGCACTTTTGACATCCATCTGAAATAATCTGAAGTTAATGTAGCAGAATACAGCAAGCAACAGCCTGATGGATTCCAGTCTGGCTACCGGAGCAAATGTTTCGTCAAAGTCTATCCCTTCAATCTGGGTATAACCTTGAGCAACAAGTCTGGCTTTATTTCTTATCACATTTCCTTGTTCATTTAATTTGTACTAGAAGATCCATTTATTTCCAATTACATTACCTTCTTTAGGACGTGGTACCAGCTCTCAGACGTTGTTTCTTTCAAATTGGTTGAACTCCTCCTGCATAGCCTGTACCCAGTGTTCGTCTGTCAAAGCTTCCTTGACATTTTTTGGTTCAATTTGAGACATATGACAAATGTTTCCCATCTCGGCATCAAATTTTCTTCTGGTCACATTTCTCTTAGATATATCAGTGAGAATGTTATCAAGTAGATGAGCCTTTTGAATCCTGGCAGGTGGTTGTCTCAATACTTCTGATTCTGCAATATCAGGTGTATCTGGGTAGTCAGATGCGTCTTAATCTGGAGATATTACTAAAATGAAGTGGTGGTTTTTCTAACACTAAAGCAAGAAATAAAGTGGTGGTTTTTCTAATACTAAAATGAATATCTGGACTAACGATTTCGAAGTAATGTTCTAGCTTAATTTCTCATCTCAAGTTGTTTTCTAAAATTGTATTTGGTCGAATTCACGTTTGTATCTAATTTACCTATCTCGAGTTCAAATTAGGTCTATTTAACTAAGTCAACAATGTATCTCTACAATGAGTCTGAGTCCTCCTTAGATAAATGCATTAAATTACTTTGAAATTCGTAAGTGACCACATGCAACCACAAATTCATATTTCTATCTTTTTGTTGAAATTGTCGAATTTTATTACGTGATCTAATTGTTAACTCACCTCTCGGATTATGAAAACAATCATTTAATCATGAATTGACGATCAAGCAACTCAAGCATTAATAGTAATAATAAAATCAATACATGAACATCGAAACACCAACTTGAAAATTAAAATCAAACGAAAAACATTAAATCTACATTGTCAATCCCGATTAACAATTTAGCTACTTATGTTCTTAGAAAAAAAAATAATGAAAATAAAATCCGAAGTTTGAAGAATTGAGGAATTAGCATTGACTCCTTGCACTAAGAATTCACCCCAGCCGTGACTACCTCCTGCTACCACGAGTCGAGTCCTGCTCTTTTAATTCGTTCTAGCCGTGTATATATCGTCTCCAAACCAAAGGAATCTCCCACTATCTCACCCTATTGCACAAGTCGTCACTCCCTTCTCCTATTTTTATTTCACTCCACTAACCAACCAATTAATTCCTCTCTCCTTTTATTCCCTCAAGCTGCCTTCTTTTTCTTCCAACACACAGCCGACTTCCACCACTAACCAACCAATTAATTCCTCTCTCCCTTTCGTTGCAACTCTTTTCTTATGTACTAGTTTCGGCTCGTGCTTTGCACGAGTTCCGATTTTGAGGTGGTGCTATTAGCGTACTTCACTTTATATTTTATCATTTTCTTTAAGATGTAAAGTTTTTCAGAAATGTTAAATTTAGTAAAAAAAATGAGAGTTAAAAAAATCAAACATTCATCCATATGAATAAAATAACCACTATACCGGATGGAACCGATTAAAAAATTTCTATTTCCTCAAATCAATGAGGATTAGACGATTGGAAGGAGACATGATTGGACGATTTCAGGTGAGAGTAAGAATTCTGGAAGGAAACATGAGGAAATTATAATGTATTAGATCAAAAGGCTATGATGACGTATAAGCTAAGCACGGTGTTTAGGAGATCATTACTCTGTGTGTGTGTGTGTGTGTGTGTGTGTGTGTGTAGGGAATTTCAATGCTTAAAACTCCATAGAAAACAAACATTCGGTGATACAGCATGACTTACAGCCATTGAAGCAGCCAAGTCACGCAAATAGTCACTGCTATAATGCTTGCTGATAAGAGAGAACCAGCACAAGCAAACATAAATTTTCATTGTTCAAACATTTACAATCCTACATATATTCAACTGGTGTTAATTTACACGAGATTCTACTTATTTATAAGAATGTCGATTACCTGTCTAGCAACACCCAAACCATGAGCAAGAAGGCTTGTAAGCTTAGAAATGCAATCATAGGTGTTGAACCTAGTCTATCGGCCACTGAACTGGTCGAGGTGAAGAAAATAGCCACTAAAGCACCCAAGTCACGCAAATAGTCACTACTATAATGCTTGCTGATAAGAGAGAACCATCACAAGCAAATATAAACTAAATCAGCATATGCGAGGTTTCAAGTGACCTTATGTACTTATTGTATGTTTGGTGCATAATACTGGATAAGAATGGACTATACAGAGAATTAATACTTTCTTGTACTCAGCTATCCACTTTACCAAAAATAATTAGTGCTAAAGCAGGAACTACTTACCTATTTTGAAAAATCTAATAAATCTTTAATTCTTGGAGGTAAAATGTTAACTTGTTAATCAGTTTGCACAGGAGAATAAGAGAGATCAACAACCTGTAATGTCATCTTGTCATGTGAGAAAACAGGAAGTTATCCCAGACCATGAACAATACGTGATAAATAAAGGAACCATGAGACTTCACAAATATGCAATTAGAAAACTTATCGAGGAAGGACATGCACAATAGGTGCACAACTCACGCCTAACCTGTGATATTAATTTATTAGGCCAAATATTGTGTAGATAGAGATTCAGATTTATGCAAGTATCATAAGCAAAAAGATATGCCTTCATTAAGCAGATATTAAACTGGTTTAATCTCTTCGTTCTTTGTTTAATATCGTGAAATTAAACATTATAACAACACTCTAAATAACTTATAGGGTTGAAGATTTACAATGGCGATTATTGTATAATCATCTCAATTCTTTTGGAAATTTTGTATCATTCAATTCACAGAGTCAGTGAAATTGAAATTGAACAGTTGAAGTTCACATACCAACTCTCTAGGGATTGCCATTGTTTTCTCCAGCCATGGTGGAGATAACGTGACCAGAGGCTGAATCATTCTCATTAACAAGAGAAACCAACATTTCCTACAATGCAAACAAAGCAAAAGTATTGTGAAACTGTGTTATAAAATGATTATGACAAATTATATTCCTTAATGAAAGTTCATCATAACGCTATCTTCAATTGAGCTTGCACGTAACACGACATTGGTAATCATAAATCCAATTCTTAACTAACAGTTTATTGTAAATTCACATAAGGATTCTCATACTGATACATGTTTGGACAAATCAATTTGTAAAAATTCAAACCATATTAATTAAATGCAATTCTTATTGCAGATCTAAATGTAATATTAAAATTAATTAGACATAACTTCAATTCCTAGACAAAATTTCCAAGTCTTCACAGCGAAATCAGAGGTAATAAATAAGCAATTACAATCTATAGATCTCAAAAATTACAACAATAATCTGAATTCAAACTCCGACCATTAATTATTGTAGTTCTAACAACAGATTTTACCAAGAAACCACAAATATAGACAAAAAGGACAATTAGATTAGAACAATTCCAGGTTCTGTCTATTTATTATCTATGGTTCACACTATGTTTAAAAAATTTATAGGCATCACCAGATTCTTAAATGTTTAAAAAATTTATAGGCATCACCAGATTCTTAATCCCAACAGAACTCGTATATTAATAAATCAACACTTGGAATTCGCAAGTTCTAATCACCAGATTGATTTATATGAGCATAACATTAACAAGAACGAGTTAGATGACACTTAAATAGTATGTGACCAAATCATCAATAATGAAAAAGATAACCTGGGTAACATTTGGAGGATGAGATCAGCAAGGTCTTGAAGGAAACCTCAACTGAAGCCTCTGCTTGAACCTAGATCAATATGGGCTTGACGAAAGCCAGATTTTACTGGGAAAGTTGCTATTAATCGGAAAACCCCAAATGAGAAATCAATTTCTCTCAAATCGAGTTATTGGTTGGAAACCCCAAATCACAGATTGATTGTGCCTCAAAATACTGAGCTCTAATCTGAATTTGACTTGATACGACTTGTTAAGTAGAATAAGAATCAATAACTATATTTGACAATCACCTAAATGCATTAAGAAGCAAATCGAAAGCAAGAAGTGCAGTGATATGTTTGCCTTAAGACTCAAGCCTGGAGTTCACCAAAGAAATGGAATACGTCTCTATTGGAACTTCAATGGGATTGGATTGAATTGAGCCCCCGACAATAGCGATTAATGACCCGATTTAAGGAACAATCATAACAAATTATTGAAATTACAGCAATAAAACAAGGCTTACTTGCTTGGATTAGTGTCTGCTGGGTAGCAGCGAGAGAGACAGGTGCGTCGTCTTGATCTTGTATGTGAGGGAGATATTTTGTGGTGTGAAATAGGTAATGTAAACAGATGAGCCAACGAAGGAGATGTAAGGTGCGTATAGAACGAAAATATCCTCATTGTCGGTGGGCACCTGTCATTATCTAATTGGTTCTGTATGGGACGAAAATGTGAATAGTGGTAAGACAAACTCTCATTATTCTTATTATATATAATATAGTTAGGATATAAATATATAAACACACACACACATACATACATACTGATACTGATTTTGATTTTTGTGTGTGAACACAATGAACCAAAGTTGAACAGTAACTTCAAAAGCAGCTCTTATAATATAGTAGGATAGGATATATAGCCGACCACTTCTAGTTTATTAGGGACTCTTTTTCCAGTCGGCTCCACCTCACCTCTATTTAATTTGCACAACTTGGTCTTTTATAGTCAAAGGAATTTCTTTTCGATTTTATATTTCAATTGGGTTTAAAAGCACAATTAACAATTAATGTAGGTTTTCCTTTTGAGGCATCAATTCTCCCAAACAATTCAAGTTGGTCCTTTATCTTCGTTTTATCTTCAATTGCATCCAAAATTGAATTTTTCCATACAATTGTTGAATAATTGCTTCAATTCCTCATTTTTCTTGATTTTGGGATAAAACCTGAAATAATGAAAATAAAAACAAACTAAGTAGAGTTTATTCACGAAAAACAATATATTATCTTAATTTTGACTGATAAATAAGTGTATACAATACACTTATCATATATTTATGTTGCGTACAGGGCTCATTTTGCCCAAATTTTGAGAGTTAGAGATGTTTTGCGCAAAACGTTTACATTCCAAGGACATTTTGTGCCAAATGTGTACATATACTACTGTTTGATTCAGTGTGAGAATAATTTATTCTTGTGCATTGATGATTTTACCCCTAAAGTTTCTGCCAAAAAATTGTCAACACATCATTTAACAGCAAAAATTAACAGTTTGACGTTAAATACGAATTCCGCAATCAAATGTGATTTTGAGGGTGTAATTGCAAAAAATGAAACGATATGGATGATTTCCATAATACACCCAAACGATATTCTTATTTGTTATTTTACCAAACAAGAAATTCTGTTACCAAGTATTTTATGTTATTATGAATATTCTTATTTGTTATTTTACCTAATTAAGTTAAGGGTGGAAGTTTGATTTAGAGAGTTAGGATTATTAGATTCATTAATAACGATTAAATAGATATGCAACTCGCTAAAACAAGTTTAAGGGCTAATTATACCCTTAAGAAGTGAATGAATCCTTGACTTAGAACTTAAGACCTACGGAATTTTTAACAGACACTTATATAGCTTAGAAGAAAAGAAGCAAGTCATCATTTCTCCCAATAGGTCGTGCGCAGGGTGGGATCACATTCAAAAAGAAAAAAGAAAAAAGAAAAATGACATTAATTAGATTAAATTTAAATAGTAATTTTACATGACAATCCAAAAGGGAGGAAAGAAAGGAATTCAGCTTTAACTGAGTTAGGGTGCAATGTAGTCATCGTTTCACCCCCATATCTCTTCGAAAATATATCACAGATAATTGTTTATCTATAATTCAAAATCATCATGTTGAATTATCAAGAATAAATAACTGAAGCGGAAACGTACCTTAATCAGATATGATTCACGATGATCGATTGTGGTTGTTGGATCTTCTAAATCAATACGTAGTCCTTATTTTCTCTCTGATGATGGGATGTCAGACAGAACGAACAATACGTACGATTCAGGGACCATAACCGACTTTATATACTGAATTGCCAGTTAACATAATTCGGCCCATCATGAATTAGGTATTGACCTGGTATCTACACATAAAATCTCATACATTAATTAGATGCATTAAAGCCCGATATATATAAAAATTCTTATTAGATCACTTTAAATGAGCTTAACCAAATTTGATAGCCTTTTATTCAATACACAATAATTCACATATAAGCCCACACGATTGATTAAAATCCTTATAATCTTCCACTTGGGCTATATGTGTAACCTTACAATTGTGTATCAATCATAACCTTATGAGTACTCAGAATTTTGCTATCATTACTAAATACATCCCCAAACAATCCGGTCCATCAATTATATCAACATAAGATCAAAGCGGCTTTCGCTACATTAATCGTAACTAAACCTATCAATGGTCACGTATATCGACATAACTGAATGACATGGATCAAGTATGGATGTGTAGCATGGAAATTACATGTAATGTGATCTTCAACACGCCTATTTTCAACTGGTCCAACTTTAGTGAGATCATCCTCAAACGAGTTCAGAGATAATAAACCTGAAACCATACAGCTGTAAATAACTTTAACTTTAAACCGTATCCAAAAGGACAGTAAATGTGTCTAATGCACCCAAAATACAAACTACCACTGAAACCAAATATCCTTAAGAAATACAACACCCATATGAGTATTGTGCTCATGAAAGACCTTGGGTTGTAATACTTTAGTAAGCGGATCCGCAATTATGGAGTTTGTCCCAATGTGCTCTTATTGACACGTATCCACTCGGAACTGTATCCTTCACAACCAGGAACTTATGTCAATATGTTTTGACTTAGTTGAGCTCCTGCTGTTACTTGAATATAAATCTGCTGAGTTATTATCACAATATAACTTTAGTGGTCTTTCTATACCGAACATAATATGCAGCCCAGTGACAAAATTTTGCAGCTATATTCCATAATTAGATGCCCCCAAAATTGCTAAAAACTGTGCTGTCAAGTGAAAGAAGCTAGAGTGTTTGTTAAGCACTCCTTCCGGAAATAGCTCCTCCAACTAGCAGATAGATGTAGCCTGATATGTATTTTCTACTGTTTTGGCATCTAGCAAAAATCGGAATCATAATACCATATGATCTCCAACTGATCCGATTTTCTGTATGTGAGCATGTAATCTTTTGTTCTCTTTAAATACCTTATAACCCATGTTTGGCTGATTTCCAAATGATCCATCCCAGGGTTACTTAAATATCTCATTAGTATCCCAATAATGTATGCAATATCCGAACGCATACAAATTTGAGCATACATCAGATTTTCTATAGCTTAACTATATGGGATCCTTTGCATTTCTTTAACTTCAAGATAACTTTTCGGACATTAGTTGAGACTAAATTGTCTCCCTTAACGATATAAGGGTGTCCCCTGATTTACTGTCTTGTATGCCAAACCTCTTAAGTACTTTATCGATATAGCCCTTTTGTGACAATCCAAGAATACCTCGAGAACAATCTCGGTGTATCTGAGTTCCTAATACAAAAGAGACGTCACCAAGATTTTTAATCTCAAAATTCCTTGACAAAAATCTCATAATTTTATGTGACATGCCTATATCATTAGTAGCAAGCAATATATTATCAACATACAAAATCAGGAAAATACACTTACTCCCACTGAACTTGTAATACGCACAATCATTAACAACATTAATTTCAAGACCAAATGAGATAATTACTTGATGAAATTTGTATTACCCTTAACGGGAAGCTGACTTGAGTACATAAATGGATTTCTTTAATTTACAAACCGTCTCATCAATGTCTCCATCGAGAAACGTCGTCTTAACATCCATTTGAAGTAACTCGAGATCAAAATGTGCAACAACCTAACTTTCCTAAAAGAGTCTTTCATTGAAACCGAAGAGAAAGTCTCTTTATAATCAATGCCATCATTATGTGTAAAGCTCTTAGATACAAGACGAACCTTATATCTTTTCACATTACCTTTCAAATCCCCTTTGGTTTAAAAATCCATTTAAGACCAATGGGTTTCGTACCTTCTGGTAATGGGACAAGATCCAAAACTTTATTGTCTTGCATATGCTTATACTTCTTATTTATGGCATCAATCCACTTTTGAGAGTTAGAACCCTGCATGGTCTGATGGAAATTTATTGAACCATCTTCCACCATTACATTATTTTCCTTATGTTCTTGGAGAAATACTATTTAATTATCCTGAATAGCATTTTTCCCTTTCTCTCATGGATCTCCTTAATGGCTTTAGTTATTGAGGTTGTTGAGTTTGTACTTCTGAAATTTACCTTATTTTGGATGGGAAGTTCTTCGACATTGTCTAGTTGAGGTTCCGGATATGCTTCTTGATCAATGACATGTATAGAAACTTGCACATTGTCAAAAGCAATAGTAGGAATCGAAACCGACCCTTCCTCAACTTCTTCCTTAAAGACAATATATCTAACTTTATTTCTCCCCCCAAACTCAACATCCTCAAAAAATGTTGCAATTCCCGTTTCAAAATTGACTAAAGTGTGGGATCATAAAAGTTATAGCCCCTATAAGGCCTAGCCTTAGTTGGACATCCCCAAATGTGGAAATACTTGAGACTAGGTTTTCTGCCAGTCAAAAGTTCTTAAGGTATTTTAGCAGCAGTTTTAGTTGGTACTATGTACGATCTTTCTTTAAATGTCCAAATTTCTGACAAAAGAAACAACCTTAATGTATTTATGTGGTTTCTTTTGTTCTGAACCCTTAACAACTTTATGTTCTTTATTTCTTTTATTGCCCTTATCTTTAGAGGTGTTTGTCAAGTGAACACTTTCAATTCTTTTCTACTTCAACTTTTCTTCCTCTTGCACACAAAAATAGAATGAGCTCATTTAGAGTTCATTTCTCCCTTTAACAGTTATAACTGTGTAAGAAGCTTACACACTTTGAAATAAGTTCATTGAGAGTCTATTTCTCCATTTGACAGTTATAACCAACCTTAAATTAACTGAATTGTGCAGGAAGCGGTGTCAATACCAAATGCACTGGAAAGTCATCAGACAAGTCGAGTTTTAGTGCCTTAAGTTTTGAAGCAGTTTGAGACATCTGTATGATGTACTCCCTTAATTTATTATTGCCTTTATATTTTATTGAAATCAAGTTTTGCATAAACGTGCTTGTTTCAGCCTTATCGTTTTTCGCAAAACGTTTCTTAATTTCGGCAAGGAACTCATTGGCATCATTTACCTCCTCGGATACTATGCCACTAAAGGCTTCCGAAATGCTGCACTTAATGATTATTAGACTCATGCGACATGAGCAATCTCACTTCTCAAAGTTCCTCCTTTGATTATATGAACTTTCATCCGTCTGAGGAGCAGGTTGCTCAATCCTTAGTGCACGGTCTAGATCTATGCAGCCAAGAACTATATGAATGTTCTCGTTCAATCCTTGAAGTTGTTCCATAAATATAGGGATTAAATTTGAGCTTGTAGATATAATACTAGCAGAATTCGAAACCGGATAGAGAACACTTAAACAAAATAGCTCACATAAGTACCTTATTATGCAAATCACACTTTCAAATAATGGTAGGGCCCATCACAAGATACCTAGCACAACATCAATATTTAGTCTTTGGACAGAAATATTGACTTGTAAGTGGTACTCTTAGTGTAGTGATCAAACACTGACAGTAAGACATGTCAACCAATAAACATTTCTTTGGACCGATTTATTGATCACACGTTAAACCAAATAACCGTCACCTATTTATCACCACAAGTTCATGTGAAATTCGAGCCAAATATTGACCTTCTTTTGGGCCGATCAATATCCGCATGAATAACACACAAACACCTAATTTTCCCTTAGTGTAGTGATCAAATACTGGTAATAAGACATGTTAACCAATAAACCTTTCTTTGGACCGATTTATTGATCACACGTTAAACCAAATAATTGCCACGTATTCATCACCACAGGTGCATGTGAAATTGTAACACCCCAAGTTTACGAGTCTAAAACCTAGGCGTGTTAACTTCCATTCACATTAAATGCGGAATTAAATCGTTTACACAATTAAAATGTTCATTTATCTATTGTAAAATTTTACAGAAATTTCGGCAGAGTCTCCTCTATAAATTGGACATAGCCAACCTGTAGAGGGACATCAAAACCATTTTAAAAATTTAAAACATCAATCACATTCATTATCGCCAAACCAATTCATTCATTCCCCAACTCCTCAAGCATAAGATTTTCCAAAGTATCAACAGACATTGACAAATGAAATAAGAAGTAATTTAATCTCTAATACGTCATCCATACTTAATTAAAACCAACTTCAACCAAACAATTATCAATAATAATGAATTAAGGAATAAATTTAAATAATACCTTGAATAATTTAACTTTATTAAATAATGGCGACAGCGGGTACTGTCTTAGTCAGTCGCCAAGTACTCCCCTCTGATCATCTAACTTTCATCACCTGAAATGTTGGGGAGGGATTGGGGTGAGCTAAAGCTCAGTAAGTAAACTGTATGCATGAATGCATGCTTATGACATGAATGCTTTTTAACAATTCCATGTATGTATCCCCTTTTTCTTTACTTTCCAGAACATACAACATTTCAAACTATCACTTAACATTTCAAAACTTTCACTTCATTTCCATCGTGAGCTCACTTGATGTAACTTCTAGTCAATCAGAATACAGTGGGCAATTACTTATTTGGAACCAGATTAACCTTCACATTTCCACCGCAAAGCGGTTTAACATTCACTTTCCCACCGCAAAGCGGTTTAACAGTCCACCGTAACCGGTTGGACATTCCGTCGCAGAGCGACTTAGTTCGGGTACGCCGGTCCCCCGCGCCCCATTTCCCACTCGCAACTTTCATGAACTAGAAGTACACCCATTCTTTCTTTAAAAAACTTGGGATACATAACTTTTGAACAAACTTGCACCTTGACACATTTCTTTCATTTAAAAACATTTCACTTCCCAATTTCGATGCCAATGCATACTTGATGATGTAATGACATGATAATATGCATGCTTGAACATTCTTCATAATAACATATACTTTCACAAAGTAAATGAAATTCATCAAAGCAAGTAAGTTGCAAGACAGTCATTTACACATAACTTTCACATTTACATTCAACTTTGATGAAAATAGGGGGAAGTTTACTTACCTGCAATCCTTAGTAATTTACCGTTTCTGAATTTGCAAGTGGAAAAGTCTCGGATGCCCGTGACGTCAATGTACCAAATATCCTAATTGCTCACATTCATTAATAAGTATAACTTTTAATTCACAATGTGACCTCACGTTTAGATTAAAGCACATAAAATAAGAAAGAGTTTCATGCTTCGAACTCCCAAAACATTACATTCTAAATCCCTAACATGCATAAGAATGTAAGATTATAATCAAGGTCTCAATTTAACTAAAATTAATCAAAACAACCCATTTTAATAGTTTCCAAAATCTGAAATTCCATCTTAAAGTTCCAAATAAATTCTTAAACCTACAAAATACAAATTTCATAATCCTTTACCAAAAACAGTTAACTAAACTCCAAATTTCACAACTTTAACATTATACGTTTACAATTAAAATTTAAATAATTCATCAAGGTTCCAAATAAAATTATCAATTTGACAATCTATGATTTAAAAATCTAAGCAAAAATCAAATTCTGAATTGTAACTAAAACTTTGAATCGATATATATATATATATATATATATATATATATATATATATATATATATATATATATATAAAATCTGAAATTTACATATATAAATTTTCCATTACCAAATCTGAAAGGTGCATACACACATACCTATACATACATAACAATATACACATTCCCATACATCAATACTAACACACATATCACCATTAAATCCTTAATTTAAAGTAAATTTCGAAAATCAACAAGAACAAAAATCTGAAAATTGTGAGGAAGTTACATATATACTTACTTTAAATTCCTATATACACCAATATATGCATAAAATTCAACATATAAAATTGTGTATGTGTGTGAGTGGGTGTGTGTGTGAAAAAAACCGTGTGTGTGTAAAAACCGTGCAGCAGTTTCGTGCGTGTGTGTGCGCGCGAGAGAGGGGGAAGGGAAAAGGAGTATTACCGTGGTGGGGGCGCACGGTGGTGGTGATGGTGGTGGCCGAAGGTGAGGGAAGGTCGCGATCGAGGGAGTGCCGAGGGAGAGGCGACGAGAGGGAGAGCAGCGCGGAGAGGGAGAGACCGAGTAGGGAGAGGCGTGAGTGAGAGAGTGATTTAGGTTAGGTTAAGGTTTTTAATCTTTTGGAATTTGCAAATCAGTCCCTCAACTCTTCTCTTTTGTTTAAGTAAGTTTATAAGTTCTATTTACCCTCAATTGACACAACACTTTTCCCCCAAATTTCAAATTGGCATAATAAAATAGAAAATAATGTGCTGAGGCAATAAAACAATTATTTACATAGAATTGCACGTAACTAATTTAAATAACCAATTTATAATCTTTCAAATTGGTACATTGATCGAGCCGGCGTCCAAGTTCTTCCACTGCAAAAATAATTTCAATCATAGACATTAAAGATCAAAAAATCATAATTTATAATAACATTCATCACAGTATTACGTGAAATTTAAAATTGTACGAGAAATGAAAAGCGGTCTTACAGAAATTCGAGCCAAATATTGACCTTCATTTGGGCTGATCAATATCCGCAATGAATAACACACACACAAATACCTTCTAATATTCAAAGTTAATTAATATCCAAAAGAGATGTTGCTTTGGGAACATGTTGCTTCAACTAACTTACTTTCGAATATGATATCTCTCTAAAGAGTCCGTAATACCAAAATTTGAAATTGAGATCCATTGATTTGCATCTATTTTGACTTTAGGATTTGAATTATAGAATTCAAAACTTTAGAATAAAGCAATCCTTAAGTTGGGATGGTCAAATTGCAATATTCTTAAACTTTAGGTGGCCAATTATGTAAAATTTTAAGCTTGAAGGACTTAAATTATAATTTTACCAAAACCTAATTGGCCCATTTAGAAAAATTCTAAACTTTAGGTCCCAATTTGAAAGAAAATCAAACTTTAGAGGGTCAAACTAGAATTTTTTTTCAAACTTTAGGGACTGAAAATAAAATTTTTCAAACTTTAGGGACCCAATTAGAGAATTTCAGAATTGTATGGATCAATTTAGAAGATTTCCAAACTTTAGGGACTGGATTAGAAAATCAGGAACTTTAAAAGGCTCAACTTAAATGGTTTTGTAACTTTAGGGGCTGAAGTTGAAAATTCCATAACTGTAGGGCTTAAGCTTTAATTCAAAATAAATAGGGAGGACTGGAGGTGCAAATAAGTATAATTATCCAAAATTGCAAAGAAGCCCTTGTAGACTTCAAATTTTCGAGACAAGCCCCTGTCCCAAAAACTCATTTCTCAGCAGCTAGGTTTTCGGATTAACCTTAACCGCCGCCTTCCCCAAATCCAGCAAAACGTGGCTCCACTACGGGAGAACCCGAAGCCACTACCGGAGAACCCCCAACAACGCGCAGCCCGTCCCGGTCGCTGCGACCTGCAGCGTCCATCGTGATGCAGCGCCTCACAGGTGAGGCACTGCTCGCCTATAGCGCCGCAAGCAACAAAAAATCCCACCGCTGCGTGCCCATTGCCGGCGACTGAATCCATCTCAAAACCGTCTAAAACCAAATCGAAAAATCCAACAGAAATCCATATATTCAATTTCGAAACCATGTTCACCACATAACCAGATTCGAAAATATTCATATATACATATACCCAATTTTCAGTGAATCGAAAACATAAATCCAAACCTGATTTTGAAGGCATATACATACAGATTCACACGTGTAGAAACCTAATCAAGATCCAATTTTCAGAATATACAAAATCAATTTTCGATCCAAGGTTAAAATATACACGCATACTCAAAACCATAACCGAGAATCTGAATTCAAAACTTAGCACCAAACTCAAACCCAATTTATCATCCAAAATTCTCGTATACAGAGGCAGTAATCATAAGTTTCAAAACCAGATTTAAATATGCATATATCCCATTCTTAATTGAAACTTGAATTTCCAGAATCATACCGTAATATTAAATATAGATCTGATAATCCAACGTGATGATTGGCTCTGATACCACTTGTTAGAAAATATATCACAGATAATTGTTTATCTATGATCCAAAATTATCATGCTGAATTATCAAGAATGAATAACTAAAGCGGAAGCGTACCTTAATCAGATATGATTCACGATGATCGATTGTGGTTGTTGGATCTTCTAAATCAATACGTAGTCCTTATTTTCTCTCTGATGATGGGATGTCAGACAGAACGAACAGTACGTACGATTCAGGGACCATAACCGACTTTATATACTGAATTGTCAGTTAATCTAATTCGGCCCATCATGAATTAGGTAATGACCTGATATCTACACATAAAAGCCCATACATTAATTAGATGCATTAAAACCCGATATATATAAAATTCTTATTAGATCACTTTAAATGAGCTTAACCAAATTTGATAGCATTTTATTCAATACACAATAATTCACATATAAGCCCACATGATTGATTAAAATCCTTACAATATCCACTCCCAACTTAGATAAGAGATAAATATGCAAGCAACCGTAGGCATATTTCTTAGTTACATTCCCCACACAGTTTACCATGACTTACATAATCAAATCACACAAGTTTACAGCCCGAGGGGAATGAGGATGGTGTTAAGATACCACATAGTGAAACTTTCGATGCACGTTCGGTTGGACGATACTTTAAAAAGGAAAAGTTACCTAAAGATCATGTCAATTATATATTGTTTAGTTTTTTCTAATATAACGTACCAAACATGTGCATAAGCATACTAGAATAAAAATATTAAACCAGTCGAGGGCCCTCACAAAACCTATCCAAACTACCAAATTAGTGGAAACTCGAAATTCAAACAAAAAATGGCATGTCACGGTTGCGATGGAAATTTTTCAAAATGTGGCCCAAAGATCATAATATAAACACCTTAGTTAAGGTACACTTGTATGCTTACAGAATACATGTTGATGGATAAATCACTGTATCACTTGAATGTCTTGGATTCTTCAAATCCTACATGTAAATTAATGATTGTTTCCATTTTAATAAAATAAAAGAGTATAAGGATGGTTTAGAAGAAACCATCAACTACTCCATTAAATAATTTTAAGATGTTAAATATGAAGAACTGTTACGAAATCCAAAACCAATCAATTAATCTAAGAAAAATTAACTAACTCTACAGAGACTATAATTCGCGGTAGAAAAACGCAAAAACTCATGGGGATTCTGGAAGTAAACGTCCGTGGACTTAGCAGAAATCCAAGTACAAGCAGACATAGCAAGAAAAGGAGCAGTAAGAGGCATCAACTGAACCATGGGCATGGCTACCCCTTGATTAATGAGAAGGGTGCTAAGATACCACCTAAGGACATGGCTAGAGCCGTACCTGTAATTTTGTAGACCTGAAATAAACAGTTTTGTTCTTAGAGATATAGGCCATATGCTTTACGGGGGTTCGGGGGCAGCGCCCCTGAAATTTTTTTTTTTTTTTTTAAGGAAAAAACTGAAAATAAAGATTAAATTCATATTCACATAAAACAAACTATACAAATTCACCATAAAATTGCAAAAAATAAAAAATTCAAAAATATTAACTAATATAAAACGACCAACAAAATATGATATTCCAAATACTTAAAGTTTTATATTCAAAAGTATTAACTAATATAAAACAAATACTTAAACTTAACTCTTTAGATTTATTTCCAAATCAAAGGATGTTCATTTACAGACCAACTTTTGATTTTGGTTATTGGCAATTTAATGGAATTATTCAATTGTACAATCTTGGACCAATCAGCAATCACCTCGGCCATTTGAATTTGATGACCAATATTCAATATCAACACCACTTCACTACAAGCAGCGCAGCTTTAAATCAAAAACGTACTGATTATAGCCAATAATCAAATTTAGACTCATATCAGAATTCAGAGACCAACAACAGAGTGCAAAGAAACTGATTTTTCTTTTTTAATTTTGAAAACTATAAAAACCATAACAATAGGAAGAAAAAATTATAACCCAGGTAAGAAAAAGAAAGACCCAATTGAAGGACTTGAATCCATTAACGAACAAACAGAGACTGAGAGACGTACCTGTGGTCGGAGACTGTTGCGGGTTGCCTGTCGGAAACTCGGAATCGCTGGTGGACTGGCTGGCCTTGCACTGTTGCACATCGACGTTGCTCAGTCTCCATAATTCCCTAGCTCGCAGTGCAGCTTTTAGCAGGGCACAACGCAGAAGAGTGGGCTGTGGTTGAACTAATTTTTGGCTATCAGATATGCAATGGGTAGGTTAGTTTACTGGGTACTGAGTCTAATGACATTGGGCCTGGGCCTGGCCGCTGGGTAGTGGGCTGAAAGCCTGAAATCAAAAAAAAAAAAAAAAAGGCCCCAAAAGCTAACGGGCCTTGAAGCGGCGGCCTCATGGGCCTCTAGGCAGGTCCGGCCTTGGACATGGCTACTCCTTAGGAAGATATTTGGAGGGTCCTAGTTTTACTTGAAAGTCTAAGTGGGGGAATGAGAAGGGTGCTAAAATGACATCTAAGGACAAAAATGAATCGTCCAAGGGGAAGGAAGTTGGCTTCATCAAGGATAAGCCAAAGGTTATCCCTACCACTTCTAGGAGTATGGATTTTGAGTGTTTCAATTGTAGGGGTTGAGGCCATTATTCGCATGAGTGCCCTAACAATAGAGTGATGATCATTAAAAATGGGGAGTGGTACTCCTATATGATGTTTGTTGATTGCCGAGCCATCAACAACGTCACGGTAAATTATCGACATCTCATCTCATTCCTAGGTTAGATGACATGCTAGATGAATTGTATGGTTCTTACATTTTTAGTAAGATTGATTTGAGGAGTAGATACCACCAAATTAGGATGAGAGAAGGAGATGAATGGAAAACCGCATTTAAAACTAAGTATGGTTTATATGAATGATTGATTATGCCGTTTGACCTCACTAATGCACCGATCACTTTTATGAGGTTAACGAATTATGTTTTGCGTGCATTTATTGGGAAATTTGTGTAGTTTACTTTGATAATATTTTGATCTATAGCAAGAACTTGGATGAGCATGTTAAACAATTGAGATGTGTGCTTGAGGTTTTAAAAGAAAAAAATTGTATGCCATCTCAAAAGGTTTAATTTTTGTATGGAAAATGTTGTATTTCTTGGTTTTGTTGTTAGTAATAAAGATATTGAAGTTGACAATGAAAAGGTCAAGGCCATCAAGGATTTGCCAACACTAAAAAATGTCACCGAGGTAAGAAGTTTTCATGGATTAGCTAGTTTTTATCGTCGTTTTGTCAAAGACTTTAGTACACTAGCTTCACCACTTACCGAGGTAGTTAAAAAGCATGTAGGGTTTAAATGGGGAAAGGAACAAGAAAAAGTTTTTAGCAAAAAACTCAATGGGGCCACATTGAACTACCCAACATATGACAAAGAACTATATGCTTTGGTGAGGGCATTGGAGACATGGTAGCACTACTTGTGGTCAAGGGAGTTCGTCATCCATACCAACCATAAATTATTGAAGCACTTGAAATGACAAGGAAAATTGAGCAAGAGGCATGCCAAATGAGTGGAGTATGTGGATACATTCCCCTACGTCATCAAATATAAACAAGGTAAAAAGAATGTGGTAGCTGATGTACTATCTAGAAAGTATGCTCTTATCACTAACTTGGGTGCAAGATTGTTGGATTTTGAAAGTATCAAAGATTTGTATGTGAATGATGCAGACCTTGCAAGTGTCTTTGTGCCATGTGAAAATATTGCATGTGATAAGTATTATAGGCATGAGGGGTTTTTGTTTCGTGAGAGTAAACTTTGTGTGCCTAATTGCTCTTTGAGGGAGTTGTTGGTGAGGGTGGCCCATGGGGAAAGTTTAATGAGTCATTTTGGTGTGAAGAGAACTTTGGAAATTTTACAAAAACATTTCTATTGGCCTAAAATGAAGAGGGATGTAGAAAGGATTTTTACAGGTGCCTCACTTGTAGGAAAGTCAAGTCCAATGCAGCACCTCATTGATTATATACACCCCTACCGGTGCCTAGCGAACTTTGCAATGAGATTTCTATAGATTTTATTTTGGGTCTACCTCGTTCTAAGAAAGGGAGTGATTCCATTTTGTGGTCATGGATAGATTTAGTAAGACGGCACATTTCATTGCTTGTCATAAAAAGGATTATGCCCATCACATAGCCGACATATTCTTTAAGGAGATAGTTTGACTTCATGGAGTCCCTAAGAGTATTGTATCAGATAGGGATGTAAAATTCCTTAGCCACTTGTTGAAAGTTTTGTGGGGAAAATTTGGAGCCAAACTTTTATTTTCAACTACTTGTCACCCCCAAACCAATAGTTAAGCCGAGGTGGTTAATAGAACTTTAGGACAACTCCTTCGCACTATCCTTAAAAGTAATTTAAAGAATTGGGAAGAGTGTTTACCTTTTGTTGAATTTGCTTATAATCGAAGTGTTCATTCTACTACTTCTTTTTCTCCACTTGAGATTGTTTATGACTTTAACCTACTAACTGATGCGAACCCCTTCGGTGTGTTGACCGAAAATTCCCACAACAATTTTAATACCAACCCAAGAAAGCTAAAGTGGTAAAATAAAGGATAAACACCTTAACCCAAGTTTAAATCTAACCCAAAATTCAAGGATTAAACTAACCCTAGCCCAATGGAAAGAAATAAACAAATTCCAAGGTGGCGGAAAATAAACAACAACACAAGAATAACAATACTCAAGTAAAGTTGATTAACTTCCAAGAAAATACAAGATCAAAGATGTTTAACCTTACCTCAAGAAGGGGGTCTTCAAGACCTAGCTCTCAAGAGCAATTCTCATTAACATCCAAGTTATCTTTACAAATGAAAGAAAAATAGTATATAATGTACAAAATTGGGCAAAATGTGCAAATTTCGGAAATTGCAACAAAACCCCGTTTTTGTGGAAATTGCAACAAAAACCCCGTTTTTGTGAAACGGGGTGTTTCGGTCGACCGACACGGTCAACCGAACCATTTTCGGTCGATCACATGGTCGACCGAAATGGGACTTTCGGTCGACCAAGCCTCAGCCGAATGCGACTGAGGCTGCCTTCAAAAAAATCTCTACAGACTTTCGGTCGACCGGAATGACTTTCGGTCGATCGAAATTGGCTGAGTCTAATTCCTTCTTCTTTTTGGCTCCAACTTGATTCTCGGCTTGCTTTTCTTGACTTTAATTACTTGTTTAGCCTCGAATCTTGAACCTCTTTGGCATCGGATCTCGTCATAGGTCCCACAGGCTTGTGCATCGAGGTTTGACTTTCTCGATTCTCATCATCCCCTCCCTCTTGAAAAGGATTCGACCTCGAATCTTGCTTGAGTGCACTGTCGTGAGACTCCTTGAACTTTGATCTTGCAACATTGTGGATCACAGGTTCATGCGATGAAGTTGGACCTTCGCGATTCTCATCATCTCCTCCATCTCGAAAGAGATTCGACCACGAATCGACACCTACAATAAAAATAGAAAATTCAGACACAATAAATGTAACTGAAATTTCATACTCACCATGCAAAATCAATTTGTATGTGTTTCCAAAAGCTTGAGATGTGCCAATACTGCAAAGTAGCAATTTGAATTTTATTTGATCGGGGGGTCGCTCCTTCCACGAATGGGAATACATCCAGCCGCCCGGGTCAAATGGAATATGCTTCCTACCATGGTTGGTATTGGAAATACATTGTATACCAATTCCCTCAAATGGAAGCTCGAGCCTCCTGCAAAGGGGCTTAACCAAAGGTGCATTCTCGTGGCCACCTAAACCAACTCTTTCTTCAATAAACATATGCATAAAGTTCAACAGAGTTAATAGGTTAAAGTCACAAGCAACTTTAAGTGGAGAAAACTTGCTAATATGATGAGCAATTAAATTGCAAGCAAATTTAACAACCACAAAATTAGCACCAACTTCGTGCAAATGCACAACTTCCCGAAAGAAAAGATTGGCTATGTTAATGACCTCGTTGGTTTCATGGTATGCAATCAAATGTGACATTTTAATACTCCTACCAACAATCACAATAATAGCATCATTTTCTTTCTTTGATCCAAGTAAACCTACTATAAAATTCATATAATAAGTAACCCAATGTTTACTCATGATGGGCAAATAAGTATGGAATTCTTGGGGCAAAAACTTAAACTTAAGTTTAGCCATTTTGCAAGTTAGGTATTTACAACAAGTGCAAACATGTTCAACATCAATCTTCAAATTAGGCCAATAAAATTGATCACATAATACCCCTAAGACCCCGTTGATTTTAAATCGCCCCATCAAACAACTATCATGTGTCTCTCCCATTAGCAATTTGCACATGACACATTTAAAAAGAAACAATCCAATTTTCCAAAACAAATAATTATCATGCCCATAGAATTCATCAAGATATCGCTCACAACATGATTCATAAATGTTTAACAAATTTGGATTATTAACATGCATGCCCTTAACATGTTCAAAATAAAATGAGGTGGCACTTAGACAATTAGGCACACATAAAAATTTGAATTTACAAATGAGGAATTTATCATGCCAAGGACCTTCATTACATGCAACATTTCCACATGACAAAATTTCATTTGTCAAGTCCACATCAATGTCATACAATCCTTTGATGTATTCCAAATATAATAACCTTGCTCTCGACGAAGTGTTATGAGCGTACCTCCTAGATGTTGCATCGGTTACCACATTTTCTTTACCTTGATTGTATTTGCTGTGGTAGGAAAATATCTCCATAAAGTTCTTCCACTCGGCATGACTTTTGAGTTCTTGGTTGCTTTGATAAGTCGGTTTCACGATCTCCTGCAACAAAGAAGTAACCAAGCTAGGGAGGGCATTGTTAGAAAATTCAAGAGTAAAGAACATTTTTATGTGGTCTTTCCTCTCAATTTTCTTTGTGGCACTCATCACTCCCTCACCTTTTTCTGAGGTAGTAACCTCAACTCTCGGTGCTTCTCTCGCCTCTCCTTTTTCTGGAGTCGTGACTCCAACTCTCATTGTCTCTCCTTTTTCTAGGGACGTGGCCCCAACTCTCTTATTCTCATTTTTATTCTCTTCAATTCTCTCAATTGAATTTTTATTTTCATTTTCTTTCTCATTTTTCTTTCCTTCTTCATTTTCACCTTCCTCGTCTTTCTTTTTCTTCTCTTCTTCCTCCCACTCCTTCTTGAGTTTCATTTGATCTTTATGAACTTCCTCCAAACTCAAAGATAGGATCACAACCCTTTTTCCATTTATTTGGAAGCTACATCGGTTCTTCCTCTTATCATGTGTCACACTCCTATCACTTTGCCAAGGTCTCCCCAAAATTATGTGAGTAGTGTACATGGGAACTACATCACATATCAATTGGTTACAATAGGATCCAATGTTGAAGGCAAGAAGAACTTGTTCACTCACTCTCACTCCCCCATCGTCACCCAACCTTTGCAATACATAGGGATTAGGATGCTTCATAACCGGTAGCCCCAATTTCTCCACCCTACTAGCACTCACCAAATTCATGTCACTCTCCCCATCTATAATGAGACTACATGCCCTATCCCCCACAAGGCATCTAGTGTAGAAAATATTTTCTCCATCCTTCTCCTTCTCATTATCATGGGCAAAAGATGTTGGTGGCCTAGCATTCATCTCCAATACTCTCTTCTCATTATCACCCCTCCTATGGAATGATGGACTCTTCATCTTTGCCCTATCAATAATATCATCAATTCCATCTCCACTCCTATCTACCCATTCTCCTCTTTTCCTATACATGCTCCCATTTTGTTCACCATCCCCTTCATCATCCCAAACATTCATTCTAATTTTCCTATTCAACTTCCCATTTGGTTTTCTACTTCCATCCCTATACACAATGTTCCCAAATTTATCCCTCAACCTTCTCCTACCATCCTTATTTTCTTCACCCATACTAGTTGATGTACTCTCCCCTCTTGTTCCTAAATTTTCCAACTCACCCCCAATCTTCTCCATTTGTCTAGCCACGGTGGTTGAAAGATTTTCCAACAAGTACTTCAAATCTTGAGTTTGAGAATTGAAAATGGATATGGTGTGCGAGTGTGAAAGTGTTCTCACAAGAATATTTCTCACTCGTGTTTCACTCAATTTAGACTTTTACCCTCTAATAAGCTCACCACTCTTGCCTTTTTCCACTCAAAATCTCCTTTCTCAAGTTCTCCAAGGAAGGTAATCAACTAAACCACAAAGTATAATTCTTGTGAAGTCAAGGAAATTACAAACAAAGGAAGAATGAATTTATAACAAGTACATACAAATAGCAAGTAGAATTTATGTGCTTGCTAAACTCAAAAGGAACAATATTTATGTGGGATAGGATGCTAGGAACACAATTTAGCAATGGGATTGACAAACCACAATTAATAGACAAGGCATAGATGTAAAACAATAAGCACAAGAGTGTAAATTTTCAATGAGGCAATTTATCAAACAACTTGTACTCAATCTTTGAATGACCTTGAATGTGGATAATGTGGATATATGAAAACCCCCAACAATACAATTGTGGCAAGAAGTGAATGATCAAGAATTATCCAATGGATTAAGCAAGTGATATATGGAATAAAATGTTGATAACACAATCTCAATGATGAGAATTGGATAGCCCCAAGTAATTAACAAGTTATGGGCATTGAATAATAAGGCATGAATGGGGTATTTTTCTTTGGGACAATTTATCAAACACTTTGGATAATGTAGGAAAGTAAGTGTTTGGCTAATAGAAACCCCCAACAAATTCACAATCAATATACCCAATACATGAAATCAACAATACACATGGGCATATAAATTTTCTCCAATTTTTCTTGAATTTTCGGATTTTTTTTTTTTTGTATAACGACAACAATAATGTAAAGATAGGTTTACCAAATTAGAGCCAAGCTCTGATACCAAATGATGCGAACCCCTTCGGTGTGTTGACCGAAAACTCCCACAACAATTTTAATACCAACCCAAGAAAGCTAAAGTGGTAAAATAAAGGATAAACACCTTAACCCAAGTTTAAATCTAACCCAAAATTCAAGGATTAAACTAACCCTAGCCCAATGGAAAGAAATAAACAAATTCCAAGGTGGCAGAAAATAAACAACAACACAAGAATAACAATACTCAAGTAAAGCTGATTAACTTCCAAGAAAATACAAGATCAAAGAGGTTTAACCTTACCTCAAGAAGGGGGTCTTCAAGACCTAGCTCTCAAGAGCAATTCTCATTAACATCCAAGTTATCTTTACAAATGAAAGAAAAATAGTATATAATGTACAAAATTGGGCAAAAGGTGCAAATTTCGAAAATTGCAACAAAACCCCGTTTTTGTGGAAATTGCAACAAAAACCCCGTTTTTGTGAAACAGGGTGTTTCGGTCGACCGACACGGTCAACCGAACCATTTTCGGTGGATCACGTGGTCGACCGAAATGGGACTTTCGGTCGACCAAGCCTCAGCCGAATGCGATTGAGGCTGCCTTCAAAAAAATCTCTACAGGCTTTCGGTCGACCGGAATGACTTTCGGTCGATCGAAATTGGCTGAGTCTAATTCCTTCTTCTTTTTGGCTCCAACTTGATTCTCGGCTTACTTTTCTTGACTTTAATTACTTATTTAGCCTCGAATCTTGAACCTCCTTGGCATCGGATCTCGTCATGGGTCCCACAGGCTTGTGCATCGAGGTTTGACTTTCTCGATTCTCATCACTAACTCCTTTGGATTTAATTCAATTACCTACTTATGAGAGAGGTAGCTTAGATGGGAAAAAGAAGGCGGACTTGATTAAATCTCTTCATGAGAAGGTCAAGATCCAAATTGAGAAGAATAACCAACATGCATTCAATGCCAACAAGGGTAGAAAGCTCGTCACTTTTGAGTCGGGGGATTGGGTTTGGCTCCATTTGAGAAAGGAGAATTTCCCCAATCAAAGGAAATCCAAATTATAACCACGCGGAAATAGTCCATTCCAAGTCATTGAAAATATCAATGACAATGCCTACAAGGTTGATCTCCTAGATGAGTATAATGATTCTGCCACTTTCAATGTATCTGATTTATCCCCTTTTGATGCAAGTGAAGATTCGAGATCAAATCCTTGTTAAGAGGGAGGGGATGATGAAAACTACGGAAGCCAAACCTCATTCCGCGTGCCGTTGGGCCCCATCACTAGCTCTAAATCCAAGGCGACCCAAGAGTCGATGGTGGGACTCATTTACAAGCTCTGAAATCAAGTCCATATGGAAGAAAACAAGACGGAATCCAATTCCCTAATTTTGGAGGTTCATACGTCGGTCGATCGAAAACCTGCAGGAATTTTTGGTGCAGTCGTTCTACCGAAAGTATATTTCGGTCGACCTTTTGATCTACTGAAAATGGGTTTGATTGGCCAGACGGTCGAGCAAAATACGCTGAATTCAAATTCTCGGGGTTTTTTAAGCAAATTTTTTTCATTTTCCTTCTTTCCCAAATTTTGTACTATAAATATCATTTCTCTCAAACCCAAGTTCTTTAGTTTGGATTGTAGAAGACTCTTTGGAGCATATTTGAGAGGTAAAACACATTTCTTAACTTGTAATTTTATTTGGAACTTCTTCAACTTTAACTTGAATAAATTATTCCTGTATAGTTGTTGTTTCCACAAACATCTTGAAATTTGCTCTATTCTCTCCATTGTCCTAGGGTTTACTTCCTTAGAATTTTGGTTAGGGTGAGCTTGGGAAAGATTGTCAATTTCTTACCATTTTAGCTTTCATGTGTTTGATTCTAAATTATTGTGGGAAGTTTAGGTCTAAACACCAAAGGGGTTCGTATAAGTATGTGTGATTCAAGGACCATAACCGTATTTATATACTTAATTGTATGTTAACCTAATTCGGCTAATAGTGAAATTAGGAACAATGGCCTAATCTATACATATAAAATTCCATGCATTAATTAGACGCATATAAGCTCAATATATCAAATCCTTATTAGATCACTTTAAATGGGCTGAACCAAATTTGATAGCCTTTGATTTAATACATAATAATTCATATATAAGCTCATATGATTGATTAAAACCTTACAATCTTCCATTTGGATTATACGTGTAACCTTACAATTGTACATCAATCATAACCTTAAGAGTACTCAAAATCATGCTATCATTAATGAATGCATCCCCAAACAATCCGGTCCACCAATAATATCAGGATCAAAGCGATTTTTGCTATATTTATCTTAACTAAACCCATCAATGGTCACGCATATCGATATAACTGAATGACATTGATTAAGCATTGATGTGTAGCATGGAAATTACATGTAATGTGATCTTAACATGTCTATTTCCAACTGGTCCAACCTTATACTTAAGTGAGATCATCCTCAAACAAGTTCAAAGATAATAAACTTGAAACCTTACAACTGTAAATAACTTTAACTTTAATCCGAATCCAAAAAGACGGTAAATGTGTCTAATGTAAAAGCATCTGAAATACAAACTCCCATTGAAAACAAATATCCTCAAGAAATACAATACTCATATGAGCAGTGTGCTCATGAAAAAGACCTTAGGTAGTAATACATTAGTAAACGGATCCGCAGTTATGGAGTTTGTCCCAATGTGCTCTTTTTAACACTTTTCCACACTGAACTGTATCCTTCACAATCAGGAACTTATATCAATGTATTTTGACTTAGTTGAGCTCCTGTTGTTATTGAATATAGAAATGTTGAGTTATTGTCACAATATAACTTTAATGGTCTTTCTATATCGTACAGAATACGCAGCCCAATGATAAAATTTCGCAGCTATATTCCATGATTAGATGTCTCATAACAAGTTACAAAATATGTTGTCTTAACATCCAACAAAATTGAAATCAGAATACCATATGATCTCCAACTGATTCGATCTTCTTATGTGAGCAATTAATCTTTTGTTCTCTTTAAATATCTTATAACTCTATTAGCCACTTTCCAATGATCCATCTCAGGGTTACTTAATTATCTCCCTAGCATCCCAACAATGTACACAATATCTGGACGCGTTCAAACCTGAGCTTACATCAGACTCCTTATAGCTGAAGCATAAGTGATCTTCTGCATTTCCTTAACTTCAAGGTCATATATCGGGCATTAGTAGAGACTAAATTTATCTCCCTTAGCAACAAGGGTGTCCCCTGGTTTACTGTCTTGCATGCCAAACCTCTTAAGTACTTTATTGATATAGCTCTTTTGTAACAATCCAAGAATACCCCGAGAGCGATCCCAATGTATCTGAATCCCTAATACAAAAGAGACGTCACCAAGATCTTTCATCTCAAGTTCCTTGATAAAAGTCTCTTGGTTTTGTGTAACATGCCTATAGCATTAGTTACAAGCAATATGTTATCAACATATAAAACCAGGAAAATAATTTTACTCCCACTGAACTTGTGATACACACAACATAAACGGCACTAATCGCAAAATCAAACGAGATATTTACTTGATGAAATTTGTAGTACTCTGAAGGGAAGCTTGCTTCAGCCCATAAATGAATTTCTTTAATTTTCAAACCATATTTTTCGTGTGTCATGACACAAAGTTTTTTGGTTGCACTATATAAATCGTTTCATCAATGTTGCCATTGAGAAACACCGTCTTAGTATCCATTTGATGTAACTCAAGGTCAAAAAGAGTCTTTCATTGAAGCTAAAGAGAAAATCACTGTATATTTGATGCCTTCTTTATGTATAAAGCCCTTAGATACAAGATGAACCTTATATCTTTCCACATTACCTTTTGAATCTCTCTTGGCTTAAAATACAAATTTACACCCAATGGGATTCGCACATTCTGTAATGGGACAAGTTCTCAAACTTTAGTGTATTGCATAGACTTGTACTCCTTATTCATGGCATCAATCCACTTTTGAGAGTTAGAACCATGCATGACCTGATGGAAATTGATTGGATCATCTTCCACCACTTCATTATGTTACTCATGTTCTTGGAGAAATGCTATTAAATCATCTGGAATAACATTTTTCCTTTCTCTAGTTGATCTCCTTAATGACATTGGTTTTTAAGGTTGTTGAGTTTGTACTTCTGAAATAATTACTTTATTTTGGATGGAAGGTTCTTCAACATTGTCTTGTTGAGGATCCAAAAATACTTCTTAATCAATGACATGTATATAAAGCTGCACATTGTCCAAAGTAATACTAATAATCAAAATCGATCCTTCCTCAACTTCTTCCTCAAAGACAATATCTCTAACCTTATTCTCCCCCCCCCCCCTCAAAAAACTCAACATCCTCAAAAAATGTTGCCGTTATCATTTCAAAATTGACTTAAATGTGAGATCATAAAATTTATAGCCCATCAATCATTCAAAATAATCAATAAATTGGTTGCTTACTGTTTTGGAGTCCAATTTCTTTTCATGTGGCCGATAATTAATAAGCTTTCTGCCTGTCAATAGGTCATAAGGTGTTTTAGCAACAGCTTTAGTTGGTACTCTGTATAATCTTTCTTCAAATATCCAGGTTTCTAACAAAAGAAACAACCCTCAATGTCTTTCTGTGGTTTCTTTTGTTGTGGACCCTTAGCAGCTTGATGTTCTTTATTTGTTTTCTTGCCCTTATCTTTAGTGGTGCTTGCCAAGTGAGTATTTTCGATTCTATTATGCTTCAACCTTTCTTCATCTTACACACAAAATAAAATGAGCCCATTAAGAGTTCATTTCTCTCTTTGACAGTTACAACTGATCTTAAATTAACTGAATTTCGCAAGAAACTTGCACACTATGAAATGAGCTGAATGGGAGTCTATTTCTCCTTTTAACAGTTATAGCTAACCTTAGATTGACTGAATTGTACAATAAACTTGCACACTATGAAATGATCTCATCGAAAGTCTATTTCTCCCTTTGACAGTTATAACTGATCTTAAATTTACTGAATTGTGCAAGAAGTGATATCAATACCAAACGCACGAGCAAGTCATCAGACAAGTCAAGTTTTAGTGCCTTAAGTTTTGAAGCAATGTAAGACATTTGCATGATGTTCTCTCTTATGTTCCCATTGCCTTTGTACTTTAATGAAATAAGTTGTGCAAAAGCGTGCTTGTTGAAGCATAATCGTTTTTCGTAAAACATTTCTTAATTTCAGAAAGGAATTTCTTGACATTAGTTACCTCCTAAAATACTGTGCCCCTAAAGGATTCAAGAATGCCACACATAATGTTCATTAGACTTATGCGTTTTGAGCAATCTGACTTCTCAAAGTTCCTCTTCTGATCGTATGAACTTTCATCTGTAAGAGGGAAAGTTACTCAAATCCTTAGTGTAAGGTCCAAATCCATGCAGCCAAGAACAATATGAATGTTCTCTTTCCAATCATTTAAGTTTGTCCCATAAATGCTGGTGCTAAATATATGCTAGCATAGATACTAGTAGCAGAACATCAATATTATGCAAATCATAATTTCAAAATAATGGTAGAGCTCATCACAAGATACCTAGCACAACATCAATATTTAGTCTTTGGACAAAAATATTCACTTGTAATTGGTACTCTTGGTGTAGTAATCAAACACTGACAATAAGACATGTCAACCAATAAACGTTTCTTTGGACCGATTTATTGATCATAAGTTAAACCAAATAACAGTCACGTGTTTATCAACATAAGTGTATGTGAAATTCCAGCCAAACATTGACTTTCCTTTTGGCAGATCAATATTCGCGTGAATAACACACACAAAATACCTAATTGCATCTTAATGCTGTGAACAAACACTGATAATAAGACATGTCAATCAATAAACATTTCTTTGGACCAATTTATTGATCACATGTTAAACCAAATAATTGTTACATGTTTATCACCACATGTGCATGTGAAATTCGAGCAAAACATTGACCTTCCTTTGCACCGATCAACATCCGCATGCATAACACACACAAAAATACCTTATAATATTCTAAGTTAATTAATATATCCTCAAGAGATGTTGCTTTAGAAATATGGTGCTTCGACTAACTCACTTTCGAATATTATATCTCTCAAAAGAGTCTGTTGTACCAAATTTTGAAATTGAAATCACTGATTTTGCATATTTATTTGACTTTATAATTTGAATTATAGAATTCAAAACTTTAGAACGAAGAAATCCTTAAGTTGGGAGGGTAACATTGCAATATTCTTAAACTTCTAGTGGCCAATTATAAAAAAATTTAGGCTTGAAGGACATAATTGTAATTTTTCCAAAACCTTAGAGGTTGATATAAAAGAATTCCAAACTTTAGGCCCCAATTTGAAAGAAAATCAAACGTTAGAGGCCAAATCAGAAAATTCTGAAACATTAAGGATTGAATTAGAAAATTTTCAAATTTTAAGGATCAATTTAGAAAAGTTTCAAACTTTAGGGACCAATCTAGAAAATTTTCAAACTTTAGGACCAATTTAGAAAAGTTTCAAACTTTAGGGACCGAATTATAAAATCCTCAACTTTAAAAGGTCCTAACATAATAATTTATAACCTTAGGGGCTCAATTAAAAATTCCATAACTTTCAGGGATCAACTTTAATTCCTTAATAAAATTAGAGGACTTGATTATGCAATAAACCCAAAAATTCGAAATTGTACATGAGTCCTCGAAATCTTCAAATTTCCAGCCCAAGCAAAAAAAAAAAAAAAAAACTGTTAGGTTACAAACCCTAGCAACCGCCGTCACCCCTAAATTCAGAAGAGGAGCAGCCCTCGGCGACCCCCATTAAAGCTTACCGGTGCAACGGCGCGTGCAATGCAGCTCCATTCTCGGGGCTGCTCACCTTATCGTCGCCATTCCCGGCACTACTCTTATCACAGCTCGCGTACGACAGTGCCTCAAGTGCTGGTGACAGAGTGCCACCAGCGACACATCTCAGTCCAAACTCAACTTAATCATATAGAAAATAAATCAAGGGAGCAAATACCGTATGTTTAGTCTCTGATCCACACATACTCAAATCAAAACCCATACAATATACATACAGGAATCCAATTTTGCATCTTAAATTCATGCTGCACATGATATAGAATACATATACATATATCTATATATACAAATTTGATCATTCCTCAAAAACAAAATCTGAAATTATATCCCTTCACCGAGAATTTATACCTGATTTATATTTCACAAATTGAAATCCATATTTCATCAGCCGATCGATGAATATAACAGATTTCGGCGTTCAAGAGGAAGTTTCAAACCCCAAAATCAATTTACGAATGCATATATCTTATTTCAAAACCAAGTTCAATAGTTAAACACATATCTGATAATGTAACGTGATGATTAGCTCTAATACCACTTGTTAGAAATTTTATCACAGATAAATATTTATCTATAATCCAAATAATCGACATGTTGAATTATCAAGAATAAAAAAAGTAAAGCAGAAACGTATCTTAATCGAATATGGTTCACAATGATCGATTTTAGCGATTGGATCTTTCAAATCAACACGTAGTCTTTATTTTCTCTTTGATGATGGAATGTCAAAGCAGAATGAACAGTACGTGTGATTCAGGGACCATAACCTTATTTATTACTTAATTGCCTATTAACCTTATTCGGCCCATCTTGAAATTAGGAACAATGGTCTGGTCTCTACACATAAAAGCTCATACATTAATTAGATCCATAAAAGCCAATATATCAAATCCTTATTAGATCACTTTAAATGGGCTTAATCAAATTTGATAGCATTTGATTCAATACAAAATAATTCACATAGCCTACATGATCGATTAAAACCTTACAGTGGTGACTCAGTATTGGTGAGAACATTATAAGTTTTTAAATAGGAAAAAAATAAATAAAAATCAATTGAAATATTAATGTAAGTAAAATTTCAATAAGGGTAAAAAAAAATAGTATGGAATGCAATATCCCATAGGTTTACAGGAAAAAAATGTTTAATTTGACTGGTTTTATTAAAGGGGCGTTGACACAAATACTCAACTTTTGGTATCATAATTGAAACTTACATCATTTTAAAGAATCACTGAAAAATACTTCAATTTTTTTATTGAAAAATGTGCTCTTCATCACAAGTTTCATATTGAATTAATCTATTTCTACATAGCAATGTCCAGATTGAGTTACCAATTGATGTGTTGGCAGATTTGTAGTTGTTGATTTTGAAGATGATGTAATGGGTAAGTTGATGGATGTTTTCCAAATCATATATATGTAACTCAATTGGTAAACTGCTATGTACAAGTAGCATGATTATTTCATATTATGATACTTTCAAATTTTTGGTATCATATCCTAAATTTTTTAAAATTTTTGTGATACTTAGGGCGAACCTTTAGTATCACACCTTGATACTTTCAACTTTTATGATACTTTCATTATATTTGGTCATACATTTCATCAAACACGTTTTAGAATTGGTGAAAACTCAATGATGACATTTTTCAAAAGCGCACTCAGTCTAGTCGAGGAACAGGGAGGTGACACGACGGGCAGTGGCGACGCGATGTTGGTGAGAATATTGTAAGTTTTTTAAGAGGAAAAAAAAGTAAGTAAAAATCAATTAAAATATTAACGTAAGTAAAATTTCAATAAGAGATTAAAAAAAGGGGTAATACATGATCCAATTATCCCTTTATGGGCCTTTTTTTGGTGATTTTGGATTGAGTTTTTATCTAGGGTAAATTGCACAGAATACTTGCTTAACCTAACAAAACTGATTTGTACTTCTCAAAAACAAAAATCTGAAAAATACTTATAATTCTCTATTTTGCCCTCTTCACTGGAGACTCCATCTCGACTGCTCTTGGCACCTCTAGTGGTGTACAGTAATGTGTAAGAGCCCAAAAATTAATCAAAGAAGAAGAGGAAGAGGCGCAATTGTACGAAATCACTGATCAATTAATAGAATTCGTCAAATCTTTTTCTATTGAAATATTTATCAGAGCATCCACGAATTGGGTGTCTTCTGTTGATCTCGAACACTTTTGAGATCTGAAAGCTTTAATTGTGACGAATACTGATCCTTCGACTTGGAGAAAGCCAATGCTTTCATCTTGGAAATGTTGGTGAGTCGTCCATGGAAGTGTGGACAGAGCCACGAGCCGAGAGGGTGGTGTCGGAGTTGATGAGAGGATGGCAACGAAGCAGAAACAAAGTAAAGGAAACACTGCTTCATGGGATGATGGCTGAAAACCCGAAACCTACTATTTCATCGGCTTCCAACATTACAATAACTGGGGAAGAGACTGGAGCGAGTTTCAAGGAAGGCGTCGAAGATCCTGAATCTGTATGTTTTAAAGGATTTGACGAGTAGATGTAATAAAGTTTTGTGTCCAGAGGTTTGAAAAATTGTATGTATTATAATAAGTGTTTGATTTTATGTCTGAGAGAAAGTATCATAAAATTTTGTAATATATCAAGTTATGATACTAAAAAATTGAAAAGTATCATACTATGATACTCACATAAATAAGTATCAAATTGTGATAATTCTCAAAAATTTCGGTGAATTAATGAGTGATTAGGAAGTATTTTTCACTTTTTTAGATTTTATTATAAGTAATTTTTAAGTTTTATAAAATTTAAGTAAATTTTAGTTTGATTCCTTTAATTAGGGTATTTATATATTCAGCCATTTTATCAATTAATAATTGGGCCGTACTAAATTTAGAAATGGATAAATACGTATTTAAGGATTTTAAAGATAGAATTTAAGATTTAAGAAACTTATGGTTTTAATACAAAAATCAGGTTTTTCATCAAAAAAAATAGCTGTTTGCTCTCCAAAAAAATGCACGGTGTGAAAATTCAGGTTTTTAATATAAAATTATCTTCATTAATCCTCCACCTCATCAGTGTTTCCAAATCCAAATCCCTCTCACCATCTCACGATAGAAACCAAAGCAAATAAACACACAACTTTGCAATTTTTCCACTACTAGATAGGTCTAATTAAATATATTTTATTAATTAAATAGGTTAAGGTCATAATTATACAACTTATGGTCACGGTTACAAATCATATATTTTATAGGTCTCAAATTATGAGATTTCTCAGTTACAAATTATAAAATTATTTGATTGAGACTTAATTTTCAATTACAAATTTCAAATTTATAGGTCACAACTTATTCCTAGTCACAAATAATCAAATTAATCGGTCACAATTTATTATTCGATAAAAAATCACAATTATTAAAAGTCACGACTTATTTGAGGTCACAATTATACAATTTATTATTACAGTTAAAAATCACAAATTTTAAAAGTCATAAATTATGAGTTTTCTTGGTCACAAAATAAAATTGTTTGGTCACGACTTAATTTCCAGTCACAAACAACAAATTTATATGTCACAATTTATATTTTATCACAATTTATCAAACTAATCGGTCACAAATTATTATTCGGTCACAAATCACAAATATTAAAAGTTATGACTATTTTCTCAATCAGAAATCATAAAATTTATGGCTCACAACTGATTTCTATGTCACAAGGTCACAACTTAATTTTCGGTTACAATTTATAAAATTAATCAGTCACAAAATTTATTGTTTGGTCACATATCACAAGTGTTATATGTCACGACTTATTTCTCGGTCACAAATTACAAATGTAATTGGTCACAACTTCATTCTTGATCATGACTAATTTTTTGGTCACAAATTATCGATTCAATTGATTACAATCTATTTCTAGATCACAAATCACGAATTTATATGTAACAACTTATTTTTCGGTCACAAATCTCGAATTTATAAGCCACAACTTATTTAGCGATTATAAATTTCAAATTAATCGATTACAAATTATTATCAATCACAAAACACAAAATTAAAGGTCACGACTTGTTTCTCGGTCACAAATAAAAAAAAATTATGGCTCAAAACTAATTTTTCAGTCACAAATATTTGGTCACAACTTATTTTCAATCACAAATTAAAAATATATAGGTCACAACTATTTTTCGATCACAATTTATAAAAATTAATCAGTCACAAATCTCGATTTGTTAAGTCACAATATTCTATACATTTTATGGCCAGAGTCACAAATTTATAGGTCACAAATTATGAGATTTCTCGATCACAAATTATAAAATTATTTGATCACGACATAATTCTCAAACACAAGTTAATAGGTAACAACTTATTTTCGATAACAAATTATCAAATTATTCTGTCAAAATTTACTATTCGGTCACAAATCACAAATATTAAAGGTCACGACTTACTTTTCGCTCACAAATAACAAAACTTATAGGTCAAAACTAATTTCTCGGTCATGAATTATAAATTATTTGGTCGCGACTTATTTTCAATCACAAATTAAGAATTTATCGATCTCAACTTAGTTTCGATTACAATTTATAAATTTATATGTCACAAAATTTTTAGGTCATGACTAATTTCAAGATCACAAATTATAAAGTTATTTAATCATGGCTTATTTTTCGATCACAAATTAAGAATTTATAGGTACTTTTCGATCCCATTTTATAAAATTAACAGGTTACAATTTATTACTTGGTCACAAATCACATATTTTATAAGTCACAACTTATTTCTCGATCCAAATTACATATATAATTTATCATAACTTCATTCTTGATCACAACTCATTTTTTGTCACCAATTATTGATTTAATTGATCATAATCTATTTTTCAATCACGAATCACAAACTTATAGGTCATAATTTAATTTTCGAATACAAATCTCGAATTTTATAAGTCGCAACTTATTTAATGGTCAAAAATTTCAAATTAATTTGTAACAACTTAAAAATACTGTGAGTCACACAAATATTGAACTTTAAAGGTAACAACTTATTTTTTTTCACAATTCAAAGATTTTATGGATCACAACTCATTTAACGATCACAAATTTCAAATTAATTAGTCACAATTGAAAAAAATTGTGAATAACAATTCCAAATTTATGTCGCAATCTCAAAAAATTCTTTTAGGTAATATATTATTTATTGATTACAAATAACGAATTTATAGGTCAAAGTCAATATTATCCTACACACCTCCACAAGCACCGTTGTGTTGTCGCCTACACCACTACCGCCACTATAAAAACATCCGCACCGCCACCACCACCAACCCCCACCACAATCAGAACTTCACCATCACACCGCCACATTTCATTGTTACCATCACCAACACACAGCTGAAACTACCAACGCAAAGTTGGAACCACCGACACTCCAAAACACAGAACGAACCACCAAACACATCAACACCAAAACACACCCGCACACAGGCGACCGCCGCTCGACCCTACTTTCGTGCGAAGATAAAGCACGCAGGCTACTGTGCCGTGGCTGTCGGTGGTCACATGGCCAGTTATTGTTCTCAACGGTTGTTGGGAGTGGTGAAATGTAAATTGGGTGGTTGAATTTGGGTTCAATTTGGACTGGGGATTTTGGGTCCGTTTGGGAAGGAGTATAGGTTGTGGGTTCATCTATTCTATATATATATATATATATATATATATATATATTAATAAAAACATAAGAGATTCTGGGAATCTTCAATTCAATTTTCAATTTGGAGCAGAATCTGTAATGTGAACAGAATATTTTGCACAAGTTTAAAATAATAGTTATCAGATCATGTACGATTAGTTGCTGAACGGATTGTTTAGTGGGTGGTTAAATCAGTGCTATGTAGAGGTGGCAAACGGGTCGAGTCGCTCGTTGGCTTGCGAAAACATGAGCCGAGGGGGGCTCGGCTCGTCAAACGAACGAGCTCATGGGTGAGCCAATCAACCTCGCTCGGCTCGTGGTTCAACGAGCAGCTTGTTGGCACGACCCACGAGCTTGTGCCAACAAGCTTAAAGATCCGGCGATCCACTCGTCGGCTCATTAAAAAAAATTGCAACGGTCAGTCAAGATAGTTGCAAAAAAAATAAAAAAAGAAAAAAAAGAAAAGAAAAAGAAAAATTGGCAACAGTCAAGTGACCGTTGCAAAAAAAAAAAAAAAAAGTGACCGTTCTGGTCAGAACGGTCACCAAACCAAAAAGTGACCAGAACAGTCACTTTTGTGACCGTTCTGGTCACGTATTTAATTTTTAATTTTTTAATTTTTTTCTTAATTCTTACCCTATAAATACTTCCATTACACAACTTAATTTCTACAATTCTACATCTATTACAATTATCTAAATTACTCTAATTCTTATTCTACACTATTCTCTTCCTCTACTCTACTACATTTACTCTATTTTCTACAATTCTACATTACAAATATATTACAAGTTTGAAGTTGTTTTACCAATACTTAGTTACATATTTGATATTTCAATATCTCAATTTGTCATTACATCTCTCAATTACACATATTTCATTTTATATTTTAATTTTTCCACACCACATCACATACAAAACAATGGATCCCAGCAGCCGAAGATTTGTTAATGAATTGTTCAATGGTCCACCTGGATTTGGGGGGCATGATGACTCAACACCACAATCTCACCCTCATTTCGACGATCAATTTTTCGGTCTCAACGACATACCAATTCCCGGCCATATTGAAGAAGATCCATTAAATCAATGAATCAATTTAGACGATGTTGAAGAAGATCTGGATGTTCAAATCTTACAAAATGATCCTAATATTCTCGACGCAAGAGGCAAAAGAAAATCTAGAAAAGGTAAAAAGTTAACTTCAAAGTGTTGGGATCACTTTAAATTGGTCGCAACTGAAAAAAAAAATTTGAAGGAGAAGATGAATTCAAAGCTGTGTGCAAATATTGTACACAACAATTGGCATGGCAAAGGGGATTGGTACTACACACCTCAACCGTCACTATTACAAGTGTCAGCCCAAGCACGGGTTGGTTGAACTGAATCAAAGTCAACTAAAATTTGGTTCATCGGCCGCTAGTGGTTCTGGAGCGGGATCTACAACACTTTCAAATTGGACGTATTCCAAAGCAGAGAATCAAAATGGGATGGTTCAATTCATTGCGGGGGCGGAGTTTCCACTAAGCATAATGGACAACGAACACTTTGTTACATAGATCAAGCGTTATCTTCAAATCTTAAAAAATGATCACGATATTCCCGATGCAAGAGGAAAAAGAAAAGCTAGAAAAGGTAATAAGCCAAGTTCAAAGTGTTGGGATCACTTTAAATTGGTCGCAATTGGAAAAAAAATTAAGGAGAAGATGAATTCGAAGCTGTGTGCAAATATTGTGCACAATAATTGACATGGACAAAGGAAATTGGTACTACACACCTCAACCGTCACTATCGCAAGTGTCAGCCCAAGCACGGGTCAGTTGAACCGAATCAAAGTCAACTACAATTTGGTTCATAGGCCGCTAGTGGTTCTGGAGCGGGATCTACAACACTTTCAAATTAGATGTGTTCCGAAGCAGAGAATCGAACTGGGATGGTTCAATTTGTTGCGGGGGCGGAGTTGCCACTATGCATAGTAAACAACGAACACTTTGTTACATACAACAAGTGTTATCTTCAACCCAGGTACGTCGGTATTACTCGAAACACTCTACATTCTGATACAATACAATATTATCTTAAAACTAAGAAACAATAAATAGTCGATTTAAATAACTATGGTGGTGTTTTTTCTTTTACTTTCGATCTTTGGGGAGGTATTAACAAAAATTGTTATATTGCTGCAACTGCACACTACATTGATCCAGTTTGGGTTATACATAAAAAAATTATTGCTTTTAAAGTTCTAGAATTTCCTCATAACGCAACCAACATATTTAATGCTATACTTCATATTGTTAGAGAATATGGGTTCGAAAGTAAAATTTGATCATTTACTTTCGATAATGCTAGTATAAATAAGCCTGTAGTGGATAAATTATGTAGAATTCTTAATTCGAATTTTGGTGATTTCTTATTCCATGTTAGATGTGTATGTCATATTTTAAATTTAATTGTTCAAGATGGCTTGAAACATATTAAAGATGAAATTGATAAAATTAGAGATGTTATAGTGTGCATAACCATATCACCGAGTAGAAAACAATATTTTGAAGATATGTGTTCACAATACAATTAGATTCTAAGAAAGTTATCACCGACGTAGGCCATTGGTGGGACTCTACATACTTGTTACTTAAATTATGCGAAAGTTATGAACACATAATAATGAAATATTATAACAGTAGAACACTTAAAAAAGACGATGATCCTCTATTAATAGAATCAGATTGGAAGCTGCTTTTAAAGTGAAAAACTTTTTGACAAGTTTTTACGATTCAACCAACATATTATCTGGGGTATATTACCCAACTAGTTCAAGAGTTCTTGAACGTCTTTATATTATTGTAAGAACTTTTTATAAATATAGATATGACTCATTTTTTACTGAAATGATAATTGCTATGGAAATGAAATTTAGAAAATATTGGTAAGATTTACCTATGTTATTTCCCTTCGCATGCATAAAGGACCCGCGTTTCAATTTGAAGGGTACGAAAATTCTTGTTTCAAAAATCAATAGCTCGTTGATTTTGAATAAGCCTATCACTTATAATAATTTAGAAAGCACGCTAGTAAACATGTATATTGTATATGCTGCACGATTAGGAACTACTGTTAGTCATACACAATCTGCACCATCACGTGACACTACACTTAGAGACGATGAAGTAGAATTATACAATTTAATGGAAGAAATGAGTCAAGCACAAGGAACTTCTTCTTACAGTATGTCTTCTAGCACCAACGAATCAGGTTCACTTCAAATACCTGAAGATTTGAAAGAAAAAAAATTGGACAAGATCTACTTAGAAATGTGGAGTCTACTAATTCTTTAGAATTTGATTTACTTCATTATTGGCGAACAAACGAACGAAAATATCCGATTCTTTCCGCCATTGCGAAAGATCTACTAACACCTCAAGTTAGCACGGTAGCTTCGGAGTTTCCTTTTAGTGCAGGTAAAAGAGTTTTGTCAAAAGTTAGGAGCCGACTTAAAGAAGATATTTTGGAAGCGTTGATGTGTGTCAAAGATTGGCAAGACGGTGATTTTCGCATACAATATAAGTATGCAAAAATTGCATAGAGTCAGGTAAATGATATTTAACTTTAATTTTTTAATTTCTTTATTATATATAAAAAATAAAATATAATTTTGATTTCAAAATAAAAATTGTACACATAACAAATTGTTCGTGTACAATTTTAACTCCACCTACTAGAATATTCAATTGTTCAATTAAGACTATTTAGTAGCCGGTCCCAAACCCGGAAAAAAGGATGAGGGTTTTATTTTATTTTTAAACTTTTAAATTTTAATTTATTTACTTAATTTTAGTTTTTGTCTTTTCAAATTATAATTGAATATTTGATTATTTTAACAAGTTTTTATTTATGTTATAAACTTATAAATTATAATTAATCATTTCGACTTTCAATTTAATTCACTAATAATTAACAAACATTATTTTTTTACTTATCAAGTTATTAATAATTTATTTAATACATAACTTATATTTATAAGTTATAACTAATTACGAATTTATATCAATAATTTTAATATTCAAGACTTCAAATATTTTAACTACCGATTGTCAATTAAATCAACGTAAGAGGGATTTTAAAAAAATACGAGCTGAATAAGCCGAGCTCGGCTCGGCCTACAAGCTCACGGCTCGTGGGCCAAACCAAAGCTCGGCTCGTTTAACACGAGCTCGTGGCTTGACTCGTCCATTTGACGAGCCGAACACACCGAGCCACGAGCCTCTTTTCCGCCCACTGCCACCTCTAGTGCTATGACCGTTCTTGGAGGGGGAAATTAAAGAAAACCTCTTCAAAATTAAAAAAAAAAAGGGTTTTTAGTTAAATAGGTTTGGTATGTAATAAGTTTAGTAAAATAGATCCCTCAGTTGAAATGTCAAAATTACCCTTAATGAAAATGATTGTTTAATTTGCAGGGTATATCCCCAAACTTAATCAGGTTGATTTAATTCAGTGCTTCTGGTTATATTTATATTTTTTAATCTTTTAAGTTCTTCTAAATATGTTCTATATTGTAATAATTTTTCAAAAGTTTTAGGATGATCATTTTTAGTTATATATCCTAACATTATTCCTTCTGATATTTCTTCTTCTATATCTTCGTATTCTTTTATAATTTTATGAACCGTATTTATATTTTTTGCTATTTCAACATAATTAAATTCTATTCTATTTAGGATTGCATAGTCAATATCTTCGTATATTTCTTTTAGTTTAGTTTGTCCAACAGAATGTATATTTTTAGATTTTTCAACAATAGTTGATAAAAATGAAATTTCTTTATCATTTAAATATAGTTTATATTCACAGTTAATAGATGTTGATGTTTGTAAAGTATTCATAGATTATTGGGTTGGTAAATTATTATACAAAATTTTCTGGTATAATTCCATTCTTTGGTCTAGTAAAATACAATAATCTGCAAAATATTGTTCGTATTTTTCTAAAAGTTTATTGTATTCTTCAGAAGATATATTTTCATTTTCCATTTGATGTTTAATATCTTCCATTTTATCTCTTAATTTTTCTAAAAGATTATCTAGTCCTTCTATTGTATATCCTGGCATTTAGGTTTAGACTGTATTTGTTAATATTTTATTTTCTAAATCTATTTTAAGTTGTAATATATCAGAACAATCTATAATGTATTGATCATGATTTTCTAAAAGTATATAATATTGTTCAGATGATTCATCCATATCTATTAATTGAGATATAATGTTATCTATTTTTTCCGTTATCCTATCTAACAAATTGTCTAATCCTTTAATAGTATATCCAGGCATTATAAACACAAAGATAAATAATTTATAAAATTTCAAGTAATTTTTCAAACTCTATCAATGTTTTAGAATTGATAATATCTATATCAGCCATAATATCTATACTTGGTTCAAATGGTATATTATATTTTGAAATACTTTTCTTTCTCTTTTCTAATTTATCAATTATATCTTGAATATTTTGTACCATTATAGATCTTACAGTACCTCTAGCAAAGTTTTCTATGAAATTTTCTTTAAAACTTTTTAATATCTCTTGTGATGCATATAGTTGCTCTTGGTATCCTATTTTATCAATTTCATTTTCATATTCAATATCTTTTTTACTTTTGATATGCTTTTGAACTTTATATGGACCTCTTTTAGTTCTGGGTTTTTTCATGATATAATTACTATTATTCATGATATTAAGATTTTCAAAAACTGGTAAAGAAAGATTCATCCCTTCCATCATTGTCATAATCTATTACAGGGTCATAATCATTATCACTGCTAAACACATATCCTAAATATAATTCATTATTTATTTCAGTATTATCACTATCAAGCCAAAAATAAATAATTGATTTTGTAATTTCTAATCCTAATATTCTTTTTAATGTTGGAAAGATAACTAACAAACATGGCATATACACATGATATAACTTTTTTATTTCATTATTAGGTCTGGTAAACTGTTTATACATGAATAAAGGTTCAATTATGCTATGGTGTTCATCATTATAAGGACTGTTTTGATAACTAAATTTAATAATCCTGAATTCTGTCATGTTAAAAACTCTTCTTCCTCCTTATTCCGTAAAGATAGATATATTAAGAATACTAACCTCTTTTCCTGTTCTCAGTACCTCTATATTTTCCTTCTATTGTTAGTGACCTTCAGGCTTATAGGTTTCTGCTCCACACCCTTCAATGGCTTCCTGCCTTCACAGGTTATTAGCTAAACCTGGATGCCTTCACTGTATAACGTTTTAGATGGAAAATGTTTTAGGACAGAGTGTAGGGAGTTTTCTTAATAATATATCTTCTTCTTGGAAACAGGATTTAGAAGACAAGAATTTAGAAACTCATCATAATTTGATAAGTAGATTGAGATTTTATTGATAATATGAAGATTGAAACAAGATTGATAAGAGAATTTTTCAAAGACAGAAGATTTTTGGCTTTCTCACAAACTGAGTGCTCCAGTGAGTTCTGTCTTTCAACTAGCCCGGAGGCCTCTATTTATAATACTACATTGGACACAATTACATCACTGCTTACATCATTGTGCTCACAATTTTTACAACTTTTTTCACCTAAGGACACACCTGTCCCTCTATCATTTATTACATCACATGACCCTTACATTATAGGGACACTTATCCTTCTCTTTTTTGGTCTTGGTATGGCCCCTACATTATTCTGCATTGTTGAATTAAAGTAGATTTATTGAATATCTTCCACTTGTCCATCAATTTATTGGCATATGAAGCAGATCCATCAAGTGGCTTCCACCTGTCCATCAATTCCTTTGGCATGTGGGGCAGTTTCTGGTTATGCACGCCTCTTGCAAAGTGGCAAAGCTTCCATGGATTTGATGAGTGTCAAATTTATTGATGTATTCTTGCAGGATTGTTGATTTTTCTTTTCCTCCATTAGTGAGTAGGGTCCATCCATTATACTGGCATATGCACTTGAATTTTTTCTCATACAGATTTTTGGCAATGTTGTACAAAACTTTAATTCCCAACACCCTTCGGGATCTAAACCATGATCTTGTAATGTTTGGTACTGGTTTAGTATTTTTTCCAACTTCAATTTGAAAATTTCGAGCAACATACCCAATCGTGATAATATGTTCAGCAGGATAATATATCCTTCCATCAATTTCAGGACTGATTGAATAAAATTTTAAATATATGGATCTTCCTTGAGCAAACTTTGAAATTTCTCCTTTTAGTAAATCATCAAATTTTTCGATTTCTTTTAGATCTTTTCCTGGAAAGATAAGATCCAAGAATCCATAATCAGCTGCCATTTTTGTCATGACGGGATCTCCTCCCTGGGTAACGATCAATCGTGGGTATACATGGTCTCCAGACGAGATGTAATAGCAATCACATTCTTGAAGTTCATATATAACTTCAACAGTGGTTTTATATTCGTTTTCTTTTGGTAAAAAAGGGGAATCATCTTCCTCTTCAGCACGAATTCTGACTACCCTTGTATGTTCATCTTTGGCATTGATTGTGATTTTTCGAGGACCGGCTTCATTTATAACAACTTTTTTGGGACTTGGTTCATCTCTTTTAATTGTTGGTCCACCACTGCTTCCAGAAGATGTACCTGTTTGTATTTTTGGTATAACCTGTTTGGTATCAGCCTGTTTGGTAATCAACGATTCAAACTGAGATTCAATCTCAATTATGTTATCGCTCAATTCTTTAGTATAATTGTGATGAAATGTTGAGATTTCCATTAATTGCCTGAAACTTCCTTGGAGAGTTTCTACAAGTTGTTCAATTCCAAGTTTTATATCTTCAGCTTCCTCCATGAGGAAGTTCATTCGCTTTTTGGCGTCTATCAGGGATCTTTTGATATTATCCATCTGCAAATTCAATATTCCTGCTTAAAAAGTCCGCAAGATAATTATTAACACCTTTAATATGAACTATATCAAAATTATAAAATGCCAAATATGCTTGCCATCTATGGAGCCTTCTATATTGAGGTTCTGGTGGTAATTTATTTTTTACTAAACCTGCAACTTGAGAATTATCAGTTTCAACAATGAATTTCTTAGATAATAAAAACAATGAAAATTTCTTTATTCCTCTGATAATTGCTAATAGTTCTTTCTCATGAGTAGTATAATTTATTTCTGCTTGATTAAACGTTCCACTTGAGTATCTACAAATTTCATTAAGATCTGTTTTTAATATTGCTGCCCAATACTTATCCGAGGCATCAGTATTAACTATCAGATTATCTTTTTCATCTGGTAATCTTAATTTTGGTAAATTTTTACATTCTTCTTTTAGTGATTTGACAATTTCTGTGTGTTCATTACTCCATCCTTTTGTATTTGTTTTTCTGAGTAAAATTTGAATTTTATGTCTCTTTTTTGATAGATTTTCAATAAATCCTTCTGCATAATTTAAACATCCTAAAAATTTTTGTATTTGTTCTTTTGATTCTAATTTGTCTGGAAAACTTTCTATCTTTTTAGATATATGTGTTTGTAATTTTATTCCTTTTTTATCTATTGATAATCCAAGAAAATCAATTTCTTGTTTTTCTATTATAGCTTTATTTTTTGTAAGAACAATTCCTTCTTTTTTGCATTCATTTATAAATTTCATTAAATGGTTTCTATGTTCTTCTTTATTATTAGAACATATTAATATATCATCGACATAGACAATTAAGAATTCATTAAATTTTCTAAATATGTTATCCATTCTTCTTTGATATATTTGTGGTGCATTTTTTAAACCAAATGGCATAACCATCCATTCATACTTACCTTGGGGTGTACTAAATGCTGTATATTGAATACTATCTTCTTCCATTTTTACTTGCCAAAATCCCGATTTGCAATCAAATTTAGAATAATATTGTTTTCCTTTTGCAAGATTTATTAATACCTCTTTATTTGGTAAAAAGTATCCATCAAATTTAGTATATTTATTTAATTCTTTATAATTTATCACCATTCTAGCTTTTCCTCTTTTTTGTTCAGAATGTTTCATGACCATAAAAGCCGGACTACTATGGGGTCCATTACTAGGTCTGATTAATTTTTGGTTAAGTAATTCTTTTATCTGAGTTTTAAATTCCTGTGTATCTTGTATGGTATACATCATTGGTCTAACTTTTATAATAACATTTTCTGTTAATTCTATTTTAGCTTTTGGATGATGTGGTTTCCAGAATAATGATAGATTTTCTCCACAAATCTTTTCTAGTTGATCAATGATTTTTCCCATATTTGTTTGTATGTTCGTTTTTAAGGCTTTTTTATACATTATTTTTTTATTTTTTGTTTCATTTTGTATAATTGGTTTTTTCTCCCATTTATCACCATGCTGTGTTGGCTGAACTCTGTAAGGTCTAAATTCTCTTGGTATTTTTAGTAAATGTGCACAAGGTGTTTGTAACATTATCATGTAATTATTTTGTTTATAATATTGAAATTGTTGTATAAAGTCATTTCCTAGTAATATATCACATTCTAATTTGTTATAATTATATATTTTATTTACAACTATTTGTTTACTTCCAAGTATTATATCTACTTTATCAGCACTATTAATTATATGAGTACTTTCTCCCGTTACTCCTGTAATTTTTATCTTTCCATTAGTATTCCATGATTTTATTAAGAAACTTTTGAATATTGTTATATCACTTCCCGTGTCAATTAATGCACATGTTGTTATATTTGTTTCAACAATTGTAATTTGTATATAAACGGCTAATGGAAAACTTATTTGGTTATTCATTTATTCAGCTTTTCTGCATAGTATAGTTTGATCATTATGAGTTATATATAATCCTTCACGTTTTATACTATAATCTTCTAGTCCATCTAGAAAGCTCATTCCTAATAATACATGAGGATTTACCATACTATTATCTACATGACATGGTACTAAGAGATTTATTCCTCCTATTTTTATTGGTACTTTTACTTCAAGTTCAGTCATATGTACTTGTCCATCAAAATTTATATATTTATATGGATCAGTTCTATGAGATATTAGTCATTTATTTCTATTTGAAGCTATATGACATTCACTAGCTCCTGTGTCAATTAATATATTGGATCCTTTTATATGTTCTATTCCATTGAAATACTCACCTTCGATTTTCATATTTCCAGCATTTCTATTAAGTTTTATTTCCCTTGTATTACTAGTTTCTCCTAATTGTTTTCTATTAGGTAAACTCGCTGATCTCCTAATTAATCTGCCATCTTCAGATGTTATGTTATTATTAGGGTATTCTTCTTCTCTTAACTCTATAATTTCTGGTTTATTTTTTGTTATAGTAAGTTCATAGTTTCTTGGGACTAAACTTATTTGTTTATCTGGTTCTACGGCTTTACCAAAGTCTTTACATTCTTTATGAATTTCAATATATGGTTTTTTAGAATAAATGTTTTCATAATTAGAATTAGTAAATGTGTATAATGCTCTGTATTCTATAGTCATAATTTTATCTCCTGGTTCCATTATGTCATCCTTATGTAATTTGAAATGTAGTCCTAAAACTTCATTAAAGTTTCTATCTTTTAACGATATACAATATTTTGGATAACATGTAAATATTAGCTTCTTATATGCTAGATTTCCTTCCACTGTTCCTAAATGACTATCTTTTAAATTTATAATTCTTCCATCATGTAAACTTACAGTTAAAGGTGAAACTAATCATTCTCTAAATAGGGATTTAAACATTATTTGGATACCTGCTAAGTAAACATATTGAATCTTTTCACTTTGTTTTCTATTGATCTTTGTTAATAATTCTGAAACTGTATTTTTTGTTAAAAGATTTAATTTGTGTGTTCCTTGAGTGGCTCTAACATCTATTGCCCTTTCAATTTTATGATATTCATTTATTGCTACTTTTTCTCTTTTCCATATTCTATCTAGTATTTCCCATTTTCCTATTTTCAAATCTAAAGATAATTTTTGTATCTTTCTGAACTTATTATTATCAAAAGTTACCTTTAATCCATAACCTTCTATTCCTTCATATTCTTGTTTATCTATGTTCTTGTTTGCTTCTATTTCTTCTATTTCTTTATTCTGATTCTGATTCATCATTTTCTGAATCCGTTTCACTTATATAGACTTCTTGATCATAGTATTCTTCAATATCTGATATTTCACTTAGTTCACTTTCTATTTCTAGATATTCTTTTTGTAATATTTTAACTTTTTTTTTTATTACAATCAGGGCTTATATGCCCCATTTCTCCACAATTCCAACATTTACATTGGCTTTTGTCTTTTTTATAAGTTTTATTTTTCTGTCTTTTATTTGGTTTATATCTTCTTTTGTAATATCTTCTCTTAGGCTTTATATATTTTTTCCTGAAGTTTCTGAATTTTTTAAACTTTCTATTTTTATATTTTCTTTTATTATTATTTTTTCTTCTTTCAGGGTTACATCCCCATTGGGTAGGTTTTTCCATATCTTCACAACATATTCTGGTTAATTTTCCTGATTTCTTTAATAATTGTCTTTGTTGACATATATATGCTAATCTTTCAAATAGGAATTTTATTCTTGATCCTAATGTTCTAGGTGTTCCAGGGTTATCTCTAATAAATTTTTCAAATTCTATTTTAAAGTATATTCCCCATGAACCTGGTAATTTATTGTAATACATATCTCTATATACTTCTTGATTTTCATTACTATAAAATTGGACATAATAGTATTCTTTAAACTCACAAGTATATTCTTTGATTTTACACATATCACATATTGTTAAATTTATTAATCTTACTCTTGCATTATCTTTTTCTTTTATTGATTCTGCTTCATAATTACTTATCCAATTTTCTCCTAAAAAGTCATCCGCAATATAATCTACTAATTTTTCTATTCCCTTTCTATCCGATTTTATTAGTTCCGTCTGTACATTTCTTCTTATTAATGCTTTCGTATCACTACTTATTCTTTCCCACCAATTTCTAACATGTCCTTCAAAAGATGCTACTAAAAAAATTATCATTCTATAAGTATTTTCCCATGTATCATCTTTATTGTATAAAAAGAATAGTATCATTGAATCTGCCCAAGTTAATAAGGCTTTTTTAGTGTCTATTTTACAATCCAAATCTAATTTTGTTCCCCCATGATTAATAGGTTTATCATAATTATTATTTGGTTCAAATATATCTTTATATTTATTTTCTCTAGGTGGTTGTCTATCTCTAACTCTATCATAATATTGTTGGTGTGGTTTACTATATAAGGGTGCATAACTTTCATCTGGATCTGGTAATTCTTGTTTAGAAGTTACTATAGGAGCAGGGTTAGGTGCTCCTCCAGTATTCATTAAAACTTGGTATTCATCAAAATTTTCTGTGCTTAATTGATCAAAATTTTCTATAAGCAAATATAATTCTTCATTCATTTTTGTCTCGGTCTTCTTCAATTTTTTCTTCAATTTTTTCTTCAGCTTTTAATTTTCCTAAAGTTTTTTCTATAGATTTTTGTAATTCTAACTCTTCTTCTAGTATTTTTGGTAATATGTTTTTTCTAAATTCATCATCCATACTTCCTGCTTCTATTATAATTTTTTCTTGTTCAAAATGTTTCTTTCCTATTCTAATTATTTCTTTTTCTATGAATTTTTTATCTACTTTCTTATAATTGCTTTTATTATTTTCTTTGAATTCTCTAATCTCTAGTTTTAGTATATTTATATCATTTCTTACTTCTTTTAATTCATTTTTTACTTCTTGAACGTCACTTATTAATGATTTTATTAATATTTTTAGATCTTCAATATATTCACTTATTGACATTTTATACTCTTGATTTTTGAGTTTTTTGTACCTTAAATAGTCTGTCAGACATATCATCTATTTTTATTTCTAGCTTTTTGATTTTTTCTTCTATTGATATGATTTTTTCATTTTCATTCTTTCTTATTTTCTCGTTTAGTTTATCTATTTTTTCTATAATTATTCCAATTTTATCTTGATTAATTAATTATCCTGATTTTCTTTGGAATTATTTTAAGATTTCTTCATCTATATTTTCAACTTCTCCTCTCATTTTTTTTAATTCCTTGAATTGTATTGTTAGTTTATTTTGAATGTTTTGTAATTTTTCTTTGATATTCATATCCTGTATATTTAATTGTTGTAATTCTTCAACGGCTAATTTATCTTGTAAATTTATGTTTTTATATATTTGCCATAAAAAAGCACTTATCCAATTTAATTGCATATTAAGAAATCCGTCAGATTCTCCCCATGAGCTTAATGGTTGAAACATTGTTGTATTAGCTCCTTTTATTTGGGAAGATCCTACTGGTAGATTAATATTTTCTATTATTTGTTTTTCAAATTTTATTTCTGGAAATTCTGTCATTAAATTTTTCCTTTGATATGCTCAACTTCTAATCTTAATTCCGTATCATATTTTACTTCTTTACATATCATTATATTATATTCACAAAATTCTTCAATTGATCTTAACATAATTTTTCTTTGTTGTGCTCTATAACTTTTATTGTAATATTTTATTTCTCCAGTTATATTATATTTTTTCATATTGATTTTTTCTTTGTTATTTATAATCATTAGTATATTAGGTAATTGTTTTAGAATTGTATTAAAGTATTTTCTTTTACTTTCTAATGATTTTAGTCTTAGAAATCCTTTTCTTTTTATATTTCTTTCTTCTATCATTTGGTCTAATAGATTTCCTCTTTGTTCTATTATGGAATCTAATTTTTCATTTGTTTTTATATCTAGATATTTGATTAATAAGGGTTCTCCTCTATGATAATCCATTCCTATAATTTTTGTATAATTCTTCTAGCATATCTTTGTGGATTACATCTAATATTTCGTTTATGATAAAATCTTCTTTTATTATAGCGAAATTTATTAGATCATATATTTCTCTTCTTATATCTTTATCTAAATCTCTTAAAGTATTCAAGATTTCTATTTTATAATTATCGGGTACTGTTAGTGTATGCATAATTATAAATTTCGATGTATATATTATATATTTATTTTTATTTTTTGTCGTATAATATTTATCTTTTAGATCTGTCATATGGCTCTGATACCAGTTGACGGGATGCTACTATGAGCGAACAAAAATCATATAAACAAAAATCATTTAAAATTATGTAAACAAAATTGTCTAAGGACTTAAATGAAATATTTTCACATTTTAATGGTTTGTATTGCAAATTCTATATATAAGGGTATTTTTGTAAGTTTAAAGAGTCAAAGTTTATTTTTACAATATTATTGTTTCAAAGTCTATTTTACTAAATATTATAGTTATTGGATCCATTTATAATTATTTCCAAAAAAAAAACCATCCATAATCGCCATTGTTGAGATCGAAAAGCATGGGCTTTCAAGTGGTGGTTTCTTCTTCCCTTCCACTCTCTATCCCTCAAATTATATCTGGTTCTTCAATGTCTCCCTCAAATCACCGATGCTATTGAGAAATCGGTCAGAGATGGCGTTCTCTACGGACGGATCTAACGCCAATAATAGCAGAGGCGGTGGCAATGTTCGGTGTGGTCGTGGCTATGGCTTCAAAATATGATAGATTCATGGTCGAGGAGGTGGCGACGTAGGCAATCCAAGGTGAGTTGTTGGAGAGAGTTTTAAAAAAAAAAATATTTTAAGGGAGTTTTGATTTTTGAATGTGTGTTGTTGAATTTGAGGAAAATGGTCCACTGATGTCTTGCATCCTACCATTTAATTTGTTGAATTTGAGGAAAATGGGCAGTTTCCTCTGAAGCCCAGCAAACCCGCAATCGTATCTTGGAAAGAGCTTTTCAAAGAAGCCGCTGCCAGTAAGATCAGTTAGCTGAGCTATGTTAAAGTTTATTCACTCTCTATTGTGTTGGTTGTTGAGATTTTGTGTTTAAGCTGATTGTTTGGGTGGGAATTATTTTTTCCCAACATAACAAATGATTTGGACTTCCTTAATTTCTTAACTAACTTAAAAACTTGGAAGTTTTTGGATTGCTTTCAATTTTCTTTCATGAAGAATTGCGTATCTCAATAGCCAATCTTTCGGGGAAACTGGAAATACTTAATGCATGGAAAATCTTCTTGTTGGTTTACTGAACCTACTTAATTTAACCATTTTATGCCTGGACAGAAATTCCTATAGGGGAAATCTCTCTGATGACATTGGCAAGCTTCAAATTTTAGGGAATTGCATTTTACATGTAATAAACTCTCCAGCCTGATTCCGGCTTCACTTGAAAAGCAATAAACTCCTAGGAATCATACCTTCGGAAATTGGAAATTGTAGAAGTTTAATTGTGCTAAAACTTTCTGAAAATAATCTTACTGAAAATGTTCCCAAGGATGGTGAAAAATGCATTGTGTGGTTCATTACCAGTTGAAATGCTGGCAATGACATTCATTAGCGGATGATTCGATGGAGTTGTTTTTATGTTTTGATTTAAATTGTACCTTTCCTTTCAAACTTTGCTCATAGTTTTTGCAGCTGCCTTTATTGGAGCAGAGTGACCTATGTATGGCAGCACAAGCCCGAAACTCTCTCCGCCCACCCCCGATACCTCAATAGCCTCAAGGTAATCACAAAATTGTTACTTAATTATTTAAACATGCAAGTAATGAATCTTAATTTTGGTTATTATTTGAGGGTTTCTGAATTTGTTTCCGATAGATAGATGTTATCCACTCGGTTTGAGATATTGTGATTTTGCGGAAATTGATGTCTTAAATTGGCCATTATCTTGCTAAAATAATGTTTGTGCTATCGGTTGGACTAATCTATCGATCATGACATCTTTTGCCTTCTGACGCCAAACCCCCCACATGATTATTAGGAGAGAAGTTTACACAGAAGCTAATCAAATATGTTTACTTCGATACTGCTATCGACAAATTAAATGAGGTATAATTTTTTGTATTTTGTGGTTATGAATACCTTCTACGATTATGAAATTATGCATGGATTTGTTTTTTCAAATGTTCATCTATGGCTAATGTTAACTTATTTTAAGTTATGTTTATTGGTATTTTCTATTTTTCTACATGTTGTAATTTAAGTGAATTTAATTTAATTACTTTACACGTGTATTTGGTAATTTTTATTAAGTTTAATTAAATTACTAGTTGTTTACTTGAATTTGAATTTGTAATTATATTTATCTCTCATTTTCATTGGAATAAATATCTTGTGATATTTGGAGATAAATTGTGTTACTTATATTTTATGATAAGTATTGAGAATTGTGATAATTATATACTTGGGCTAGAATTTTTATCACTTATCACTTATGATAAGGATCAAGAATTGTGATAATATTTTACTAAGCTTAGAATTTTATCTTTATCACTTATTATTCTTTTTAAGTATTAAGATAATATTTTAGCCTTGTTAAAATAATTCTATTGGCCGAGTATCTTCATGATTATATTTTTGGTGTCCAAGTTTATCTTTTATGGTAAGATTACATCAAGAAATATTGTGATTTGCTGAAAATCTCTTTATGGCCGAGTATGATGATTTTAAAATATTGTGGTAAGTTTCTTGATGATTTATTTCTTGATTAGGCCGAGTATCTTGATTCTTGGTATTCAAGTTTATCACTTCATATGGTAAGATCTTTTATTTCATAACCAATTGTGAATATCTTACCTTATCACTACATATGGCAAGGTCTTTTATTCCATAACCAATTGTGAATATCTTACCTTATTTTCACTTATGGTAAGATTTATTAATATCTTATCATTATCTTTGATTGATTTGCAGGTAATAGAGATTTTATGCACAATTAGGAGTCTTGGAAGACAAGCAACTCGTGTGCTATATATATGGAGAAAGACGTGACGTTTTTCTCTTAAGTCATTGAAGCCAATAATTTTGTGGTGTGCTAAAAATATACGGCTTCTTCACATTTGTGACTTAAGAAGTTTAGAAGCCAATTTTCGTGTGGTGTTAAATATACACAGCTTCTACATCATTGTAACTTCGGTTTTACGAGAGGAGATTATCAATCACTGAGAGAAGAAAAGTCCTTCAGCCCGAAGATCAAACAGGAGGTTTGGATCGAGATTGAACGAGAGTTCGTGTTGCTGAAGATTGTTGCAGATTCAAAGAAAGTTACAGAAGAGTGGTGGGACGCCAGCTCACATTACATGCCATAGAAGGATCATGGAGTGATCTATTTCTTGAATGTTTGATAAGTCTATGCGTAGATTTATTCTGTAGTTTAGATTAATCTGTATAAACTCTTTTCCTATATAGTGATTGATTTTTGTTTCCAGGATACGGGCAGTGGGTTTTTCCTGTTAGGATTTTTCCCACGTTAAGCTCAAATTATTGTGTTCTTGTCTATTTACAATTCTGCATAATTTATTCTGTCCATTTACGTTTTACTATTCAGATGAATCTGTATCAACAAGATTCATCTGGTATTGCGCTAAAATAAATCTTAACGATTTACTGTTAATTGGTTACTGTCCAGACTTATCTACGACAGTCTGTTCATAAATTTAGACAATCGTAAATTTTCATTTGGTATCAGAGCGGGTTCACTTCTAGAAAGTGAGATCCGATTGTCTAAAATGAAAAGTTTTACATCTCTTAGGCCTCCATTGTTAACTGGTAATAATTATGCATATTGGAAAATTCGTATAGAAATTTTTATTCAATCTATTCATGAACCTTGTTGGACATCTGTCCTTGATGGTTACACTTCACCTACTGTCACTGTTGGATGTGTTGTCACAGCTATATCTAGAAGTGCTTATACTAACGCAAATTGAAATTCAAAAGCACTTAACGCTATTATTTCTTTGGTTGATCCAGGTCAATTCAGGTTGATTTCGTCCTTAAGAACCGTCAAGGAAGTCTGGGATACTTTGAGGGTAGCAAATGAAGGAACTAACGCTGTCAAAACCTCCAAGCTACAGATGATCACTCTTGAGTTTGAACGACTATCCATGGATGAGCGAGAAGACTTCAAAAGTTTCTACGCCAGATTAAGTGATCTCACAAACTCAGCTGAAGCCCTTGGTAAAACATACTCCAATGAGCAGATTTTACAAAAGATTCTCAGATCTTTACCAGACAGATTTCATGCAAAAGTAATAGCCATTGAAGAAAGCAAGGATCTTTCAAACATGCGAGTTGAGGAACTTGTAGGCTCATTAATGACCTATGAGTTCAATTTGTCCCAAAGAAAGAAAGATAAGAAATCAGGGATTGCGTTCAAAGCAAGCAACGAAAAGCCAGACGAATCTAGAGAGACAGATGAGGATGAAAGCTTCGCATTTCTCACCAGGCAATTCAAGAAATTCCTCAAATGCAAATAGAAAGAAAGATCTTCCAACCTTCAAGGCCAGAATCAAAATCAACAAAAACAAATGAAGAAAAACAATTTCTATCCTAGAAACAATACTAATTCATTCGAAGGAAAGCCTAAGAATCTTATTCAGTACAGAGAATGTGAAGGATATGGACACATAGCTGCAAAATGTCCCAACACTCTAAAGAAAACCAAAGAAAGGATGGTCATGAATGATACATCGAGTGATGGAGACACGGATGAATCTGGATCAGATTCAGACAGCTGCAATTCTGAAAAATAGGTAACTACCTTTACTACTTTAGAGTCACCTGGAACTGATTTTGGAAACTCTTCTTATGCAGGAACTAACTCAGATGAATCTGGATTAAACACTGAAATTTTAAAGAAAGAACTTCAAGATGCAGAAGAAAAGATCCAACTGTTGCAGGCCTTCGCTGAACACAGCAAGGAAAGACATCTAGACGCATCTGCATTCCCAGATGACGAACAAAATGAGGTAAGAAGATTGAGTGCAGAGCTCGCTAAAGCAAAAGACAAGATCAAGAAACTGGTACTTGGATTTGTCCAGCTTGATGAAATTTTGAATCATGGGAGACTTGCTAGCATAAAAAAATGGACTTGGATATGAAGGCAAGAACCATACAGGTAGAAAATCTCAACCAAATCTGTACAAGCAAGATGAATCTGTCAATCAGACTGGCAGAAAATTTCAACCTCGTCAGAATAAGCGAGATACATCTGTCTTCCATGTATTTTGTAATTTTTGTGGTAAATCTTGTCATGATGTTTTTAGGTGTCATGAGTACTTGAAATTAATAAACTCATACAAAAGAAGACTTGTTTCTAGGCAAGAAAAGAAAATTAGAACTAACGCTTATGTAGTTCAATTATCTTTAAGTGCTTTGATTCCTAACATCTGGTATTTTGATAGTGGATATTCTAGACATATGACAGGTGATCTCTCTTTGTTGTCACACTTTGAAAAAGGTGAGACGGGTATTGTTACCTTTGGTAATGGCCAAAAAGGGTAAGATAGATGGATTTGGTATCATCAATATCAAAGGATTGCCTAAATTAACAAATGTGTTATATGTTATTGGTCTTAAAGCAAATTTGATTAGCGTAGGACAATCGTATGATGATAACCAGCTTGTCCAATTTTCTAAAGATTATTGCAAGGTATTGAGCTGTGACAGGAACTCAAATCCATTGGAAAATGTCCTATTTAAGGGAATTAGTTCCAAGGACAAATTCTACACACTTGAAAGTCACATAACTTGCAATTATGTAAGGGCCAAATCCAAGGAATTATGGCAAAACTGGGCAGGACATCTGAACTACCATGATCTCAAAAAGCCAACTAAGATGCAAGCTGTGAGAGGCCTACCCAATATCAAGAACATTCCAGATGGAATCTGTACCGATTTTCAAAAAGGTAAACAAATCAAATGTCAACACAGGCCAGGAACATCTCTCAACACCTCTCTTATACTTGAACTTACTCACATAGATCTGATGGGTTCTATTCGAAAGGAAAGTATTGGTGGTAAGAGATATATCTACGTATGTGGTGAAGATTTATCCAGATATACCAAGGTTATGTTTATTCGTGATAAATCTGATGCCTTTGATATTTTTCTAATCTTTTTCAGAAATTGAGTAATGAAAAGGCTGATAAACAGGAAGTAGAGGCTGATTAGTTGAAGATTAAACCAAAACAGCAAGATGAAACTAAAAAATCAGTAGAAAAACCATGCCGAGTAGAAAGTCAAAATAACACTGAAGAATGTGACAAGGATGAATCTAGCTATCTAGATACATCTTTGAAGGCAACTGACTACCCAGATACACCTGATACTGCAGAACCAGAAGTGTTGAAAAAATCATCTGCTAGAGTTCAAAAAGCTCATCCACTTGAAAACATTCTCACTGATCTGTCTAAAAGGAATGTAAGCAGAAGACAATTTGCTGTCGATATGGGAAATATCTGTCATATGTCACTAATTGAACCAAAAAATGTTAAAGAAGCCTTGACAGATGAACACTGGGTACAAGCAATGCAGAAGGAACTCAATCATTTCGAAAGAAATAACATTTGGAAATTGGTGCCCCGTCCAAAAGAAGAAAATGTAATTGGGACCAAATGGATCTTCAAAAACAAGTCAGATGAACAAGGAAATTTAGTTAGAAACAAATCCAGACTTGTTGCTCAAGGCTACACCCAGATTGAAGGGATACACTTTGCTGAAACATTTGCTCATGTAGCTAGACTGGAATCCATCAGACTGTTGCTAGCTGTGTCCTGCTACATCAATTTTAGACTATACCAGATGGATGTCAAGAGTGCGTTCCTAAACAATTTTCTCAATGAGGAAGCTTATATGGAACATCATCAAGCATTCACTCAGACTATGTCTTTAGACTCAAAAAGACCTTATATAGGTTGAAACAAGCCCCTAGAGCTTGGTATGAAAGGCTCACATCATTCTTGATAAGAAAATGATACAAAATGGGAGGAACTGATAAAACTCTTTTCATTAAGCATCTGAATCCTGGACTAACTGTAACTCAAATATATGTTGATGACATTGTATTTGGGTCTACATCTAAGTCCAAAATTGATGAATTTATAAATACAATGAAAAGAGAATTTGAAATGAGTATGGTCGGTGAACTAACATTTTTCCTTGGTTTGCAGGTACAACAGGATGAATCTGGCATATTCATATCTCAAGCAAAATATGCAAAAAATCTGGTGAAGAAATTTTGACTTGAAGATACAAAGGCCATGAAAACTCCCATGGCAACTACATTGAAACTTTCGAAGGATGATGTGGCAAGGATGTAGATTCATCCCTCTACAGAAGCATGATTGGAAGTCTTCTGTACCTTACAGCTAGTAGGACAGACATATCCTTCAATGTTGGAGTGTGTGCAAGAATCAGGACAAACCCAAGGAGTTTCATGTTGCTGCTGTAAAAAGGATCATCAGATATGTAAGTGGTACATTGAATTATGGAATCTGGTTTACTAGAGACACCACTGCCCATCTTCCAGGTTACTTAGATGCAGATTGGGCTGGGAATGTTGATGATCGAAAGAGCACATTTGGAGGCTGTTTTTACATTGGAAACAACTTGGTAGCATGGCTAAGCAGAAAACAAAATTCAGTATCCATTTCCACAGCCGAAGCGGAGTATATTGCATCCGGTAGTTGCTGTACACAGCTCCTTTGGATGAAACAAATGTTGGAAGATTATGGGATATCTACAGAACAAGCCACTATGTATTGTGATAACACTAGTGCCATCAACATCTCAAAAAATCCTGTCCAGCACTCCAGAACAAACACATTGACATCAGACACCATTTCATCAGAGAATTGGTGGAACAAAAGATTATCAATCTGGAGCACATACAAACTGATCTACAACTTGCAGATTTGTTCACTAAGCCCTCGATACTATCAAATTTGAAAGCTTTAGGAAACAAATTGGAGTATCACTTCCTCTTGAATAGGAACATGCATATTTCAAAAAAAAAAAAAAAAAAAAAACGCATTTTTTTCTCTTTATTGCATGCATCGAGATTAACTTATCCTATTCTTATATTAATTAGATCATTTTTTTGTAGATATATCTGAGTGCTTGAGGCAGATAACGAGACGGATACGTCGGCTGAAGGCAGTCAACATGTCTCCGGTTGAATCTAACTAGCACTCAAATTTGGACAATCCAAAGGATAAGTCACTACTGTCCAAGTCAAATGGTTTTCTACTGGATGAGATTTCATATTATGTGTAGACCTATGATCTAAATCTTTCTTTTAGCATTGCACACATTTTTTTTATCCAAGGGCAGGGCTAGTAGAAAAGAAGGTTGCCTATCCAAGCCAAGTTCATACCCTTTAGCTTCAAAAGTACAATAATTTGAGGTAAATGTGGAAATATCATAGAAGAAAGGGAAAAACCTTGTAAGATAACTTTTGGGGATTGTGTGAATCTACCAATCCAAGCCAAGTTCATACCCTTCTTCTAATCTAAAGGGGAACATCTTCTAAGACAACTTCTGGGGATTGTGTGAAGCTGTTTCCACCTCCAAAAGACAATGCCATAATATTGAAAAAGTCGGCAAGCCGGATTTGAGAAAATGCACCTTATATAGATATTGATCTGTCTTATTGAGAACGACGGTGACAAATCAATAAGTCAGGGCAATCATATGATTTTTTACAGTATGTGGATGAAAAATGATTGCTCGGTCACACACGTACATTAATCAACTTAATCATGTACGTGGTGGACTGTATACTGCCGGATGTATCTGCCGCAACAGATGCCAACAGTGCTTAGACATATCTTAGGTATCCAGAAGCATTTAGATTTTTCCTTATTCACGTATTTTAGATATTATTCTGGAAATCTTTATTTTTGAGGCAGTATATGGTGGGCTAATATGGGCAAATCTTGCAGAATAAGTCAGTTGATTGTGGGGCCCAAGTTTGGTAATTTACTTGTTTCCTAATTCTTAACATATTATGTTTCCATATTTATCCCGGTTTTTAAAGTAAAGAAGTTGGCGGGAATCAGGACTCTCAAGATCTTCTAAGTTACCATTTTGAACACTAATTCCTTTTTTATTTGAGTCCCTCTTAAACCCAAAAACTCTCACACTTCTATATACCTCACGACCCAAACTCCCAAATTTCCTCCCATCTAAACCCTAACTTCCTTCTTCCTTTACTCTCACAAATCCGACACCCATCCTGAGTATGGCCAGTAGCAAGCAATCTGGAAGGAGTAGAGTCTGGAGGTGAAGAACAACTGGAGAAATAGAGGAGTCTGAGGACGTGGATGAAGCTGAGCAATCAGAGGAGGAAACGGAAAAAGAAACTGTGATCCCTGATAGAAAGGGAAAGAAGAAGGTGGAAAAACCAGCAGTAAGTTCAAAGAAGAAAAAGTCTAAGAGAGTCGTGTCTGCGGATCCAGAGAGATCTAAATTTGATACTTCTTCATTTATCTGCACCCCTATGCAGACGGCAAGAGGGTGGCTATAGAAGAGTTTGATGATTTTGTGGTTGATGATATAGTATCTCACTTTAGGTTGGAAAAATTGTTTGAAACAAAGGGGGAGATGTCAAAAGATGATAAAGATGTGGAAGAAGGTAAATTTGAAAAATGAATTAGCAGAAGACGTAGATGGATCTGACCCGAACACAGGTACATCAGATGAATCTGGTGATTCAGAGTCAGAGGCTGAAGAAGAGAAAGCAGAGGAATCGGAAGAAGATGATGAGTCTGATAAGTCAGAGAGGTCTGAAAGTGAGAATGAATCTGATGAGAGAAGGGCCTGAAAACAAGGATGATGTTGTAGAATCTGAAGAAGAACAGACTGCTAGGCCAAATAGAAAGAACAGAAAAAGGTGAATAACACAGTGACCACAAAGAAAAAGAAACTGAGTACAAGGGCAGATGAATATACTACACCAGGTGGATCCAGGTATGATCATTCATCATTTGTTAGCAGCCTTATGCAAACTACCAAAGGTACGCTTACACCTTTCAGTTTTAAGTTTTTGTCGACTAATGCCTATGCTGATTCTCAAAAACAATATATCTGGGTGTCTAGAGACCTATAGATGGATCTGGCCAACCTGAATCGACTGGACAGGATGGCAGAATTGAGCAACTGGAAGAAAAATCTATTTTGCATGTTTTCATGAATTCTATGTTTGAGGGGTCGTTGGGGAGAGACATATATACTATATCATACTGCATTAAAATTCTTAGTGTTGCAGTAAGGGGGAGATTTTTTTTTTTGTTTTATGAGTTTTCTGAAACTCAACCTTTACTTCCAGTTTATATCGTCTGTAACTGACTTTTGCCTATTTTTGTCTACTCGTGCTTACATTGGAAGGTGACAAGACATGGAAAGCTTCCCCTATTTCTTCCAAAAAGGGGGAGTAGTATTTTTTTTCTCATTTTTTCCGATTGATTGAATGTTGAAGTAACTTTCGATTTATTTGATTGCTCCTTATGTACTTATTATTTTTCTCTCGTTACATGCATGAATTTGTTGAAGTGAGCTTATTATGATACATGACTTGAGGGGGAGAATTTTGATAGGGGGAGCTTAAGAATTGCATGTTACTTCTCTCTATATTTGTGAAAAGATGTTTGGGTTTTGGAAAAATAGAAAAAGTCAAAGGGGGAGATTGTTAACTTATTTTAAGTTATGTTTATTGGCAATTTCTATATTTCTACATGTTGTAATTTAAGTGAATTTAATTTAATTACTTTACATGTGTGTTTAGTAATATTTATTAAGTTTAATTAAATTACTAGTTGTTTATTTGAATTTGAATTTGCAATTATATTTATCTATCATTTTTGTTGGAATAATTATCTTGTGATATTTGGAGATAAATTGTGTTACTTATCTTTTATGATAAGTATTGAGAATTGTGATAATTATATACTTGGGCTAGAATTTTATCACTTATCACTTATGATAAGGATTAAGAATTGTGATAATATTTTACTAGGCTTAGAATTTTATTTTTATCACTTATTATTCTTTATAAGTATTAAGATAATATTTTAGCCTTGTTAAAATAATTCTATTGGTCGAGTATCTTCATGATTACATTCATGGTGGTAAGATTACATCAAGAAATATTGTGATTGGCCGAAAATCTCTTTATGGCCGAGCATGATGATCTTGAAATATTGTGGTAAGTTTTTTGATGATTTATTTCTTGATTAGGCCAAGTATCTTGATTCTTGGTATTCAAGTTTATCACTTCATATGGTAAGATCTTTTATTTCATAACCAATTGTGAATATCTTACCTTATCACTTCATATGGTAAGATCTTTTATTCCATAAATAATTGTGAATATCTTACCTTATCTTCACTTATGGTAAGATTTATTAATATCTTATCATTATCTCTAATTATCTTTGATTGATTTGCAGGTAATAGAGATTTTATGCACAATTAGGAGTCTTGGAAGACAAGCAACTCGTGTGCTATATATATGGAGAAAGACGGGACGTTTTTCTCTTAAGTCATTGAAGCCAATAATTTTGTGGTGTGCTAAAAATATACGGCTTCTTCATATTTGTGACTTAAGAAGTTTAGAAGCCAATTTTCATGTGGTGATAAATATACACGGCTTCTACATCATTGTAACTTCGGTTCTCCGGGAGGATATTATCAATCACTGAGAGACGAAAAGTCCTTCAGCCTGAAGATCAAATGGGAGGTTTGGATCGAGATGGAACGAGAGTTCGTGTTGCTGAAGATTGTTGCAGATTCAAAGAAAGCTATAGAAGAGTGGTGGGACGCCAGCTCACATTACATACCATAGAAGGATCAGGGAGTGATCTATTTCTTGGATGTTTGATAAGTCTACACGTAAATTTATCATGTAATTTAGATTGATTTTTATAAACTCTTTTCTTATATAGTGATTGGTTTTTGTCCGTAGGATGCGGGCCGTGAGTTTTCCCTGTTAGGGTTTTTCCCATGTTAAGCTCAAATTATTGTGTTCTTGTTTATTTACAATTCTGCATAATTTATTCTGTCCATTTACGTTTTACTATCCAGATGAATCTGTATCAGCAAGATTCATCTAGTATTACGCTAAAATAAATCTTAACGATTTACTATTAATTAGTTACTGTCCAGATTTATCTGTGACAGTCTGTCCATAAATTTAGACAACCCTAAATTTTCAGCTACTTTATTTTTATTTATTTTTATTTGGCATGTAAATTAGAATTTTGTAGTTTATTTTTGAAGTTTTTGTGTGACCGGTTGAACTTTGTAATTCATTGAGCTGATTGCTTATTAGCATTTCAATTGACTAGCTGTTATGGCAAACTCTTTGTAATATGGAAGCAGTGAAAATTTTTCACAGAGTTTTGATCTATTGAGAACATTCTTTTGCTCTCATGATATTAAGCGTGCTATTCCTGAAAGAAATATATATAACCATGTGTAACTTTCTTTCTTTTGGAAGCATATATTCCTTAATCTCACACGTCGAGTGCTGATGGATTATGTTTTTTGGATGAAGGCGCCTTCTCTTCCTATCCATGATGTTTGAAGTATATTTATCTATTGCTAAAGGGATGACCAAAAATTTATAGTCCAAAATTCTTTTGACCCCATATGTTTGAATCTTTTCCATATTCCCTTCATAGTTTTTAATATATTTTTGATAACTTCAAGGGGCAAGCCCTACATAATGGTTACCATAATAGTTCTGTTTTGAATTATTGATCAGTAGTTATTTGAAGTATAAAATATCAATAGGATGAACATATCGGATTGAGTATGCAAGATGGATATATGGTACATAGTAGAATAAATAAAGTAAGAATTGAGAATATAGGCAAACAAGTGACAATGGTTCAAATTCAAGTTAGCAGAAAAAAAAAAGACAAATCAAAGATAAATTAATGGAATAATGATTTGGGTGCTTGGGGCACATCTATGGACCTACAGTAGGTCTTGTATCAAAGGTGACGCAATCCTCTAGAATCGGCTGGAAAGACTAGATAGAAATTAACATGACCTAATTTTTTCCAATTAACTAATATTTACTGGATGTTCCATCGAACATAAGTCATTTAGCATGGGGTCCAATGGAGTTACCACAAAGGATTAACCAGATTTATTGAGAATAAGGTTTATGTTTCTATTATTTAATGCATTATGTTGGCTGTTATCTACAATGTACACAACCACATATTCAATATTTCATTCTTTGTAGACACTTGAGATGCTTGAGAAGAGGGAAAAAGTGCTACTGAGGAAGGTTTCTTCTGAAGTTGAGAAGGCCAAGGAATTCACAAAAGCAAAAAAAAAAAAAAAAAGGTATGACCTCAACGTTCTTTTGGATTCCTGTCCACTTTTAAGGATGTAGTTTTTAGCAAAAAAATCTGGTTTGTCATTCGTGTAATCTTTTCGTCAGCGAAGCCAAGGAATTCACAAAAGCAGAAAAAAGAAAGGTATGACCTCGACGTTCTTTTGGATTCCTACCCACTTTTAAGGATGTCGTATTTAGCAAAAAAATATGCTTTGTGTATATTCGTGTAATCTTTTTGTCAGCTAATCATTCCTGCATTATTACGCTTTGACGAAGTAAAACTTCATTTTTCATATAAGTTAATGTATATTTGGTGTACTGTTGTTCTACCTTTGAAATCACATCTAAAATAAATTTCTATTATTTTTTATGGAAGCTTCTATTTGATTTAATTTAACTTTCTTCTCTATATGTTTATTTCAGTGGATGAAGGGATTTGTTTGTTCATAAATAGGTGTTGTCTTTATTTAATCAATAAAAAGGTGGATGCTTCTAAATAACAATAGTCATCTAAAAATCTGACTTGCTTAGCCATTCCATGTGCAATTTTGTTTCTATTTTTCCAATTGGGTGAAATATGATGTTACCCAAATCGTGGGTTAATATCTTGGCATCAGATATCGTAATGCTAAAGTCAGGGTTGTCACATTCTACCTTTATGATTGTCAATGAACATTCTCCTCCTAAAGTTGCCTTTTCAATAGATGATTATTAAAGAATTTCATTACTCTTTGCTACCAATTTCTAAAATGTTCCAAAAGTGCTGTAGAAAATCTTTCGAAAGTTTAAAAGTAAACCAATTCTTTGTCCATAAGATTGTGATTTAAGTTCTAAACATGTGAAGGAAAACAAGTTCATATGACCTAACATTCAATAACAATATCGTTTATGCATTTCTTTTCCATAAAAAAATAAAAAAATAAATAAATAATTACTTATGATGTTTCTATGGGAATTTATCAACACTTAAAACCATGTATGCACGTATTTATTCTAAATTAAAGGCACGTGAACAGAAGGGGCAAATTTGTATTATGTAATTTGATGAGTTAATTTTTGTTGCATTTTCCTCTAAATTTATTTCTTGAGTGCATATGTTTGATGATGTAATTTTTCATATTTTTGCAATGTGTGAGCAGATGTTCTTCTCTGAATTGAAGGAGGCATCTGATATAGCAGGATGCTTTAAGTCAAAAGTACGGCGCCTTATCCTTCTTCACGCTCAAAACCCAATGCAAAAAGATTTCATAAGTTTGTGCTGATGTTTCTTAAGCAATCAGCAAACTACAACACCAGAATGTCGACTATTAATAGAATATGTTGCAATAAATGCTATTGCTTTACGAAAAATCCTCAAGAAGTACAATAAGGCAAACAATTTCAATTTGAAGAAGTTTTCTTGACTATCCAATTTCTTAATTTGTGAGGATTGGATTTTTATTTACGTCTTTTTTTTATATTTTCCTCTCCCATGACTTCATATAGGTGCATTGCTCCGTCAATGGAAGGATTTTCAAATCTAAAATGCATGCTCAACACATAGAGCCTCTGCAATATCCATGGTTGATGGAACTTGGAGCTTAGTCTTTGTTAATGAAATATGTTTGTGCATCGCACAGGTGAGGATAAAACCTGATGTTTTAATAAATAAGTTTGTAATTTGGTTTTTGAATTTAAAAGCTAAAATGTAGGTGGTGGTTTAATTTCCTCATTTAGAAAGGGCCAAGTTACGTTCGATTATATTTAATTACTTTTGTTTATAGTAAGTCTAAGGATAAATAAATAAATAAATAGTGTATGTATATAATTATGTGTGTGTATATATATAAATTTTTTGGGGGAAAATAATATAACAATAACAACGAATAAGTTGTATACATGTGTATATATACCTATACATATGCACACATAGATTCAGTTACAAGGAGAGTAAATAATTTTTTTATTGAAATGGGATTTTATTTATTGCTTTCTTGAAATACCATGGCTATTTAAAATTTACCATGTCTAAAGAAGAGTAAAAAGCCTAGAAACTAAGATAAAGTTTTGCGTGGATTTCAAAAGAATCAAAGAATGCTCGAGCGAATCAAACTATTGACCGATTGACCCAACTTACTAAATTGCAAGCAAGTCATATAGAATAATTTTTAAATTGAAGCACAACTAATCTGAATTAAGGTAGAGACCGAAGAAATAAATAATTTCATCGCCTTAATCCACCTACATTCTTTGAGGCAAAGGACCAGAAGTGGCTAAAAGTTGGTTGAGATCCATGGAACGGATGTTTACTTATGCCCATGTGGAAGATGTCAAGAAAGTAACATGTGCATCTTTTATGTTACGGGGTAGCGCAAATCACTGGTGGGATACCTTGGTTAGCATCGATGAGACGGAGAATTTGTCGTAGGATAGATTTCGCAAGATGTTTCTAACCAAGTACTTATCCGTAAACTGTTCAAAATTAAAAGATGAATGAGTTCATTCAACTGCGACAAGGGTCAATGTCGGTGATAGAGTATATCAGGAAATTTGAGGAATTGTCACATTTTGTTGCCTACATGATTTAGGACTAATGGTCATAAGGTTGATCGGTTTCTGTAAGGATTAAGATCGAAGTTATATAGGAACATATTAATGTCTAGAATTCAAAATATAACGTTTCCCGAAGTTGATGATAAGGCCTTAATGGTTGAACAGACAAAGATGAAGATTGTTAAAGCTCGCGAGGCAAGATATCAGAATCCAGGGCAAAATAAGAACAAGTATCACATTGATCAAAAGTGGAAAAGAGACATTAGAATAAATAATAAGTGAAAATGGTGAGGAAAGCCTCAAGGAGAGAAATAGCATGGTAGTAAAGAGCCTCAACAGAAGATCAAGGAAGCAGGAACAAGTCTGGGACCAAAAGTATTCTGAGTTGAGCTATATGTGGCAAAAGCCACTTTGGTGAGTGTCGGGCAGGCCAAAACGTGCATTTCATGTGCTAGAAGCTCGGAAATGTCTCATGATTTCCCTAACAAAATTGTTGGGAAATACAGGAAGTGCTAGAGCCTTTGCACTAGTTAGACCTGATTCTGAGACGAGGGACGATGTTGTTGCATGTTTGGGGTCTATGTTCATTCGAAGCTGATATATGCTTTATTTGATTCTGGAGCTACCCACTCGTTTATATGAACTAGTGTTTCAAAACCCTTAACTACTAAGTTATTATATGAGGATATAGAAGTAATAGTAACAACTGGGCCGAATAGTTGTGTTACAAAAGTTACTTTTAATGAATATATTCAAATCAATGAACAAATCCTTCCTACAAGCTTACTCGTTTTGGACTTTGATGTCATTTCTAGGCATGGATTGGCTATCCCTGACTGTAGGTCCAAGACATTGGATATACCTTGTATTGGGACCATGGTATTTCCCAAGTTTGAGAAAATCTTGAGAGTTATTATATCATCTTTAAAGGCACATAGGTTACTCACACATGGTAGTGAAGGATTTTGGGTTAGTTATTAGTTAATTGAGGCAAAGAAGAAAACAGAAGTTTCGAGACCAGATTGATCTAATCAAAATATGGAGGACTTCTAGTGCAATAAAAGAATAAGGGCCAATTTGTCTAAAATCAAAGATGGAAATTGCACAAGAACGATATAACCAAGCGATCAAGCGGGTTTATACAGCACGGTTGCGGGAGCATCTAAAAAATAAACAGAACTGAAATCTTGTAACCAAGCAATTGCGCTCGTTTTGCCTGCACGGTCTCGCGGTTGTCCGTTTGATGGGGTTTTTTTATTGCGAATTCAATCAATTTTTCTCCTATTTAACCAAGAATTCATCCATACCTATATATACTGGACATAAGGCACATTTTTTGGGTTCCCAACTCTTTGAAAATCATACCAAAACGCTGTCGAATTATTGAGGGACCAATTGGCGAATGGTTCAAGATTGAAGATTCTTCGATGAACTCCAATTATTATTTTTGTAAATTGTCTTCAATTATGTTTCTAGGCTAGATTTTTTATGTTAGAATTGTGATAAAGCTTTATTATCCGGATTATAAGTTTTGATTTAAGTTAATTAATTTGAGTAGTTATTTTCGAGTTTCAAGTTTCTACAATTTTTTAGCTAATTATTGTGTGAATGTTGAGATAATTTCTTAAGTTTGAAAGATTAGGAATTCATTATACACGTTTTAATTTTCATAAAGTTTGATAAGGGATAAAATATACCCCTAGCTTTATGTATCTTCTAAAATGTTCATAAAACGTTAATGTTTTCTATATGTTAGTATTCGTCATAGAAATATAGTCAAATCACACATATAAATAGGATTTAATTCACCATTCGAAAGAGAATTTTAAATAAATTTGGAACATTGATATTTAAAATTCCATGAATTGTAGTTAAACATTTAAATCAATGTATGAATGATGGAAGTAAAATGGATTCTCCAGCATTTTTTTCCTATTATTTTAATTATAAAAATTGTTTATTTTATTAGTTTAAACCAAAATTCCAAACTCAAATTGATTCCTAATTCCGGTTAAGGTCTTTAATCTAAAATACAATTTACTAAATCCTCGTGAGAACGATACACATACTTGCAATTCGCTTTATTACTTTTACAATTCGTATACTTGCGATCAACAACAGTAATACAAGTATTTTTAGAATTTATTTAATTATTTGGAATTTAAATAAATAAAATGAAAAATGAAAAATATAAATATAAATATAATGAAAACTTATGACAAAAACATGTTTAAATGTCCCTCTTCCAGATACTCATTTGATCACTGTCATCCTCTGTTGAATGCATGTGATATATGCACGGATAAGTTTTTGGAACTATTTTCGAGAATATTAAACCGGTTTCTAATTTCAATCAACGAATAGTAATCAGTTAATTTTTAAAGTTAGTAGTGTACCGAACGGTTAACAAAAATAATTTTGAGTGGCTTACTTTTGAAAGCAATAACTTCTTCCACGGTTATCTATTTCTTGCGTGGTAAATTACATGTGAAATTAATCCATGAGTACTTCTAAATGGTACCAAGAACACAAGATTTCAAATTTATTTGATACCTCGAATCTGAGCCCAAATATCACTCCCTGAAATAGAATTTTTGAAATTAATTCGTAAAAGAGGTGGCTTGGTTGGCTTGGACACAGAAGCAACCTCATCTTCATTCCTTGTCCTATATTGATTGTATAGTTCCTTCTTGATACTTTACACCTCCTACTTGTTGTTTCCACCTTCAGCTTGTTGATGAGAGCTTAGTCATGACTTAATTATAAAGCAAGGGACGAAATCATATACGACCAAAGGTTTTGCTCTCCTTCTTGCATCCATTTTCCTCCTATAAATAGCCATGACTTCATAATATCAACCTCACACCAAAAATTAGCAGAAGTGTGAGTAACAGAACAGTTCCTTCATCTAAAAACCCTAAAAAAACCAAAGTTAGAATTTAGGCTTAATATTTTGTTAGGATCAAGACATGTTAGTGTTATAACATGATCTTGATGTCCTAAGTAATTTTCTGCATGTTCAAAATATAGTTAAGCCCTTGAGAAAATCCCAAGAATCAAGATCAACAGTGCAAAAATGACTACAAGTATCGTACCATGAATGAATGTATCGATGCATGAAGCCTATAAATGAGCATGTCCCGATACCTATTCAAGATGTATCGATACTTCTGTAAGCAGAATGTTAAGAACTTCTTTATTCCAAGAGCAATGTGAGTGAGAGATGTTTATTTGGATATATGATGTGAGTTGAGAATATTTACATGAATTATGTGATTTCTTCATAAGTAAACTGAGTATTTCATATGTAATTGCAATGTTGTTATAATATCGCTAACCTTATTTGCATTTGCACTGATCTTGAATATGTAAGATTGACTTCCTTATTTTAATGTGCAATAACATATATACACTATATTATGTTCACCGGGCAAGTATATACTCACCCCACGTATCCTAACTTTTCAAGTAATCATAAAAATGAAAGGGACCGGTACGGATCTTCAGACAACCAGACAGATAGTGTCGCGCTAGGTGTTAACCTATAAGTTATGGACATACTGAATAAGGTTTATTGTGTATAAACTGCCAAATTTACCATCATCATCGTCGTCGTCGTCATCATCATCATTACTGTTTATAAAATATTTTAAAATTCGGATCTTTTATATTGACTAAATATTTCATTATCGAGATCTTTTATAACGACTAGAAATGTTTCAAAAGTAATATTGTTACCTTTTAAATAAATGGACTTTGTTTTGTTTTGTTTTAAAGTGAAGTATTTATTTTGAAAACTCAGTTATGTGACGTCCTTTACCTCACCATGTGCTAATAAAGAAAGATGAAAAATTATTCGCGTGGTTTTTCCGTGCTTCACAATGAATTTGAAATGAAAGGCCGGGGATCAACTAGAAGGATTAAAAAGGGATAGAAACCAAAACAAAAAAAGCTCTTTTGCAACATGCAAAAGACATCTTTCTTTAATTGAGTGTTGTTAAAAAGGGTCTATTGCAATATTGAGTAAGTGTATGTTGTCATTGATTAACTAAATTGATTGTTCATAATGTTCTTTAATTTTAATGAATGTTGGTAATGTGCCATTTTGTAACGTTCATTGAGTATTGTTAAAAGTTGATTTCATAGCAAATTTACATTCATTGTTATCTTTACAACGTTTATTGAGTGTTACCATTTTAAACTCTCAATGAAATGGATGTTAAGATATCTTCAAATGTTCATGAAATTTAGATCTCATGTTCAATAAACCTAAGGAAGGGGAAGTTTTAAAAGGCTTTGTTGCCTCTGATTTTGTTGTTAATAATGATAATAGAAAGTAAAATTCGAAACACAAGTGTCTTGATCTTATTTCTAATACAATAACATTAGGACTTTGAAAATGGTTTATCTAACATTGAAGAACAATAATTAAGGTGATATATACCAAGTGTTAATTATAAAAAAAAAATCTTGAATCATATGATACTGTCATAGATGTTAGATATTGATGAATGTTAATCAATACAATTGAGAATTGCCAAGTTGATGAATTTAACTTAGGGTATATCAATATGAGTGGCATATGACATGGGCCATGTTGCTAGAAGCATAAAATAGAAATAGAGTTACCTGTCCACTTGCCTAACCTATATATTTAACATCAAGTTGAAAAATCCATGTTAGAAAAAAGAAATAGATATGAGAATATTGAATATGAGGACAAAATGTCACGAGGGCAAAAATGGAATTCAAATAGGTTCACTATTATGGAACATGACAGAAATGGAAAATAACAAACAACGTTACACGAATGAAAAGTTTCAAATAGAGATCACATATAATAGGACTCAACTTGCGCGGGTATTTCAACCCATTTTGTGGATGAGGGAGGCAAGATTGAGACATCCAAATGGACCTTCCCGTATTAAGAAAAATCTCAATCACGGTTTGGTAAACAATATTACCAAATGAATATATATATATATATAGACTAGTCACTCTAATGTCATCTTTGACGATTAATCAATAATTTGGATTTGAAGTGTTTTTCTTGTGTATTCTTGATAAATTAACGTTTACACATAAATGCAGGAGGATTCGTTTGGAAGTAATTAAGAAGCTCATTTGACATCTCTTCATATGCATATAATTCTAGACGCATATGTGAAAATATGGAACAAGGGACTAATCCCAATTGCTACATTAATATTGTTGGGTAATTGCCTCAAATTGTCAAAAGATTGGAGGGCTTAAATTTTAATTGGAAGAACCATTATTAAACTGATGTCAGAATAATTGAAATCCTAATGGAAAGAAAATTATGATGTTTAAACCGTTAACTAACGTGTCCTTATGGAATTGAATCATAGGCAATTATGAATTATCGGAAGTGCTGGTCAACTGTTGCAGTAGGATGGAAATTAAGGTAAATAGCTTTTCTGTAGTTGCTTGGTTGTTGTGTCCAGTGGAATGGAATTGGAACCTGAAGTAATTAGAAGTGCTTTCTTTCTACAGTGTCGTGTCTCGTGTCAGAAGTGCGGTTGGCCAGTGAAGAGTTCTCCAAGTCCAAGCCGAACTGCTATGACGTGAATTTAGTTGTACAAATACACGTATTATTCTCTTTTATTGTAACACATTGATTAGAGAGTTGTATGAGGAAAAATGTAGTATAGCATCTCGATTTTTTATGATTCCTGTGTGGATTGTATAAAGAAGTAGAAATTGATAGATGTGGTAAAGTTTAATTATTTTTCCTACAATACTTGGGGGGTCTGGGGAGTGCAAAGTCTATATAATTGTAACAATTTATTATATACTGAAAATTTTTAGCGATCCGTAAATTTTGCGTTATTGTTTTATTTTCTTATTAGCTCAATTATTTCTTGAATAATAAAAGTTCCTATAGGGTTAATTAGAGAGGGAATTGATGCGTAATTTACCAACAAATATCAATTAGTTGACCTATGCTTGTTTGAAACATCACTTAATCCAGTCTTTCTTTGATAAAAATCAATGCGATAAGGGACGAATCCAATAATTTTGCTCAGCTAGGACGATAGTCTAAGAATTTTGTTCGACTAGGATGGACATCAATCAAATATCTGTATTTTTCAAATTTCAGTCCAAAAAATGAAAATCTAACATTTTTTCCCGACGGATCCAACACGGGCTAGTGCATCAGCTCGTCGGATTGTGGATCCGTCCTTGAATACGATCTTTATAAGGCTCCTCCTCGGAATGAAATCCACACATAGTTGGCTTAACCAAATAAGCAATCCTATGTTGTCTTATGTAATATTTTGTTCAATTAACATCGCTGTTTTTTCTCTTTAATAAAAACCTCACTAACTTTTTGCTTAAGCGAACAATACCCTTAAATTAGTACAACATTCATGACGTGCAACCGTGTAAAAATTCTAGCCTCAATGAGATTATACTATGCCAGCTAGGAAGCTAACTTGAATATCATCGCCCTTTACTGTATTAAAAATTATAAATAACACATTTTCCTAAAAAAAATTTTAACCACACACATTTTTCTAACTATTTGTTAACTTCATATTTTACTTCGAAAATATTGAATTCTTTAATTATAAACAAAATTCTTTTATCAGAGGTAAGCTCACTTCGCTTGAGCAAGTCATCGCACCAAATAAGTTGTCATGATTGAGTTTAATTTCACTAAAAACTCTCAATATTTTTGGACTTCTAATGACAAAACTATTAACAAGGCTACCAAGGACGGAACCAAAATGAAAAGATTGTGAGGAAAAATTAGTATAGAGTTAATAAAAGCAACAAAAAATGAGAGGTCGAAATGCCCAAAAAAAAAAAAAAAAAAGTGTACTAGAAAACAAAAAAATCCAAAGTTGGGTGGGGCAGATGAGTCCACTTCCTCCCACTGTATATCTGCCGCTGAAGGCTTACCTACGATAATAAGCTTGTTTAATATCAAAAATGTTCTCCCAAATTTTGACATGAAATGAGTGAAGAAAATCAAGTTAAAAAGTTCAAATCTTATCAACAAAACAAAATGAAAGATAAAGATATTTGTAAACCAAACGACTAAATGTGGGGAACTATATAGGACTTAATAGTGCTCGTTTAGCACGACTGTTGTGAATAGAACTTTTTGGAGTAGAGTTTTTATTAGTAGAGCTTTTTTTAAAAGTGTTGTTGACAAAAAACAGTTGACTGTTTGATTGTCACTATAAAAAGTTAACATTAAATTGATTGTTTGACAGTACGATTATAAAAGTACTTTTATATAACTAAATTATATCTCATAGTTAACTAAAAATTTAATAATTATTTCACCTCATTGTTGAAATTCATGTTGAAATTTTTTTAGTTAATTCAAAAAATATAATATTTCATAAGTGTTATAGAAAAAAAAAATTGTCAATAAATTTCATATTTTATTAATTAATAAAAGATAATTTCTTTGTTTTGAATAAAAATGATTTATAATTTTATATTAATCAATAAAGTATAATATTTCAATACAAGCTATGAAAAATAATATATTTTCAACATATTTCATATTTTATTAATTAATAAAATATAATTTCATATTAATCAATAAAATATAATATTTTCCATATGATTTGTGAAAATATAATATTTTCAATATGATTTATGAAAACAAATATGATGTCAACATATTTCAAATTTTATTAATTGATAAAACATGATTTCATATTAATCAATAAAATATAATATTTCAATATGAGTTATGAAAAATAATATATTTTCAACATATTTTAAATTTTATTAATTAATAAAACATATATTTTTATTTATCAGTAAAATATAATATTTTAATAGGAATTATGGAATATAACACATTTTCAATAAATTTCAATATAAGATATATTGTATATTTCAACTTTTTGTAAAAAAAAAAATAAATACTTTTTTGCTAAGCTACGAGCTTCTCCAAAATAGCTTAAAAAGTTGTTTATTCATTTAAAAAGTATTTTCTCAATCACAGTCAAACACCTTCAATTTTTATTAAAAGTGCTTTTGGCCTTTCAAAAGCCTTATCAAACGGGCTCTTTATCGTATAGACTTTGAACTTTCTTTATTCATGGAAAATATTCATACAGTAAAATTTTCAAGATTGTTAAGTAATTATTTCATGATATCATGAAATGAAATGGAAAGAAACATTCATGTTAGAATAATGGCATAATAAGTTAACTACTCAAATACTATATTTAAATCTTGAGGAGATTTATTTCTAGCATATTACCTGTAAGGAATTCAACCTAACATACTTTGAGACATTTTAAACATATATTCTGTTTATATACATATAAGAAAAACTAGAAAACCCTTATTTGATCATTTAATATTATTTCTTGAAAGATTGAAGATAAGATTAACCGACCTAAGATTAACTGACCTGTTTATACATAAGAAAAACTAGAAAACCTTATTTGATTTATGTATTATTTCTTGAAAGTTTGAAGATTAGATTAATTGACTTATTTTTCTCAATTTATTTATTTATTTTTTTCTCATCCAAATTCTTGCACAATATTGGAAAGATAGAGAATCAACTTTAAGATGATATAATTTACAATCCTTTATTTTGCACTATTTTTTATGGATCGATGAATCCTCTTATTTTTCATGTGCGTGTAACTTTATATTGTAACATAATATGAAGTTAAATAACTATTATTATAAATATAATATAACTATACAAATTCAATGCAAAGCACAGTATATTAGATCACGACCTCATATTGTAAAGATATTTAACGACAATAAAATTGATAAATAACCAATTCAAAATATTCATCCGTTTAATTAACCAATATCTTCTTATCTCTCTCTATATTTAAGATTAACAAAAGAAATAATCTACATCCACCAACTTGAAAATTTAGAATTAATATAGACAAATTCCACCCGTATTTCTCTGGACCCCTCTGACCTACCTATTTATCCAATCATATCTCATATTCATGCAAGAAAATATAGTAGTTATGATTATTTTAATTAAGATTATGAATCACGTACCCATGTCTCATACGTAACCATGCCTCATCAAGTTATCCCATTTAATTAAAATTTCTCTACATGGATTGGTTAATGTTCTCCAATCACATTATTTCATAGACATTTAAGTGCCAATGATTTGGACGTACCCTTACTTGAAAGAATAATGGTGGGTCACACATACATTTATGGGAAATTGCACACAAAACCAATTTTGAAAGAATCAACTTGAAAAATTAATTAAATTTGGATTATAGTTGTTGGACCAACTTGAGCCTCCCATTTTATAAAATCTACTTAAAAAGATAGGCTGATTTGGACAATAACGCTGTATACACAATCAGCATACAAATTGAATACGATATAAGTTTATGATTGTATTTCCTTAGCGATTATAGCAACGTTGAGATCGTTTATAAACACAATTTATAAACAAAACGTTGCGAAACAGAGGTTAAGAAACTTATACATATAAAAAGCTTTTCACATATGATGTCTAAAAATTTGATTCATATGTCATCGTCTGGGAAGTTGAATCGGTCTTTCCATGGAAAGGCCAAGCACCTAGGAATGTGCTCTAATCTCTCCGAGGAAAAGAAATTTTGAAGCTCTTTCAATTTCCGTGTTACTCTAATTTGTGTGCTGAAGATTGCTTTGACGGGTCTATGATCCGACAATTTCAATTCGCCTCTTTCGTATAAATGTTGATTCAACCCTTCCCCAAACCAAATTATCCGATCGCACCTACCCACAATTAAAAAACACACACAAAACTTTGTCATGCTTTCCCTTTTAATCAGTCAAAAACTAAATATTTTGACAATTTTTAAACAATCTAATTTATAATTATGTCACGTCATCAGTAATTAAATTGCATGATATGTACGTTACCATGCAGGAACACGTTTCTTTTCTCCTCTTTTGCCTTCTAATCCGCCATAATATTGGTCGGAATTTGGATAATATTTGTATGTAGGAGCAAATCTTATGGTTCCTTCCTGCCAATTTTCAAACACTTGACTCTCCTTCAGTTCCATCCTTAGCTTTATTATCATGGAGACATCGACGAAGATTTACAGTCTTTATTAATTATAATATATATAAACATTAATTTATAAATCTGTACAAGTTGCGAAAGTGGTGGACTGGTGGGCATATATATATATATATATATGTAATTACCTGGTCGTTCTCCAGCAATGCATCCCATTCTCCTTCGTTTACCAACAGCCGTGTTGCTGATTCAGGCAACGAGATTCTGTAGTTCAAATCTCCTAGAAAAATCACTCGACTGCGCCAAACCAATCAATTAATTAATATTAATAATTAATTAAAACTGTAATTAGACAAAGAGTTTTAATGTAATTTAGGTAAAAACAATAATCAGAAGTCAACTTAAATAAGAAATCTTATTAACTTTGTTAGTATTAACTTTGTTAGTATGTTTATCATAATTAATACTTTAATTTACCGACAGAAATCGAACTTTATGAAGATTTTAGCAACTAGTTAACTAACTTCTATACAAGATTAATTAAAACATAAAGTTGTTTTTTAATTTAAAGGTGGCTTGAATCGAAAACGACATAATTAGGCTAATTAATTGGTTGTTATACCTCTAATTGATTCGCTATGTCATGGTATCATGTGGTTAATTAATCAAAGACACTAATTAATTAACAAAAAGACATTTGAATAACGGATCATTTTGGATTGTTTTGAAGGATCTAAAAAAATTATAAACATACTCATGATCAAGAATCTTTCGAGGCAAGTCAAGAGATGAGCCTCTAGGAAAGCATGTTCGGGACAATATCTCGACTGCATTTGAATTCCGGTACCTCTCGTCGCCTTCTCTACCGCCCGATGCAAGATGGCAGCAAACGAAGCAGAAACTCACTTCATGTAATCGAAATCTTACTGAGACTGAACCCTGCAACACAATTTTTTGGAGCCAAGATAAGATTATGCCTTGTTTGGCTCCCTTTTTTTAAAACCAAATTCATTCAACACTCAATTTCAACCATTCATTTTAGTCAAATTTACAATTTTTTAACCCCACATTCTCCCAAAATACTATTCAAAATCATTTTTTTTTCCAAAAAATGGGGGCCAAACATTTTTAGTCTATTGAATACAAGATTCCAAAGAATACGTGCAGCCCCGTCTCTAACACGTGTTTGACAAATCGCTTATATATGACGATCTGAAAACATTTCGTTGTTTCATTTTCTTTGAAAAGTAAAAGATTATGGACGAGAATCTCTGACAAATCGAAACAAATAACTTAATTTTCAAACAAAAAAATATGATCCATTGAAATGTTGTCACATGATTGTTATAAACAAACTTTTACCAAACATAGAAATTTTTTTGACAAGATTATTTATACGAAAAAAAATAGAATCGATACCTTATTTCCTAGACATCCCATAATTCCACAGCCTACACAAGAAACGCTAGGGTTTCGAACAAATGATCGAAGCTCAGTACGAATCCAGACCGATATTAATATTCCGACCATTTGCTTACTAATGATGCACCGGAACTCGTACTGATTACTACTCTCAGTAGACTCTTCTTCTTTCTTGAATGATTTCTTGTTGAGGGCTTCTCTGATTAGAGAATTCCATTGGAGGGAAATCTTGCAATTTTCTGGCCCTAACACATTTGCTGCTCTCAGAGGCACAACTTCTTGGAACCTAATGATCAATATCATAACACAAAAGTAGAAGAAAATTATATCAAAAGTATATATATATATATTTATTTCTGGTTTTAGATCTATAAATATATTCTTGAAATAATAAGTTACCCAAGAACGTAGATGTCGCAAATATTGTACGTGTCCAGCAACTCATCCATATTCAAATCCTCTGCTGGTGCCACTCCCCCAACATTCCATGTACTAACAAAGATCCTATTGGAAAGAAAATAGGATGTAATAATACACATTAAATTAATTACACATGCTCCAGATCCTGTACTGTTTTAAGTTCTTACTTACTTGTAGTTTTCTGAGTGCCCGCGATCGTTCGAGATGCTGTTACACCGTAGAGATTTCGAGTCGAAAGTAGGAAATTCAAGGAAATTATTAGATTCCGAGTCGCATGGAAAATCTGCAACAAAATTATTGCTACCCAATCTCTTATTTAGGATCTTGCTAGCCACCAACCTCGGCCACATGACCTTTAAGAATGCAGATTATATGCTCAGCCATGCAATTAATAATAATAGTCATGAAAATGAAGAGAAATGAATTAGAGGGTGTGCTTACTTCTCCATTTTTGCCTGGCATGATGGTGAAAATATGAGAACGTTAATGGTAGCCTTTAAACAGGCTTCTGTTTAGAGCCTCTTACTGGAGGATTTATGACAATGTTAGGGAATAGAAAATTGAGGATGGTTCTTGCTGCCTTAAACTTTAGTGTTTGTTTGTCTCATTTATCAAATATATCTTAATTGTAGATTAATTAAACTAGCCACAAGTGGGCGGGCCGCAGACTGTTTGAAAAATATTTCTCATGCAAAATACATCTGATTATTGAGCTGTGATGCCTCAATAATAGGAAACCAGGCTTCTTCTGACGTGTACACATATGTGGGAAAAGGGTAGTGGTGTAAATTCCCACGAAGGCTCGGCCACTAATGGCAACGGGGAGGGTATGAGACGGAGATGCAATTCCGTGTCCCCACCACGTTAAAGATTTATCATCCTAATTTCCATCCTTGTCCCGTCCCCATTTAATCGGAGACGGGGCGAGGCGGGATTTGCAAATTAATCCTCGTTTACATCCCTATTTGTTATTAATTTTTATTTTTTTAAGTTTTAAAATAATTTTATACAGATAATATAAGAAAACATGTAAGAACAATATTAACATTTTCTAAATCTAATAATTTTTACATATGTTTTGAACATTAATCGAATTTATATATATTCATATTTGTTTGTTTCTTTAAATTTTAATGAAAATTGTTAATTGGGGACGGGGTTCGAGGACGGAGCGGGGATGGGAATAAGATTGTCATCCCCGTCCCCGGTACGGGAATATTTTTTCATTCTCATCCCCACCACATCCCCGTCTTTGTCTGGAATTTTCCACCCGTTCAGGTTCGGGTATTCCCTGCACCATTGTCATCTCTATCGATCACAGGCCAGAGATTCAGGCACCACGGTCCGAACGAGACAGGCAATCGGCCTAAAATTGAACACCTTGCTGAATAAGTTTTAAAAGATAATCTTAAAAACTCTCAATGCTAAATTATTAATATAGGCATCTCTCAGGGTATGCAGGTGATACGACTGTAGGACATTGATATTATAGGGCACAAATTTTTTTTTTATTATAGAACATTTAAAGAAAAAATTGATTATAGGGACATAAAGAAAAATTATAAGGCACCAAAAAAGTTATCTTAATACATTTTTTTGGTTTAAAATTTAGAATAGCTTCATTATAAAATATAATAAAAAAATGCTACAACCTTCAAGAAGCCGACAATGGTCTTTGTCATTTGCATATATGACAAAATATAAACAAAACTCAATCAGAATCATAATTACTTAAGTTTTTTCCATTTACCAATGGCCAAAGCAAATGTCAAAATAAACTTTTCAATTTCATTTTTATTCATTTTCCAAAGAAGTAAAATTCAAAATCCAAATTTGAAAGCAATTAATGGATTAAACAAATCTCAATTTTCATTTCCAAATATCAAAGAGATCTTTCATTTCAATTTCCATATCTCAATTCACTATATCTCAGTTTACTGTCTCATTTCTCAAACGGTAAAGGGATCAATCACCCATCTTTCATCTTTGAGTTTTTATTATTCTTGTTGAAAACTTAAAATACTTTGAAGAAATATCCCTATTTTGATATTCACTAATCACTTGATTGAAAGATAAACTCATGTCCAATGTATTATTTATATTCTTAATTTAATTGAGCAGGTTTTTTGAAACAATCTTCTATAATTTTATTTATTAACGATAATATATTTCTAATTTATCTATGCTTTTGTGGTATGCTTGTGTGATAAACATGTCCTTGAAGGTTGAAAAAATAAGATATGTAGTCCATAGAAGATTAAAAGATTTTGCAGAGTTTATAATTTAAAAGATTGGTTTATAAATAAGTAATTAGTGGGTTTGCTTCTAGAAATGCAAGAAGAAATGTTTTTATATGATTGTTGCATTTTGAGGATTACTAAAAATTTTTTATTTTTTATTTTTTAAGGTTTACTCATGTGGAATTGTACAAAGTGGTTAGTGGCTTGAACAATACTTTATTGAAGACAAGTGCATTTAGAAGTTTCAAAGGTGCTTTTGAGATTTATTTGTACTTTACTTTTTAATAAAATGTAAAAAATTAAAAATATATTTAAATGTACATTTTGCAATAAAATACTATTATTAGAATATAACTTAATATTTCTTAAAATATTTATAAGTTAATCGAAACTACGAAAGGGCACAATTTTAAATTGTCGTATATGACACTTAAAATCTTAGGGCTGCCTTGATTATTAACATTGTTCCCCCTTCCATTTTTCTCTGTATTCATTAATGATTCTTATATTTATAATTTTTTCTGGTTTAGCTCAGCTTAAAAAAGCCTATTAAAATATAAATTAACGAAAAAAATGTTGTAAATATTATCTTGTATTAGTGAATGACAATTGTACCCATGTAACCCTAGTTATAATTATTTTGTATATCATTTTCTTCCCTTATATATATGGGGCTCCGGTTCATAATAAAATATACAAGTTTATTAGTGTATCTACTTTTCTCTCTAGTTTATAACACGTCATCGCACGAATCTTTACCAAATTGAGTTCGAAGGTAATATTTTTTAAGCATAATCATCTGTCATGTGAACCAAAATTGATTTGATGGCACGTGAATTTTTTGTATATACATGTACATCATAACGATGTCAAATCCTGTTGTTAATTCAAGTTCCACATGTCTGTATTCAATTCATTGATTTACGTGTATTATTGATGTGTATATTCTTGTTCCACATTTTTTTGAATAAATAAGCATGATTGAAGTAAATCCAAATTATAATTATAATTATGCACGCAAATTGATTCCACATTGATTAATGTGCTGTTATTTCATATCACTGATTCTGATTATCACACTATTAATTCAAATAACTGATTCTGATTATGTACACAAATTAAAGTGCAATCCAAATTTTGTGCAAATTTTTTTTTTTGGGACTTCAATTAAAAGTTCGTGTTTATGTGAGTTTAATTTATATAATATTGTTATTTTTGAATTTTTTTATCATTTAAATTAATAGTTCATCACGTTGTTGCTCCTGAAGTAGCGCAACTGTATAATTAATATTCCAGAAGAATATTAATATGACAATCATAAGTAATTTGTTGTTGCTCCTGAAGTAGCACAACATTATAATATTCCAGAAAGAATATTTTTTGCTCCAGAAGAGTATAAATTATAATTGTCAATATTCCAGAAGAATATTGACCTATTATTGAAGAAATAATAGAAAAATACAACATGCTTCTGAAGCAGTACAACGAATAATTAATATTCCAGAAAAATATTAAACATATAACTGTCTATTATAAATAATTTGTTGTTGCTCCTGAAGTAGAACAACATTATAATTAATATTTCAGAAGAATATTATTTGCTCATGAAGAGCACAAATTATAATTTTCAATATTTTCAGAAGAATATTGATTTATTATTTTTGAATAATCGACATAAGTTCGTTAGCGAAAGAAGACGTATCTTGTTCCAGCACATTAATTTTCATTCTAAAAGGTACTGAAAATTTATCATTATCTCTTTTTGCCTATATCAATATGTTTATCTACACCATTTGTGAGGTACAAGATCAGCCTAAAATCTTGGAATCAAAATTAGCAAAGATTGGATAACCATGTTCACTGTTTATTTATAGTATATCTCTTTGCTTATGTTAATCCAATATTCTTGTAATCTTTAAATTTTATCTTTGTCTTGTAACCCAAGTAATATCCTATATATATAGTATTACTTGCTCGTGAAGAGCAATATATTACAATTTCAATACTCCATAAGAATATTGACTCAATGCTCCTGAAGAAACATAATTTAAAATATGTTTTAAATGAATATTGTCTTGGTGTTATCGAAGAAACACAACCCACGTTAGATATATATTTCAGAAGAATATTTTATCGTCACTCGTGTAAAACACAAATATTGTTAGTTCGAAAGATATAATGAATCATTAATATCAATATTTTAGAAGAATATTGACTTACTATTCTTGAAGAATTGCAATATAATTATTCCAGAAGAATAATTCATTATTTTTGCTCCTAACTAGCATAATAGATATTAATTATTGTTATCATTGAATGAGCTTCGAATCAATATTCCAGAAGAATATAGCATTATTGCTACGTTTCAATATTCTAGTATTTTATTGCTCATGTGATAAATATTGTATTGTCGTTCTCAAAGAAATTCTAATTTAATAATAATCCAAAAGATTATTATGATATAAAATAATATATTGTTATGGTGATTCCTGGAGAATCATAACTTTATCTCATATGAAATATTATAAAGGAATATAATTTGCTCTCGAAAAGCTCAATATTATGAGATATGTTATTAATTTGGTATTCTGGGACAATTTTTATTTTTACTCCTGAAGAATAACAACTTTATTTTATGATAAATATTTCAATTTATCATGTTACTTGTTCATGAATAACATAATTTCTTTTTTCCGCTCAAAGTAAAGGTTAGTATTCTATTAACTTTGAATTTTCATAGAAAGTGGTATAGTTATTGGATCTTATCATATCGTTTTGATTATGCCAACTTACAATAAACATTTGTTTGAATGTATGCTTTACATTCAATAATATAGTACAATATTCCAGAAGAATATTGTATCACTATTCTAGAAAAAAAACAATCTAAATCAATGTTCCAAAAGAATATTGATCTAAATCGATATTCCAGCAGAATATAGCACATTAAAAATATCTCATTTGAGTTATCTAATAAAATATTCTAGAAGAATATTTCGTTTTTACTCTTGAAGTAGCAAAATCTCATTTCATATTGAATCAAGTTTAATATATTTAATATGTTGTTACCCCCGAAGAAGCATAACAATTATAAAATAATATTAATTGCTCTTGAAAGAGCATGATATTACAATTTCAATATTCCAAAAGAATATTGACATATTGATTTTGAATGAGTAATAAAAACGTGCTTTCGAAGTATCATATGTTTAGAAAAATATATCATTTGAGTTCATGTTTATCCCTAAAGGAAAACATATAATTAATGTCATAAGGACATGGAATAGTTTGACTACTTGAATGATATATGATTATATAATGTTTAATCATTAAATTATATCTTAAATTGAACTAGAAGTTCAATTTGATTTTATTATTTGGCATAACTAGTTGGACCATCACTAGATCAATAATGATGCGAAATTAAAAATGGATACTCAATGAAGAACCAGAAGATTCTTTAATTCAATCATATATGATGTTTGTTCTCTTTCATAAAATTCCTTGACTGTCACTAGCTAAAATAGGGATTAAATTCCCTATATTTTTGAAAAAGTAATTAGGGTGATAAATTGGCCAACTTCATTATCCCGTTCGTCATCTAAATATTATTTGTATATAAAAGATTTGATACATATACTAGATGATTGCATGGTGTTCTCAACTTGAAGTTTGCGAAATTATTGCCCAAATTTTAAATTATTAGCAAAATTTTCAGATTATATAATCAAGAATGTGTCTTGATAATGTTAGTAGACATGAATCTCAACATTTTAATAAGTGTTAGTTGGGATATCGATAAATGGTTTAACATTCTTGCTTGTTAAACGCCTCCAATTAATTTAATTGAGAACAAAATACTTACATTTTTATTTAGGGAATTATATTACGCATCATGCCAACAGCATAGTTCTCCCTATTATAATTGACTTATGGTTAGAGCCTAATTTTTTCATATAATTTTTTAATCGTGCAATTGATCCACTACAATGTACTGATATGGAAAATAAAGAATGTTGAGAAAAATGCGTTGTTTGAACATATATCCCGAATGGGTAATATTTTACAACGTAAAAAAATGATTGTCAATTTGATTGGACAATTTTCTCAACATTAGGTGGAAGATTAGTAACTTAAAATCAAACAATTGCATCATATTATGTTATATATATCCTCGCGATTGATAAACAAATCAGAAGTTCGATTGAAAATATGAACGAAACGTTCAAAGATAACATAATTACAAGATGTATAAGAGATTAATAAAATCTCATACTATATCTTATATTGATGTATGGCACGCCTAAAGCGTAGCGATATCTGATTCGAATAAAGATCTCCAAATAAATAAAAATGGAGCAGATGATTATGATGGTCTTATTGAGGAGGCATATACTCGTGAGAGAGTATCAACATAATTAATTGTAAATTTCCAGAAGAGGTTCAAGTACTTGAAAATTGAAAATTTGAGATATCTATAGTTATGTCTTGTGGGGAAAGAAATCGAATTGAGATAATAATTGTGTCGACACACTTTATAAAGTACTTATACAAAAGCAAATTGCGAAGTTAGCCGCATCATAATATGAATGATAGAGAGGATAATAAAAGAAAATATGTCGAAGAAAATCGACATAAAAATAGTTGGCAAAAGTATGCATTCAGGCTAAATTAAACTTACTACAAAACCTGAAGTCTTGGGACCCGAATTCCAAACACTTAAAAGTGCAAAGCTAGTAAAATACCTATAGGTATAGTCGTAATATAGGACTTGTTGCGCAATTAATGTTTCAAAGATCTGGCATAAATGCAATATTTTATTTGCCTGACAAATGCATAATAGGTGCCAATAAATATATGATTATTAGAAATATATATAATGAAAAATGATTTACTCTAATTACTAGTTTGCACTCTTTGATGTACCAATGAGTGATGTCAAAATGTATGATCATCAACTCGGTACTTTGGGAGTATTCTTTGAAGTACCAATGAGTGAGATTAAAAAGGGTAATCAATACCTCGGTACTTTGGGATCGCGGTGAAATGATTCGAGAAAATCTATTTAAAATATAAAAATCGTCACATATATAAAGTTTCACAACTTAAATTTGGTGGTAGCAATTTGACAATTGCAATGTGAAACGTATACAATGCCGAAGCATTCAGTATAATCCTTGAAGGATTAAATATATCTGAAATATATAGTTCGCGTTTTTAAGAAACTTGTTTGATCAAAATATACAAATACTTTGTGATCTGAATATTTCATATGCATTGAATAAAATCACTTTGTAATGAAATGTGATTGTCGCATAAAATTATATTTGAAAATTCAAGCAGTTGATTTTCAAGATACAAAATTATGTTTAATTATTCACCTGAAGTGAATAAGTTAATTGTTCATCGAAATGAATAAGTCACTTTCAAATTTTAGAACTGCATTAAATGCATTGATAATATTGATTATAGAACAAGGCTCAATGCAGCATGTTCAAATGATTGAAAATATTGAATATATTCAAAGAACAAATAATATGAGATATCATATATGTGCTATTTATATACATGGTAAACATATTCGATATTGCACCGATTTACAGTTGAAATAATTACATACAATATCCAAATAATTGTAATGTTCCCATGAGGAGGAGCAAATATGAGCTACACTCTTTTTTTCCTTAGCCGAGGTTTTCCTGACAAGGTTTTTAATAAGGTAACTGTTATCAATGTCTATTAATATAGCAATCATATACGAGACTCCTGAATAAATCATTATATGGATGATTCAATACAGATTGAATCAGTGAGAGTAGTTGTACTCTTTTTCCTTCGTTCAGGTTTTGTCTCACCGAGTTTTTCTGACAATGTTTTAACAAGACAGCATCAAAATACTCCAGAATTTTCAGCAAATTCACTCAAGTGACAATAAAGCTGATTTATCTACAAAAGCACTACCAACATCTACATTCAAGAAACCAGTTCACAAGATTGTGATACATCGACTCGATGATTTACAGCGATCAACACTAGGGGGAGTAGCTGTACTCTTTTTTCCTTAGTCAAGGTTTTGTCCCATTGGATTTTCCTGGCAAGATTTTAACGAGGCAGCATTCATCTTAATACTCCAAGAATAACTGTACTCTTTTTCCTTGATTTGATATGTTTGTTCCATTGAGTTTTTATCAAACAATGTTTTAATGGGGCGGATATTTTTTAATATATCATTCAAGGGGGAGTGTTGTAAATATTATCTTGTATTAGTGAATGACAATTGTACCCCTGTAACCTAGTTATAATTACTTTGTATATCTCTTTCTTCCCTTATATATATGGGGCTCTGGTTCATAATAAAATATACAAGTTTATTGGTGTCTCTACTTTTCTCTCTAGTTTATAACAAAAAATTTATTTTAATATTATTTATTGTTGGGCAAGTTGCCAAATGCTTGCCGAAACAAAATATTGAGATGCAATAAAATAAATTGACTTGAGCAGCCAGTTTTGTTGATTTGGAAAATATCAAAATTTTGTGATTCTTTCATGGTTGGGTAATTGCCTCAAATTTCCCAGGTTGGAGGACTTTAATTGTAATTGGAGAATAAGTTTTGTAATTCAATTGGATTAGGATACAAATCCTAATGGAAAGTAAATTATGAAATTTGTTGCTATTGATTACATGTCCTAGGTGGATTAAATATTTAGAAGAGCAATTGATTAAGGAAACCAATTCCACAGTCCATGTCGAAGTGAAATACAACCATGACGTGATTTGTTTTATATAAATACACGTATTATTCTCTTTTGTTGTAGAGCACATTGACTAGAGAGTATTGTGAGGAAAAATGTAGTCTAACATCTTGGTTTTTCTTGGATTCTTTGTGGGTTGTACAAAGAAGTAGATGTGGTAAAGTTTGATTATTTTTCCTACAATACTTGGAGGTTTGGTGAGTGCAAAGTCTATATAATTGTAACAATTTATTATATAGTGAAAAGCTTTGGCGGTCCGTAAATTTTGCGTTGTTATTTTATTTTCTTATTGGCTCAATTATTTCTTGAACATCAAAATTTCTATGAGGTTAATTAGAGAGAAAATTTGTGTATAATTCCCAACATTCATTATGTGTGGCTGAATATTTTGGGAAAATTAGGTCAATTATTTAATTATAAATTGACGTGATTTTAACTTTTGTAAAAGACATGACTTGAAACAAAAAAATTGTAGAGCCTAACATATTAGTAGATATGATAAAACTTATAATATTTTTTCTATAATACTTGGAAGTTTGGTAAGTAAAATTCTATATGATTCTAATAATTTTAGTAAAAAGTTTTAATAGATTGTAAAATTTCGACTCTGTTTGTTAAAAATTTGTGTTTAAAAATAATTTTTTTTTAAATTTTCGAGGTAAAATATGTGGTTAAAAATTGAAAAGAAAATATATGTGGTAAAAAGGTGATTTGAAAAATTGTATTGTTTAAAAATATGTTTTTTTCTTGTATGCCAAACATAGGCTTCTTTTTTTTTTCCTTTTTTCCTTTTTCTATTTTTCTCTGAATATTAAAAGAGAATTGACCTAAATTTCAAACAGTGGTATTAAAGCGTCATGTTGTTCAAATTGTGGGAGTGGAGCATGGATTTGATGGGTAAAGTATTAAAAGAGAATTGACCTAAATTTCAAACAGTGGTATTAAAGCGTCATGTTGTTCAGAGTGTGGGAGTGGAGCAAAGAGTTGATGGGTAAAATATTTATATGGTCGCTGAACTTAATACTACGTTTTTAATTGGTCATTCAACTTACAAATGTTTCTTAACGAACATTTTGTCAGTTTGTCTATTATGTCACAAATTTCGTTATAATTGTGAGACATGTTATGTCAATGAGTAACGTTCAATAGTTTGATAACTTTCATGGTCAAAACACAACACTTTAAACTTTAATGACCAGTCATAAAAAAACTGAAATTCAATAATTATTGAGATAATTAACTCTTATAAAAACTGAATATCCAATTACTATTCTTTTAATTACAACTTCAATATTTAAAATAATGATTTGAATTTATTATGTACTTAGTAAGCGTGTGTTTGGCCTAGGGATGGCAATAATATCCACGAACCCGACAACCGATGGAGACCCGACATAAATGGGAGGGAATCACCCAATTAAATGGGTTCGTGGGTAGGGTATGGAGGTAAATTTAAAAACCCGACATGTGTATGGGTCGAGTGTGAGTTTTACTACAATACTCATACCCGACCCGCATGCCCATTAATTTCCTTTAAAAATTATAGAATTTAAAACAAAAGTTATTGTTTTAAAAAAATAAAGAATAAATAAAAAATAGAACCCAAATATCTATTGACATTGTTGTCTTCTAAACCTTAATATGTTTAAATTATTGACTTTGTTAATGTCTAAAAAAATTGTTCAAATTTACTTGTATAATTTTAACATATAACAAGCTTTTTTCAATTCAAATTCAAGTGAAGCCCAATATTTAACTGATTCAAGTTAATCCGAAACACATATAACCTATTTATAGCCTAAAAAATTAATAAAAAAAATAAATAATTAGTAATGAGTTTTAAATGGGTATAGAAGCAAACCCGCCCCTGACCCGCACCCGACCTGCAATTTTTAAATGGGCATATGGGTAGGGTATGGAGGTTGTAAATATTTAGTGGGTAGGGTACGGATTTGGCAAACCCGACACATACCCGACCCATTGCCATCACTAATTTAGCCCCCTTTTTTGTGAATAGTGTGATTTTGAATTTGGGAGAATGTGTGATCAAAAAGTATTTGAAAAGTCGAAAATTGTATGCTTGACTAAGATGGATGGTTGAGATTGAGTGTTGAATAAGAGTGATTTTCAAAATATGCGGCCAAACAGGGGCTAAGGGTTTATAGAACTCATAATTTTTATCAATTTTTAACTACGCGCTCATTAATCTTTATAAAAATATAAATAAATAAATAACTGGATTTTACCCCACGCGGCCGCATGGTATAAACTAGGTGCGGTCGCGCAAGATTACCCTGCGTGACAGCGTAGGCAAATTGAAATCAGTTTCGCGAGTTTTGTTTTAAAATTTGATTTTCTTTATTTTTTTCAAATATCTTATACTATAAATAGAACCCAACACTAAAATCCTAGAGAGTCTTGGTTGTATGAACTTGAAGCCTCCTTGGGAGCAAATTAGAGATAAGAATTCCTCTTCAAATCTTGTTGCCTCTTTGAGGTATTATTCTCAACTTCATATAGAATGTTACGATTCTTGTGTTGTTGGATGAAACATTTGAACTTGCTTATTTCTCTCCATTGGGTTAAGGATTTTTCCTTGGGATTTTGGTTAGATTAAGCTTGAGTTTAGGTTTATTTTACCATTTTAGCTTTCTTGGGTTGGTATTAAATTGTTGGGGGAATTTTTAGTCCAATTACTAAAGGGGTTCGCATTATTTGGTATCAGAACTTGACTCTAAAATTAGTAAATCTATCTTCACATTTCTTGTATTTTTCTTGTTGTTTATCTATAAAAAAACGAAAATTATCAAAAAAAAAATTGTTGTTCTTGAGCTATTTGTTGATTCCTACCTATTGGGTAATTGATTATTATCATCATTGAAATTATTGAGGATGTCCATTAACCAAAACACTTGCATTTCCATAATTTCAAAAGTTTACATACCAAGTGTTTGAGAAAATGCACCAAAGAAAACTCCCATGTTAAAATCTACTTTTCTCTACACCTAACACTTCCTAGTCAATTACTTGTTCCTTGTTAAGCCTCCGTGGTCTTGTGCTCTTGAAAATTTATCCTACAAATTCATAGCCATCTTCTTGTATCCTAGCAAGTAAGGAAAATTCCACTTGCTATTTGTCTTTTCACTTCTAAAATTCCTCTTCTTTGATTGTGGTTTCACACTTCACAAGAATTACAATTTTTCTCATGGTAGTTGATTACATTCCTTGGAGCTTGAGTGAAACATGAGTGGAAACATTACTTGAAAGAACATTTTCACACTTGCACATCATGTCCTCAATCTTTGAATTGCCACATAAGGGATGGATTGCAATCCAGATTATATGTTGAAAACTAGATGCTATGTTGGTGATAGGGTGTGTAGTGTGGTTATTGATGGGGGGCACTCATCTAATTTGGTTAGTAACATCTTGGTTGAGAAATTGAGATTTACTCTAATCCCACACTTTAGACCTTATAAGATTACACGGATGAAGGAATGTGGCGAGTGTAGTGTGACCAAGCAAGCTCTAGTGACTATCACTCATGGAAAATATGGTGATGAATTATGGTGTGATATAGTACCTTTAAAACCTTGTCATATATTGTTGGGTAAACCATGGAGATGTGAGAGGATGACAACTTATGATAAGAGTATGCACTTATACCGACTTCTTAAGGATGGGAGATCATTCACACTAAATGGTTTAACACTAGAGCAAGCACTAAGAGATACAAAAAGAGTGAAGAAGGAGAGCGATCCAATGTTGGACTAGAAAAAGGCAAACGAAAATTTTTGAAGAGAAGTTTATGGCATGGGAGCGTGAAAAGAATGAAAGAGGGATGGTGGTAGAATCGCAAGAGGTGCCCCAAGGTAAGGAAGTTGAGAAGGAGGGAGACGTGAAGATTAAAGTAGTTGAACAAACTCTAACTTATCATGTGGAAGATAAAACTTTGGGAAGTGAAGGAGTGCATAAATTGGGGGAGGAAATTATTGGTGAGTTGGTGTATGAGCTTAGAAATGTGGGAGAATTGATTGAGCTTGATAATGTAGAGGAGGTGGTTGAGGATAAAAATTTTGAAGTGGTGAGTGAGCAAGAGAATAAGATGGTAGGAGGTGAAGAGAAGAGTCTCGATGATGTACATGATGAGATGGTGATGATTCATCATGAGTACAAGTATCCATACCTTGTACTTGAAAGAACTAATGATCCCCACCCCATTTTATTTAAAACTTTCTTGCAGGTTTAACATCATTAAGGGCTTGATCCACATCACTTCGGCCCAGTAAATTGTTTGATTCGAGTTATCCACATAATCAACTTGAGGGAGTCATATTGGTTTATCATGAGGCGTAGAAGCAAGGACTTTCCATTTTATCCAAGGGGTGCAATGAAACACCATGAACAAGCCTATGATTCAGGACGAATCATCCTGAAGAAGGAGGGTATGATGAGAATCATAAGAGGCTCGACAAGGAAAAATCAATCATGAGAGCCAAACAAATTTTAAGTACATTTTGAAGGACTCCCGAGACATCAAAGAATAGTATTCGAGGCTAAAACAAGTGATTAAAGTCAAGAAATAAGTCAAGAATCAAGTTGGAGTTAAAAATCAGGAGTACTGGATTTTACCCCACGCGACCGTTCGGTATAAACGAGTCGCGCGTTGCTGTAGCGGATAGGAAGAGTGTGAAACTGCTTGCCCGAGCAGCCGTGCAGACAAATTGAAAGTTAGTTCCGTGAGTTTTGTTTTAAAATCCAATTTTCTTTATTTTTTCAAATATCTTGTACTATAAATAGAACCCAATACTCAAACCCTAGAGAGAATTGGTTGTATGAACTTGAAGCCTCCTTGGGAGAAAATTAGAGGTAAGAATTCCTCTTCAAATCTTGTTACCTCTTTGAGGTATTATTCGCAACTTCGTGTAGAATGTTACGATTCTTGTGTTGTTGAAAGAAACCTTTGAACTTGCTTATTTCTTTCCATTGGGTTAAGGATTTTTCTTGGGATTTTGATTAGATTAAGCTTGGTTTTAGGTTTATTTTACCATTTTAGCTTTCTTGGGTTGGTATTAAATTGTTGTGCGAATTTTTGGTTCAAATACCAAAGGAGTTCGCATTATGCTTAGTTACAATTAAAACCCATATAAATACCAAGTGAGAGTCAATGTTCAATAACTACAGTGTAAACAATTAATGAATCGACATAAATATATGAATCAATTTAAATCTGATACTATTGAAGAAAATTCATATTTAAAAAAACGATTGAATGCCAACCTTAGGCGTCCTCAGCTTCCCTACCATGGGGATTGATAGATGATGTAAATCTCAGGTTATGTCACAAGTTTGTAATGGTCTAGGTAACACCCAGTGGACTGAAAAAGTGCCTAGTAAATTCGAGCGTGTGAGGATTTTGAACATGCGACCTCTGCGCTACCAATGTTTATGGATCCCCAACTTTCGTCAGTTAGAATGTGTGTCCTGGGGACAAGACAAATTCATATTAACTTGTATGAAATGTGGTAACACCATAACCTAGGAAAGTAAATTTTATATTTTAATTTTACAAACCATATCTACATCTATATGTATGAAGAGAGAATAGGAGGCATAAAAAAACAATTTCTCTCCCAAAAGAATTCGAGAAAAGAATTCATGATGCATTAATGTTGTTATATTATTTATTTATTGTTATATAGCAATGACATGTACTTTTTTCAAATTATTGAGCATTATACATATTTTAATAGTATTACGTTTTGATATATTATTTTGATTTCAAATGACTTCTTTTGATTGAAATGTCAAACCACATGCATGAATTTTTTAACATCGCATCTTACTAAAAAAACTAAAGACAGCAATTTATGGAAATCATAAAGGGTTAAATCATATTGTAATGATTTCACGCGTTATCTATATATTACTACTAGTAGGAGTTACGTGCGTTGCATGAAGTAATTTTATTTTGTATTTATTCGCGTAAAATGTTAAGATCGCAGTATACTTAAACAGGATAAATTAACCATCCAATGATTCTGTATTTGTATATTTCGCAATGCCACAGTCTTTTGAAAACTCTCATCCCATTAGGAAGGTTCACTATAAAGATAAACAAAGTCTCTTCCCCACGAGTTCAATTCTTACACTTTCATCCATCTGAAGTAACCTGGAAAAAGATTGTATCCCTAATTCTAGTTTCAGACTGAATTCTTGTTGCTTCAAACTTAGAATCGAGTCGTACACTCGAGAATTCCCTTGGAGAGACTGCAAGCAAGCCAACCTGGTTTAGAAATGCCTTGAACTTGGTGTGCTCAATACTGCAAAATGACACCGACTCACATGACTTGTAAAACTAATCAGCCAAGAAATTAAAAGCTACACCTGTGCAAGTGGTGTAGGTGAACAGCTGAATTCATTACAAAAACTCGACAGATCAATGATATTAAACAATGCAATTCATTACTAAATCTCGACAAATCAACCATGTTATTATGTTCACATGCATGTTAACTCTTACATGGTGATGATTTTGATGTCCAAACTGGTGGACTGTTTTTCAGCATTTAATACAGCACCAGTGCCAATCAAAAGATCAAAAACATAAAGTTCATAATACAAAAGTTCATTGTTCATAGATAGTTTCAACAGAAATAAATCTAGTCAAGTTTATCATTTAGCTTCTTCTTTGTTGGTGACATTGCAGGCTCAGTTGGGAACAAAGTGCGTTTGGCTGGAGGTGATGATGAAGAACGACCAATAATTGTGACTGGATCAACTGTGGCTGGAGTAACTGAAGAGGTATCATCAGTTGCCACTATAGGAGACTGTTTGAACTTGGTTGGCACATATTGTTCAAGAGAAATAACCTCAAACTTAGGAACTAACTGAGAAGATGTAATTTGTGCTTTTCCACGATCATTTGGACTACTTGTCACTGGAATGGCTTTCACATAGAACACATATTGATCTTCAATGTTTAGTCTTATATCTCCATCATGGATTTTCTGCAAAAATGATTTCAAATAATAAGTGGAAAAAAATTTGTAAACAGGTAAATGACTATAATAATTTGGAAAAAATGGTAAGTTCATTAAAAGGTACTGACCCCTTTAGACATCCCCATCAATTTAAAAGCTGAACACTGTAGGTAATCTTCTCCTACTTCACCCATGACTGAGGCTGGTAAAGTTCCACTTTCATCTTCTATATAAATGTCGGCTCTTGCTCTAATTAGAAAAGTAATAATAATAAGGATAAAAAGGAAATGATTGATGTGTAATAAAATAGGGAGAATGCTATTAAGTTGTTTTAGAAATAGGATAATAGTTGTACTGAAAATGACAGTAAGAAAAGCAGTGTTATGTATCTATTTAATTGGTGTAAGTCAAGTTTATATATATATATATATTGAGAGAAGAGAGAAAAACCTGGGTAATGCCGTTACATTTTGTGTGTTACAATAACGGCAATCATAGGTTTCCCATGCAGTTGTGACACAAGATGATCTTAAACAAAGGTTGTAGCCCATGTACCAGAATGGAGAGCTAGTCATCTTTATTGTTGCATAACCTTTTATCCAAAACCGAGTTTGTTGAAACTGCATGGTATAAATAAATAGAAGAGAACAATTGTTTGTAATAAGAATTATCATTTAGTTGTCTCTTGAAAAACATATATTAGTTCAGAGAATGTAAAGAAGAACAAGCATTTATTATAAAAAGTTCAATTAGTATAAGTAACAAGTAGCATTGAAAAAAATTTCAATAGATGCTTATAAATAAATAGAGCGCTGAATAATATTGTGTGCTGTGTATTGACAGAAAATTTATTCAGTAGTGATGCAATGAGAAGAGGATATTAGATGTGAAATCTATTATGAGTATATAGATAATTTTGAACATGTCCATTAACTGGACAGTGATGAATCTAAGGAAAAATGTTAAAGAGCATTGGAAGATAAACTGTAAAGTTGTTGGGTCATGTTCTACTAACTAAAAAAATTTAATTACAAGTAAATAAATAATTTGTTTGTTGGGTGAAAATATATATGTTAGTAACATTTTTAGGCAGTAGGGCAGGATACACTATCAATGAAGCAACAAGCTTATTTATTTAAGATTAAGATATGAAATCAGTATTGTGCTCAGATATTTTCTAAAATAAAAATTTACTTTACTTTTTTCTTAAGCTAAGCATGTTCAACAGGTAATATCTTGATGAAATGTTTATTGTGAAAATATATCTATAGGAAAAATGTAATAATAAATAATTTTATGAATGGATAGAAATAGAATGTGAAGTTGCTATTAAAATTTGATTCGAGGGGGAGGGGGGGTGGATGTGATTATAAATTAAAGAGGAGTGTATATAAGTAGAAGTTACTTGAAAAAAGAAAAGAAAAGGGCAGTAGCAAATTGTTAAATGCAGTGTGATAATTTAAAGATGATGAAGGTGTATTTATACCTTTCCTGCTATCTTGTGTACATCATTCACTATTGTGAAGTGAGTATTTTCCAAAGCTGTTACTTTCTTTGGGGTAGAGTACGGCTTTGATGTAGTAATTTATGCAATCCTTTCTGAATTGGCAATGATCCTATAAGTTGGGCAATATAAAATGATCAAATATGACAGTATACAGTTTATAACTGAAAAAAAATGGTTGAATGTTCAGTGTTTTTACCATCTTTGGTACTCTTTAACTTCATTGAATGGGAAGTTTATGTAGAAAAAGGAATCTGAAGTTGTAGATAAAGAGATACCTAAAAGTAGTAGTATGATAGAAGCTGTAATAAATTATAGAGCAAGAATATATAATAGAAATAAAAATCAGAAAAGATGTTGAAATTGTATTAATTTCGAGTGCAGAAAAATTTACCGTTGAAAGAAGTAACCAGAAGCTGTGTTGCAACAATCACAGGGGTTTTGGATATCAAATGAGTTATTTGTTGACACTCATTGTCAGTAAAGGAGGACCACATTGTCAAAGTGAGAGTATTAAATCTGTGACATGAAAAATGAGTGCACTGCTTAATCTATTGATGTTTTGAAGTGAAACTGTAGAAAAAATTAATGTTATTTAATTATATAATATAATTCTACTGTAAATAAAAACTTACAAAGACTTACTCTTTATCCATCAAGATAAGATCTTGCACAGTAGTTTGAGTTCCATTTTTGGTGTAAAATGGCATTTTTGGTTTTATATCAAGCACTATTGCAATGTAACCTAAAATGATAATGTAAGATAAGTTTATTATAAAATGATCAAATTATTATGTGAAAAAAAAAATAAGTTACATGTTGAAACAGCATGAATGTTATATAACTGACATTATATATTTTTATTATTATTATTATTATCATTTATAAAATTTACTTCACGAAATAATCCTCTAATCCATAATCTTTCTTTTAAAGATTCACATGCAACAATATACTCATCCTTTGTGGTTGGTAAAGACAGAATTCTTTGTAAATGTGATGATTTCTAACTTATGCAGGAATTACACAAAGTATAAACATAAGATGGTGTACTTCTCATTTTACCTGAACCCGCAGTAAAATCTGAATTAATGTACGTCTTTTAAAATTATAAATTCATTGCTCTTAGAATATAATAGACCTAAAAACTTAGTAGTGGAGATATTATTGAGCATTCTTTCTAAGGATTCGTAGTGAAGATGACAAGGATTAGACATAAACCTGGTCAAAACTGACGAAGTATGAGTAATCAGGTCTAGTGTAAATATAAAGGCTAGAAAACATACTAATTTGTCTGCTCTTATCATCCATGCAGCTTCTTAACTCTGGATAAGGAGATAACTGAAGCTTGTTGAAGATGATATCATGGTGTAACTCATCAACATCCTCAACTCTTGTTGTCCCAGACAAAGTCCATTGAAGTTCCCCATCAAACTTCTTGTATTTTTCTGGTGTTAATCTTACCAGTGCATTAGAAATTAGATATGTGTTCCCAAGAATGAGAACATTTTCAAATGCTGGGATGTGATGATCCCAGATCATTGCTTTCACAGTATTACCCTAAAAAAATGAATTAGACATTAGATTTAAATATTTTATTATGTACTGATAGTGATGACTTAAATGTAATCAGAAATGGAGGTGTTATTTCATCATAAATAAAAGTAAAAAAAAAGGAGTCAAAGTTTCTGTTTACTGGAAAAGGAAAAAACGTAGATAGTATAAGTTTGTTTATAAAAAAATAAAAAGAGTATAATAGAACTTTATGGTGAAGTAAAAGGTAGAATAATCCTATGTTGATAACTTATTTAAATAGAAGAAAAACATAAAGGAGAAACAGAAAATTCTTAATTTAAAATTTCAAATCTCAATCTCAAATCAAATTAAAAGAAAGTACCTCTATGTCCATAAATAGTAAGTTTTGATACTTCTTGGTGCTGTGAAATGATGTTTTTGGATATGATTTTTCGGCCACAATAATTTTTGTTGTCCATTTTTGGTTGACTGGAGTGATTTCAGGTATTAGCATTTGCTTTGTAGACATTTTTAGACTCTTTCACCTGTGAAATGAAGAGGATACATAGTTAAATATTTTTTTTTTTTTTTTTTTTTTTTTGTAATATAAGTGAGCAAATAGAAAATTTATCCATGTGATTCTTGAAGAAAACTGTGAATGTAGTAGGGAGAAGTAGGGGTATGCATAAGGAGAACAAAGTGAAAACTTACCAAACTGATGATTCTTGAAGGAACAGAACACAATGTGAAGACTTGTATAGTTTCTCTTCTTCAACAGTTGACTTAAATGTATTTTTTGATGAAGTGTGATGTGTATATATATATATATGATGAGATGAAATGAAATGAATGAAGAGTAAGAAAATGAAGAGACGGAAGAAGGAAAAAAGTTGATATTTGTCTGATATGTGGTAGGTGTAAGTCACTGTTAAACTGTACAGGAAGTAATTTGAGGTTAAATAATGGTTACTGAAAGAATGAATTATGTTCAGACTGTTAAATGGTAGAGTAATGTGAATGGTAGGAGTAAAGTATGGTTATACAAGCTGTTGATACAGTGTGATCAGTCAAGTACAATAAAAAAAGTACTTTTATTTATATTTAATATACAAAAATGATGATATAAGTTTCCTTTTTGAATCTGATCTGAATACATAGGTATGGTATGGAGAATGACTTTAGTACATACACACACCCATATATATATATCAGTCAAGTACAATAAAAAAGTACTTTTAATATACAAAAATGATGAGATAAGTTTCTTTTCTGAATCTGAATCTATAAGTATGGTATGGAGAATGGCTTTAGTGTGTGTGTGTGTGTGTATATATATATATATATATATATATATATATAGTACAGGAAAGGAAAATGAGGATGTGTATTATTTATAAAAAAAATAATAGTAAAATAGTAATAAATAAATATAAAGTGTAATAGTAAAATAGTAATAAATAAATATAGAAGAAGAAAAAAAAAAGTTGATATTTGTATGATATGTGGTAGGTGTAAGTCACTGTTAAACTGTACAGGAAGTAATTTGAGGTTAAATAATGGTTACTGAAAGAATGATTTATGTTCAGACTGTTAAATGGTAGAGTAATGTGAATGGTAGGAGTAAAGTATGGTTATACAAGCTGTTGATACACTGTGATCAGTCAAGTACAATAAAAAAAGTACTTTTATTTATTTAATATACAAAAATGATGAGACAAGTTTCTTTTTTGAATCTGATCTGAATACATAGGTATGGTATGGAGAATGGTTTTAGTACACACACACCCATATATATATATATATATATATATATATATATATATATATATATATATATATATATATATATATATACACTGTGATCAGTCATCAGTCAAGTACAATAAAAAAGTACTTTTAATATAGAAAAATGATGAAATAAGTTTCTTTTCTGAATCTGAATAAATAGGCATGATATGGAGAATGACTTTAGTGTGTATATATATATATATATATATATATATATATATATATATATATATATATATAGTACAGGAAAAGAAAATGAGGATGTGTAAGTGTAATAGTAAATAGTAATAAATAAATATATATATAAATATAAAGTGTAATAAATAATACACACACACATAGTTGTATGTTTGTGTGTTTGTGTGTGTGTGTGTGTGTGTGTGTGTGTGTGTGTGTGTATATATAATTTTATTTGTTTTTTTTTAATGAAAAAAAATCTGGAATGTGGAAGATGAAGTAGGTGTAAAGTATGGTTATACAGTCTATTTATGTATTGTCGTCAGTCAGGAAATGAAAATGTGTGTGTGTGTGTGTGTGTGTGTGTGTGTGTGTGTGTGTATATATATATAATCGTGTTTCTGAGTGTGTCTGTGTATGTGTATAATATATGTATTTTTTTTATGACAAAAGAAAGCTGAAATTTGAAAGTTGTGGTAGGTGTAAAGTATGGTTATACAGGCTGTTGATGTATGTCATCAGTCAAGTACACTGTGAAAGTACTTTTAGGTCTGTAGAATGATATTTTTTTTATATATACACATATAATCATGTCTCTGTGTGTGTGTGTGTGTGTGTATTTTATATATATATATAACAAAAGAAATCTGAAATTTGAAAGATGTGGTAGGTGTAAAATATGGTTTACAGGCTGCTGATGTATTGTCAACTGTCACCAGTCAAGCATTTATACATTTACATGAGTACTGTCTGTAGAATGATATTTTTTATTTTATTTTATCCCTACTATATATAAGATCTTTTATATATACATATAATCATGTCTGTGTGTGTGTGTATAATATATATATATATATATATATATTTTTACAATAAAAGAAATCTGGAATTTGAAAGATGTTGTAGGTGTAAAGTATGGTTTACAGTCTGTTGATGTATTGTGAACTGTCACCAGTCAAGCACTTATATATTTACATGAGTACTGCTGAGCACAATTTTTATTTTAATATTATTGTATAAAAAAAATATTTGATTGTAAATATATAAATAAAGTATTATAAAAGAGAAAATGTTAAAAAGAATAAAAATATTATGAGTATATGCTCGTATAAGTAGCGATGAGTATATGTATAAAAAAAGTTTATACATATAAAGATTAAAAGAAAATGTATATTTCTTATATATATATATATATTCAAGAGAAACTAAAAGTTAAATGTGTACCTTTAATAAGAAGTTTTGTTGATGAAAAAAATTCATACCTGACATAATTTTGGTGTTTATGCAACTTACAGTAAAGTCTTTTAGGAACAAGAAGCAATGAATTTGAAGATTGGTTTCACCTGCAGACTAAATGGAACTAAGATATTAGGATTCTTATGTATTTTGTTTTTGATAAGAAAATGAAATTTATTGACACAAAGTGTAAAAAATGTGGATAAAAAATCCACCAATACAAAGCATGGATTAAGAAAAGAAAAAAAAATCAAAAACAATATTGTGAGCTACTAACATTAATAGCACGTACTAATCTAAAAGGATTTTCATGTATTTAAAAGAGCTAAACTGTCTGTGTATGAAACCTTCAAATATGCAAGAATAATTTCAGGTAGAAAATCTGAAACAAGTTTTTTATTTTTTATCTATTTATTGTATAAAATGTATGGCAATTAAAACATAGGAAATTTGTTTATTAAAGGTATTTACATGAAAACGACCATGGTAAAAGGTGGCATTTGATAACAGTAAATGTAAAAATAAAAAAAGGAATATAGAAAAAGAACAAACACTTAAATTACCTGATAAGTATTTGGATCATGACTGACGAAACTGACTTCAGCCCGAAGTATTGATTTTTTTCGTGCTGGGAACAAATTCAGATGCCTGCATACTAATCAAGAAACTTAAATATAACTGAAAGAAACAAAGCGGGTGCAGAAATGTTCAGAAAACAAAAATTTTGAGCACAGCTTAGGTAGAATTGATAGTATTAGGTGGCAAAATAGGGGTTAAGTTACAATAATCAAATTATAAATTAATTGAATAAAAGTAAATCTGGTTTTAATCTACTTCCTAAAACTAATCGGATCATACAGGGTTGAAAAGGAAGAACTGTCTTAAATAGAACGTAAAAAAAAAGAGAACAGAAACAAAAAGTCGCAATGAGCAAAAACACATGAAGTGCTACTTATACGTGTTGGAGGATAGAAATTGTTTCAGGTGCAAGTTTGAGTCTTTTAAAATGTACAAACCAGTCCATTTACACAAAGTTTAAATATCGAGTTAAAAAGTATTGAATAATAATCCAAATAAATTGGGTTAGCAAAACATGAAAAGAAATTATGGATTGAGTTAAAAATACATTAAACTGGACAGGCAAACAATTAAACATGTAGCAATATTATATTTACATATTTTTCGTACATAGCATACAAATAGGAATCCTAGCCAAATAAACACTCGATTTATGATGTAGAACTCGTTACAAAAATCTTTAGCAGCATTTACTGCCACTATATTTGACTTGCCATTAATTGTTTGCATATGTACCTTACTGTCAAAACCTCCAAGTGTTGAAATAAATGCAGTAGACCAAATAAAGCACTTGCTCTCAGTTGCAATAGAACATATCTTTTTGCGAGGTCCAAGGATTACTCACAATGTAAGTTCAAGGCAAACATCCACAATGAGTTAAATACTTAAAACTGAATCTATTCATTATAATTAATAGGTTGATATTCAGGGTATTTTTTTATTTTTTTCTCCCAAAATTCTACTTTCTAGAAATCCAAAACTCAAAAAGGGTTGAATGTCAATTAAATCATTTATTTTGGTTGGTGAAACTTGAAAATGTGAAAACGAACAACCCACTTTAAAAACCAACTGGCCACTTTTAAATGAACATGAAATTGCTGCCTTCTTAGGCAAGAAGTTGATCAAAAGAATCAAGTTCTTTTATGAAATTACTTGAACAAACATCAGACAAAAGGGATCGATTGCATTGCAATTCTAGGAAAAATGAGAGGTAAAAGTTATTTGCATGAAATACAACGAAGGAGAAAAATTATACCGTTACGGATCTAATGAAGGAGACTGAACACATCTACTGGCTTTGTTTGCCTATTACGAAACCCTTCAATGTTAGGTTCAGAAGCTGCATTTCAAGAAAGGAAATTGACTCATGTAAGAAGCGGTAAATTAGGAGGACAACAGATAGTAAAAAATGTACAAATAAAGAGCAATTAAAGATAAAAGAGAAATGAGTATAACATAAATAGTAAGGGAAGAAGACCCATAAAAATAATTGCTCGTTGTAGTAATATATTACTTCCTAACTGCAACACATGTATAGACTCGAATAATATAGCTTTATGTACTTCTTACATGCTTGCTTCAATAAATTTCGCACCATAAGATCTATGAAATAGGAATTTATTCACAGTAAAGCATCAACACCTAGCTGTATCAAATGCCAGGCTTTCATTCTAAACTCCAAAGATTGAGAAAGAATATGCCTTTTGTGTGAAGGAAATAAAAATGTAAACTATATATTAGAAAACACCAACATATAATTGACAATGAAATCACACAATCAATGATTGATTAGATCTCGTAAAGGATAAAATCAATGTAAAAAAAAGACAAGAAAATGAAATATCTAATGAAAACAAAGAAGTTGACATCTACAAGATCTTTAAATTACTTCCCCACAATTCAAGCACACAAAAAAAAGGGCATTCAACAACCAAGCTTGAATTCTAGGAAACAATGCACACAAATAGTAGATTAGGCCACAAGTCGATGTGAAGAAAAAAAGAACTAAGATATTAAGCAATTTTTGAATGTACTAAATCAAGTATTTCTTTGTAAACGACATTTTTCGTACAATATTGATGAAGTGAACGAGATGTTAAATTTTGCGGTTTCAATAACACTCGAATATCAAAACTTGATCTACTTCTAGATAACGCAACGTAAAGTTGACCATGTGAAAAAACTGGTTCAGGTAAATATAATCCAATGAAGTCTAATGTTTGACCTTGAGCTTTGTTAATTGTCATAGCAAAACATGGACGAATAGGGAATTGAGTTCTTTTAAAAGGAATTGAACATTTCTCATTTTCTAATGGTATAAAATGAATTCTAGGTAAGAAAACATGTTTTCCACGGTATTCTCCAATTGCTATTTCAGCGTTAATAACATTACGCTCAAATTGTCTACAAATTAATCTTGTACCGTTACATAATCCTTCATAAGGGTTTATATTTCGAAGTAAAATAACAGGATAATTCTTTTTAAGAACAAGTTCATGGGGAGGTATACCATTAGGTGTTAATGTATTTAAAAAATCTTCATGGATACTTCCTTCTGTTTTATCAGTCACTTCATCAAAGCTATAGTAGACAAATTTTTCACCATCAATTTTATCTAATAATAAGCTATTTATAAGATCAACATTTTCATTTTTGGGAGTTAAAATAACCCTGTTAATCATTGTTAAACTATGCATGTCATAGGACTCAATACTTGGGAACACCAAACCAATAAGATCATTTAATGATTTTGTTTCTTTTTCAAACTTAATAGCAATATTATCTGAGAGTTCAATCATACCACAACTGTGAGCTTCAATGTCATCATTTCCAATAGAAAGTATATACTTCGAAAAAGCAGTGTCAAGATGTGCACGCATATTACGAGTTAGTGATATTCGTGCAAATGATGGCCATAAATAAGAGAACACAAGACTTGCTTGAATAATATCTGTTTTTGATCCATTTTGAACTACAGGTAAAATTTGTCTAAAATCACCACCAAAAACTACAACTTTTTGACCAAATGGCACATCAAGTTCTGTTATATCTCTTAATAATTTATCTAAAGCCTCAATATGCATAAAAATAAACAATTAAATATGCATAAAAATAAACAATTAAATATGACTAGAGAAATAATATGAGAAGAAATCTTGTTCTCGAGTTCGGTTGTGCCCTCAATTAATGTTATATTTTTCCTTGTAACGTGTTTCAATTCCTAATTCAATTATCAATCATAAATAATCAACAAGCTCTGATTATCTAAATTCTTCCTTATGTGTATTGATTCAAAATAAGCTCTTTGAACCAGTTCTAGCCATGGACAATCCTAAACAAGCTCTTAGGATTTAATGCACGACTAGTATGAAAATTTAGAAGAATAGATTGAATTGGATCGTTAATTACACAAGCTCGAATCAATCAATCCAAGTTGAATTATTACTAAACCTGCACGAGATTTATTTGCTACTAAAGTAAAGATTCAATGACAATTACGGATCAAGAATCTAAACATAGCATATTCATGAATCCAAAGATCAATAATCCAATTGGTCAAATTAAACTATTAATCAAATAAACTCAATGAACATTCAAAACATAATAATCCAACAATTGAAATAAAGGAATAAATTCACGCTACTGATTTGTAGGAAAAGAAAATAACATAATTAAGTTAACACAACTTCCCCTTTGAACAAGATATGGAATTTAGCCTAGCATGGTTGTGGTAGATTCTTCAAGTTGTTTCATGAATTCCATTGTTGTTGATATTCTTGCACTTGAAAATCTCCCAAGAATGCTCTATATTTTTCTCTCAATTTTCCTCAATGTGTAGCCTCTTTCAAAAATAATAAAGTCTCTTTTTCTTGTCATGAAATTCCCTTTTTATAGCCTCAATTTCGTGCCCTAGCTTTGGGCTCAAGAAATCCCAAAATTATGGAAAGAATTAAAATAAGGAAATTTTTGACTGGAAAGTTACGGCCGTGACTTTTACTTTACGGCCGTAACACGGTTTCTGCACATTTTCCTTAAATTGAGGTTACGGCCGTGACATGTCCCTTTACGGCCGTAACTGTGTTTCTGCACATTTTTCACCCTTTGAAGGTTACGGTCGTAAATCCTCCTTTACGGCCGTAAACTTGTTTCTGCTTATTTTCTTCTTGATTCATCATACTTTTACGGCCGTGACTTTATTTCCTTACGGTCGTAACCTTATTTGCACCTAAGTCCCCAAACTTCAGTTTTTAGTGCAATTTGGTCCTTTTTTCTTCTTTTCTCTTCTTTTATGATCCTATACAATATAAAACATAAAATGCATTAATAATACTTAGATAGAATCACATTATGGCATATTCAAGGATATAAGTATATAAAATAAACGTTAATATAACACTTATCAGGTGAACCATAGGAGCTTCATCCCATATAATTAATTTGGTCATTGTTAGCAATGATGCTAATGCTGATTGTTTACTAATAAAACACATGATATCAGGAGATACATCAAGTGGTATTTTGAACATAGAATGTGTAGTTCGACCTCCAGGTAATAAAGATGCAGCAACACCTGATGAAGCGGTTGCTATAGGAACCATTTTTTTTGATCTAACAGACCGTAATAGTGTTTTGTAAAGAAATGTTTTACCTGTACCACTTGGTCCATCAATGAAAAATAAACCACCGTCATTATTTAGTATTTTATTGAAGATTTGTTCAAATGCATTTCTTTGGTCTTCATTTAAGCTTTCAATCATTGATGATAGAGTTACACCATTATCGTATTCTCTTGTCTCATCAGAAATCATTGTAGTTAATTTATCATTCTCATTAGTAGAAACACAATATGAAACTAAATTATAATCATTTATATTTTTACCTGAAAGCTCAAGTATGTTATTTATATTGCTTAAAGATGCATGTTCAGCTGTTGATTTAGAGAATCATTTCAAAATATAATCTTCCATCATAAATTCTTTATAAGTTAACCATAGAAGTTTAGGATTATTAGGTGTGCAAAATAGTAATATTGTTGAGAATAAACGCCTTAATGAGCATGGTATTTGATACACTATTGCTTCAGCCATGCATAGATCAGAATTGTTGTCTTCACTTAATAGTCCGTACAAAGAAGCTGCTTCACGAAACGTAGTAACTCGGACATTATTTACCTTTTTCAAGTCTTCAAAAGATGTTGCACCTTTAATATGGTTTAATAAAATACGTAAATAATATCTTTCACCTTCATTAGGATTAGCAGAAACAATTCTTCCTATAACATTCTTTTGTTTTCTAGAATTCCAAAAACGACCTTGTGTGTTCCAAACAAAATGAATGGGGAAATCTCTATATAGCAAAGATCGAGCTTTCTCGTTTGTAATATTCATTTGGAAATATTCTGTAAGCACTGTACGTCTAAGAAAACTATTGTTAACTATGTTAGTTAAATTATCTTTGTCATTGAAAGTAATATTTTGGCGATCTTCTAAATGTAATTGAAGAGAAATAATAGACGGAGAATTTTCACTTAAACTGAAATCGTAAATTCTCCAAATTGCTTCAGGTGCTGATATCCATCGTGCACTTTGAAATCTACTAATTTCATCTATCTCGATATTTTGTTCGTCATTATTCATTGAGAAATTTATTCGATCGTGTCCTTTATATACATATTTGTATAAGTATTTTACAGCTTTTACTGTTGAACAAACCTCAACGTTAATATGACAGTCAAATTTAGCTAATAGATATGGATTATATGGAACAACCCATCTATTATCTAATAAATGACCTCTAACTTTTACTTTTTCACCACTGTTATATCGACGATATAGTGGATAAGAATTTTTGCTTAAGGTAGTATTTGAGATACATTCTTTGGGATAGTTATTTCTACATGTTTGATTGTATTTCATACATACATTAGTTGGATTTAGTTGACCACATGGTCCATGCATCATATGTTTTATTACTCTTGAACGCAAATAAGGATTATTTGATTCATTTGGGATTTCACATGATACTATTTTGTCAATTTGATCTGTTGATGTAATTTTAAAACCATGCTGTAGGATAAGCAAAAAATGAGCGTGAGGTAATCCACGTTTTTGAAATTCAATAACATAGATATAAACTGCAACTGGTCCAACAATATTCTTGTTAAATAAATCATCTTTTAGTTTTTCTAATTTAGACTTTAAAATGCGTGATATTAAATCTGGACGATTGTGCGTTTGATCATTGTATAAAAATTCATTCTTTATTTCAACCCAATTTGGATTGCAAGTTACTGTAAGGAAAATGTCAGGTTTTCCAAATCGTTGAACTAAATCCATTGCATCCATGTATTTTTTTGTGTTATCTCTAGGTCCCCCGGTGAATGATGACGGTAAAACAATCCTTTACCAATCTTACAACCCCTAGTTTCACCTAAAGAAACACTGTCAACAATGCCTTGATAAAGGTCAGCTCGAATTTGACGTTGATTCTTTCTGAAGAAGTCTAATCTAGATGTTTCTATTTTAACATACATATCCACTGTATATTGTTGAAGCAGTCGACCAGTATGAAGGAGGAAGATGTTACCTGGATCTCTGATCTGCAACTTGTAGCAATAATATTCTCTCAAAGACACTTGAGCTTGCTTACAACGTTTTGTTAGGACTACAATTAATGAATATGTAACGTTAATTAATTTAATATACAAAAGGAAATTTATGTTTTAAGAAACACAAAGTTAGAAATAAAAAAAAAGAAATAATCAAAATCTATAATGCAGAAAATTTTTTGAAAAAAAAAAAAAAAAAAATTAATAGCTACCTATTTCCTCCCTTTGAAATAATTCTTCAGGAGTAGTAATGTTGCTAAATTCAAAAACAGATGTTGACTTTTGAGCGAAAGATAATTGACTTTTACAATGTTTTTGTATCCCTTGATGCTAACCAGACTCACCATATGGAAAAAGCAGAGGATACTGGAGTGGATCGTAACAACCGTAAAAATAATGGACACGATGAGGATGTCCATCATGACTAAAAACACAAATATCACGTGCACATACATTCGACGAAGAATTATCATCAACCCAAATCACAGCAACTTGAGAAACAGAAGGTCTATTATAAATTCTTTGGTCAACAGAAGGGTCAGATTTCAAGATAATATTCAATGACTCAGATGGTTCGAGGTGATTTAATGAACAGAAAAATTGGGAATATGGATTTACATGTAAAATTTCCATTATTTTTTTAATTGTAAACTCAATAAATATGTCTGAAAAGCGAAGTCTATTTTGAATTTCATGTTCAGTATCATAAAAATATAGTTGTAAATATGACGGTTCATCATTCGAAGGTAATAACGTATTAACATAATGGTATACTTGACCTTGAACTCTAAAAGTATATATTCCCTTACTATTTTTGCACAATTCTTTGTCATACTTAACACCAAAAGATGTAAAAGCAAAATGGTTGTTATATGTCCTTGAAACATTTCTAAAATTAGATGGAGCATTAGAATTGGACAAATAAAGTTCACGCATTTCTGTAGGCATGTAATTTAAACATAATTTCAATTCACCATTCGAACAACAAAATCTTTTAGTTTCTTTATAAAATTTCTTCGCATCACAATAAGAACAGAATGTTGGATTAGGTAAAACATACGGTTCAAAAGGAACATTATTATAGATATTTAAATTGTGAGTTTCTTCATTGTCGATAATTTCAAAGTAGTTAAAGTAGTTATTATTTATGTTCAATCTAGTTGTTTCATCTTTCCTTATGAATTGTGCATCATTGTTCCCTGTATATTAAATAATGGAATTTAATTTAAAGAATAATAAACATCATACCAATAAAAAATATAAGTAACAATAATCTATATATAAGGGGAAAAAACACGATAAAGACCTTAAAACTCCAGTTTTACCTTGCATTTCAATATTTTTGTCGATATCAGCAAATTCAACGGATGATCTTTCCTCTAAAAATAAAAGAACAAATAATATCAAATTAAGAGATAGGAAAAGTAATTTAATAAAAAAAAATGATGACAAAGAGATTTTTTGTCTATATATTTACAGAACTAACCGGGGAAAGTAACAGTACAACATCTATGTTGTACATGCGCATCACTGCATGTCTCTTGCTTTCTTTTCTTTTCAGCATATAACTCCCGTCGTCGTCGGTTTCGTGCTTCCCTTTTTTTAATATCGGACATATTGATTATTACAAAACCTTCATTTTAACGTTAATTAGTTATAAAACACAAGCAAATCAAATATGTGTAAGTATCAACAGGAAAAGGAAAAAGAATAAAACACATAAAACTCAAATAGGTGTAAGTAGGAAGGAAAAAAAAAAAGCATCAACATCAACAATAATAATAATAAAAATTAGCAGAAAATAAATATTCAACACTAATCTAGATATCCACTACAAATGAACTAAAAATCAAAGAGTTTAAAAACATAAGAATGAAGAAAACATGCAAATCATAAAGGGAAAAACCTCGGAAGTACATTAACCACAGACACAAAGACCTCAAATTATAATAATAGTAAATAAAATAAACAAAAAAGCAAGTAAGAGAACCAAGTATACTTTAGTAAAGTGGGGAAAAGTGCATCATGATAAATGTAATAACAATACCTAAAGCCAACAAAATAATAGGAAAAAAAAGAATAAAGAATAAATGTATATTGAGTAACCGTTATTTTTAAAAATATAATATATATATTTATCACATGCAACAAGATGATGGGAAAAATTAATATATGTTACATCAACACTAATTCAGGACAACAAAAGAAACCAATCGAGCGCAATTCCCGGATTCTTCCATTATAACTTTGAAGAATTTGTTTGTAGCATGATGATAAATTGACATGATTGATGAACTTATTTAAAAAAAGAAAGGAGATTAAAAAATTGAGAAGCATCCAAAACCAAATACACAATAACATATGTTCATGCAAAACCAAATATTAAATAAAGTTTCACAATACACAATAACATATCTTCATGCAAAACCAAATATTAAATAAAGTTTCACAAAATCAATGCAATTTTTTACTATACTGGGAAAAAAAACACACACACATACACACACACATCAACAACAATTATTTAGAACTCATAATAAAAATACACTCATAAGTTAAATTTATAGCAGGAAAAAAATAAAGTTACATAAGGGAAATATACCTGAAATAATTAAGTAGTAAAAGGAAGATATAGCTATCCACCCAAAAACCAGGTCCCAATCTATCTTACATACTTCAAACTTAAGTTCCACAAAATCAATGGAATTTTTACTATACTGGAAAAATATTTTAAAAAAAACACACATCAACAACAATTATTTAGAACTCATAATAAAAATAAACTCATAAATTAAATTTATAGTAGGAGAAAAATAAAGTGACATGAGAGAAATATATCTGACATAATTCAGTAGTAAAAGGGAGATATAACTTATCTATTCAAAAACCAGGTCTCAACTTATCGTACATACTTCAAACTTAAGCCCACAATTGAAACAGAAACGTCTGACACAAAGACTGTCATTCTCACCATTCAACATAAATTAACTTACTAAATTTGATTAAAAAAATAAAGAAAAGATACATTCGAAACTTCAACAAACAAAAACAAATAAAATAGCAGCCACCAAAAAAAACCTGAAACACAACCTCCGTTCATTTTACCTGTTCTAAAATCTAATTCACAGTCCAAGCAGGAATATCCTGACACAAACATACAGAATACTACTTCATTATTACTTTCAACATTAAACATAGAATTACTCACCAAAATTGATTAAAATACCACTTCATTGTTACTGTTAATATATATACATACATATACACATGCAGACACAGTGAAAAGAAGTGGAAAAAAAATAAGAGAAGAGAAAAAACTCAATAAGTTCTACCTGCTTCAAAATGTAGTCCACAATCCAAGCTCGAAAGTCCTAACACAAACATACAAAAGATCACATCAATATCACTTTAATAACTATTGAACATAGAATAACTTACCAAAATTAATTAAAAATGGAAAAATTAGTACACTATGTTGCCTGCTTAATTTTTTTTAATCAGTGGTAAGTGCACAAAAATACACGCACATAAGATTAGGTGCTTCTAAAAATTTATATTCTTAATATAACTTTCAGCCTCTCAACTGCCTAGTTCATTTATTCAAGAAACTTACTGAAAAAATCCAGGTGCGAACGATCTGGAAGCGCAACGGACCAGATGGTAAAAGAAAAAATATATATATCGAACAGAAGAAACGTACTGAAGAAACAAACAAAGGAAATCTACCAACAAAATGATGTCAAAAAACGAAAGATAAAAAAATACTCACCGTCACCGACAAGAGACCACGAAGACCGCGACCCCAGGTGCAGAAGATCTGTAAGCGCGACGGTCTGTAGGCTCGACGACATTAAAATCGGGGGAAAAAAAACATAGATCTATACAAAAAACGAACGGAACAACAGACTACGAACCTTCGACTGTGATCGATGCGAGACGCTGCCCTACAAGAACAATATCGGACCGTGAGAGCAAGAAAAAAACGTAGATCCATACAAAACATCGAACGGAACAAAAGAATACGAACCTTCGAGCGCGATCGCTGCGAGACACCGTAACCCTAGGAGAACGATGTCGAATCGTGAGAGTAAGACAGAGAGAGAAAGTGACAGAAAAACCGATACCTTTACTTTTCCTTTTTCTCCATATAATGCGTTTATCAGAGTGCTAGTACGGTACTGGAAGAAAAAAGCGTATTCCACTTAGTGAAAGAAAAAAGCGTGTTCCACATTTCTACTAAAAGTGTCATTTCTCGTCCATGAATAGTAACTTTGTAGGTGGATCTTATATATAGTAGGGATAGGGATTTATGATGGAAAAAATATATTATGTATAAGAAATAATAAATATTTAGTTAAATATGAGATATTGGTCAATTTATTGATTATAAATGCGTGCAATTTTGTAGTTCTAATGTCGAACAATCAGATTAACATTAAACATATGGATGACAATAATACCCACGTACCCAAAACTCGTTGGGTACCCGACACAAATGGACGGAAATTACCCTACCCAATGAGTTGTGGGTAGGTATGGGTATAGATTTAAAAACCCGACATGGGTATGGGTAGGGTATGGGTATTGTAGAAAAACTCATACCCAACTCATATACCCATTAATTTTTTTAAAAAAAAAAAATTATTGTATTTAAATTTTAACAGTATATAATTTTGGACAAGTAGACTTTTTGATATTTGCTTATTTTTGGACAATTGAAATTTATTTATTTTTGGACAATGGATGTTATATTTTTACTTCATTACCAAAAAAAAAAAAAAAAAAAAAATTAAAAAATATTAAAATTAAAATACGTAATGAATTTTAAATGGGTATAAAAGTATTAAGTATACACGCACCCTACCCGCATCCTACCCACACTCGACCTGCAACTCTTAAGTGGGTATATGTGTAGAGTATGGGTATTATAAATCTCTAGTGGGTGGGGTATGAATTTTTCAAACCCGCCTCATACCCTACCCATTGCCATCTCTAATTAAACACAATTTCAAATTTAACAATCAAACATCCAAATGTTTTATATAAAAAGCAATATTAAAAACGAATGTATTAATAAAAGCTCTAATGCCTAAAATTCCAATTGAAAGCATGTGTATTAAACGCATTAAAGTTATGATTAAAAACAATTTAACTTTTAGTTTTAGCAATGTTTGGAAATTTGGACTGGACCGACCGGTTCAACCGAAAAAATCGAGAATCTGCCGGAAGCCTTGAAAATTGGTCGGTAAAAATTCAACCGGTTCAATCGAAAAAATCGAGAACCGGCCGGTTTTTAAAATCCGGTTTTCATTTTTTTATTTGCTTTTTTTTTCTAGTTGTTTTAAACTACTTTTGTATATAATTTTATTTTCTAAATGAGTAAATATTAGTTTATTTGTAAAATAACTTGTTTTTTAGAATTTTTTGTGATTTTTGGAATAATTTTTATGTTTTAATTGAAACCGGTTAGATCCCGGTTTGATCCAGTCGGACCTTTTGACCCTTGACCCGCTGCCTTTTCGGTTCGAACCGATTTTCGATTTTCTAAATACTGAGTTTTAGTTTTAGTTTTAGTGAAAATATTAATTAAGTGACAGACTTAAACATTTTCAACTAAAACCAGATGACATGAAGCAATGAAATCATGTACATTATACAATTTGGTGTATAATATTCCACCAAAATCTTTTACAATTTATGAACAATGTATTAGTGGTCACATTTGTTGTTTGTTGTTTGTTGTGACCACTAATATTTGTTGAAATCAATACATGAACTTCCTTTCTGCATAAATTGTAAAAGACTCCAAGGGTGTACATGACGTAAAATGCTTATCATCCCAATCCGTTTGATGTCAAGGATGGCACGCAACACAACTATTAAGATATTTGCAGGCAAGTTAGCAAGGTCAAGATCAGAACATTTTACATATCTTCCACTCCTTTCTCTGTCCACAATGGCTTTCCCTTCTACTCGACCTCATCCTACAACCCAGGCCCTTTCAATATTTCTGTAGAGTTTTCACAACCTCCATAAACCTTAGTTTTGCATTTTCATCTCCTCTCCTCTCATCAGGAAGTTCTAAATTCCATTTTGGCTTCTCTACTTTTTTTTTTTCCTCAACAATTACTTATGGAGAAATTTGGTGTTAGAATCCTCCTAAACTGCTCTACTTTTTTCTAAACAATTACTTTAATAAAGCTTTGAGGTTAGCCAAACCTGCAGGTCTCTTTTAGTAAAGCTACTTGTAACGTATAAAGGGTATGAAATCGAACATTTGAAAATGGGTAAATGCAGAATTATGGATTGAAGAAAAGGCAATTGCATTACATTTATGCTTTGAGGTATTGTGCATGCATGTTAGTAGAAGGGATAAATTGCGCTAAAATTATACTTGGAGCTCGAGGTAGCACATATTATAGATAGATACAATATATACTACGGGGACCATTGAGGAGTTGATATGAGCAAGCACATTCACTTGTAAAGTATTTCAAGTTCATCGCAAGGATCATTACCCAAACCGACGGTTCAACACACATAAAGCAGTTTCCTACTCGAATTTAAATTGCAAGAGAAAGCAGAGAATTGCATTACAAATGAAGTCAACACAACAGTAATGGATCACATATGTTAAGTGCATTTTTATACACTTTGTATACCTTTAAATTAGCATATTTTGGAATATCTTGAACAAATATTTACTAATTTGTGCATATTTTGTATTTAAATAGGTTAATGTCCAAGTTTGATGCCAAAAATCACAAAAGGAGTGAAGATTTTGCTGAAATTCCAAGTTTGGGGATCATTTTGTCACTTCCAGGAAGTTCTGGATGAGCTGTGCAATTAGCCAATGGACCAAATTGCAAGATTTTAAAAGTTGAAGGACCAAAACTGCAATTTTAAAAGGACCTATTTGAAAGAAATTGCAAAATTTGGGAACTTAATTGCTCGAGATTAAAAGATGGAGGACTTGATGACAATTACAGAAGGGACTTATCTGCAAAATCACCCTCCAGCTGAGCCACGCGAACGCGTGGCTCGAACCAATCCGTCCGCGCGAACTACGGCTCAAAACGGACCCGAAGCAAAAGTTGGTCCAAATTTTGTTCCGCGCGCAGTCGCTTGGTTATAAAAAAAAAAAAAATTGTCCGGGCTAGACCGGGTCAACCCGACCGACCCGATTCGGCCCAAAACACTGAATTTCACGAATCCTTTCATTTTTTGGGGGTTTTTTTGGATCATTTGGAGCAAGTATAAATAGTTTTCATCCTCATTTTACTAGGATTAGGTTTTATTTCTTGCCCATTTTCATTTTTCTTGTATTTTTCTTTAATTATTGCTCTTTAACTCTTATTGTTTAATGTTTTTAAGTTAAGAAATTATTGTGTTTTACTTGCTTTCCTTACTTCCAAACTTGTTATTGTTGTTGTTTTTACCTTTTATCTAAGAACCCATAGCATTTATGGTATACTTATGGCATTATGGATTAGGTTGTTGGAAATATTAATGTATGGTGGAGAAATTTAATTTTAAAAAAAAAAATCCTTAAGAATTTATTCCAAAACTTTACTAAAAAGGAAATTTTCTTTATTACCTTGTTTTTAATCTTTATTTAGAATATTGTTGATATGTTTGTTAAATGTTGTAGTCATTTTATTATGGGTAAATGTTATTGTGTTGGAAAGTTTGATTAGTTTAATGTTAGTCAAGCATTTTAGGTTGTTTTTGGATTATGGGTATTTATGTTTGTGTTATCATGAGTAGGAATGTTCTTTTATGTTTATGTGATCATTAAAATGTGTTAATATTTTGTTTTATCTTTGCAAGTCATTACCCATGTTAGGTTAAATTGAGAACTTTCCATGTTTTGTAATTTAATTTAATCACCAAGTTTTTATCATCATTATGTTACTTTAGTTAATTAGCTTTTATTCTAGTTTTTACATTGTTGTTCATTTACTTTAGTTAACTAGTTTTCTTATATCACCGTGTCTTAATTTATGTTAGTTAGTATTCACCATCAAACCAACTTTTTCTATTACTTAACTTACTTTTCTTTTAAAACGAAATCATCGAGTTTAGTTACAAATCAATCAATCCTCGTGGGTATGATAACCCGAACTTCTCGAGTCCATTTTACTATTTGAACGCGAACCGTGCACTTGCGGTATATGATTTTAGCAAACAACATACTGCCCTTCTAAGAGGCGATTGATAACAACTTCGACTTTGGTTGGGGTGTACAGATGATATCTAGGGGCTACACTTGCAATATCAACGTTATTGTGGGGTATCCTGGCGTTCCATTAACAGTGTGCACAAGTGTCAATAGAACACTAAAAAATAAATAATACTTGAACAACTCTGAGCCTACTAACAAATTGAATTTCCCAACTCCAAAATGAAAAAAAGCTTAGAGATAAAGAATGCCTATAAAATTATGAAGCATATTACTTTTTCTTCCATACTTGCTTCAAGAGGGAAAGTGTACTATGGTCTCAACTTCTTTAAGAGTTAGATCCTGCACACAAAAAAACAAATGAGAAGGAGAAGGGAAGTTGTAACTGGGTTAAGGAAAATACAACCGCATCACCTTTTGAAGTATTCTGCAATGTCGGGGTTATATAATGTATTGTTCCCTCTAACGTACAATGCTACATGTGTATATACTGATATTGGATAATATTCTTGGAATCTTTCACAATTTATGTAGAAAGGAAGTTCATGTACTATAGAAGCCTAATCAACTCAAAAGCTCGTGGCCTGTAGTTGCTAACCTGCGTAACTGGCACTTACAAAGATCAAGTGATAACAACCTCAGCTCCCTCCGCCAAAGGCCTCACATCATTAACATTCGAAAATCATGTTATTCGAAGAATCAAAGTCAAGCTGCAATTTTGACTCTGCCTCAACAAGAAATTCAAGGCTTCCAGAAATCCGATTATCAAATAGCACCATCTTCTAAAAATCCCAAAGCGGGGGTAATTGCTCAAGAGACGAAAGGCCAAAATTCGCTATAGACAGATTTTGGAGGTTGCTAAACTTCTCGAAAATTGACAACGACGGTACTTGTGTGCACGAATTTTTCTGTATAATTTTTTATTATCAATATGTTGCATTTAACATTACAAAATCTGATCTTATACTGTTGCAAGTATCGATACATGTATTAATACCTATAGAATCTGGTAGTAAAGTTCTTCAAGTATTTAGGTTAATTTATGACAAATGTTTTGTATATTTCAGACTAAATAAATAGATGGCAAATAGTTAGGTAAAAATTTAAAAAGAGACCATATGCGTATAAAATGATTAAATAAAATTGCAGTACAATTTATTCTAATTTAAAAACTGAAATATATATATATACAATTTTTTCTCTGCATAATATCGATACATGACAGTTAGTTCATAACCGTTAGTATTTGAAAATTAGCGCTAATGTTTGTTAAACACAAATGTACATATGTATCGATACATGAGAACATAAACTTTATAAAATATGCATAATTTACATATCTATTTTATTCTAATGCCTTATACGAGGTTTTTATAGTCATCAAAATTAAACCTCGCATTTTTAACTAACTATATATTCGTGAAATTAAAAACATCTACATAAACCAGTTATGACGTATTTATATCATAGTATTTTATTTTCATTTTTGTATACTCGTATCGGGATAAGGTTAGGAACTGTGGAAGGTAGCTGTAGATCTCGATTTTCGTGATATACATGTAGGTCAGCTCATTTTCAAAAGTTTTTCACCCACGAGAAACAGCTTTAAAAGTAGCACGGTCAAGCATCTGCAATTTTCAAAACATGAAAAATAATGAATACAAAAGTATTCAGCAAGTAACATACTTTTCTTTTTAAAATATGAGTTTTAAGATGGCCCGCATTACAAGACATATGTTATCCCGTGCGCGCAAGAATTCAAGCAGGATTTGAAATCCTGATACAAGTATTACATATTTCAAGCAAGAAAGAATATCTCGTAGTTCAAGTATATCAATTCAAGCACTGTAATGTGTAATATCAAGTGGGATAACATGATGAATGTAATAATACAGAAAAATAATTTAACAAGACCAGAACAAGTTAAAATATCAAGTAATTTTGCACGAAGTAGCATTTAAGACCAATTTCAATGTTGCAGTGTTACTTACCTTGTTTAGAACATGAAAACAAAGAAATAATAAAAAATCAAATTTCTATTTATTTTGAAAACTGATGAAAGTATCGATACATGTTCAGACCCCGTTTCTTCATGTATAGATACATGGGGAGCTGATTCTACAACTGATCTCTGATTTCAATCAAAACTCTTGTTTTTCTTGATTATTTACTTCACGGTCGTTGCAGAAATTTCACAGCATCATGAACACGATCCTAATAGAGTTTATAAAACTACAGATCAAAATCAAAGACTACCTTTTGAAAATTAGAAATTTTTAAAAAGTCAGCCAAAACTCTCAAACTCTCTCTCACATTTATAACTGAGCCTTTAATGTGTACATTCTGAGAGAAGTAGACCACCTATTTATACACGAAATTTCAGTCGAAAATCATATCAGCTTTGATAAAAGTAAAATTTCTAAGCAATTATTACCCTAAACTAGCTTGAGGATTCACCTAAGCTACAAGCTGGTAATCTGCATGAGTTCATCTTGTTCATGCTTGACAAGTGGCAAAGTTTTGTAAACTCCAGCAAATCACAGTTCAGCCACATGTAAATCCTATCTGGGTTCTACATGTATCGATACATAGATTAAAATTTTCAAAACTTTTAATTTAAAAAAAAATTGGGAAAATAGTGGATCGTTACGGTAACCTTCCGTGAATGCAAAGTCATCCGTATCTCCATATCCACATCTATTTCGTAATTTCAGAATCAATCAGATTTCCCTCAAATCTGAAATCACCAAATTGCCGTCTTATATGAGACTATGGCAGACACACAAGCTTTAGCCTCATGGACTTCCGCCATCGCCTTCCAAGCCCTTCTCAACAATCCATACTCCAGCCTCTTCTCTTTCTTCAAACATTCAAAGTCAGGGCAATGGTTTGAGTTTGTCGCACACACCCATCCCATCTTCGTAGTCCTTGAAGCTTCTATAAAATCCCACAATCCCGTGCTCTCCTCGCCGTTGTCCCACCAACTTCTGTCAGTCTAACACATCCCTCTCCCTTCGTCAAGCTTCGAATGCCTACAAAGGCCTAGAGAAGTAATCTTCACAAGGCAGAAAAAAAGATGCCATTTGCGCCACAAAACTCCGCTGCCTACAAAGGGATAGAGAAGAAAACCTTATGAGGAGGTACTATGGGACTCTCTCTCGCTCTCTCTGGATAGAGAGTTCATGTCCAACTAACACAATGAACCCCAACTAACACAACTAACACAATGAACCTCAACTAACACAATGAACCTCGGATATACAGTTTCCAATACTGCTAATAAACTATATGTAAACAACTGTCCATTACAGATGTCACCACTGGCGGATTTAGAGTGGGCATGGTGGGTCAATTTACCCATCATTTTTTTTTTATTAGCAAAAAACAAAAAACAAATAAATTAGCAATGATTTTTTCCCCCTTGCATTTACTTGAAAAAGAACTTTAAATGTAAATTTGTGTTTACTTGTGATGTGTGAAATATAAATGAAATGAATGTTAGGGATGAAAATGATGCTGAAGTCGGAAGTAGAGGTGTCAAGACGGACGGGCCGACCAGACCCGTGAAAATCGGCCCGGATTGACCCGGGACAGCGGGCCGACCCGTGACCCATGCGGGCGGTTCACGGGTCAAGAAGTTGTGAACCGCGGGTTTTGCGGGTCAAACATTCGCGGGCCGCGGTTAACCCGCTGGCCCGTAGAAAAAAAAAGATTGTTTTTATTAAATATGGTAACATTGAAAATCTCTCTTCTTCTAAAAACTCTAATACAACTTTTAAAGTAAAATCTTATTTTTTTTCTCCCTAATAGCTAAAAAAAATAATGTTTTTTTTTTATAATAGTAATTAGAAATACATTTATCATTTAATTGTTATTTGTTTATATTTTATTTAAATTTGCAAATTTAGAAGTAATTCATATAACATAAACTATAATTTTAAATTCTATGTAAATATTTTATAGTATAAATATGAATTTATCATTTTAATCATTATGTATTTAGACACTTGACAAAAAAATTGCTATAAATATGAAAAAATCTATGTTTTTATTCATACGGGCCAAATCAGAACAAACCGCAACCCGCATGGGCTTGACCCGGATGGGCCAGCGGGCGGGCCTAAGTTGTACTTCAAAATTTGCGGCTAACCCGTAACCGGCAGCGGGCGGGCTTTTTTCAAGCGGGTCGTTACCGGACTTTTTATTAGCGGGCCGACCCGGCCCGGACCACCCGAATTGACACCTCTAGTCGGAAGGAATGACAGAGTTGGGGATGAATCTAACGAAATTGGTGAATATTATCTTGGAGATATTCCGATTAAAATTAATGTCGGGATGTTAGGAATGAAAGATTTGAATATGTGGTGATTGCTATTTGTTGAATATTTGTTTATAATTGTCTATTCGATTGTTTGTATCAGTTATGGATATATATATATATATATATTAAATGTAAGTCTACATTTTTCACAAAGGTTTTTTAAAAAAATTGAGGGTGCTGCCCCTGAACCCCGTAAGGTCCATTGTGAAAAACGCAGGTCCATCTTTTTGTCCCACTACTACGAGATGTCAGCGTCTGCTATTGGATGTCCGTTAAGATGAAATAAATAGTGAAAACAGTTGAATTGTAATGGAAAATAAATTGTTTAATTGGCAGATTCTAAGAATACATGACAATTGAGATTCTCGTCAAAATTAATTGGACAAAATTTCAGTTGTCTAATATATATATAATCGAGTTCGTGGGATGGATTTGTCGCCCGCAGAGGGCTTTCGGGGCAGGCATAAGGCAGTTAATTTTTCCAATTAATTAAAAATAAGAAAAAGTAAAAAATAAAATAAAAATTGAACGGGACAATATCTAGGCATGGATCGCCCTATCCCACCCTGCTACTTCGCATGTCTAAGAACATTGCGGGACTAGATGGGACGCGATCTGCCCCATTGTCGCTCCAATCAACCGACTCTCATGTCTACATAAAAGAAAGTAAAAAAATAAAATAAAAGGGAAAATGTTAAATAGCTCGCACGGTACCGTGCAGGCTATAGCTCCTCACATGGAAGGGCATTGTACACAACGTGAGTACTATAGCGGCTCCCCAAAATAATTCTTTTTTCTTTTAATAATTCTAGAGAGGTATTTTTAAATGACATTATGATATGGGGTGGTTATATTGTCACTACAAAACTTAATTCTTACACCACATTTTTAAGTAATTTCTTTATTGACTAAAATATACATAAAAGAAATTACAAAAATATCCTTTTATTTTTCTCTCACTATTTTTAAATACACAACAATCTTTCAAATAAATTTATTTTATTTTCTTCTTTATATTTATGGTGACTATATTGCCACCACAAAATTTATTTTTTACACCACAATTTAAAGTATTTTCTTTATTTATAAAAATAGACATAAATAAAATTACATACATATTCTTTTAATATTATCTCCTTAAAAATAATTTTTATATACATCACATCTTTCAAATATTCTCTTATCATCTCTATATTTATTTTTCTAAATCATCTTGTTCATCTTGTTATTTTATATTTTTGCTTTTCAATACCAAGTTAATTAGAATAGATGTTAATACAATAATTTCATATGAGTTTTCAAATAATAACATCATGCAAACATTAACATAAATTAAAGTTTAGGACTTTAGTCTACTAAAAGATTTTTATTGTTCAAGGTTCCCTATATTTTGATGTCACCCAAGATTTTGGTTATTTAATTATATTTGATTTTCAATTAAATTTTATATTCTGTTTTCGAATTCTATGGTTTTTTAATTACATATATTTGCGTATTCATACTGCATTCCACCTATCGTGTTTTCAGTTGCATCTAGTATTAAAAAAATAGTGATTCCACCTACTATGTTTATATGAAATTGAATATCTTATTGTTTCAATTATCCATCAAACATCAATTAAAAAATATGTAACATGAAAATTTGAACATAATTAATTTTAATTAAGGAAACAATGGGTGGCAATGATAAGGAAAAAAGAGAGAAATATTGAGAATTTGGGATGATGAGTACACCACAATAATATTTTTTTTCTTTATGTTTTTATAGAATTAGAAGTATTATTGTAAATTTATTGTGGTTTATTTATTAAAAATATATTTTAATTATGATGTGATTATAATGTGATGTAATAATTACCCAGAATTATTCTTTTTCTTTTCTTTCTCCAGAATTATCTATCGTTTTATTAGTCGGTGTCTCGGTGATGTACTGCGTTATAAATGTAGCCAAATACTCGTCAATTTGTGGGGAACTTCAACCCTAATCAGCTCCGACAGTTTTCCGAGAAACAGGTTTCTCTTTTTCTCCTTCCGTTCCCCACTTAAATTCTTATTATGCTACCATTTAACTATGTTAGCTTATATGTGATTTTAATTTTTGTTTAATTTGTCATTCTTTATCGAAAAAGCATCTCTCGTACATAATAGTCGTGAGCCTGAGTGTTATTTTTGTATCCATTATAATAAATGTGTCTTTTCTATTGTGTTCCCATGTAATCACCGTTTACCTGACAAGGTTAATTTACATGTTTTTGAACTTGCCACAATTTGATTGAGGCAGAGGATTTCTAAAGTAGTTGGAAAAAATTGGCATTAAATAAATCTAGAAAATTTACTTCCATATGAAAATGAAATGCATGTGTGGGCCTAAATAATGCTAATCTTGCTTTCTGTCTATAAAATTACATTCTTTTGGGGGCAATGACTCCTTATGCAAGATTATTGTTGGGGGCATGGATATCTATTTATTATGATTATCTCAAAAGCATTTTAAAAAGTTCGTCTAGAGGGGTAGCAACCTGCTAGAACAGAGTGCTATTGACTGCTTCGCCTATCTATTCTGGCGATGAAGAAAACTTGAAAGGATTGAAGAGAGTGTGTTACTGAATCATAATGTATGGAATTTGTAATAATTCATATGGTGGTACTATGACTTTTTGATAACGTAGGCATTTCATTGTCTACAACCCTTGTCAGTCATTTATGTATATGGCTACTCTACCATTTTTGGATTCCTTTAGATGCACTGGATAGTTGAATTGTTTTTTAAAATATCTTGCCGTCGAATTGGTTTAACGAGAAATTAGTTTTCTTTATTTCATTGTATGTACAACACTTCTTCTTTACCCCTATGTCAGATTGGTTTAGCAAGAAGTTAGCTTTCATCATGTCATTGTTCAACATATTTTCCGGTTGCACTACAGTCATGTAGATTTAGAACCATGAATTGAAAGGTCTCAATGGTATCAAGGTCTTCTCTGTGGTTGAGGACATACAAAGGTTGAACCATGATAACCGCAATCAAAAGGTCACTAACACCTATAAAGACTCCCTTCTGGACAGACACAATAGTCCATTGCTTCCCTCATCAGTCATCACAGACCAAAATAAGACTCAAAAATACATGATATGATCATAGATTCATATGACTCGATTGGGGGTCGTTTCCGTGGATCCGACACAAGTTCATTTATATTTAATTCAAACTCAGTGTGATTTGTGTGTGTGTGTTTTATCAAAGTCTAATAACTCACGTGGTTTAATGGAAGCAGATTGAAGGACTTCTAAAATTAGATTCATTAGGTTGAGACATTCGTTTAGAACTGAAAAAAATGTTCCATATATCATAATTTGTAAATCAATAATCACAAATCACATTTCAAATTTCCCATAATCATAGATTCACAAATCACAATTCAAAATTCACTATAAATCAATAATCACAAATCACAATTCAAATTTCAAATTTTCCATAATCACATATTCACAAGTCACAAATTCACAATTCAAATTTCAAAACAAGGGGAATATGGCCACATTGCAAATAACTTAAAACTTCAAAACTAAAATCAAGAGTTAGTCACCCATTACCCGAGATTGAGAATTGCTAATTTCCTAACAAAACTGAAAAACGCTCACTGCCCACTATCCGTTTTTGTCTCTGGCCGGAGAACTATGAACTGAAGAAGACTGAAGAAGAAGAGTATCCATCAACTCAATCAAGATTAAATCTTAGAAATCAGAAAATATAGAAATTACTACTTACCGAATGAAAGGCGAAGCCGCGAAGGAAGAGTCAAAGACTCGAACCCTCTGGAACTGGAATCTGGACCCTGGATCTGGAGACACGACGAGCAAACGCCAAACGAAGTAATGACAGAGCACGAAACTGAGGTCTGAGGAAGGAGGGTTTGAAGAAATGGGTTGAGACTTTGGGACATCGGTTGGCTTATTGGGTTGTTTGAAAGTAAATAGGCCAATTCCAATTGCAACAAATCAGTTTAAAAAAAAATAAAATATAAAAAAATTCCAAACTAGCAGATCCACCAGCAGCGAGCTAGCGCGGCCACGCTAGCTCGCCACAGTGGATCCGCCACTGCCTACTGGACAATTGAAGGGAAAGTCCTGTAGGTTCCTTGGCCGAAGCTTCCCATTGGACCATGCTTTGTGGGTTAATTTCCCTATGTTTCTTATGCTAATGCTGTGATCTTATTATCTACCTTCAAGACACCTTTCCTATTAGACTATTTTTCTACCAAACACGTCTTTGATCTATCCATTTCTTTCTTTCTTTATTGAGTAACTTTTCTATAGTCTAATCTTACCTTACTAGTATCGCTATTACTCAATCTCTAGTTCAGTTTTTATTCTATCGGCATGATCTGCATATATTAACTAAACCTGTATAAATACTATGATGAAGTCTACCTTTTCCTTAATTGATTGAAATTTCTGAACATAGTTGATCATATTTTCTATTTACCTCGAGTATTCCATTAAGCCATAACTGACCTTATTAATGCAAGGTGCTATTGTGCTTTGTGATCTAGGGGAAATAGGAAAAGTCAAGGTTTTGTAAGAAAATAGGTACTGGTGAGGATGAAGACATTTCAAATAGAGTAAATTATGTGGGAGAAATTTTTTAGGTGATATTACTGTCCAATGCAGTGTAGAAAACATTTGGAAAATTGTTTTAGCTTTTTAAGAGGAGATCATATGAAAGGGAAGTTTAGAAAACGTGTCATGTAAAAAATGACAATATGACATTTCTGCACAGTACACTTCACCTAATTTGTATCTAGAAAATACTGTTTACATATTTTCATTTTAGTATACTAGCAAATTACAAATTCTATCAAGTCTTTGCCAGATAAAGTGGAAAAATTGCAGATTTATCATTATAAATGGTTTGGATAACCAAATGCCCCTATTTTGGAAGATGTTATGCGTTGTTTGTATTTAAGGTTAGTCATGACTCATGTATCCAATTTTTGTTCTTTTTTATGTGTCTGATTTTGTTTTCTCTTCCTCAATTTTCATTTTTATTTGTTTGGTCTGGGCCCCGTTCACTAAAGATCTATCATCTTTGAGCTCTATGGATGTTTGGTTTTTAAGTTGAGACTCCTAAATTGTATCTTCTCTTAATTTAACTGAAGTGAGAGAATATATGACCAAATATGCGAGCGTAGCTGCCGTCAGCCAGTTTGAAAGAATATCAAGTCCTTGGAAATGAGGTTAAGGATTGTCAAGTCCCAACAGCTGAACGTTGTCTTGTCATGTTGGGAAGAAAAAATAATTATGATACCCTGACAAAGTAGATTCTCTTACATCCCGTTCTTCCTTTTAAAAGGGGTTTCAATACAAATGGCTGCCATTTGAGTTGAACTGTTTTCCAACACCATATGTTGATCTGTCTCTTCTTCGGTCTAGAATTCTCAGCATATCCCGGACTCCTCGGATAAAGCTCGAAAATGTAGGTTCTAGTGGATGATTGCATCTTCTGACTTAGAGTTCACCATTGCTGGAATCTTGACTAATGTTTAATGAAGTATTGGGTGTTCATATGCTTAAAGTTGATTGTATGTATTATACATTTCCTTTGACATTGTTTTTTTTTACTTTATGCAGGTTATCTCAGCTTCTTTTTTTTTTTTTCTCCTCTGTGATCTAAGGGGTAGCTGCAAAGACCATGGCCAAGCATCATCCAGATTTGATCATGTGCCGCAAGCAGCCAGGAATAGCAATTGGAAGGCTTTGCGAGAAATGTGATGGGAAGTGTGTTATTTGTGATTCATATGTGCGGCCTTGCACTCTTGTGCGAGTTTGTGATGAATGCAATTATGGTTCTTTTCAGGGTCGTTGCGTCATCTGTGGAGGGGTGGGGATTTCTGATGCTTACTACTGCAAAGAGTGCACACAGCAGGAAAAAGATCGGGATGGCTGTCCTAAAATAGTCAATCTAGGAAGTGCCAAGACAGATCTATTCTATGAGCGCAAAAAATATGGCTTTAAGAAAAGATGAGCTGCATTTCGCCTGATTTGAACAGCATCACATATGGCACGGAAATAAAAAGTTAAGGTGTTGGCTTTATTATTGGTACAATTTCTATTTAAGCGTGTGATATATTGAGATAGATCAGCATTTAGTTGTTCTGAACTTTATCTATGTAACTTTTGGGGCCAGCATCGATTAATAAATTACTATGCGCTTCCTGGAGTTGTAACATTTAGGTTGCGAGAGTGAAATTTGGATGGAAAGAAAATGAATTTTAGATAATTGAATTTTTGGGATTTTAAAGTTTAATGTGTGATTGGTTTAATTTTTTAGGTGTAAAAAGTGAGAAATTTTTTAACTTTTGTTGTTTGATTAGATTATTTTTCAAGGAAAATAAAGCAAAATTTAGCTATTTAATAATAAAAAAATTAATTTTTAACACATTTTTTATACTTGATAATAATAATGTTAATTTTTGGTAAAAAAAAATAAATCAATTAATAACGGTAAAAATGATCAAACGTGATGAAAATTGTATAAGATTTTACTTGGAAAATAAAATCTCTTACCTATTAGGAAAAATGATTTCGTCAAAAACAAGGAAAAGATGCGCGTGTGTCACAAAGCTAGAAATCGAATTGTTAGGAAAATATTACAAATCGAACGTCCAAAATTGGAAAAAGTGGAAAAATCAATTATTTTTCCTGGAATTGGATTTCTATCAAACGGAACCTTTATTGAAGTCATATGCTTAATCCCATTTTACGATTTCCAAATGTACATGTTGGATCCTATTTTAAGGTTTTTGGAGGATGATGTCACATATACGATATTTAGGTCTTCATTTATGTACAAGTAGCATTATTAAACAATAATGTACGCAAAGATCGAATTGCTCCATACAGTTATCCTTAAGTTTTGGAATAATTTATATATCGTGAATGAAATTGACTGATGTCAAATGAATTTCTCCTAATTTTTTCACGATCCTCCTGGCTGCTGAAACCTGAAAAAGGCAGGGCTTTCTACCCCGTTTTAGCTTCGGCGTGATAATCAATAAAAAAGTTTGTGAATAAGAGTAAAAGCTATATTTATGGAGAGAAAAAAATATATTTCATACGTCTCGAAGTCCTTAGGAACCGGGGTATTTATAGGAGTGATTTTCTTTGATTTTAGGGAGTAAATTCCTCCCATAAATCCGGTTAATAGAGTCCCATTAGGGGTAAACTTAATCTATTCCTGGGATTGCGTTTATCTTCCAAAGATAGCCTTTATTCTTGGGATTGTGTTTATTTTCCAAAGATAATATCCTTTCCATAAATCTCGCTATCTCCCATAAATAGTGGAGTGAATCTCGCCAGTTACCTATCGATCAAGCATCTTGATCGTATATCGTAACGGTAGATAGATCTTTCGTATCATTATATCATATAGTATCATTGACAAATGTTAAAAAAGTTGGACAAATGAAAAATACAAAATTGTTTGTTAGAGAGCAAGAGTAGAGAAACTTAGATTGAGATTGAAGTTGCAAGGGAGAAGCAAAATGGGATATTGTGTGATATACGGTGATCACACTTCACAGTCGTGGATGGTTTTAATTGTAGCGTATTTAGTCGATTTGGGTCAAATAAAAAAAAAAAATCGAACTCAAATTAAGATCATTCACTAATATATCTATCTTTTGTTTAGCGGCCATGTACTATCGAGAAAATTTAATGAATAGTCACCTAATTTAAACTTTGTTACTACTTAGGGTAATTGTATTCACACCACACTTTTTTATGTTTAGTAACCACACTTAAATTGCAAGAGAGATCTTCAATATTTGTTTATTTTTGTTCTTATGTCCTCAACTTTTTTTTCATCACATTATTATTCATAACATTCAATTAATTAACATATTTTGTTTCTAATTACAAATTCTATTCACATATTCTTTTTTTTGCATTGAAAAGATATGCAAATATTTTGTTTAATTATTTTTTATTAATTCTTTATGTTGATTATCTAAAAGTATGAAAGTTAAATAAGTATTTTTCGCCCTCGTAACAAATATTTTGGTCGAAAATCGTCTTTAAAAACAAGATGTGAAAATTAATTAAGAGTTGAAGATAAAAAAAAAAAATTATGAAAAAACTTGTAAGCATAAATGTAAAAATAAGGAAAATGTAGGATCTTCATTGCAATTAAAAAGTGGTATAGTTAACAAAAAGTGTGTTGTCAATATATTTACCATACTACTTATTCACTCATCTTTTATTAGTTACTCACTAGTATCACATCCATGCGTTGCACAGAATAATAATATGAAATGATTTTACTGTAAATATCATTACAAAATAGGAAAAAAATTGAACATATAATTTGCTTTGATTAATGATACAGACTGACGAATGCTCAAAATAGAAATAAATTACAATTCTCATCAATTTTGGAAAACTTCTTTAAATAATACATTGTTTGTACAGTTTGTAGTTGCTCACACCCGTGTGATATACGAAAGTTGCTACAAACAAAATATATTTAAACAATTATTCAAATTTAAATTAAATGATGCAATTTTTCAAATATATGTTGTATAGAATAAATAAAAAATTTCGTCCAAATATTTTTTACTAACGTGAATATAAATAATAATCCTCAAAATATTATAATTTATATAAAATAAAGTAATTTTAATAAATTAAATATATGCGGTCCTATATAGAAATAATGTAACAAATTAAGCAATATTAACAATGTACGAAAGTGAAAATCAACCTCAAGGTTTGTGGGGGCACAAATGTTGAATTCAACTCATGAGATCCTTTGCATGATTAGTAATTTTTAATTTTTAAATGCGATGCATTTAATTGAATATAATTAAATGCATATTTAATTGTATGTCAATAAAAAAAATATTAATGAAAATATAAATAATATATATATAGTGAATCTTTTTGTCAATATATGTTAATAAAATTAAGAAACAAAGTTTCACCATTTTTTACGATATATAATTATTTTTTTAATATTTTAATAAAATTGTAAACCGTTAAATTGTTTTATCTCTTTACTGGAAAACATACCATGAATTAAGTGTTTTAGAGATTGTATCGTGAACATATCAACTCCATTTCTACAATTAACGTTCAATAAATGAAATTTTCTTTTTTAAATTTTTTTTTGAATTACAAAATTAGACTCATGCAATATATGTACAAAACTCAACTTACATATTCTTCTTAATATCGATGCTTTTCTTTTCATATATTGTTCTTCATCATATTCTTCCCAAAAAGAGATGTAGGATAGACTTTTTTGGTATGATTTGATTTTTAAGCATTAATTATTAATTTTAAGTGTTTTTCTAAAAAAAATCATCATTAATTTTAATAAATATTGTTACATTAATTGATTCTTCTCTTTTCATACTGACAATTTCTTTATTCATATTGTTACATTATTATTTGAACAAAAATTACTGATCGATCAATTATTTAATAGAAATTATATGAATTAATTGTTAAAATCTGTAATATATTTTTGCATGTTTTAGTTATTTAAATTTATAATGAAAAATAGAAAAATGAACAGAATCAGTAAATAAAAAAAAAATAATGTGAAAATGATGAATGAATGAATTGAAGAAATCCTAAATTTGTAAAATTAACCCGACTTAACTGGATTTTCCTTAAAAATTCGTATAGTTATTATTTTAATTTGATGAGAAAAAGCCAGAACAAAATTTAATCATCTATAACTAAAATGACTTTAGTTAACTAATTATAGGTAATATTATAAGACTTAAATGATATAATTTAAAATGAATCAAATACCTTTATTTTTTTATATGATTTTACGGATAATATATTTACAATTTGCTCTCGCTTGTTAGTTTTCATTAAACTTCTCACCGTAATATTTAATTTGACACTCATATTACATATTTTTTGATTTCAAAATAATACAATAATTATTAAAAGAATAATAATAATAATATATAAAAAATAACATTTTGATGCTATTAATAACATAGCAAGGTTACCAATGCAATTAATGATACATATAAAATAATAATTGCTAAAATATTTAATATATTATTTTTTAACAAAAAAATTCCAAATTTAGAAATTTTTTTGACGCAAAATTATGTGTGTATTTCGGTGACGGCTTATATATATTAAGATAAGATTAAGATTGCTCACTCTTCTTTACACAAAATTACTCATTCATCACCCATTAACAATTTGAGGATGAAATGTCATATGTGGCAAATGAAAATCTTACGTGGCATTCCAAGTCACCAAAAAAATTCAAATCATCTAGATCACAAAACCAAATTCCAAAAAAATAAAATAAAATAAAAATGAAAATGAAAATGAAAAACAAGAACAAATCCAAGTCATCGAATTGAATACCTTTAAGAGTCTTTTCTTTCTCTAGAAGCTCTTGGTCACCGCCATCCACGATAGTATTCCCAAATCCTCCACCATCAGGATTTTGCACCAATTGATCCCCTAGTAGAGCACGGCTCCATTCAGAGAGCTTTAATCTTTCTCGCTGCTAATAAGTAGTAAAAATCAATGTCATTACTCTCTTCAGTGTCTCGTTACCTTTTGTCACTAATCCTACACAAACCCCTTGATTTTCCGGTCACAAAACTCTGTCTTTTCACCACATCTTCATCGTCAACCAAAAAGTTGTTGACCATTTTGCTGGAAATAGGTCAAACATAGAAAAGGTTCTCGAGTCTGTGAAAGCTAAGCTGGATGCTCCATGCATCAGCGAAGTGTTAAAAAGGAGCGTTATTGATGAACCCCAATTGGGTCTCTCTGGTCTGGCCTTCATCCTACCTATAGGCATAACTCATACATGTATAGTAATGCTTGTAAATTGCTCGAACTTGAGAAAAATCAAAGCATTGTTGTTGATGTAATATCGACTTATCGTTCCGAAATAGTGTTGTTGGTGTCAAGATGTTCAAGGTTGTTCTGAATTTGTGTAGGCAAGCTAAAGATGAGAAATTAGGCTTGTGGTTGCCGAAGAAAATGAAGGGTGAATTAGAAGAAGCAGTGGTGAAAATGAAGGAATTTTCCAGATGATTTGGGCCCACGTGGGGACATGGAGCACCATATGGGACTTTTCATCCTCAAATTGTTAATAGGTGATGAATTAGTAAAAAAAAAAAAGGTTGAACCCCAACCTTAAAGACTCTCACCGACCCTGTCCTGGACTTTTGATGGAGGAGGTAAATCGCAGGATGTGCCTCCAGGAGCCAGGATGGAGAGCTCATGGATAGACCTGGTTATTAACTGTGGTAACTCCTGCTTGCAACAGGGTACAAATTCAGTATTTCAGGATTTGAACTCTACACCCCACCGCGCTGAGCCATGTCCGCCCTCCCCTTTTGCATTGGGAGATATGCCCTGGGGGCTATGGGTGATGAATTAGTAACTTGATGGAAAGATGATGGAGTATGGGTAACTAATAAAAGATGAATGAATTAAGTGGTAATGAAGTGTGAAAGATCAGTGAGTATTCATTAAGTTCATGGCCCTCATTATTTGGGAAATAATGTGGTTTTGAGTAGTTTTTGAAAAATGTGTAGTTAAAAAAATTTGAAAAAAAGTCAAGAATGATAGACTTGATTAAAATAGATTGTTGAGATTGAATGTTAAATAAATTTGATTTTGTAAATAATGGGGGCCAAACAGAGGTTAAATTTACTCATTATCGCCATACCTTTTGAGTCTTTGTTTTTGTGGGGAAGTGTCTATATGAATTAACAGTTGTTGGATCGCGATTTTTTTTTTTTTTTTCCAAAGTATTTGCTTTGTCATTTTGAAAAGTTATTTCTCAAAAGCTACACGTTTTCGACAATTTCAATTTTTTTTAAAACGTTCAAAATAATGAAAATGCCATTTTGAGTTTTCATTACAAATTTTTCAAAAACCATTTTTGAAAATACTAAAATGAACAAGTTTCCTGTATTTAGAAAATTTGAAAACAAAAAATGACATGAAAAAAACGTGACCTAATTTTTCAGAGAATGTTATGATAACGTGAATGATTTTTTCTAGATTATACGTGATTAAAAAATGAGGTTAAAAAATAAAATAAAATTCCAAATAATTCGTTACAAATCAATTAACCAACCGATACCTCCTTCCAATAAAAATACAGCCAGTGCCGGGTTTCTTCCTCTTCTTCTTCTAATTCTTATCATAGAGCCGGAACTTGCAAGTCAGACATGGAATGGAAGGCTCCCTGCAGCACCCACGTCTAATTCTTCGCAATTTTCTCTCTCTAGACGTCTGCAAGGTAGGTCGCTAAAACCATTACTATATAGCTTGTTACATATATGTATTTCTCACTTTTTGAATTGAAATTGATGTCTGTATAGGAGTTGGAGTTCATACATAAAAGCTGTTGCACTGTTGGTTATAGACAAAATGTTTTCTCCACAACTCTCTCCCATCTTATTGCCACTAATTCTTCCCATTTTATAATTCCCTTTGTCCCTATCCGAGGTTTTTTCTTCTTCTCCAGTTCATACAATCGTTATTATCCATTTTCCCTTTAATTGTGACTTTCCTTGTGTTGATTACTTGATTTTCCACCCGATATGATTGATGGTTTGTAGAGAGGTTGAAGGAGAAAGTGGAGGAGCATTTTGGATGCGAGTATGAATTGTTTGTGGAGTTCACTGGACTCATAAGGTAAGCTTTTCCTCTCTTCATTTTTTTGTTTTTTTAGTGCAGTATTTCGTGAAACCCAAAATTCTAATAATCATCAATCCCATGTGAGCACAAAGGCATTGGCTTTGTCCAATTCCTCTGTAACGCCGAACTCAGCTGTAGATAAAGAAAAGAAAGAAAGGATTGCTCAGCTGAGTAGAAATCAGGACATCTGGCCACAAGAAGGCAGCCATGTCCTGAGGTGATTACCAATTACTGTGGAAAGAGCGAAAGCACATGAAAAGTTCTTTGTGCAAAATTATAGTGACAGTTTATCCATAATTTTAGTCCTTTACAATTTGACAATACCATTGGTAATGAAATTATATCCACAGTGAAAGCATTGTTATCATGTAGTTCTGACTCATGTTTGTCAAGTGTTGGAGAGGCTCCTTGAATTTGGCTTTTGAGGACATTTAAGATTTTGGTCTATGCATAGCACAAAGGCTCTTGCTGAATCTTGAACTTTAGCCAAAAGAAGAAGAAAAACACTGAGGAAACCTCTTTTATTGTTTGGTTTCAAAGGAGATAACAAGGGAAAGTGTACAAAACTACCAATACGCATTATTTCCTTCTGTCTTCTATCACGTTCGACTTTTTTCTTATTGCGGTTTCTAGAGGGGAAGTTAGAGGTCATACCTCTGAGGTACATCTCATTACAAAAGAGGGAAAATATAATTTACAATACCATATATATATATGGGAGTTCTACTCCCATTATATAGGACCTATAGCACATAAGAATGTGCTCGAGAATTGGGAGGAGGATAACTTATCTAATGAATTTCACAAGATCTGACATATTCTTCTCATGGGTGAATTATAACTTTTTCAAGAAGTCCTAATCATATCATATGTACTGGAAGTTTCTATTGTATTAAAAGGGTAAATTGAATGCACTTTGTTTAAAACATTTGTTAGCTTTCTGGAGTCTTATCATGATTTGGATTCGGCCTCCGGCAGAGTTGAATGTTGTTGGGTGATTATTTTAATTTGATTGCTTGGTCATCAGTTAAGCTAACAGCCTATGGTTAGTCCTCCATTGAACGTGAGTGTTGTGCCCGTGTCACTACTCCCACAGTATATGCCATTTATAGAAAGGCTTCTATCCAGCATTCATGAAATAAAAAAAAAATCATAAGTAAATTCAACATATTTTTGAAGAATATCGTTATATCATAATCATATTGTTAGGAAGGATAGGTGAAGTCTTATTGAAATTTGAAATTTGCACTGCATAACATTGCTAGATGATCCTCTTCCATAATCATTTTTTAAGAGGTAAAAATGTGAAAACCTTAATGGTCTGCTCTTATTAGTACTATATAAAATATTTCAAGTTGGGGGTTTTAGATCATCAACTATTGGCTATCAATTGGAAATTGTTATATCTGTTATCCAGGGTGGTACAGTTTCAATAGATATGTCCATTCCTGCAATTGTAGCTTAAATAGTATTTATATCTAGCATATATGATTTTTTATCACAGGGTATTCACGTGGAAATTCCCAGCAAGATTTTAATATTTTAACAGTTTAAAATCAAATTATTCAACATCGACATCCCAAACATTCTTCTGTTTGCACATGGGATGTTGAACAAATTTCTTTTAGCACTTTAGTGACGATTTATTTCTCTTGTTTCAATTCACATGACAATAGGTAGAAACTCGTTATTCCATCATGTATATGTAGTGTGATTCACCTTTCCAATAGTTGGAGAATATTAATAAATGTTGGAGTAACACTTCCTCTTAGCATGGAATTCTAAATGTTATGCTCTCTTTCTTAAATTAAATCCAAAATGTAGATTAACTGTCTAAAATATTGGTCTACAGTCTACTACTACTACTATTATTTTGATGCTTATTTTGTTTTTCTGTGCTTTGTATATCAGCTGGTGCAGGGGTGCAAGTATAGGATGGCATAGCGATGATAACAGAGATTATCTTAAGCAACGGGATTATGCGGTGCGTAATTTCTTCTGAAAAATCTATCTTGTTACCCTAAGCTATCTTTCATATTTCATTATCTTATTGTTATCAAATTCATATGATTCCTTGTTGTCTTTTTGTACAAAACTTTTGGATCAATAAGGGCAAGAATTCTTTTTTTTTTTTCCCCCTTACCTTTAAAAGGTAGTAGATATGTAAAAACTTTAATTTAGGAAAGAGAAAGATGTGCCTTATTCATTTTGTCAGCCTCTCCATTATTTGAGCACCTTATATCCAAAGGCACAAGAAAAATTGTTAGCCCCTATTTGATAGAGATCAAATTAGATTTTTAGCGAATTCTGATAAAAGTTAATGTGATGTGTGGTTAAAAAGTTATGGGACACGTGAAATATGTGGTTAAAATCTAGATTAAGATCTCTCTCAAATAGAGGCTTAGTCAACTTGCCATTTTAGAGTGGTTATATAAGACGACTTGTATTGCTTGATTTCCATTTTATTCTCGCACGCTAAGTTTCTTCGACAGAAACACGCAATACACACATGACACGACACAACAATACAATTCTTTTCTTAAATGTAGGACATTGACACGTCAATTTAATTTTTTAAAATTTATATATTATATCTTTGTTTTTATACTTTTTAATATAGAATATGAAACATGCCATGTCGACACTTAGCCCAAGAATTGTCCTTAAAGTGTCCCTTTTGAAATTTAAAGTTATACAAAAATAGGAAATGGCACGTGGCTTGTTGGACCATGTCATAGAGTGTCTGAGGAGTGTCTGTGTTCGACACATAGTGACACGACATAACACGATATGATATGATATGTTACAGAGGCACGTTTCCCTAGTAGTTCTCGGTGCATCATAGTTGATATGAAAATGAAGTGAACTATATCCCTAGTTGATATCTCTATCACATCCCTATCTCACTTGGGAGATCGTAGTTGAATTTTATTGTTCAATCATTATTTAGTAACAATTTGTATGTTTTGTCTACTTAAGGACATTTCTAAATTTTATCTGTTCTAGTAACGTTCATTGCTTCCCATGTGTGAAATAAAATAATAAATATGAGAATGTGATATAGGAAATTGATACTAGGTATGTCCTCATATATTATAGCTTTGGTCTTAGTTTATGCAACGGAGAATAGCCCAGTTAGTACATGACATACAGGTCCTCATATATTATAGCGCTGGCCTTAGTTTATACACGTTTTTTAAGAATGAGGATTATAACTAATGGTCTTAGTTTATGCAATGGAGTATAGCCCAGTTAGAACATGACATAATGGTGCTATCTAACCAACTTCATGGAGTTTTTATGATGTTTTGAATGGAGAGTCTCTCTTTCCCAGTGTCATTAATTCATTAGTTTTATAGCTTGCTAAAATTTAGATATCAAGTTTATTTATATCACCATGTCAACTGGTGTATGAGTCATTTCTTACACAGTTTTTCCCCCATCCTTGAATTCTATGTGGAATATGACTTCTCCACCGACTTAGCCTTTGGTCGGATAAAAGCAAGTGATTATAATTTGGTTATTTGTGTTTTTAGGTAAAATGTGTGGTTGAAAAGTGGAAAGAGAAAATATGTGTGATTTGAGAAATTGTGTAAATTATAAATTGGTTTATAATCCAAAAAAACCTACTTACCGAACAGAGGCTTATACATGAATTCCACCCATCCTTCAATCAATTCTCCACCCTTTATACTTTGTAAACTAATTATCAAAGGCACCAGTTTAAGGAATCTAGTTTTTCTCTCTCTCCTGTTTTCTTTCAGATTGCATTTGGTTTTCCTGATACGACTTAATTGTCTCCTAATATTTCACATTGGTTTTTCATTTGTTTGTATTACAACTAGTAGGATATTGTTTGCTTCCTTCTTCCTATTATATTAGTTTACTAACCATGAATATGAGTTTATACGGGAGTGTAATCTATTGTGCATCTTGTTGCTTGAATTGTTAGATTGAATATGCCGTTATGATGCGCATATCATGATTTTATTTTGGTTTCTATGTAACGACCCAAATTCTAATAGAATTCGACTTGTTACCTAAGCTTCATTATGTAAAAATAATATTTTCATTAAGAATATCAATCGGCAATTAATTAGGTTTTGACTAAAAATCGAGGAAACCCAAAGAGATGAAATTGCTATCATATAAAGTGTTTTTATAGAAATAAAGATCAATTTCATGTTAAATAACAGATTCATTGATGAATTTATGCGTGTAATAAAGGAGAAAAGTGACATATATATCTTCTATTGTTAGAGGCAGTAGCTCCATTTTAGGACAAGTCATCAGAATTTCCATATTAAAAGGACTAGAATTCACTGTTAACATTGAACAGTAAACTAATGGCTATTAAAGAGTACCATTGATGCTTGACGGTTTGACATTTGCTGTCATAAATGTCAAAATTTGTGTTAGGCTAAACATGGTCAGATTAGAGTCCTAGCAAAACTAAAGCTTGTGCTATATATATATTTGATTAAATTAAATTTCATAATAAAACCTTCATGCATAGCAACCAAGGGTCAAGGGTCAACTAGTAAGAAGCCACAAAAGATAGATAGTGCACGTTTACTAGTTTAGTCACTCGGACTAATTTCATATAGGAACATTATCGAACAATGTAAATAATTAATCCCTGTTCCAAAAATCAGAAATAAATAAGGAGAAATTCATAGATAAACAAGAGAAATATCCATAGACTAAAAAAGAAAACATTAAATACTTCTGGGAATAAAATTGTTCAATCACATTACGCCGGATTTTATTTATTGAAATCTATAGATCCTGGCATCATGACTGCACCGCATCAACCGCCAATCAACGACCCGTTCTAATATGTGAAATAGTAGGGATGAGTATATGGAAATACTTAGTAGGACACGAAAATCATGGTGCAATCCCGAATAAAAATATTCAACATGTGTCAAAAATATCATACCGTCATCATATCTTTAGAAAATCGGTAAGAGCTCAATCATATCATATTTTTGGTATCGGATGGCCATAAAACATTATATCATATCATATCATTAACTTTCATAAGCATGATAAATCAACAACATGGAAAAATAATTTAAACGGAATAAAATCAACTGCACCTCGTTATCCTACCTTAAGCTTTTGAAAAACCTGATTTGATGCTCACAAAAAGTAGATTTTTGTACTCCTTGAAACTGCCCAAGACTTTGATAATATATTTCTTTCTTCGTAGAGTATGAAAATTTTGGAAGTATTTTACTTGTGTTGGTAAAGAAACAGATATGCTTAAAAAGAGATACGTGTGATGGAAGATTGGAGATGTATGTATAGGATTTTGGTTTAACAATACTCCCACGTCTCTATCATCAAGAATAACACAACAACCAATTTATGGGACACGTGTCAAACAAAAACAAATCCTATCAAATCCTATTAAATCTTAACTACTAAAATCCAAACCACTTCTCAATCCTATAACTCACACACACGGCAAACCATTGTTATCTAATTCAAACACAATTGATAAAATACTATTTATCAACAACTTCTTTAAACTTCAATAACTTGGGTTTTGTTTATCCAAATCAACTTTTTCTTGAGCCTAATATACATGATTAATTACGAGCTATCAAACGGGCCCAATATTGACATATTTATCAATTTACTATAAAAACCTAAATAATCTACAAGACAAATTTGAAATTAATATATTTGTCACTTTAGTCCCTAACCTTCAAAGCATGTAAAATATAATAATTTTTACTTTATGAAAAATTAGGGACTTTACAATCTCCTCTACTTAAAATATTTTCGTCCTCGAAAATTACCTTGGCTAAACGAAGAGTTTTGGATGCTAGGATTTAAGCTCATCTTCCTTCTCCCAAGTTGCTTCCTCTACTCCATGATTTCTCCATTGAACCATTGGTAGTGGGTTTCTAAGAATCATTATACTTAACCCATAGGTACAACTTACAAGGTTCAAAACCCATGAACCGTAAAAATTCACTTCCTGGAAACGAGGCTAACAGCCCTTGAGGACCAGGACGACCGGGGGGGGGGGGGGTGGTAAGACCATGAGTACGAAATGGAGAAGGCCCCAACTTTGACCAATGGAACCTCTCTATTTCTCAAAGTGTAAACCTTTCTATCCAAAATCATAGTCGGAGTTTCTTCATATGACAAGTCCTTTTGTACATCCAACGTCTAATAACTCACTACATGATTAGGATCATAAACATATTTTCTGAGCATCGAAACATGGAACGCATAATGCAGTGCAGCTAGTTCGGGTGGTAAGGCAAGTCGATAAGCCAAACTACCAATCTTTTCAAGAATTTCGAAAGGACCAATGAACCGCGGTCTCAACTTCCCTTTCTGTCCAAATCTCATTACACCCCTTCATTGGTGCAACTTTTAGAAAAACTTTGTCACCCACTTGAAATTCTAACTCCTTTCTTCTACCATCCGCGTAACTCTTTTGTCGATCTTATACTGTCTTTATTCTTGCTCAAATTTTATCAACTGCCTCTACTGTTCGTTCAATGATTTCTGGACCCAAAACTCTTTTCTCTCCAACCTCATCCCAATGGATAGGAGATCTGCACTTTCTACCATAAAGAGCTTCATATGGGGCCATACCTATAGTGGCCTGAAAGCTATTATTGTAAGTGAACTCCACCAACGGTAGATATGTCTCCCAATTACCTCCAAGATCCAAAACACATGCCCTCAACATGTCTTCTAGAACTTGAATGGTTCCTTTTGACTGTCCATCCGTCTGAGAATGATAAGCAATGCTAAAGTTCAATTTCGTTCTCATAGCTCCTTGCAAACTCTTCCAAAATTTTGATGTGAACCTGGGATCCCTATTAGAAATAATGGTAACTGGAACTCCATGTAATCTGACTATCTCTCTGATGTATAACTGTGGGAGTTGTTCCATAGTGAAATTGATTTTGATTGGTAGAAAATGGGCTGACTTTATCAAACGATCAACCACTACCCAAATATCATTGTGACCAAAGTCCATCACAAAGTCCATCGCTATATTTTCCCATTTCCATTCTGGAATATCCAACGGTTTCAATAGCCCTGATGGCCTTTGATGTTCTGCCTTGACCTGCTGACAGATTATACATTTCTCTACGAATAGACCAATCCCTCTCTTCATGTTTCTCCACCAAAATGTATCTCGAAGATCTCGATACATTTTTGTACCTCCTGAATGTGCAGCATACAGAGCAGAATGAACTTCTTCCAATATCTCATTTCTTATATTTTCATCCTTAGGTATACACAACCTTCCTTTAAAAGTTAGTGCATTATCTTCAGATATTTCAAATCCACTTCATTTTCCGGAACCAATCTCAGCCTTAATCTTTTTTAGGGAGGAGTCCAGATTCTTTGCTTCCTTGATTCGATCCATCAGCGTAGGTCGAATCATTAAAGATTTTATTCTTGCTGAAGTCTGAGTCGGCGGCGTAATAACTTCTAACCTCAATTTCTCAGAGTCCTTTATCAAGCGTTCCTGTACCGTGGATAAAACTACTGCTAACTGTGATCCTGTCTTCCTACTTAAGGCATCTGCAACTATGTTAACCTTACCTGGGTGGTAAAGGATTGTACACAAATAAGTCTGTAGAAAATTAAACCTTTACTCAGATACAAAGCTGTAACGACCCAAATTCTAATTGAACTCGACTCGTTACCTAAGCTTCATTTATGTAAAAATAATATTTTCATTAAGAATATCAATCATCATTTAATCAGGTTTTGACTAAAAATCGAGGAAACCCAAAGAGATGAAATTGCTATCATTAAAGTATTTTTATAGAAATAAAGATCAATTTAATGTTAAAAATCAGATTCACTTATGAAAGTATGCGAGTAATAAAGGAGAAAAGTGATCTATATACCTTCTATTGTTAGAGGCAGTAGCTCCATTTTACGATAAGTCATCAGAATTTCCATAGTAAAAGGACTAGAATTCACTGTTAACATTGAATGGTAAACTAATGGCTATTAAAGAGTACCATTGATGCTAGACGGTTTGACATTTGGTGTCATAAATGTCAAAATTTGTGTCGGGCTAAACATGGTCAGATTAGTGTCCTAGCAAAACTAAAGCTTGTGCTATATATATATATATATATATATATATATATATATATATATTTGATTAAATTAAATTTCATAATAAAACCTTTATGCATAGCAACCAAGGGTCAACAGTCAACTAGGAGGAAGCCAAAAATGATAGATAGTGCACATTTCCTAGTTTAGTCACTTGGACTAATTTCATATAGGAACATTATCGAGCAATGTAAATAATATCCTTGCTCCAAAAATCAGAAATAAACAAAGAGAAATTCATAGATAAACAAGACAAATATCTATAGACTAAAAAAAAAAAAACATTAAATACTTCCGTGAATAAGACTAAAAAAAAAAAACATTAAATACTTCCGTGAATAAAATTGTTCAATCACATTACACCGGATTTTATTTATTGAAATCTATAGATCCTGGCATCATGACTGCACCGCATCAACTGCCAATCAACGACCAGTTCTAATATGTAAAATAGTAGTATATGGAAATACTCAGTAGGACACGAAAATCATGGTGCAATCCCGAATAAAAATATTCAACACATGTGCCAAAAATATCATACCGTCATCATATCTTTAGAAAACCAATTAGAGCTCAATCATATCATATCTTTGGTACCGGATGACCATAAAACATTATATCATATCATATCATATTATTAACTTTCATAAGCAGGATAAATCAACAACGTGGAAAAATAATTTAAACGAGATAAAATCAACTGCACCTCTTTATCCTACCTTAAGCTTTAGAAAAACTTGATTTGATATTCACAAAAAGTAGATTTTGTACTCCTTGAAACTGCCCAAGACTTCGATAATATATTTCTTTCTTCGTAGAGTGAAAATTTTGGAAGTATTCTGCTTCTGTTGGTAAAGAAACAGATATGTTTAAAAAGAGATACGTGTGATGGAAGAGTGAAGATGTGTATATAGGATTTTGGTTTAACAATACTCCCACGTCTCTATCATCAAGAATAACACAACAACCAATTTATGGGACACAGGTCAAACAAAAACAAGTTCTCTCAAATCCTATTAAATCTTAACCACTAAAATCCAAATAACTTCTCAATCCTATAACTCACACACACGGCAAACCATTGTTATCTAATTCAAACACAATTGATAAAATAATATTTATCAACAACTTCTTTAAACTTCAATAACTTGGGCTTTGTTTATCCAAATCAACTTTTTCTCGAGCCTAATATACATGATTAATTACGAGCTATCAAACGGGCCCAATATTGACATACTTATCAATTTACTATAAAAACCTAAATAATCTACAAGACAAATTTGAAATTAATATATTTGTCACTTTAGTCCCTAACCTTCAAAGCATGTGAAATATAGCATATAAAGATAATAAATTTTACTTTATTTTATGAAAAATGTAGGGACTTTACAGTCTAGGTCAGAAAGCGTTGCCTATTGCAATTATTGGTTTGTACCTGAATGCATTGGACATTATGAGTATCTAGTTTTATAATTTGTTTGCAGTGAAGAAATTATTGGGTTAGTATTATGTTACCATTATTCACTACCTTATATTTAGTTTAGATTTGTAACAATGTATTGTGAATTTGAACACCCTGGTTGACATTTGCTCTCTATGATCATAGGCAGTTTGTTATTTGAATAATTATGGGGTGGATTTCGAAGGAGGGCTTTTTCACTTTCATGATGGGGAACCCTCAGTAATTATGCCCATGGCTGGCGTAAGTGATTTTAGTGTTTCAACTATATTCCATAATATTCAAAAATTTATACGTTGATACGAACCTTTATTTTCTTTATAAGATAGGTGTTGGCATGCAAAACTTATCTCTCTTCACTACACCAGAAGGTTGAACATCCCTGTTACAAATTTGACTAGAGCCAGTATCACTTTTAATTGTTTGCAGAGCATGAAAATATAATAAGAAAAAAAGTGAATTTTGGTATTTTTTTGTGAATGTGGTTGCCTGTATGTATTTACATTTTCTAACAGATCCATATTGCATCTTATCAGGATGTTGTTATGTATACAGCAGACGGCAAAAACATTCATTCTGTTGATGAGGTAGGTCTTTCCCTCTTATTCTATTTCTTTTCTTTTCTCCTCTCATGCTTGGGTCTTTTAGAATCAGTTGTCACACTATTAATGCTCCAACTTTCATGTGGCTAAGATACAAAGAGAGAAATTTGAGTTTTTAAAGTTGATTGGATGAATCCACAGGTGTATTTACTTCACCTATGCTGGCTTTCTTTTGATAAGCTATGGTTTCTGTTTTTCTTGTTTGAGAAGCAGTGGTGTGTAAAACATGATAACCATTGATTCCTGTTTGGATGTAACTTATATTATAATGTAAATAAAGGCATGGCAAAGAATGTTCTACTCAAGACTTCGCAAATAAAACTTCATTTAAGGCATCTTATTTTGCTGCCTTCTACATTTTCATTGCAGTTCAAGATATTTCTTGCATATTGATAGCCAGCACCAAAAACTTGCTCCTATTGTAGCTAAAACATTTGTTTATAAACAGATCATGGATGGGGAAAGAATCACACTTACATTGTGGTTCAGCCGTGATCCATCTCATGATGAAGATGCCAAACTAATTTCACTTCTCTCGAATCAGTCATTTCATAGTCCTAGAAGTGATTTTTCTTCGTATTTACCTGTGGCGGCATCAAATAAAATGTACTGGTTCCCTCCTGAAGAAGCATCAGATTTCCAGTCAGGATTTGATATTCGCTATGCAAGACTGCATGTTCTTGGGTTTGATCTCTATTTTTCTGATGAGGAAAGTGGTTTATCAGCTCTGGATTCATCTCACTACTTGTCGGAACTATTGAAGGAGTCGTTACAATTGGCTCGTGGAGATGAGATGCCAGTACGGAAATTTGTTAATATATTGCATGCTGTTCAGGTATCTTTCCTCTGCAAAAAGGTTAATTCTAAAATCTGGTATTCTTTGTATACAAGAATTGTAAATGAGCGTGGCGCTGAAGTGATTCTCCAACTTTATGTCAACCCAGTGATGTCTTCAACGAGTCGTGTTTTCCTTTGCATCTTCATGGTTAAAATTTTATTAGATGTAACTAATATTATGGATATGTATGATGGGAGTAGTCACGAGTATGAGATGTGGCAGTAGCAGTAAATAATTGCTTTTAATACCTGAGTTTATTCTTTCTTTTGATTTAAAATAGGTGGTGCAATTTTGCCATTGGAAGGCCTCAGAGTTGCAGACAAATGAACTCAAAGTCTCGTCCACTGACGTGATACCTCTATCTAAATCTCAGCAGCTGAAAATTAGTAGTCAGAAACTGGTGTTTCTGAAGGATCCTCAGCTGGCCGAGACATTTTTTGGGGGTGTGGCCGGTGGCAATAACATGCAGCGATCGTTCAACTTGGACTGGGATAGCTTTTCTGCTGGAGTTTCTAAATGGGAAGCATATATCTATAAGTTGCAAAAAGAAATGGTCATTAGCTTACCATGTTGGAAAAGACACCAGTCTATTTTCTCGTTGGACAATTTTAATCAAGGAGTTTAATGCACATTCCATATTTTTATTTTAGTTTTGAAGTTGTTCTTTCAGTTTAAGCATGTACCAACTTGCATTTGGTTTCCTCGTTTTGACTTGCGGCACTTTTTTCGTCATCACGTACTTGATGTACGTATGCTCATGTTTAATTGAGATAAAAATCTAGATTTTAATTTTAATTTAAATCAAAGTCTACAATTAATTTTAATCACATATTTTATGGAATTACAACTTTTCAACCATAGAGTTAATCATATTTTATTAAAATTTACTGAAAAACTGATTTTAATTTTGACCGAACAAGGGCATGAATTGCACAGAGTTCTACGGTAGGTTATGATCAATGAATAATGCTAGAAAGCCACCTTTTTTGACACCTTGGATGATTGAATTTTTGTGAACTGTTGATTTTGGAGTTGATGTGATGAGTAAATAAATAAATAGATTGCTTCTGTGTGTGAGTTTAAAACTTTAGGTCAAATTTTCAATTCCCATGATTGTATGATCAATTTGTATAACCAGTGGCTATATGAATCTAATCTAATCAGCTTAAAGGGTACAATAGGTCCAAACTTTAATGAAGTTCTAAATAAACTCTATACTGCTCAAGAAAGTGGGCTTAATTTTATTTTAGTTTTCGATATATTTTTGTATATTTTATCCTCTCCTCGACTTGAACCTTAAACTGGAGAGACTTGAACCTTAAACCATAAGTAATATAATGTTAATTTTCATCAAAACTTAATAATTCAAGCTCGCTCCTTTGTATCATTAAAAATCATGTTTCATAATAATATTTACTTCTCATCAGAACTCAATATTCAAGCATAGTCACAAAAGCTAACATACTTGTTACTTCTCCTTCTCTCGGGAATGTTCACTTTTTACAGAAGCATGAATTCTCCGTTGTTGAGGTGGTAGTGATGGTTCGATTTGATCAAATGCAGGATGACTGAGAGGGTGATAGTCGGAGGTGATGGGAGCGATCGGATGTGATTGAGCCACTGGAGATGGAGATTTAAGGACTCGGATATCCTTACGTGAAGATATTATTGGAATTAAAATATGTATACAAAAGATGATAAGAATTCAAAAGTAAGGTGACATTCTTTTTGTATTTCATTTTCTGTTTTTATTTTGAAAAATATTTTCTATTTTGTGTTTTCATTTCTTGTTTTTAAATTTGATGAAAACTCGTTTTGTTTAAACTTTTGCAAAATACTACCTTGATTATTTGTAATTAATTTGCTTGAGGGTTAAATTATTTAATTAAAAAAAATGTCTTTGCAAAATTTGCTTTTTATTATAAGAAAAAATTAGCTTAACTAATTTTTATTGGACTGATTTAAATTACTAGAAAAATATTATAAAAATAAATAAAATTATTAATTATCAAGTCCCAAAAACATTATAAGAAATTAGTTTATCTAATTATTATTGCAATATTCATGTTCAAATCACATGTTACATGAGTCCATGTAAACAAAATTATCACAAAAAAAAAATTTTGCTCACCAAAATGAATTCAAGTGATCCTAAGCCAAAATAATAATACAAAAAGTTCATGTTCAAGGCATTTTTTGAAATATTACCCTAAATGTAGAGTTTACTAATCCAACTTTATTTATAAAAAAAAAAAAAGCATTTTCCGCATTTTGAAAATTTTTAGTTAAAATACACTCAAAACGTGATTTTTGTATTCAAATTTTTTTTGTTTTGTTTTCCAAAATACGTTTTCAAAAATGGTAAAAAGAACGCATTTTTAGTATTTTCGAAAATAAAAACAAAAAACGACTTCAAAACAATAAAGAGAACAGGGCCTAAGCATTTTTTTTTTTTATAGTTTAAGAAGAAAAGAAAGTGCAGGCAGCCCTAGTCAGTGAATATCAATCTCAATCAGTATTAGCACCAACTAAAAATGGAAAATAAAAAAAATTCCAACAGCATTATAAGAGGAGAATTTTTATTTAAAAGAGGTTCAATTCGGTCTGGATCAGAAGAAAATGGGAACAAAATAGTTTATCTAAATAAGCCCTGCAAAGGACTCAGCTTGGCTTAGCCAGGGCCTCAAATGCATGATGCCACGGTCTGATCTCAATCCACAGCAAAGACCAATTCAAAAAATCACAAGGAATGCTTCTAGTGACCATACAACATCCATCTCAAAGCTAAGCTATACCACTTGGACGACGCCCCTCTTAAATGAAGTTCGCCAACCTAAGCCATGAGCCTTCTTGATCACCCATTGACCCCACATTTCTTCCTATTTGTTTCCCCATCTTACAAGTATATATTCTTAGGAGCCATAGTAGTATAGAGTACACAAGTAAATCCATCTCCCGAACAAGAACCAGAAAAGTAAAACTGCACAACACCTATATTATATGAAACATCTTGTGACCAATACGACAAATAAACCAAGTCAGCTCGTGACTGATCTCTAAGTGCTGGTTTAGAATCTACTTGAACAAGCCAAACTCAAAGTTAAGAAATATAACAAATTACAAAAGAAACTCTCAAACTACAATAACTTAATTGTGTATGATCTATGGACAGCCTATTACCTAGCTCAACTCAATTCGTTTACATCCCTACATTTTATCAAATATAGATCACAAAGAACGACAATTGACATGATCAATACCTAAGTTTGTGCAACATAGAAACAACTCTCGTGTAATTTTGAACTTATATTAAATAAGCACGGAGTTAAACATCCCAAAGTGGGAAAATAAAATAGCATTTTTATAAGAGCCAATTAAAAATATAGTAAAGATCCAACCAAATTAAGTACTAATATCAGCAATCTTATGAATAAGAATGAAGTAACGCAAAGACAGTTCCCAATTTATCCATTGAGTTTAATGGAAGTTATCCTTGATAACCCTGATTGCCAGAAACATTGTCAGACTTCAAAATAAAATTAGACAACAAATTTTAGAGCACCAAATGCCTTAAAAGTTAAAATCATGGATCACAACTGAAAATTAATTACCCACAAGGTAGCAAGTAAACTTCTGCAGAAGGCCACTGAATATATGCATGTAAAACAAACCAGGCGCTGCAACAATCCAGTTATGGTACCCACAACATAAATCTACCTGATGGTCACAAACTTGTTGGTACCATGTTTTGCCCAGTAAGTCTTTAGATCAATTGGGTTAACAAAGTTATAGCTTTCTGATGCTAGTTTCTCCAGAACCTTCTTGAAAGCACCCTGACTCATCTTCCGTCCAGCAATTCTTGCTCCACGTCTTTTGGTGCTCATTGGCAGGGGATAAATTGATATGGTTGTGGTGCAACAGGCTGACTGCCAGCCACCGCATCCCCATCGATAACATTGCTGGGGAGTGCCGGTACATGAACACACGGGAATTGGAATACCAGAAATATCCATGTCAATTCCATTTATTACAATGTCAAGATTCTTCTTTGATGTTTTGGCACGCTGAACAGAGGAGTTACCAATTTCCTTACGCAAAGAAGGTCCTTTCTTAGACTTCTTTGCGTTGGGGGTTTTTGGAGCAGCAGCAACTGATCTCTTCTTGGCAGGGACATCTTCCTTCTTAACACTTGGATCCTCCTCAACACTCAAACTTGAGTCTTTGGTTGAATCGGGTTGTTGAAGCATCTGCATGGAATTATAAGTTCCCGAAGTTTCCATGAGGACTGGGTTATACAGATTCCCCGGAAACATGTGTAAGAATTTCTCTCTGTGGTTTATCCAACTGTCTCTAACATAATCCATATGTGTAATAGGTGGTTCTGTGATCACGCAATCCCTGGAATGGAATGCCCCATTTGCTGCAACCATAACAGGATTATCACGTCCTGTAAGGAAAGGTTTAGTGTCTCGCTCGGCCACAGATGACATGAGCTGAAGACCCACATGCCCCTTAAGACCAAGGGAAGGTTCATAATAACCCCAATTCCTTGTGTTCAATCCTCCGTCGTCCATATAGCTACAGATAACACCTTATTCATTAAACCCTTTCCATAATTCCAGTTAACAATAATGGCTATTTCATTCATGGTTGATACAAAAAACAAAAGGTCCATAGAAACCATGCAGCAAATACAGTAAACTAGCACAGGATTAATACTTAAGCAGACCAAGGCACCAAATCTCCATAAACATGATGCAATCAATACAAGAGATCAAATCGAACAGGCTCATAATAGACATTTCAAACATCGACAATCAAACATTGATTGAAGTTACAATAAATTTCGCAAGGCTCACGTGATCAAAAGCAATGAAAATAAAATAGGTAACAAATTGCAACAAGAAGATTTTCCACTATTTCTCACGGCAAGACCTACAAAATGTGAATCCATCAAACTAAAAATGGAAACTAAAGGGATTTAAAATAACAACTAACAAACCTCAGGTAGAAAATAGTCAATATAAATTTCCTTGCTCATAAATAAAATATCCCAATAAGTGAACATTCCCCACAAAAGTTTCAAAATTAGAATTTTGAAAGCAGATCTGAAACAAAAAGGCTTACAGAGAAACAGATCCATAATAACAATCAAAGTATCAAAATGTAAAAATTACAAAACAAATGAGATTAAAATTTATGCAAGAATATTTTAATACATATGTTGAAGCAAATATTCAGATTTAGCAGGTGGTCACAGAGTGGAGTGAGGGTCCAGATAATTTTATATAGGGAGAGAGACACTGAGAGAGGGTCCAGAGAGAGAGAAAGAGCTTACTTGTCGGTAGACAACACTTTTAGGGTTCTTTCCCCTTCTGGAGAGAGACAGGCATCAAAGAGAGGAGAGAGAAGAGATGAGAGAGAGGAGAAGCATAAGAAGTTCAAGATTTTATCGGAACCTTTTTGACGTTCAATATAAACAAATCTTATCGGTGACGCTAAAAATGATTTTTTTTTTAGAGAAAGCTAAAAATGTTTTTACTTCACATTAAAAACAGTAAAAATGTTTACTAACTATGAGAAAATTATATAAAGCCTTATTTTAAAGGTTACATTGTAATAATAAGATGATAAATTTTACATTTTCAAAAATCAAGTGTTAATAGGACCAAGACAACTTTTCAAGTGGTTAGAGAAAATCTCACTGGACGGAGACTCGGGTTCGAGTCTTACCCCCTTCCCCTCCATTATCGAACACGTATAAAAAAATAACAATAAAAAAATAAAGTGTTAATTACTCAATAAACATTTATTTATTATTATAAAAATTAAATTATCCTAAACCCAATACACTAATAACCCTATTTCACTCCCCCAAATCATTTAATCTTCCCACCATCTTCTGTACGATATTATCCTCTCATTCTCAAATCTCATTTTCTCTCCTATCGACAGCTACAGGTCGAGAGGGAGGAGGCAGAGGTCGCTGGGCAAATCACCAAGGTAGCAACGGTGATCGATTTTTTACGAGTATTTTTAGCTAGCTTTATAGTAAGTAACTATGCCTTTTGTGTGTTTGATGTAAAAATTTGAATAAATTTTGTAAATTTGGCTTTTTAGAATAAGCTGATTAAAAAAATAGGAAAATGTTATAGATTCATGTGCAAAATTATTTTATTAGAAGATATTTTATTGAAAATGAGTTTGAAGAAAAATAAATTTTAAATACTCACTACCTAAGATATTTCCAAATATGTTTAGATATTATTTTTCATCAATCAATCTAATACGTTAGGCTAATTTGGTTGGTTAGACTTTATGTCACGAAATGATATTTCTTTTATTACATATTGGAGGAACACTTTCAAAGACTAGACCGAAGGGTTTAATAATAGTTGAGGAGATTATCATTTTGACGAAGAAAATAATGAAAAGTGACTATGGCATCATCGTACTTCCAACGGGAACAATAGATAAATAAGGAGGTTAAAGATACAAATTTAAAAAATGAGAGTAAACCTATATAATTTCAAAAATTAGGTTGTAATTAGGATGAATTAATTAAATTAAATAATTAAAAATATTTTATTAATTATATATATTAAGGTCATAATAGCGTATAATTTAAATTCACAAAACACAAATTTTTTAGGTCAAAAATATTTCAGGATCACAAATTATCAAAGTATTATATCATAAATCAGACTTAATTTTAGGTCGCAATGCATGTGAGTTAAGGTCACGAATTATCAAATCAGTAAGTCACAAAATATCAAATAAGTCAAACCTGACTTATTTCTAGGTCAAAACTTATCAAGTTATTAAATCACGAATTTTTAAGGTATAATTATCAAATTATAGATTACAATTATTTGATTTCTTTGTAACAACTTGTAAATTATTAGGTTACATATTGCTTGAAGTCACATTTATTGAATTACACACACCTCGTCGGAAACACATTTCCCAACACCATCACCACCATTGCCTTTGTGCCCCACCGACGCTACCTCCACCAGCAGCAAAACTCCACGACATCTCCAAATTCCAATACAAAAATTTCACTCCCTCCCTCACCACCAACTCCGTCACTGCCACTTCTCGTCGACAACACACTTACATGCAAAACACACATCACCACCACTAGATCGAAGTGGCACCATTACTTATATGCAAAACACCAGATTGAAGAAGCACCACCACTTACAGGTAAATACCACATCGGTGCAGCACCACTAGATCAAAGCAGTAGCAACGCTGCTAGATCAATGCAACGACGGCGATGCTTGATGGAAGCAGTGGCGGCGCTGATGCTAGATCTAGCAGCGATGTCGCGATTACCTTCAAATCGTGGCTGCAAGATTGATAGAGAATGGATGAAATTGTCGCAGTTACCTATAAGTTGTGGATACCTTCAAATCGTAGCGGCGTCGCGATTACCTTCAAATCGCCGATGAGCATGGGGTGTTGTTGTGGGTGAAAGAAGGCGGAGGTGGTGGTCTGAAGAATTGATCGAGAGGATGGATGGAATCGATGCAGCATCGTCACTGCCTCTAGGAAAGTAGCGACATCTTGGTTACCTTTAATTAATTATTGAAATCTTTAATACAACTTGATGTGTAAAGTTTCATAGGTTTGATCTCATATTTGAACTTGATTCTTATAAAACATGTGTATCGTGATTTTCACTTAGGCTACATTTAATTGCTTATTATTTTCCTAAAAAATGTCACTTCATGAAAAACATTTTCCATCTTTTGTGTTTGATTGTGATATTTTGTTTGGAAAATATTTTTTAGGTACAAATGTACAATCACTTGAATCAAAAGTTAGGCCATTTACTTGGAAAAAAATTTCTCATCATTTTGTCAAGAAAATATTTCTTTTCTACTTTTTTTAATCAAATACTCCCTATAGAAACTAGTGAGGCTTTTGCAATAGTAGGTCCAAAATTTTAAAAGGGTCTCAGATTTATTCTTTCTTTTTCTTTTTTTTTTATTAATATTAAAGAGAATGTAAAGGTCAGTTTCAATCTTGAGACACCCAATTCCTAATTTACTAGTTACTACGATCATATCTAGTGTTCGTTGTCTGTCGTTGATTTCCACTTGTGAAATCTAAATAATGAAACCCACAGTTCACTATCCGTCGGTTCCTACCATTGCTGAATTTCATTCACAATACAGATACTCTCTCCTACTGCCACTTATATTTCATACTAGTTCTACCACCCGTGCGATGCACGGTAATAGATATAAAAAAGAATATTATATTACAATAATTAATCAAGATACACGGTATTAGATATTAAAAAGAATATTATATTACAATAATTAATCAAGACAATCATAGAATTATAACATAAAAAATATATAATCAACAATTTTCCAAATTTATTCTCAACGAATTTATTATCTCAATATACTTCATAATTGTAGACTTGATATTTGTCTATGAAATTAAATGATTCATCCATGACCTATTAGCAATGAAAAATGAAAAGAAATAATTTAGCTCAAAGTTAAAACTCATTCTTGCAAATCTCATCTTTCCCCAAACTTATTTTCAACTATACTTTATTCGATAAAATAATTTCACATGTAAATAAAAAAAAAAATCCTACTTTTTAACCACATTCTCCAAAAAATCACAATTATAAATTCTATTTTCACAAAAAATATAGCTCAATCAAATCCTTAATATAAATCCAAGCAAATAATAGTGTTTCCTCACCTGAGAAATTTACATTTCAAGCAAAAATGAAAATTTAACTAGGTTCATAGAATTCTAATTTCGTGGTTCAAAATAATACTGAACAAAAGAAATGTACTTATTAATACAGGCTATCCAGCCATACGTGTAGCGACCAAGATTTTTTATGCAATAAATAATTATTTTAATATTTAGAAAATTGTGTCGCTACTATATCACCCATTATTTTGAAGTAAACGCCGCGACGGATTCGTCTAGCCAAGTCAAGAAATATCGAATTTGTTCGATTTTAAATTAAAATCCGAATTTCTAAAATTATGTTATTTTAAGTATTATTGTCAAAAACATTTTAAATTCCATTTTCTTATTTAAATTATTTTAAGTCTAAATTATACCTCATTACCAATCTATATGTTTCCACCCACGTTTTTTTTTTCATCATCATTCCTTCCACTAATCACCATTTCCATCTACCCCATCTTCATTTCAATACACATGGCACAACTCACACTTCCATGTACCTAGATTCTACACTATTAACACAAATTTATGTATCTCTTCCATGTGCAAACTTCTTTACAGCTCCAATTTCATCACCTCACGTATAGACTATCTCAATCTGCAGATAGTGGCTTCAAGTCACAACCAATTCCATTGCTTTTCCTACCACTTTCCACTCAATTAATATATCAAAGATTCCTCCAAATCATGATGTCTTCCACTTATGAATTTCTTAATTCATCACCAACTCCTTTCTCATCTTTCAATCATTCTTTCCAGCAAAGGTTTTCTTTCTCCTTTATCACCATATGCAGCCACGAATTGAGCAGCTTGCTGCCTTCAATCACACCTCTTATACATATATATATATATATATACTCCATTATACATGATCAAACCTGCACCATCTACATCAACCCAATTCAAACCGTCTGCAACTTCATTTTAGCCATCAGCACTGCAACCGCTCAATCCCAACTGCCACAAACCATTATCAGCATCACCACCAGAAATTCATCACTGCCCAATTTCCTCAACTCCAAACCAGTCTATGAATCATCACAGCCATCACCTCTAGCAACTCCAAGATCAAGTCAACACCCAATGCCATCGTTATCTTATTCACCATCAATAAGCCAAGAATCTGATCTCAAACCAAGAAATAAGACCAGCCTAGAACCTTACCTGAACCTCGACCCATTGATGACTGGATTTCCGCCGGCACATCGCCGATTGGAAGATCGGATTTCACTCCTCCGCCCTCTCTCGCTTTGCTCTCCCTCTGTCTCTTCTCTCGATCTGAAATGAAGAGAGAAATTATATTTTTAATATTAATATTTTGATTTCGAGAATTTGCTCTTTGGTCCTTAACTTTTAAAGTTATTTCAAATCAGCCTCTTTCACTTTAAACTATTTAAATCAGTCCCTATGTCTTTAAAATGATTTACTTCAGCCCTTTAACTTTAAACTCTTTTATTTCAGTACCTGCTGATTTACTTTTAAGCCCAAGTTTTAAAAGTATTCATTTTAATCCCTCAACTTTCAAAGTATCTATTTTAGTCCCCGAACTTTCAAAAGTATTTATTTTAGTCCCTCAACTTTCAAAACATCAATTTTAGTCCTCAAATTATAATTTATCATTTTGAACTATATATTCGATAGACTAAAGTGACTTATTGGCTAAGAGAAGCGTACGGAGAATTTAAAGAAATTGAAGTCATTCCCGCTCAACTTTGCACTCGTCGGATTTGAGGTAGACTCGCACTTATTAATTAATTTAAATTATGATTTCATATAAATGTCATGTGACTTGTGAAAGTCAATTTTTAAGAAAAGTAAGTATATTTTTATGAAAAGAAAATATACTTTATGTTTTTACGAAAAGTAAGTATACCCTATGCTTCACGAAAATGTTTTTTGATCATTGCTATGAAATCAATCTCCCAAGATTGCTATGAAATCAATCTACCAAGATTGCTATGGGTCCCATATGATAAGTTTATGATTATGTTAAGGGGACCGGAGTTTTAGTAGCGCTACACATAAGAATTCTTGCCACCTAAGTTCGGTAAAATTCTTGTGTCTCCCTATGTTTATGAGGATTTCGATCCTATCCTATGTTATGATGGAAATGATCCCTATGAATTTCAAAAATTATGCTTGGTATACTTACTGCATAAGAATTCTTGCCACCTAAGTTCGGTAAAATTCTTGTGTCTCCTATGTTTATGAGGATTTCGATCCTATCCTATGTTATGATGAAAATGATCCCTATGCTTTCAAAAGAAAATTATGCTTGGCATAATTAAAATGTGTTTTTATAAGTATATGGTTTTCAAAGAGCTGTTTTCAAAGAGCCTATGATTTTCAAAATATGTCCCGTGCTGTAATGCACAATATGAGTTTTATCAAGAGCCGTTTTATAAAGAAGCCCTATCAATGCCCGTTTTATAAAGAGCCGGGATTTATGTATTTAATCATCTTATAAATTAATTAATTTGCGATGAGTCTACTGAGTATTTCCCCCATGAAATGCTCACCCTACTTTTTAACAGTTTTGCAGATTTCGGAGACGGTGGCGAGCGATGAATGATGGTGGCAATAATTGTTAAACAGTTGAAAGTTTGACATTAATGATTTCCGTATTTTCCAAACAATCGAATAATTTAGAGAAGTTCATTTATTTGAGAAATTATGACATTGTCAATTTCTTTACAATATTAATGGTTCGATTTACTATTTCAAATGGTTTCATAAATGTTTTCAATTTTATCGGCCATTACAGTTTATTAAATGTTGTCAAAAAATGAATTTCAATTATTTCTTCCGCAAAAATATTATTCGAAAAATTTAGACCAGTAAATGACGTGGTTAACCGGGTATACGGAACGCGGGGCGCTGCAATACGTTAAGAAAATTTTCTACACAACATAAATATTAACATTTTTGGTTGGCTCTTGAATTTCCAGAATTTTCGCCTGTAAGTCCAATTTACTCCATTAACACAAACATTATCTTCCCATTTTGGCTCAATCTTGTCCTCAAAACATTGAAAGTCCGCTCCAACTTCCAACTTGCTTGGATGGCCAGTGTTATTGTCTAAGTTGCAAGACATTGGATTTGAGATGCGGGATGATAAATAAAAGAGAAGGATTATAATAAGTACAGAACACAAAAAAGGAAAAAAAAAATTACATATATCTAAAAAATTACCAGACTCCAACACTGGGAACTGGGAAGGAAACCACCTGTTGACCAAATCATAAAATCTCTTAAGGCCAGAAAGCAATGAGTACCTTGATCTCAGCACTTTCTTCAATGAGTACCTTGACCTCAGCAATGCAAAATTCTGAAGAGGAGATGGGATATTACTCCCAGAAACATGAATATTATGCATCTATCTTAATACTGTACTGAATTGTAAAGAAAAAACCTAAAAAATCCTCTCAAAATACCTTCAGGTCATTGTTAATGAAGCAATTCTGCACGGTTCCAAACCATTCAATAGAAGCATATTGAGAATCAGTGGAAGAGATAAAAGACATTAACCTTGTAATTGAGGAAAAATGAATGCACAAAGAGCACTCACATTGAAGGTTCCAATTTAGCAAAGGGAAAATGCAGTAGTTTAAGCAAATAGTGTTACTAATGCTAAGCAAGATAAACAAATCTTTTGACTATCCTAAAAGTTTTTATTAACATCATAGAAGTCCATGTTTTGGGCAAAAAAAAAATTCTCAAAAAATGTATGCAGAATTATAACTTCTTTTAAAGTACAAAAAATGTAATAATAAAAGATAAATTATGGTTAAACATCTAAACAATTGAATACCATCTTCCATTAAGGGCTTGACTCACTTGTTAAAATAGATTTATTAACGATAGCACTCCTAGCTAAAATAAGCAAAAATGTCAATGCACAGCCAATTGAGACAACCTAGGAAGAATCTCAATCCCTAACATCTTCACCCACCAAAATTCCAACTTGAAACTGTCAATGCACAAAAATGTAATTATCCATACACTCCATCCATGATTGCTACCATCAACTGGCTAACTATTCTACTACCCAAAACACGATAATAATTATATACGAATAAAAAGTTCCTAGCAAGATTTTAATAATCATAAAATCAAATTACAGGAGTAAATCTGATCAATACCAATTAGTTTTATAAAAGTGATTATATATAATGAATGGAAAAATCTATATGATTCAAAGAATGGTAAAATATATATACTAAAATTGGATGTTTTTACTACTGAAATTATAAAACATGCATGTTTAGAATCACCTTGAAGATCCAGAACATCAGAATAGCTACTATCATCAATAACTGCACCTATTTTTCCTCTTTTATAGTACACTGAACACCCCTTCCACATATTAGTTGTTTCTTTGTTTATAAATATAAGGCAATTGAAAAGAATAACGTTAATAATAAAAATTTGAGATATTTTTTTAGATTAAAAAGAAAATTGCTATTTTAATTGAAAACATGATATGACTATTACGAGATGAATATAGAAAAAAATTTGTATAAAGTGTGTTTTGACCTAGTTATAAATCAATTTTTTTGAACTCAACCAAACATTAGATTAGCTTAGTATTTATACTTATTAAAATTTTTACAAATAGTAATTATAAATATAATCTTAATCTCTATTAATGTTTTTCATCTCGAGTGTTCACGCTACTTGAACAAATAATAAAAAAAAACTGGTAAGGAAAGAAACTGAATTCTTGAAAGTTGTTCTGTCATCTCTCCTACTATTCTCTATGAATTTGATGTATTTCTAGCTACATTTTACCTCCAAGCTCTAATTAAACGCATGACAATTCCAAACTTTACAGGCTAAAGGAATATTGTATCATCAAATTTTAACCGGTGCGATGAAACATTGATCAAATCATTGTCATGATGCAATGACTAAGAGTGTAGATTTTCTATCAAAGCATAGTCAGCAGAAGCATTCACAACCCAAAACTCATTCTAAATCCAAAAACTCATGAATATTTAGGTTGATTTCAAAAAATGCAATTCACTTTCCATGGGACATGTCAATAATAAAATCTAATCAACTCATAATATTTCTCTGAGGCATCGAAATGAAGAAAAAATGTGTAGGTGGAATTTGACTCACCGTCACTCCTAGTGACGGACGCAGAATATTTGTACTAGTGGAGCACACGAATGGTACGGGGGTTCAGGCAGCGCCCCCGAAATTTTTTTTTATAAGAAGAGACCGAAAAATGAAAAAATACTTGAAAATATTCAATTCTCAAACAAATAAATAATTATATTAATCTTGTATACTTATAATATAATTAGCATAAATCACACTGCCCCCAAACATTTTTTTGGTAAGAAGAGACCGAAAAATGAAAAAGTACTTGAAAATATTCAATCCCCAAACAAATAAATAATTATATTAACCTTGTACACTTATAATATAATTAGCATAAATCACTCTGCCCCCAAACATTTTTTTTTTTGTAAGAAGAGACCAAAAAATGAAAAAGTACTTGAAAATATTCAATCCTCAAACAAATAAATAATTATATTAACCTTGCACACTTATAATATAATTAGCATAAATCACATCCCCCACTGCTCATGGCTCCACTTCCATAAGTGCACTATTTTTATTAAAAAAAAAATTATATGTAATGTATTATCTTCAAAGTGTTGAGTCCTGAGTGCACTGCAAATGTGCATTATTATATTTATATCTTAATAAATAAAGTTTGAAGATTAAAACAAAAAAGTTATCTTACCTACCAGGTTTTCCTGTAAGGCAAATGCAGAAGAAGAAGAAGCCGGAAAAAAAAAAAGTCAGAAATTTTACTGCGGAACGTGCCCCCAGCAGGCCCCACTGTAGGTCCACCCGTGGTCACTACGCTACTTTGCCTGACCCTCTTGTTTGAAATATGTAGAAGATAATAGCTTCCGCATCTGCAATCATCAAACATATCAATTGACAGCACGATATTGCAGAATAGGCGAGAAAGGAGGATTCGAACTCAAAGCATTACCCTAATCTAAGCTGCGCTGCCACTAATACACAGCAGCGATACCGAGCTCCGAACAGCAATTCAACTACGCTGAATATATTCAACGATGAGAAGCAATTCAAGAGGCTATCTGGGAAACCGAAGCACACCGTACAATGAAGCGGATAGTTGACGTGAACGACAAATATTTAACATAAATCTAATTTCAGGAAATGAAAAATATAAGCTGAATAATAATCAACTGATGGAAAATAAAAAATAAAACAATAATTAAATAAAAAATAAAAATCAAACATACTCTCTTGAGATCTTCTACCGGAGGGGAATGGTGGTCGTCATGGTTAGGAGGCGCCGAGTAGGCGTTCGGTCAGACGAAGGAAAAGCAACTGGATGACGCGCAGCAGAACACAGCCTCAAGACGAAATCATCCATGGAAAATACAGGTGAGAGGGTGCGGTTGTTCACCATGATTCAGCGTTGCCGGCGAGGGACGACGTCGATGGGAGAAAGGCAACTGATTTCAATTTAACGTGAATGTGATTCTGGGCAACGAAAAATGCTTTCAGCCATTAATTTTCATTCGTTTATTTGGGTAAATCGAACGTAACTTCTACGTGACTTTCAAACCGCCTTGAAATGAAAAGGGGAAGCCGAAGCTTCACGGGTAAGAAAAATGGCGGGATTTCAGATGCACACATTTGAATTTGAATGTGACAATAATCTTAATCTTAATCTTAATTTTATTCTTATCTTAATATATATAGCCCTTGTTTGGCCCCCATTTTTGAGGTAAAAATTTGGTTTTGAATAGTATTTTTGAAAGAATGTAGGGTTAAAAATTGTTTGAAAAAGTCAAAAATGGTAGGCTTGACTAAGATGGATGGTTGAGATTGAATGTTGAATAAATTTAGTTTTTAAAAAATGGGGGCCAAACAGGGGCATAATAACAAGATAGTTGGTTCAAGTTTTTCCGTCAAAACTGCTGACATCATTTTTTTTTTCAGGTCAAAATATGAAATTTATTTGTTTGACTTAAAATCATTAAATATCAATTATATCAGCACAATTGCATTGACACTCATTCTCCACTACACAAGAATCAGTGTATTGGTACTAACAAATTGTTTAATCAATTCTATAATACATTGATTCATTAGTTGGATCATTTTTATATGGATTTCAAGAACAAATTATATAACATTCAAGAATGTAAAAAAAAAAAAAAATACAATTTCCTTTTGTGAAATAGAAATTTTTTTTATCATTATTATATTTTTGAAATAGATTTTTTTTTAACATTATTATATTTTGACATTGCTAAAAATATCTACAAAAATATTATTTGTAACGTTGACCAACATTAACGCAAGAAATAGAAAATATTGTTATTTTCCATAAATAAATTTAATACACGTGCAATTCCTTTTCATGTATTGATTGATGTTCTGTACGATCTAATTGAAAAGTTTTAATATCCTAAATTTTAAGGATTGATATAATAAAGTCCAATAAAGAAATTATGTCTATTCATTCTTTGGGAAAACATTTTTTTTCTGTGATCATTCTTTGAATTATGTTTGGCATTCATTAATTCATATCTAATTTTTTAAAATTCTTTTTTAACTATATTTTATTAATGAGGTATTCTATACATGATATAAAAAAAAATCTCTACTTTTTAATCATGTATTCTCCTATAATATACATTTCTTTTTAATTGTATTGTATGCAATGATCATGAATAGTAATTGTTTAAAAATTATGAACTACAATTATTATTTTTAAAGAAGTTTTTTTTAATTTACATTGAATTTTGCTATTGAATACTTTTTGTTTCTTCATACTCTTTCTCATAATATATGAATTTAATTGTTTTTGTTATATATTTCTCACATTTTCATTAATTATTGAATATATTTAGTTAGTTATTCATTAATTAATAATTATAATTTTTTTTGTTCCGTGCAACGCACGGGTGCGAATACTAGTAAAATAAAATATTAATATAACAATACAATGTCCTGACATTCTGGCATGCGTACTGAAAATATCAATCAATTTCAATACATCAATACATCAATATATATTATATTTATATATTGTATATTATTATAATAAACCCCCCCCCCCCCCCACACACACACATATATATTTTATTTATTATGTAGGCAAAAAAAAAAAGGGAGAAATGGGCAGGCAGAAGAGGGAGAGACGGGCGGGAACTGTGCGAAAAAAGGAATCGTCATTTTTAAATTTAAATATAAATATATAGTATATATAGATTTTTTTTTTTAATTTTATTTAAGGCATGTTTTTGAGGGGAAAACTCTTGGAGGGAAAATTTTAGACAACTATCCTTCTTTATAATAATATTAATAATTAATATAATATTAAATTAAATTAAATATTAATATTAATAAGAATAAGATAAGATAATAAGATATTCCCCGGAGCGAAAGGCTTAAGTCTATCTCTAACAATTTCATTTCAATCATCACCAAACCAAAAAAGTGGTTTTCAAAGAGAGGTATTAGTACTAAGATGGACAATATTGATCATTTTTTGCTTAAAGGTTAATGCTAGTTTCCTCTAAATTATTTTGTAATGTTTCATAAATTGTAACTGGCAGATCACTAGAAAGTTTTAATACATGCAGTGTTGGTTTAATATTAATTTTGCACATTATACCCACTACATTATGATATATATTTGTTGTAGTGTTTAGTGACATCCATGATCTATTTATATTAATTGAATGAAAAGAAAATTTAGTTTTTACAGTACCAATTTTTTTCTTTTCTTTGAATTTGTTGTATTGCATTGCAGTACTGTACCCTTGTCAGATTATATGGGGTTAATGGCTTCAAGTTGATACCAATGTCGTGTTTCTCCACTCATTCTGATGCAGCAGTATAAGACAGTTATCAGAGATGCAGCAAAAAACAAAGGGACAAAGTTTTTGAAAGAAATCAAAACAAATTTTACATCTTACATCACTATTATAAAGAAGAAATATACGCAAGTTTCAAGCACTGTTGCTCCCGGTAGAATTTGCTGGTATGAGTTCTCTCAACATGGCTACCACCTGCAACATAGTAGGCCTTTTGGATGGGAAATCATCAACACACTGCAGTGTTATATCTAAATACCTTGCCATCTCTTTGATTTGTTGTTCTTCTGCTTCTGCTTCGTCACTACTTTTAGTCACTGATGAAAGTAACTCTTGATCTATTACTTCCATTCCTTTTCCTTCTCTCACCTTCATTTTCACCCATCCAACTAAATTGGTGTCACCAAAATCTTCCTTATCTGTAGGCCTTTTCCCGGTGAGGAGTTCTAAAAGGATGACCCCAAATGAATAAACGTCGCCCCTTGAAGTGCATCGGAAGCTTTGGTAGTATTCAGGTGGGACATAGCCAGGTGTACCGGCTAATGTACTCACACTTAGGTGTGTGTCAAGGGCACTGATAAGCCTTGCCATGCCGAAATCTGAAACCCTGGCTTCCATTTCATTGTCTAATAGCACATTGCTTGATTTCATGTCCCGATGTATAATATGTGGTATGCAATTGTGGTGAAGGAAACAAAGTCCTTTAGCAGCACCTCTTGCTATCTTTTTCCTTTCTTCCCAAGTTAAAATTCTCCGATCACGCACTCTTGGTCTCCCGTGTAGCACTTCATCAAGGCTCCCGTATTCCATAAACTCGTACACGAGTAGCCTCTCTTCACCAACTTTGCAGTACCCTAAAAGTGGGACAAGATTCCTGTGCTTGATCTTTCCTAGTGTCTCCATTTCAGCCATGAATTCCCTGTCACCCTGGCAGCTTAATCGTACGAGTTTTTTTATTGCGACGCTTGATCCGTCCTTCAATGTTGCCTTAAATACTTCACCAAATCCTCCTGAGCCAATCATACTTGCTGCTGAGAATCCATTGGTAGCCTCAATCAGCTGAGAAAACTTGAGTTTTCTAAGTTGCCTTTGAAAAGTTGCGACATTAATGCTTAGTGGCTCTTTCTCCTTCTCGATTTTCCATGTTGTTGCAGCATGGGATGCTTGTAAACTATTGAGCATCTTGACTCCCTCGGCCTCCTTGCGTCTAGCACGCATTGCAATCGCCCACACAATCAGAATGCAGACACAAGCTATTGAAATAAGAATCCCTATCACAATGCTATTAGCCCATGATGTAGCTGAACCTTTTTTTCCATTCCCATTTGGATTTATTGTAGGCTGCTGATTGTTATTGTATTGGCATTCGGGCAATGGAACTCCACATAATCCTGGATTATTTGCATACTGGCTTGCTGGAAGTGTACTAAGCTGCCCTGTGGGTGGAATTCGTCCGGTCAATTCATTGTTGGAGAGATCGATTTGCACCAAGAAAGACAGTTGTGAAAAAGAGTCTGGAATATGCCCCTGGAGTCTGTTATGAGATGCATCAAAGACTCCCAAGTTCTTAAGCTGTCCTAGAGACTCGGGAATTTCCCCTGATAGCTGGTTATGGGACAACACGAGAACTTGTAAGGCTATCATTTCCCCGAATTCATCTGGGATTTTTCCTCTTAACTGATTATAAGAAAGATCGAGATACTCTAGAGTCTGGTACCGGGTGAAAAGACTCAGAACTGGACCCGAATACAATCGTGTGAAATCACAACTTTTCAATGATGGCACCTGTAACAGCCTTTCAGGACGAATGCCGGAAAATTCAAGCAACCCTCCAACTCCTCTGCACGAATTCCCCACATTTCGTACAAAAACCAACGTGTTGCCAGACAGAATTCCACTGAGTGCTTTTGATCCATTCTGCCTTCCAAGTCGAGGCGGAATCTCACCATTAAGCTGGTTGCTGTTCAAGTCCAACCAAACTAAACTGGTGCAATTTGCTAACTCTTTAGGTATCTGACCACTCAAGCTATTATTTGAAAGTTGCAAAACAGCTAGCCTTGTTAGGTACCCGAATTCTCGTGGAATCTCACCACTCAGCCTATTGCTTGTGAGGGAAATCCATTCCAGATTAACACTATTGAACAACTCTGTTGGGATTCTGCCTCTTAAATGGTTATTATTCAGAATAAGATTTTTCAATTTCTTGCACTTCCCCAACTCTGCCGGTATATGCCCTTCCAAGCTGTTGTACCAGGCAATCAGTTGCTCTAGATTCTCAAGATTCCCGAGTTCTGTTGGTATTGTACCATTGATGTAATTTATGCTGAAATCAATGGTCTTTAGTTGTGAACATTGAGATAATTGGGATGGAATTGATCCAACAAGTGAATTATCTGGTGCTCTCAGCTCTTCGAGTGAAATAGCTCCAGGACATATATCTTTTGGGATGATCCCAGACAGCATGTTGGAGCTGAAATCAACGACTCTTAGTTTCTTACAGAATGAAATAGAAGCAGGAAATGCTCCAGAGATCCTGTTACTTTGAAGTTGCAAGGTCTCCAAAGATCCCAAGTTTCGCAGGATCAAATCCGGGAAAGGACCGGTTAAATTATTGATGGACAAATCAAGAAGCTGTAGCAAACTACAAGATGAGAATGAGGTCGGTATTGATCCAGTAAGGTTGTTATTAGACAGCTTAAGTTCCGACAGTGACTTGCACACGTTTCCCAGTTCAGTCGGGATCCAACCAGTGAGATGATTCTTAGAAAGATCTAGTCTCTGTAAGCTCGTGAGTTCACCAAAAGAAGGCGGGATTTCCCCATTAAGTGAATTTTCTTGTATAATTAACTCTTCAAGTTTTGTACAGTTCGAAAAGGAAGGAGGAAGAGAACCGATCATTTGGTTACCAGACCAGTCAAGATGCAACAAGGAATTGCAGGATTCAATTTTCAAGTATGATATTGAACCTGAAATACTGTTGTAAGACAGATCAAGATATTGCAAATTATCAATGTGCAACATAAGATTTTCAGGCAGAAAACCTGTCATATTATTGAAAGCGAAATTCACATAAACAAGATTAGGGCGCTTGGCAAAAAAGCTTTCGGGAAGATGACCTACAAGCCCAGAAAAAGAAAGTTCAAGTTGTTTCAATCCAAAAGGGAGCTGGATCAAAGATGTAGTAGAATTTATAGCAAATAAATTTGCAGACAAATTGAGGGCAGTCAACATATCTAATGAAGAAAAGGGCGAAAAAGAGACTTGGCCAACAAGTTTAGACTGAACAAGATCAAGAGCTGTCACTCTTCCAAGAGTGCATGTAATTCCATACCAATTACAGGGATCTTTCTTTAGCTCCCAGTCTGATAGAACTCCATTGGGATCATTCTGGATCATCTTCTTGAAGGAGAGAAGAGACTCGGCATCCGTTTTTATAGACGAAAATCCGCCTTGTTCAGCTCCCATTACAAAAGAAAACACCATGTACAATGTAGTTAGAGCAACAAACTTCATTGTAGTGAACTCCATGGAACAAAAGACTGACAACTCTTAATTTGTGAGCATATAAAACGAACAAGGCAGCATTGAGTGCACCAGCACTTGTGTATGAGAGAGAGAGAGAGTGCTTACTATGATGGGATTTTCTTTGTGCAAAGCAGGGGAGTGTGTGCTTTACAAAAAGTTGGAAAAGGAAGGATAGGAACAGTAAAGAATTTGAAAAAAGAATACATTAGTGATGTTATTATCCAACTATCTACAGAGTGTTGAATCTTGAAGTTGGAATGGTCGATCATATGCTGCTCCTAATCATTTGGATGAAGTTGTACCGTTGGAATAGCCGCACAGTGCTATGGATTAGACAAATGGTCAAAGGGGAGGACAAATATTAGAGTGCTTTTAAGAAATAAATAAGAATTCAACTTTGTTTGATCCCATGCTTATTTTCTGTCGGGAAAGCGTGAGAATGTTTCTCCTGTCAGTCAGAATACCAAAACTTGGGGAGGTATGTATAAATAGTAAATACTTGGATATTGTTAGGTACAATACTTGTACTGTGTTAAATGTTGATTAGTAATACTTTTTTTTTTTTTTCAGGTCTTTGATGGCATCTGTAATTTATTGTCCATATAATTTTTAAAACTATATTTTGTTACATTTTTTTTATTTAAGTGTTATTGATTTATTGATTGATTTTTTTATTTTTTTTTTGGTTGGTGATAAGGACGTTGTTTGAAAATCTGAAAAATAAATTAGTTGCCAGAAAGGGTGAGAGGGTAGAGATCTGAATCTATCCTAGCTAACAACGGTTGTTTAGCTGAACAAAATTCTTGGATCCAGTGGTGGTGGTGGTGGTTACATTACTACCATAGTTTTCTTCTATTGCACTAATTTTTAATTGTATTAAAAGTCCTCAATCTTTTTTACTGTCGCACTTATGTCCCTATATTCCTCATTTCAGTTTCAATCTTTCATTAATTTGTACATTTGGTGTCTAATGTTGATTTATTGGCCCGACACGCAGTAGCCTTTTTGATGTGGTTGTTTGCAAAGATAATTTCTTCGAAGTAGCAAGTGACGGCTCATAGGCCTAAGCATAACTTCGTCGATTGATCTACCAAAAATTGTACCCAAAATAAAGGGAAATAGCGGGGACTTCCTTGCCCCTTTGATGCTGAAGTCAACATTGTTGGAGAGAAAATAATGCGTAGAGTAATAATTGTATGTAAAAAGCATATAGTAACTGAATAATGAATAAGAGTTTCACATTTATAATAGTTTTTGGTGTAATCATAGGAAGATTAGGACACCAGTAGATGAGTAATTAAGAACCATGAAGTATTGGTAGACATATATTTTTATTGAAATATAATCATCCTATTTTGGTTGAGGTGTAATAAGATGTGTAGGTAGAATTATGTTATCACGAAGGTCATGTCTCTATTTGGTGGCAAAATTGTGATCGAGGTTATACCTAGAGCTAACCTATAGGCTGATCACAAGAATACCTAGGGTAGAGAGGTTGGGATATCGAGATTTTGTAGGACACTTGTGAGATAACCTTAGGGTTGAGAATTTTGAGAGGGTTCTCGTTAACTTGGGATCATTGTGGGTGAGTTGTAAGGTCAATAATAGAACACAATCTATATTGAGGCATGATCCTTGACATCGAGTGGTGGGCCGGAGATCAAGGTGATACTGTTGATGAGGGGGTCTTAATGGCATCCTTAATTTAAGGAGTCCATGAGATCGAGCCACTTCTCTTTAGGAGGCACGACGAAAGCTTCGTGCTCATGTGCTCAAAGTTGAGTTGGAGGGTGACCAATTTTGACCTTATCACTATTGTTTCTTCCTTAATCTAAATTTATAGTTATAATTTTCGTAGATGTTATTTTGAATAACAAAAAAGTATATTTAGGTCCCAGCCAGTCATAATATCACACACATAATGGCACGATATTATATAGTATATCTTGTGGGGATAGGAAGTGGTTAAGATTGGAGAATTATAATTAATAATCCGTTTGGTAAACTTACTTATAAATATGTTTATAAACATAAAAAAAATTCAAATTATTTTTTAATCACATATTTTTCAGAAACACTTTTCAATCATATATTTTACCTCAAAGACATTACATTCTTTATATTTATAATAAAAATGGAGGCTAAGATTGTGTATACAGGTTGTATGGTGTCAAAGGTAAAAAGTATATACTGGAAATAAGTGGAAAAGGCCCACTGAGAAGAAACATCATTGAGTCTTATAGGGAGGGATGATGCTCCTAATTTTGCCTCTTGCTTTGCATTTATGTTCATTTTAGCCCTCACCTCAACATCAAAGTTCATCCTTTTTAGCTGGTCTTTGAAAATTGCATTTGGGGTTCCAAACTTTCACATAATTTAACACTTTTCACTACATTTTTCTCATCCTTTGAATCTTGAAAAATGTTATCTAGGTTGGGATGTTGGGAAGTGATTGTAAACGATTAAATTATAAAAATAAATATAAATTAGTGGTGAATAAGTGGGCAATACTTTGAAATCCTTCGAAATATATGAAAAAATGTGACTTGAATGTTTCTACATTTTATAAACAAGAGTCAAATATACGTGATTATCAACTTTTGTTCAAGAGCTACGTATTTCAACTTGCCCGCTTTCAAAATCATTACATGCATAACATAGTAACAATTAATGTTATGAGTAAAAAAAATATTTTGACTCGACATCAAAATGCGAATCTATATGATGATCGTTTCGGGATTGGGTTTACTTTTACTTCAACTGCTATGTTGTAAAATAGTCTATAGATAACACGCGACTACTAATATAAAAAAAAATAAAAGAGAAAAGACTTCACGCGTGAAAGTTGTGAGACTTGTAATTATTGAAGGAATAATGACCATATTCATCTCCGGTCAAATTTCCTTTAAATGCCTTTGGATCTTTGTGTTCTACTATTTGTAATAATTGAATAGATCAAGCTTATTTTGTTTCTCACTTTACTTAAAATCAATTTTTTTTTTCTTTTTCATTTTGTCGAGGTGAGGGAATATTGCGTGATAATTGGTGGGGCTTTCGAGGTTTTCTTGATTGCTAATTTTTGTTTATAACTAAGTCCTGTTTGATTTTTATTAAATTTTTCTCTTTTTTTACAATATTTAATTTCAACCATTCATCAAAAGTTAAATCCACAATTTTTTACTTTTCAATCAAATCTCAACCCTCATTTCTCCTAAAATTCACTATTCATTTAAAAAAAAAACACATTTTAAACAATACCAAACACACTTTAAGGCATTTCAATTTTTAAGATAAAATATGTGATTGAAAAGTAATTTTAAAAAATGTGTACTTAAAAAGTTATTTGAAAATATTGGATATTGGTTTAATAAATCGAGAAATTAGTTAAGTATTAAATATCGACTAAAGTGACTTCGTGTCGATTTCGACCAAATATTCAAATCCGACTCAATTCGTTTAGGCAAATTAGTTTGCCACTTCGCCGCTTCAAGGTACACAAACAGGGGAAATTACAGGAAATGACAAAAATAGGGTAAAAACTTTTGCTCATGCCATCGTACGGCTTATAACCATGCAATCGCATGGTTGCCCGACAATTGTGTCCTTTGGAAGGGTTGCATGGTTTGACTCCACACCACTTCGTCCACAACCCCTCATACTCTATAAATAGGACATTTGGGATGTCCTATTGCTCACATCAATGATATGTAATAACAATATCATTCTCTCATCTCCTCTTAACAAAATTCTTGCATATGTGTTGCATAATTTTGATTATTCTTGTTCATTTCATATTTTGGAGTACATAAGTCAAAATTCTGGTTTGTTGTGCTTATGTTTTGGAATGCTATAAATACAAGTAGAAGTCGTTTTATCTTGGAAGTTGACTTCCATAAACCGTAGGCACCGTTGCGGGACAAATTCAACTTAAAGACAAAATGTTCAACACTTGCCTCGACTTTGTCACATTTCTTTTCTTTTCCTTTACTCTTCTTGTTTTCGTGTCGTTACTCTGTCCATCTGTCGGCACGGATTTCATATATAATTATTCTATTACTTTTGTGATGTGTTCCGGACCCTCGACAATCGGAGTCATAGCAGGCTTGACGGCAAAATTCAAGTAAGTCAAGTCAAAACGGAGTTAATTGCAAATTGGAGCAAAAGACCGAAGCAAAAAGGACCAGTTTTGTTCTTACGGCCGTAATGTCAGGATTATCACGGACGTAATCAAGTCGCTGGTTAAAATGCAGAATTTCAAGTTTTTACACTTACAGCCATAAATAATGGAGTCACGGCCGTAACTCTTCATCAGTGAGGGACTTACGGACGTAATTGGAGCTTTCACGGCCGTAAAAGTGCGGCGAATCAGATTTTCGGGATTTTTCATATTTTGCAGATTTTTAATTCCTTTTCTTTTATTTAGTTATTTTAATATTTTACTTTAATTAGAATTCTATTTTGAGTCAGTTAGGGTTGATAGGTTTTTTTTGCTTATTTAAACGTTTTTTCCATTCATTGTAATTCAGACTTTGATTTTGATATAACAGTTTTTATTGAGGATTCAATAAAAGATATAGGTGGATTCCTATATGTTTAGAACTTATCAAGAGTGATTCTTGTGGCGTTCAAATATCGAATTTATCAAATATTCGCGAAAGTATTTGTGGCGTTCAAAACCAGAAACTCATCAAGGAGATTGTTCAAATCTTTGTGGCGTTTCGAAAGTCGTGGTTCTTTATCCCGTATTGTCGAGTCATCGCGTCGTGAATATCGGGTCATGATTCATCCGTCCAACCACAACCTGAGTTCGGAACTTTCCAACGTTTCTTCCGTGCTTCAAATCTCATCATTTTGTGACACTATATACAAAATATTCCAACGGAAAAAGGGAAGAATACATAAGTAAGATTTTTAAAGTACACATTTTCAAAATTAAGAAACTTAAGGTTTTATTTCAAAATCAGGTCATAATTAATTATATATTTTATTATCTATGGTCATAAGTCACAATTTTTTAAGTCAAGTCACAAATCAGCTCATAAATTTATGGTCACAGTCACAATTTTTTAGGTCACGATTATTTCTCAATCACAAATTTCGAATTTCATAGGTTATAATTTTTTTTCGGTCGCAAATCTCGAGTCAATTGGTTACAACTTAACAAATTATAAGTTACAATTTCTTTATTGGTCACAAATCACAAATTTTATTGGTCACAGAATGCAAATCAAGAATTCTTTAAGTCACAATTTTCACAAATCACTAGTTTTCTTGGTCATGGATCATAAATTTTATAGGTCACAATTTATAAAATTATTTGGTTGATTCATTTTTTATCACAAATTTTATAGGTCACAACAATTAATTGATCACAATTATTAGGTCACAATTCATCAACCTCCACCTCTACCTTTACCTCTACCTCCACCTGAACCCAACCCCACAACCCTCAATGCCAAAGCCAACGCAGGAGCCGGAACCACCATTGCTTACCATCACGACACACATATTTGTGCCCCATCACGACACACAACAATCCCTCATCCACACAGCTACAAACCTCCACCACCCAGCCACCACGACACCACCACCACAACTACAATACAACCACCATGAGTCACCACCACAAACCATAGCCACACAACCTCCCTCATCGACACAACCAATATAGCAACCAAACTGTCACCACGACTCATCACCACAAACTGCAACCACACAACCATTACCGCAACCACACCATCACCACAACCATCCTAACCCTAACCTAAACGAAAACACATTCCAAAAACACAGACAAAGAAGGAAAATAATACAAATCTAACACCACCATCATTGTCGGACGCGAAGATGCAGCAACCGACACCACCACAATAGATCCACCACCACCACCGCGTACAACCACCACATAACGACGGGATCGCTACAATGTGCACATTGTAGCGACAGCAGAGCTGTGCGGTCACCACAACGACGACATTGTTGCTACAAACGTTACCACATAAAGCAGCAATACCTGCGTACGGTATTTCTTGCAGGTTGGACACACGATGGTTCTGGTGGTTGGTCGCCAGATGGTTAGGGATGGAGTTCGTCGAAGAGGAGAAAGGATGGAGTTTGTCGGAGGAGGAGAAGGGATGAACTGATTATTAGGTTTTTACTTTTTAGTGAAATTGGGGAATGTTTGAGGATGGGGATCAGTGTGCTAGGGATAGAGATATGTATATTAATTATAATTTAATATTCAAATTGAATTAAAACCTGAGTTGTGTAATAATAAACTTAAAACTTGATTTTTGGATTTGAATATTTAAAAATAAGACAACATGTAATTTCCATTTGAAAAAATATGAGAAAACTTGTTTTGTTTATAAAAAAAGTGTATCAAAACACTAAGGCTGGATGGACGGCCCACGCATGATATTTTTGCCAATAGTAATGATTGGTTATGACCTCAAAGCCAAAGGCGTTTTTGACTTCGAAAATCTCATTCTCTGAGTCGAGATTTTTATGTGAAATTAAAAATGAAGAAATTGACTCTTTTGACTTTCGTGAGTTTATATTCACATTTGTGGTGAAGGCCCATTATGTATCCTGAAGCATGTTACATTGGGCCCACGGGTAAGCCCATATAATTGTATCCACATTCCTCACCTCTCCCGATAGGAGACCTAGCCATGTTTGGCGTAGATTGTGTGAAACTGATACTTGATAATTATTTTATTTCAAATTTATTTTAGGGTAAATATATTGATATCATACTTTTTGTTAACCACATCACATTTTAATTGCAATGAAAATCCTTAATTTTTTCTTATTTTTACATTTACCTTGCCAAATTTTTTTATAATTTTTTTGCCATCAACTCTTTATTAATTTCCACATTTTGTCTATAGAAATAATTTTCGTTAAAAATATTTTGTTGCGAGGCTGAAAAATACTCATTTATCTATCATACTTTTAAATAATCAAAATAAATAACTAATATAGAAGTTTAACAAAATATTTGCACATATTTTCAATGTAAATTAGCAGAATATTTGAATAAAAATCGTGATTAGAAACAAAATATATTAATTAATTGAATGTTATGAATAATAACGATTAAAAAAATTGAGGACATAAAAGTAAAAGTAAATAAACACTGAAGATCTTTCTTGCAATTAAGGCTTTGTTCCGCTGCCTTCAAAAGAAAATTGAAATTAAAATGTTGATTTATTTGTGTTTTCTAGGTAAGATGTGGAGTTGAAAATAGGAGAGAGAAAATATGTGTGGTTAAAAAGTGGTATGAAAAATTGTATAAATTAAATTTCTTGTCTTTTCCCATTTAATTGCTCTACCGAACAAACCCTATATTGTGATGTAGTTATTGAAAAAGTGTTGTGTGAATTTTATCTTATAAAATTAAACATGATAATTTGTGAAGATTAATGACATATTCATGATGATGGCTGCCTCTGAATTTTGTTTTATTGAACAAGAGCACAAGTCCATGGGATGAGAATCGCTGTCAATTGAAGATTTCTACATGTCCAACATGGATGATGGCTGTAAATGATTAAATCACTATATTTTATTTCCCAAAAAAAAAAAAAATTAGTCTGCAACTACAGAAAAGACGATTGCATCAGTTTCATTCAACCCTTCCAAGAATCTGTGAATAGAATTGAAGTATTTATAATTACTAGTGTTATACACGTGCTATGTACGATTATTTGTTACCTACATATATCAAATTTATATTTTAACATAGGAACTGAATATTTAATTAAAAATAAGAAATGAATGAAGACAATTAATTACAAATGTACATTACACATACCTTAAATATTTTTTAATTTTTTTTTACGGTTCGTATTTCATTCCCTAGAATCATAGCAAGCTTGTCGTAGAAGCGAAGCGGTGAAATCCTCTGATAGGGACAAGGAGAGCCCTGGTTAGTAGGCTGTCGGAGTTCGAAACAGAAAGAATGAAAGTAAAGTCAGAATGAAGGAATTCTGTCTTCCGGGAGACTATGTTTATCGTTTCAGGAATTTCTTTAAATATTATAATTTGAATTGATTTAAAACTTCAAATGGAAAAGAAAAATTACATTTAAATAGAATTTGTTATAAATAGAAAAAATAGATATATCTGTGATATACGCTTAGAATTTTATTAAAATGAAAAGAAAAAAGAAAAAAAATTGATGAACGTTCTTATTTCATTATCTTTCATTTTCTATTTTTAAATAAAAATATTTATGTGATATTGACAAAGTTTTATTAATTATTTTTACAACTTTAAAAAAATGTAATTGATTTTCAAGAGGAGGAGACGGACCAAGAAATCTCGGGACCTAAAAATTGTAGCTATTTAAAAATCTGCATTCATTTGAATAAATTTAAATTTGAATTTTGTCCAAAATGAATAATAAATAGTGAATTACTATTACTAATTACCATTTTAGAAAATGTGTTTTAGATAGAAAAATGGGTCAATGCCTATTTTTGGGAGGTGCTCTTTCTTTACATATTACATTTTTTTTTCGTGAGCATATTTAATCCTTGTTTGAGCCCTCATTATCTATAGAACTCATTATTTCAAGTAATTTAGTTCGTAACATTAAATTTTGGTACGATGAGCTGTTAAAAAGTATGTTTTTTTTTTTAATTTATATGTAAATTATAGGGGCAATTTTTTTTTTACTAAGTTGACACAATTGTAATACTTAGGAACTTAAATAACTTACTACTTAAAAAAAAATACTTCAATGGTCATTTGCATAACTCATTTGCATAACTATTCAATTTTAATGATTATTAATATTAATGTAATTAATCTTTTCAAAATATAATTTCTAAATTATCACAAATAATTTATCACTATCCGAATAGTACTATTAGAATTGGTACTAACTATCTTATTACAATATTTGATATTTAAATTTATTAAACAAATATTTCATTTCATATTTACTTTAATATTACAAATTTAACGGATGTGGTCATATATTTAAATAAATGTAGCAAATTAAGCAATAGGAAATGTTAGTTTTGATTAAATTTTAACGAATGTATATCGTAAATATATTTAAATTTATTTACTAAGAAATCATATTTGCATCTCGATTCATAAAAGCGGCACGGTTGTTTAATCCACAACACATAATACTTTATCACTTATTCATATGGAATTGATTTTTCAATAATCAATTTTTCTGAACATTCATTTTCAATCACACATTCTTTAAAAAATTATATTTTACAATTTTTCATACTACTTTTTAACTATACATTCTAAAAAATCACTATTTCACAAAAACAATTATCAAAAAATCCAAGTCAAATAGTAAATATAAATATTTGAAAATCTCGCAATTATCATGATACGACAATTGATTAAAGTTGGAAATTACAAAATTATACAAATAATCTTATACCCTATAATCTTTAAAGATTTATTAAAATTAAGAATGATTAAAAATATTAATCATTCTATTGATATTATTAACTTAAAAAAAAAAAATCAAAGCATTAATTATTCAATATTAGTCTTCATTCAATAATTTTTTCTATAAATTATTTATAAGCAGCGCATTTTTTCAATTACATATATATTTCAGAAAATATGATTTTTGATATTAAAGATAACAAATGATTTGACAATTAATAGTTAAAACACAATTTTTATATTGATGGCTATACATATAATTTATAATATTAAGAATAACAAATAATTAAATAAAATAATTAAATGATAATTTTAATAGTGATAACTAAAAATATTAATTGAACTCATTCAGTATTAATGTTAATAATAAAATTAAAATTGATTAAAAAAATATCAACCATTATTTAGTATTTACCATATATATATATATATATATATATATATATATATATATATATATATATAATTAATGCAATAAATGCGTTCACATTTATTCAGATTTTGCATTCACTGATTCACATTTGACCTACATCAATTTTGCATTCACACTATTTAATTTTATTTTATGGGACCTTACTATTTATAGAAATAGAAAAATGGGCGGTAAATTATTTTTAGGAACTACCTTACTTTTATATATTATAAAGATAAAGATGATAAAGATAAAGATATAGATTTGTAATGTAACACATTTACATATATATGACATTTATTTATGTTCAAATATATTAATACAATTTTTTTCATTTTCTACACAACACATTTACATAAATATCACATTTATTTATACTCAAATGTATTAATCAATTTTTTTTCATTTCCTACATAACACATTTATTTTTATTTTTTATTATTTTTTATAATTTTTTATTTATAAAAGTAGAAATGAGGATAGAGAGCTATTAAATACAATTTTCCCTCCAAAATGATTCTCTCTCCTCACTTCTACTTTTATATATAGACTAGTGAATCACCCATGCGATGCACGGGAAAAACGTATGGATAAAGATAATTCAATGCGAAATTAGATGAATTCTTTAGATAAAATAAATAAATTTCGCAAATAAGAGATAAGACCCGCCAAGTTTTGTAACTATTAACCTTATTCCATTGCACAATCCATGTGGATGATCAATATTTCTCAGGAAGAGCAATGGATACTACAAAGACAAATAAAGAGGAGGCACTTCGCTTATCCGCTGCAACGGTTCACCACATAGCGCAATAATGATATTCCTGTATCCGGGTTGTGTATCCAAATCCACAGACAATCAATCCGACAATTTCATCGACAACATGCGAATCATATCACCTATTCTCGGTCACCCACCAACCAATAAATATAAGTCTTACATTTGAATTGTTTGGCTCAATCATCTTTTCTCTAACCAACCTAAACTGCCTTACCAATTTGTTGTATTTGTCTACCACATCCTTCAAATCAGAAACTATACAATCATGCAACATTGAATAAGGGTATCTTAGACCATGCGTATAAAAAATAAGATTCATTGTTTTCACCATTGAAAATGGAAAACAACACATATAAGAAACGAATTCAATAATAATTAAAAAGGAAAAAAAAAACTAAAATTGTGAGATTGACAAAGATGCATCAAATTCATGGTATTATAGGTTTTCAATATTTATACAACGTAATTGTTTTTTGATGAAAATTATAATATAAAATTGACCATCTCAAATTTTAGTTAAGTAAATTGGAAGACAATTTACTTATTGTTGTACAAATTTTAAAATCATAAATAATGAATTAAAATATAATAATTAATATCATGGCATAGTTAATTATTTTTTAAATTTTAGACTTTACAGTTATGACAAAAAATCATTAATGACTATATCATTTCAAAACAATATAAATAAATTTGTTAACCTAATGTGATATGAGACTTTTTGGAATAAAAAATTAAATAATAATTAAATAAAATTGTAAATAAAATTATTTTGATAAATAATCTAATATAGAAAAAACGTTATTATGTATATATAACAAAGAACTTAAAAGTATGATTATTTATAACAAAATTTAATACAACTTGATTAAATATTCGATATAAATGAAAATGAAAATTTGACATTGGATTTGTATGATAAAACAAAATTATTTATGCATAAGATTAAGGCCAATAAAATACCACAATCATTATTAAAAATTATTTACTTAATAAATGTAACTTTCTATAAAAAATACTCATTAATTTAATAAAACACAACACAAAGGAGCTCGAATTTTTAGATGTACTAAATAGCTAAAAAAATAAAATTATTTATAAAAAAATTATACGATAAGGTTTATTAGTATTAGATTTGTAATACAGCTTTGATAGAATTTTGAACTGAAAATTTTACATTGAATTTGAATGACTGAACACAGAAGAAATAATTAATGTAATAATACATTACCAAACCTCTTTAAAAAAAAAAAGACATCTAAAAAGTTATAAAATTGAGACCCATAAGAAATAATTATTACATCACATCTTTGATGAAATTAATATTTTAGATTTCTTAGGTGTAGTGCATTAAGAGAGAAATAAGACATGATCAGACCTCTTAAAAGTTAAAAAAAACCTTAAATAAGATATCTTGGAGCCTTGATTAAATAATTACCTTAATAATCGAAATATTTCATAAAAAAAACTTTGTGTAGCCTTTATAAGGTTTTGTTTAATTTGATGCTATGTATCAAATATAGCTAGTTTGGATAATTATAAAAAAAGTTCAAAAATTTAAATTTCTTTTAGAAATGAAAATCTTAAAACATTATTGAATGTATTGCATAAAGAGTGAGAAATCAAAAGGTTGTTGCATAGGAAAAAAAATGTGTGCTGCATGGATGAATGCGTGCATATTGATAAATGTGTAAGACAATAGGAAAGAAAAAAACTCATTAAATCTGTTGAAAAAAAAAATGAAGAGTATCATTTAGGCAGGAAAGTGGTAGTGGGACCCGCAAGAGCTCAACAACTTTTATATATTATATAGATATATAGATGTGGGTGAGATATACCTCTGAAAAATATTCTAGGCAGGACCATAATAAATGATTAGTGAGTTATCTTGCAGGAAGTTAATTATCTCTGTAAACTAATTCCCAAGAAGTTGAAACTACATAATATATATATATATATATATATATATATATATATATATATATATATATATATATATATATATATATATATTTTGATAATGAAACTACACAATTTACTAAACCATTCATGTATTTTTGGTGGATGAATTTGTGAATACTGACGCCAAAATAAGTAGAATGATAGTTTGTAAATCCGTGTCTAAAATTGGACAGAGTAACGGTAAGGAAAATACGAAGAAGAAGAAGAATAAAAGTATGGACAAAGCCGAGGCAAGAGTTGGACTCTTTATCCTTAAGTCGAATTTGCCCCCAACAGTGCTTACGGATTCCGACAATCGACTCTCAAGATACAACGACTTCACTTGTGTTTGTAGCACTCCAAAACACAAGTACAACGAACCAAAATTTGGTGTATGTATTCCAAAGATGAAATGAAAGAAAATAAAAAAAACAACAAATGCTATGATTTTGATTTTGGAGAGAAGAGAGGATATATGTTTTGCATATCAAATTGTGAGGAATAGGACACCCAAAGGATCCTATTTATAGACCATGAAATGATGTTGACGAAATAGTTGAGGCCAAACCATGCATCCTTTCCAAACCATGCATCTTTATGAAAATGTGTCTTTTCACCGGACAACCGTGCAGCCGCACGGTTATAATCCGTGCAGTCGCACGACTTTATGCAAAAATCCAGAAATGAATTTGACATGTGATGGCACGGTTTCCTAACCATGCGGTTGCACGGTCAGATATTTTGACCTGATTTCATCCTTTTTCGTAATTTCTCATTCATCCGATATTGGTTTTGTGCGCCCCGAAATGGCGAAGTGACAAACAATTTTGCCTAAACGGATTGAGTCGAGAGTATTTGGCCGAAGTCAACACGAAGTCGTTTTAGTCAGTTTTTCGATACTTAATCAATTTCTTGATTTATCGATTTATTAACCAATATCCAACAATCCCCCACATGAATGGAAATTCCTCAATATGCGCAACATAATGCGAATGCAATGTAAATGAAATGCAGACTCTAACAAATGGAGTACACATGACAAGTCATAGCATCAAGATAGGTAGCTTGTGGCCTTGAACCTTCTTTAGTTTAATACAATTGGATTTACTAGGCTAGTTGGTGAACGCGATGTCTTGAACCATCCAGCAGTTCATGTAAAACCAAAAAACTGTACCAACACCATGATTCATCTAACCAATTCGGTTCTCATGGTTGTGTCCATTTTGGCCCTGGACAACTCTTGGTTTCATAAGTGCTGTAAGAGAATTAAGCCTCGAATTCTCGTAGAAGCGGCCCCACTTCACACTTATATAGGTGATCTCATACCTTTCTATCTCAAGGTTATGAATCATTAAAAGTATATATGTATATTTATCCTTATACACATTTTACATAGCACTTTAAATTTTAGGAATGGGAATAAGTGCTTTATTCCGAATCATATATGACTTAGTTGTCCTATTGAACCAAGATCTTGGGATCTCCAATCTAAAAGGTTGGGTTTCCGTCATAGTAATTCTATTCAATAGGCTTTAGGCCCATTCCCCTCGAAAGATGGTATACTTGATCTCTTGCAAGTCCTTTCTCAAAGGATCGGCCAAATTTTCTTTTGATTTCACATAGTTAATAGAGATTATACCATTCGATATTAACTGTTTAATGGTATTATGTCTCCGACGGTTATGTCGAGACTTGCCATTATACATACTGTTTTGTGCCCTTGCTATTTCCGACTGATTATCGCAATGTATATTAATCGCAAAAACCGGCTTTTCCCAACATGGAATTTCTTCAAGAAAATTACTAAACCATTCTGCTTCTTCACCGGCTTTGTCTAACGCAATAAACTCAGATTCCATCGTGGATCGAGCAATACACGTTTGCTTAGACGATATCTAGGACACGGCTCCACCTCCAATGGTAAATACATAACCACTAGTGGATTTTGAATCCTTGGTGTCGGATATCCAATTTGCATCAGTATATCCTTCTAACACCGCGGGATATTTTGAGTAGTGTAATCCATATTCAACCGTGTGTCTTAAATATCTAAGAACTCGGTTTAATGCCTTCCAATGTACAATACTTGGATTACTAGTGAATCTACTCAACTTGTTGACTATGTATGCTATATCCAGTCTTGTGCAATTGGTAATATACATTAAACTACCAATGACACGCGAATATTCCAATTGAGATACGGGCTCACCAGTATTCTTGGCTAAATGTATACCTAAGTCAACTGGTGACTTAACCGGTTTATCGTCATACGCCTTAAATTTCTTAAGTATAGTCTCAACATAATGTGATTGAGATAATGACAAACCATGGATGTCTTAGAGATTTTAATCCCTAATATTATATCCGCCACTCCCATATCCTTCATATCAAAATATTTTGTTAACATTTTCTTAGTCGAGGAAATGACTTTGGAGTTATTTCCCATAATTAGCATATCGTCAACATATAGGCATACGATTACATATTCGTTAGGTGTGTTTTTAATGTAGACGCACTTGTCACATTCATTGGTTTTGAAGCCATTTGACAACATAGATTTATCAAATTTTTCATGCCATTGCTTCAGTACTTGTTTCAATCCATACAATGACTACACACCTTCTTTTCATTTCCTGGTGCAACGAACCCTTCAGGTTGTTCCATGTAGATTTCTTCTTCTAATTCAGCATTTAGAAACGCGATTTTGACATCCATTTGATGTATTTCAAGATTATGCAATGCTGCGATTGCAATCAAGACACGTATAGACGTAATTCTTGTAACGGGTGAATAGGTATCAAAGAAGTCTGGTTCTTCTTTTTGTCTATACTCTTTGGCTACTAATCTAGCCTTGTATTTATCAATTGATCCATCCGACTTCAATTTCTTTTTGAAGATCCATTTACAGCCTAAAGCTTTGTTTCCCGAAGGGAGTTCAACCAATTCCCAAGTATGTTTACTCACGATGAATTCGATTTCATTGCGTACCGCTTCTTTCCAAAAAGGAGCTTCGGGAGAAGACATTGCTTCATCAAATGTCCTTGGATCATTTTCAAGTAAATTGATTACGAATTCTGAATTGAATGTCTTTGGAATTCGTTGCCTTTTATACTCTTTGGCTACTAATCTAGCCTTGTATTTATCAATTGATCCATCCGACTTCAATTTCTTTTTGAAGATCCATTTACAGCCTAAAGCTTTGTTTCCCGAAGGGAGTTCAACCAATTCCCAAGTATGTTTACTCACGATGAATTAGATTTCATTGCGTACCGCTTCTTTCCAAAAAGGAGCTTCGGGAGAAGACATTGCTTCATCAAATGTCCTTGGATCATTTTCAAGTAAATTGATTACGAATTCTGAATTGAATGTCTTTGGAATTCGTTGCCTTTTACTGCGTCTCGGTTCTTCTTTTACTGGAAGATCATCGTTCTTTCCATGTATGTTATCATAAGTTCGTTTATTTGAACTTACTTCCTTTTATTTACACGGAAAATTGTCTTCAAAGAAGACCGCATTTCTTGATTCAATAATTGTACCTACGTGTACATCAAGTACTTCGGATTTGTGAACCAAGAATCGATATGCACTATTATTGATAGCATATCCAATAAAGACACAATCAATTGTCTTTGGTCCAATCCTAACTTTTTTAGGTTTGGGTATTTGTACTTTCCTAAGCACCCCCACACTTTGAGATATTTGTAGGAAGGTTTCCGACCTTTCCATAATTCGTAAGGCGATTCAACCTTATCTTTGTGTTGTATTTTATTTCGGATATGATTTGCAGAAAATATGACTTCCCCCCACAAGTTTTGAGGTAAGCCCGAACTAATCAACATTGCATTCATCATTTCCTTTAACGTTCGATTTTTGCATTCAGCAATTCCATTAGATTGTGGTGAATATGGTGCCGTTGTTTGATGAATGATTCCAGATTCTGCACAAAATTCTTCAAACGGTGCAACATATTCTCCACCTCTGTAACACCCCAAGTTTAAAAATCTAAAACCTAGGCGTGTTAACTTCCATTCACATTATATGCGGAAATAAATCGTTTAAACATTAAAATTTTCATTTATCTATTATAAAATTTTACAGAAATTTCGGTAGAGTCTCCTCTGTAACTTGGACTTAACCAACCTGTAGAGGGACATCATACCCAACCTAAAAATTTAAAACATCAATCACAATTCAACCACATTCAACATCCAATCACAATTCAACATTAACTCCCACATCACCACATTTATCCAAACTCAATCCCAAACTCCTCGATACAAAAATTTCTATATCAATACACTTTAATTAAGTGAAATAAGTGATGATATAAACGATACCAGAAATATAATAACTTAAAGTTAAATTTAGACGAATAGTTTAAGGAGTAAACGAAGAAAGAATTAACCAATGAAAACTTAAATTAAATCATTAAATTCAATTTTAAATAATTCAAGTTGGGTACTGCCTGAACCTGCCGCCAAGTGCTCTCCTCTAATCATCTAACTTTCATCACCTGAAATATTGGGGAGGGATTGGGGTGAGCTAAAACTCAGTAAGTAAACTTTATGCATGTAATGCATGCTTATGACATGAAATGCTTTAAAAATTCCATATATGTATCCCCATTTACTTTACTTTCCAGAACTTTCAAACTTTTCAAACTTTCACTTCATTTTAAAACTTTCACTTCATTTCTATCGTGAGCTCACTTGATGTAACTTCTAGTCAATCAAATAACAGTGGGCAATTCTTATTTGAAACCAGATCACATTTACAAGTAAAACCGCAAAGCGGCTCATTCACTTTATTCCACCGCAAAGCGGCTCATTCACTTCATTCCACCGTAATGCAACTCATTACATTCGGGCACGCCGGTCCCCCGCGCCCCATTTCCCACTCGCATCTTTCATGAACTAGAAGTACACCCATTCTTTCTTAAAAACTTGGGATACATAACTTTTGACAAAATTTGCATTTTGACACATTCCTTTCATTAAAACATTTGACTTCCCCATTTCGATGCCAATGCATGTTTGATGATGCAATGACATGATAATGTGCATGCTTGAATATTCTTCTTAATAACATATACTTCAATAAAGTAAACGAAATTCATCAAAGCAAGTAAGTTGCAAGACAGTCGTTTACACATTAATTTCACATTTACATTCAACTTTGATAAAAATAGGGGGAAGTTTACTTACTTGACATCCTTAGTATTTACCGTTATCTGGATTTACAAGTGGAGGAGCCTCGGCTGCCAGCGTTGTCAATGTACCAAAATCCTAGTTGTATCCATTCATTTAATAAAATATACTTTCAGTTCAAATTGGTATATTCATCATTCCTTTAACATTAAACAAGTTAAAACAACAAATCTTCTTTCCCTTTTCTTTCTTGTGATCATTTATTCCAAACAAGGTATTAAGATATATTAAATACTTCCATACCATACTCGAAAGCAAAAGATTAAACCGTTTGACACAACACTATAAGCTTAACTATTAAGGTACTTACATCAAAACCAAAGTTTGAAAAATGTACACGACTTTACAATTTTCTCAAAATCTAGTAATTATAATTATTACTCACGTTCACACAAAAATCATATTTGAAATAAGGGACTTAATTTCATGCAACTTACGAATTGTACTAATCCATTTACTCAAATCTAAAACTAAATTATAACTTAGTCGAACTTTACAAAAAATGTTCCATTAAAATTCCAACTTTTTTTTTAAATCTGAAAATATTGAAAATAAGGTTTCAATTAAACTTAAAACTAATCAAACATAACCTAAAATCTTAAATTACTCATGTAACTCGAAATACTCATTTATACTAAAATCCAATTACTCATGTAAGTTCATATCTATACCAATTTCATATATATGTATGTATATATTTAAACACTAAATTCAGAAATTTTCTAAGAATTAAATCTGAAAATAGTGATGAACTTAAGAACATCCATGAACACACATATGTATACATCTATACATACATGTATGAACATCACTCAGATTTCAAAATTAACCTTTAAAATTCGAAATCTACATAAATTGAAATATGAAATTTTGAAAATCTTAACATATATACATACATTCAATCCATATATACATCAATATATACCTACAATTCCATATATACATACAACCATTCAATGTGTATGTGTTTTGTGTGTGTGTATCCGCGAGTACGAGGGGAGGACGGGGATGCACTTACTGTGAGAGGAAGGGGCGGCAGCGGCGGTGGTTCACCGTGAGTGGCGGTGGTGGGCCGACAAGAAACTGAGGGAGAGGGAGAGAAGCCGAGGGTGAGGTGTGCGAGTGAGAGGGAGTGAATCGCGAGAGAGAGAGAGAGAGAGAGAGAGAGAGGGCTGAGAGAGTGAGTCGCAAGAAAGAGAGAGGGCTGGGTTTAGGTTTTAAAGTTTTGGAAATTTGCAATTTAGTCCCTCCTTTCTCTCCAAGTGCATAGTTAAGTCCATAAGTTCTAATCTATTTTCCAATTGCCACTAAACTTCCCTCCCAACATTCAATTTAGCACAATAAAATAGAAAATAGCATGCTTAGACAGTAAAACAACTATTCACATAAAATTGCACATAATAATAATTTATGAACTTTCTAATTGGTACATTGATCGAGACGGCGTCCAAGTCCTTCCACTACAAAATAATTCAAATCATAACATAAAATTATCCAATTTAAAATTCATAACATTAATATAATTATTACGTGAAATTTAAAATTGCACGAAAAATGAAAAGCGGCCTTACAACCTCTATCACTACGAATCATTTTTATTCATTTTTCAAGTTGATTTTCAACTTCATTTTTGTAGTGTTTAAACACTTTCAAAGCTTCATCTTTGCTTTTCAACAAGTATACATAATTGTTCCTTGTACAATCATCTATGACTATGATGAAGTACTTTTTACCACCCCTTGTTTGTACGAACTTCAAATCACACACATCCGTGTGAATTAGTTCTAATGGTGTGGTATTTCGTTCAACCGAATGAAATGGTGTTTTGGCAGCTTTTGCCTCTACACATGTTTCGCATTTTCCATTATTAAAATGCATATTCGGAAGTAAACTTAAATTCATTAACTTGGGTATTGAATTAAAGTTTTCTTGTCTTAATCTATGATGTCATAGATTAGATGACTCAAGAATATAAACTGAAGATGAAGTTTTATTGATTATATTCTTTGGTACAACAGTTAGGACATTCATTTTGAATAGTCCATCTTTTACATAGCCTTTGCCTACATACATATTATTTTTGGTAAATACAAACTTATCCGATACAAAGACTAGTTTAAAGTCATTCTTGCTTAACAAAGAACCCGACACAAGGTTTTTGCGAATATCCGGTACGTGAAGGACACTATTGAGGCTAAGTTCATTTCCCGACGTTATCTTCTAAACCACTTTGCCTTGTCCTTCCACTTTGGATGTTGAGGAGTTCCCTATAAACAATTTTTTTCCCTCGGTTGGAGTGTATGATGTGAACATTCCTCTATCGGCACAAATGCGACGGGTTGCACCCGTATCAACCCACCGTTCCATGAGATTTCCAACAAGGTTGCATTCAGAAACAACCACCGATAAATTCATATCGAACATGCCATTTATATGGCATTAGATTCGAAAATGTTGGTTTGGGCTTGCTTCTTCGGTTTGCGACAATCAACCGAGTGATGTCCATCCTTTCCACAGTTATAGCAATTTCCCTTGAACTTCTTTGCATTCTTCTTTGTTGGTTCAAATGGAATGCTTTCTTTTCTTTCCTTTGTTGTTGCTAGATTCCACCACATTTTCCTTTGCTTTTGGTATGCTATTCCCAACTCGTTTTTTCGAACTTCGGTTGTCTTCTTCAATCCTCAATCGGACCACAAGTTCTTCAATGTTCATCTCCTTGCGCTTGTGCTTGAGATAGTTTTTGAAGTCCCTCCACATGGGTGAAAGTTTCTCGATAATTGCAGCCACTTGAAATGATTCGCTCACGGACATATTTTTCACATGAATGTCATGGAGTATGACTTGCAATTCTTGCACTTGACTGATGACGGTCTTCGAGTCTACCATTTTGTAGTCCAAGAACTTTCCCACAATGAACTTCTTTGTTCCGGCATCTTCGGTCTTGTACTTCTTTTCCAAAAATTCTCATAGTTCATTTGCAGATTTCTTGGAGCAATATACATTGTATAAGGCATTGTCCAAGCCATTAAGAATGTAATTCTTGCATAAGAAGTCCGAATGTTTCCAAGCATCCAAAGCAATCAATGATGCCCTATTGTTTTCCCCTTCTTGTATGGCGAGAGGATCTTCATTCAAGAATTTCGCCAAGTTGAGGGTTGTTAGATAAAACAACATTTTCTGTTGCCACCTTTTGAAATCAACCCCTACAAATTTCTCCAGCTTTTCCCCATGTGAAACGGAGTTTGAATGTATGATAATAGGGGCACCCACAACTGGAGGAATCACATTAGTAGTAGTTGTATTCACAATGGGAGGAATGACACCAGTAGGAACACTTCCTTCAGAAGTTCCCATGTTCGAAGTAGTATCGGTATTAAGAACCGTATTCATTTCTGTTTACATAAAACAGAAGATCAACCAAAACAAAATAGAAGTGTAGAAGAAGTTAAACTTAACAAGTTTAACCAAACAAGAATGTCACTTTCACAAAATATAGAAAATTCGACTTAAGATTGTTGGATGAATTTGTGAATAGTGACGCCAAAATAAGTAGAATGATAGTTTGTAAATCCATGCCGAAAATAGGACAGAGTAACGACAAGGAAAATACAAACAACAAGAAGAAGAAAAGTAAGGACAAAGCCAAGGCAAGAGTTGGACTTTTTGTCCTTAAGTCGAATTTACCCCGTAACGGTGCCTAGGATTCTGGCAATCGACTCCCAAGATACAATGGCTTCACTTGTATTTGTAGCACTCCAAAACACAAGTACAACGAACCAGAATTTGGTGTATGTACTCCAAAGATGAAATGAAAGAAAATAAAAAAACAGCAAATGCTATGATTTTGATTTTGGAGAGAAGAGAGGATGATATATGTTTTGCATATCAAATTGTGAGGAATAGGACATACAAAGGGTCCTATTTATAGACCATGAAAGGATGTGGATGAAATAGTTGAGGCCAAACCATGCATCATTTCCAAACCATGCACCTTTATGAAAATGCGTCTTTTCACCGGACAACCGTGCGGCCACACGATTATAATCCGTGCGGTCGCACGGCTTTATGCAAAAATCCAGAAATGAATTTGACCTGTGATCGCACGGTTTCCTAATCATAGGTCTGCCGGTCAAATATTTTGACCTGATTTCGTCCTTTTTCGTAATTTCTCATTTATCCGATATTGGTTTGTGCGCCCCAAAGCGGCGAAGTGGCAAACAATTTTGCCTAAACGGATTGAGTCGAGAGTATTTGGTCGAAGTCGCTTTAGTCAGTTTTTCGATACTTAATCAATTTCTTGATTTATCGATTTATTAACCAATATCCAACAATTTTCTCTCTCCACATTTTAATCACACATTTTACCTTAAAAACATGAATAAACCAATTTATAAACCACATTTTATTACCAAAGAGAGGCATATATTTTCTTCAAACTCTAGAAAATGCACAAGGAATGATGAGTGAAAGCTATACATGGACATAACCATGTGGACTGATGGATCTACTCTACTCAATGGACTCGCATGTTGTGGATTCTATGCAAGGGATGCTATGCGTAATAATTCACTGATTCCAAGATCCAGAAATCAATTTTTTTTTATAGGTACAGGATAATCCTAGCATTTTAAAAGAAGAACTAAGGCTGCGTTTGATTCGCCATATTTTTCATGGAAAATATGATTTTCCACGTGATTTTCCAACTTTACGTTGTTTGGTTGTCTAAGTTTTCCATGAAATTCATTTTTCCACTTGCCTCGAAATTAGGTATTTTCCTTGTTTTGGATGAATTCGTTTTCCAAGGGGGGAGGAGGTTTTATTTTCCATGAAAAATCTTATACCATTTTCGTTACATTTGATCCCTTTTGTTGTTATTAATTAATTAATTTTTTTAAAAAAAATTAACATTATTATTATTAAGCACAAATGTATGAAAAAATTAAAAAAAATATATTTTTTTATTAAAATAGATAAACTTTACATTATTTTCCATGGAAAATAATGTCAATCAAACAACAAAAGTTGGAAAATTTCATACTTTTTCCACCTAGAAAATTAAACCAATCGAACATATTAAACTTCAAATTCTCAGGAATTCAATTCCCTGAAATTCATTTTCTTTCCACCCAAATTTCACCATCGCTATCAAACGCAGCCTAAGACTTTTAGGTCATAGGTTAATGACACTTTGTGGGCGTTGGCTATGGCTACGCAGAGAGTTAAATTCAGGGAGCCAAATCTTAATCATAATCATAATTATATATAAAAGTAGAATAGTCGTTACAAAAACGCACACATAATTTTCCGTCAATTTTTTTTTCTAAATTTAGAATTTTTTTGCAAAAAATTGTATATTAAATATTTTAGCAATTATTATTTTGCATGTGTCATTATTGCATTGACATCCGTGCTATGCTATTAATAACATCAAAATGTTATTTTTTCTATTTTTATTATTTTTTTAATAATTATTGTATTATTTTAAAATTGAAAAATATGTAATATGAGTGTCAAATTGAAGATTACATTGAGAAGTTTAATGCAAACTAACAATTGAGAGCAAATTGTAAATATATTGTCCGTAAAATCATATCAAAAATTAAAGGTAAAGTTTTATTTTTTATTTTTTATTTTTCCTCAATATCTAATTCATTTTAAATTATATCATTTAAGTCCTATAATATTATCTATAATTAGTTAAATAAATTCATTTTAGTCATAGATGATTAATTTATGTTCTGATTTTTTCTCATCAAATTAAAATAATTAATAGATATACGAATTTTTAAGACAAATTCAATTAAGTTGGGTTAATTTTACAAACTTAAATTCATTCTTCATTTTCACATCATTTTTATTTATTTACTAATTCTGTTCATTTTTCTATTTTTCAATATAAATTTAAATAACCAAAATATGCAAAAATATATTACAAATTTTAACAATTAGTTCGTATAATATGTATTAAACAATTGATCGATTAGTAATTTTTATTAAAATAATAATTTAATAATATGAATAAAGAAATTGTGAGTATGAAGAAAGAAGAATCAATTAATGTAATAGTATTTAATAAGATTAATGATTATTTGTTTAGAAAAACACTTGAAATTAATAATTAATGCTAAAAAAATCAAATTATACCAAAAAATCTATCATACACCTCTTTTTGAGAAGAATATGATGAAGAACAATATATGAAAAGAAAAATGTCGATCATAAGGAGAATATGTAAGTTGAGTTTTGCACATGTATTGTATGATTCTAATTTTGTAATTCAAAAGTTTTTTTAAAAAAAGAAAATTTCATTTATTGAACGTTAATTCTAGAAATGGAGTTGATATGTTCACGGTACAATCTCTAAAACCGTTAATTCATGGCATATTTTCCTGTAAAGATGAAAAAACAATTCATGGCCTCTTTATTTCATTTTACGATTTGAAAATTTTAAACATTTCAACTTTAAGAAATCAAATAATTGTAAGCTCGACTTCAGTCATCAAATCAAAATTGTAAAATTCAAAATAAGTCACATGTCCATATCTGATTTTGCCTAAATGGACAAAGAAAACTAGAGAATGAACGATTAGCTGTTAAAGGAAATATGCAAGTCCCTTCACCGGTGCCGTAACAACAGTAAAAAAATGATACCAACACCACCCTTCCTATCAACCCGTCATTGCCCCGACCACAGATGGCACCAGCATAACGAAGTCTCAGATCCCCAATCACTGACGTCACCGCCATCGAAGACTCAATCCACTACCACCATTACCGTCACTAGGCTGCAGCAGCACTGAAGCCTCAACGTACCTCACATCTCCATGAACACACCGAAGACTCAATCTCTCTTTATCAATCCATCACCATCAACACACCACAACCACCGTCGAAGCCTCAATCCACCACCATCACAATTTTTACATTTTTGATCCAAAAAAATCAACACCATTACCACATCCAAAAAAAAAAAAAAACTCAACACCATAACCACATTCACAAATAGGAGGAGGAAGAGAGGCGGTGAGCCATCACCGTCGCTGTAGTAGCGGCAGCAGCGCAAGGTGCGCTCCGGCCAAACTGTGTCGATAATGGTCATAGAATAGCAGCCGCAAAGCACTACAGCAAGCTTGGAGAGCTCTGCATCTAACACGGTGAAAGCCTGAGCCGGATGTGTTGTCGCCGTCGTGGCTTCCGGCATCTAGGGTTCGGGATTTGGTCATGAAGATGACGGTTGGGACTTGGGAGAAGTGAGATGGGAGGAATTTAATTTCTTATTTAATAATATTATTATATTATTTTAAAATTTGAATTTAACACCTGATTATCTACACTTGATTTTTAAAATAGGAACTTAAAATGTAGGTCTCCATGTAATTTTCCCTTCAGTTTTTTAATTGAAAAACAGATCCATCATCTTTTCAAATACTTAACGTGGTTGGAAGTAGCAAGAGAGAGGTTGGTATATAGACACCATCTCGGGGAATTTCAGGCAAAGGCGACATCAATGTTACAAATTCCTCTAAGAAAATATTGAGGGGCATAATCTGGCCAGGAGAATCAACGGTGATACCCAGGGCATGGGTGATTGGAGGTTCCGAAAAGCGATAAAGAGCTTAGAATTGGAGTCCCAACTGAAAGTGGATTTACTGAATGAGAATTTCTATTAAATGAGACTAGTTGAGAATCTATTAGGATAGAACAATAATGATGAAGAAATTCAGGGACAAATTTAGGGGTCGTTCTCTTTGTGTTTCGATTTTGGATTTTGAGTTTTGAATTTTGGATTTTGGTTGTTTGTTTTAGGATTGCTGAAAACATGTTCTCTTTATGATTTTGGAAAACTGTTTTTAAAAATAGAAAACTGAAAAATGTGTTTACTTTGTAATTTTTTGATATATTTACTCTGTGATATTTTATATGTAAAAAATGATTGATTTGTTGAATTACATTAATTTTAATGTTAATAAATCAGTTAGTTCTCTATGTCAATAAATTTATCATTAATATTGTTTCAGCTAAACAAAAATTTAACCACATACCAACAAAATTTTAACATGAATCTATATATAATGACAAAATAATATAAGAACTTCAAGTGAAGGAAGTGTCACACATTTACAAATAATAATAATAATAATAATAATAATAATAATAATAATAATAAATAAATAAAAATTTTCAAAAAAAAAATCTTAACATGAATCTGTATAATGACAAAATAACATTATAACTTCAAGTGAAGGAAGTGTCTTACTTTTACAAAAAATAATAATAATAATAAAAAATAAAAAAAATTACAAAAAAAAAAATCTTAAAATGGATCTATATATAATGGCAAAATAATATAAGAACTTCAAGTGAATGAAGTGTCTCACTTTTACAAAAATAAAAAAAATAAAAAAAATTTACAAAAAAAAAATCTTAATATGGATCTATATATAATGACAAAATAACATAAGAACTTCAAGTGAAGGAAGTGTCTCACTTTTACAAATAATAATAATAATAATTTACAAAAAAAAAAAAAAATCTTAACATGAATTTATATATAAACACAAAATAATGTAAGAACTTCAAGTGAAGAAAATGTCTTACATTTAAATAATAATAATAATAATAATAATAATAATAATAATAAAAAATAAATAAATAAATAAATAAATAAATTACAAAAAAAATCTTAATATGGATCTATATATAATGGCAAAATAATATAAGAACTTTAAGTGAAGGAAGTATCTCACATTTACAAAAAAAAAAAAAAAATTCCAAAACGCGCGTTTTGGTCGTTTTGGACTTTTTAACACAAAATATCCAAAACGCAATAAACTCGTTTTGAGTTTCCTTTGTATTTTTTTTTGGTGTTTTGGAAAACGCATTTCTGAAAATGGTCAAAGTGAACGCGTTTTCAATATTTCCAAAAATCAAAAACTCAAAACGGACTCAAAACAGCAAAGAGGACGGAGCCTTAGTCTTTGGAAAGCAACTATAATGGTTTTTCTGTGCTTTTAATGCTCTAATTAGGGATGTCAAACGGGCCGAGCCGGACCCGCTGTGATAACCCGTTTTCGCACTAGTCAAAAGTCAAGGAATTATTTAGTCAAAGTCAAATATTCAATTGGTCAAATCGAATGAGGACTTAAGTTGAACAAATGATTTTATTGGGACTTAAGTTGAAATTACAAAAGTTTGAGGATTGAGATAATGGAAAATAGAAATTTAAACACTTAGTTTGCAATTATTTAAAGTAAAGGACCAATCTTACATTGTATGGATGTTTGGTGGCTTGAATTGCAATTATATTATAATAGTTATCCAATAAGCTGAGATGATAAGTTATACTTTAGCACTTTTTGCGGATTAGACAGATTCAAATGGAGATGCTGGGAACAAACAGAGGCAAAAACAAGCCAAAGAAAAATCAAGGGAAAAAGGAAGGGAAAAAAAAGGAAAAAGGAAAAAGAAGATGGTCTCGACTGGATATGATAAGATTCGAAATGCGGAAGAAACGCCGGAAAGTTCCAAACTCAGGTTGTGGTTGGACGGATGAATCATGACCCGATTGTCAAGGGTCCGGATCACATCATACCCTCCTTCTTTAGGATGATTCGTCCCGAATCATAACTTTGTTCCTGCTGTTTCACTTCACCTCCTTGATCAAACAGAAAATTTCTGCTTCCATACCATGAGTTCAATAAATTGGAATCCTTTGATTTGCAAACATGGAAGAGATGGAGCTTGAACTCCCTTTGCCATTCGTAGTGTGGTTGAAGCTTCCAATCATAATTAACCTGCAAAAAAGATTTAAACAAAATGGGGAGGGATATGTTAGCTTCATGAGGTACAAGGTATGGATCCTTGTATTCATGACAAACCACCACCAACTCCACTTCTTGAACCACGAGGCTCTTCACTTTGCCTCTTTCCTCCTTTGCAATTTCTTGTTCAATTTTTTTATCTTCAAACTCAACCACATCTTCGACCTCCACATTTGAATCACCATGTTCATGTACTACCCCATCACTACCAACATGTGGATCTTCCAATTCAAAGCTCAAAATTTAAACTTCTACCCCAACTTCTAATTCCTCATCAAATTTTGGAGTTTGATCACCTAACTCCACCTTTTCATCATTTACCACAAAATTCGGGGTCTCTTCAACTACTTCTTTTTCTTGATTCGGCTCGATCCGTCCCTCTTCTCGGCTCGACCCCAACACGGAACTTGCTCTGTTTTGCACGTAGATCACTATCATATTGCCGATGGCTCTACTTCACCCTTTGATGCCTTGTACGGATCATATCATACTCCCTCTCTTGAAAATGATTCGACCTCGAATCCATTTTTGGTCGGATTTTCAAATTCCTCCTGCTTTCCTGGGCTCGATGATCATTTTTAAGCTTCGTGCGATCTTTTAGACTTTTGGACTGCTCATTTTTGCCAATGAATTTCTTTCCCGCCTTAAGTTCATGGTTTGACTTCGGTACCTGTAAAACAGATTTTAAAGAACTGGGGAGGAGTGTGTTAGCGTGAGTAAGTGCAAATAGACTCAGTTTTGTGGTAGACTCTCTTTTCTTTTACTTTTTGCACTCAGTCTCTCCTTTTTCTGAGGTTTGAACCTCAACCCTCTTTTCTTTATTTTTCACTCCCTCTCCTTTTTCTGAGGTCGTGGCCTCAACTCTCTTTTCTTTAATTTCCACTCCCTCTCCTTTTTCTGAGGTCGTGGCCTCAACTCTCTTATTTTTTCCCTCAAACTCACTTTTCACTTTCAATTGATCTTTCAGGGCTTCAGTTGGAGATAGTGGCATTAGAGTAAACTTTTCCCCCCTTTTACCAGGCTGTATCTATACGTATACCCATCATGTAGCACAGCCCTTTCATGTTGCCAAGCTCTGATACCAGATGACGCGATCCCGGGAGGGGAATCTTGTCGAACAACGCGGAATAACGACAATTAAAACCTAGGAAAGATCTAGATCAAATTTGACGCGAAAATAACAAGAATACGAAGAAAATAAACGGAAATTAAAAGATAGATTTGACGGTAAAACCTTGACCCGACAATCATGACGCAATTAATGACGATGCGGATTGAAGAACCAAGATTGGTGAACGTCACAAGGGATGTCAATTCCTTGATAAGTTCGTTGGGTGAACGCCACAAAGAACTGATCTTTGATAAGTTCGAAACAAAGGGAATAACTCAACCTTTCAATTTTGGATAATCCTCTCTCAAATATTATTAATCTCAAAAAATCAACTTCTAATTCATGTTTCAAGCCTCCCTCCTTCTTTTCAACATTCATATCCCGAGGCTCAACTATAACATGTATTTCACTCTCCTCTAGCCATTTAATCACCGCCTTTCGTTTCTCCTCCTTCTTTCGCAATTTAGCCAAATATTTTCTTTCTGCCTCCTGTTCACACCTCAATTTTTCCTCATAAATTTCTTTTTGAATTTTCAAAATTGCTTTTGGATCAATCTCAGCTCCTCTCTTAACCCCGATTCTATCCCTAGGTTTAGGATCACGCCTATAATGACTTTCATCACTACGATTTGCTTGAGATCGCCCCTTTTTCAATTTCCCTTCCCTTTCATCTAGTTTATCCAACCTCATCAAAGTATCATTCAAAAATCTCCACATACGATCTTTGACATTTTCATGGGAATTGGACATTGGGAAATTTATGTGGAGGACACAGAAAAAGAATAATTAAAACAAAGGATCAAGAAATTCAAGAAAGTGGTTCTTAAATGGACTTTTTTTTGGGATGAATTTTCGGAATAAATAAAATTAAAAAAAATAATTTTTTTTAAAAATAAATCCGAAAATTCAACAACGAACATGACAAAACAAACGGAACTTAATTCGGATAAGAATTAAGCAAAACAAACACTTTTGAAATTTTTTTGGAACGATTTTCTGGATTAAAGACTCAACAAACTCAAGAACAAGAATAACGCAAAAAACTGAAAATAAAACACTCAACAAGATATGAATGATTTTTATGGGACTCGATGATAAACATAAAAATCAAACGGATAGAAAAACCTGAATTCAGAGTCCAGCTCTGATACCATATGATGAGATTCGAAGCGCGGAAGAAACGCCGGAAAGTTCCAAACTCAGGTTGTGGTTGGACGGATGAATCATGACTCGATTGTCGAGGATCCGGATCACATCAGGATAAATTTGGATTTTCCATTCCTCATTATTCCCTTACTTTAATGAGGTAATTTACGGATTAGATTTTTGGGTTTATGAAGAATTTGTTATTTCGAATTTTTGCCAGTTTTAGAGGTTATTGATGTTATTTGAGTTATTTAGCAAAAATATAGTAAGTTTACAGAATTTTTGGTATGGTATTTCATAAATTATGTAGTTTAGAATATAAATAGAAAAGAGAAGTGATTTTAATTCCTTTTTATGAACTGGTCAGCAAGAATTTTCTCATTGAAATTTAATTGGTTCTTTGGAAGAACCTTGAATATGAATTTGTATATACATATGGAGTGGACTGGTGATGAGAATAAAAGGGAACAGAATTGTTATTGAAATGGACTTTGGTTGAAAATGCCAACTTTTACAATTTGGTGAGTTGGTTAATTATGTGGGTATGATTAATTGGGATAAGAAGTTGGAAATTATATATAATAAGTTATTATTAATTAATTCTTATTCCAAATTATAGGAATATTGCTTGAGGCATTTATATGAGTAAATATGATCTCTTGGGCAAGTAAGAGATTCCAAACTTGGTGCGATGAATTAAGGAAGTGACGAGAAGATTGAGCCAACATAGCTAGTTCATTTCCGAGAACTCGGTGAGTGGAAAAATCTAAATTATTTTCAAATATTTATAATTGTTTATTTATTTACGGTAAACGTGATTACGTGATATATTTGTCGAATTATGTGATTATTATGAAATGTTTTCATAATACGAGATTTGTGGAAATTACAAAGATTGGGAAATGATTATTTGTGAAAAGTAATGTGATATTGAAATCCACCAAAAAGTACCCATGATTATATACTTCTTCTAGTTCATTGAGGGGCTTTGACTGTGTTCTATACTACACTGAGGGGTCTTGACCGGGTATGATATTACCCTGAGGCGGTCTGGCCGTGTATGATATAGTTCACGGAGGTGGTCTTAACCGTGTTCTAGAATTGATTATCAGATGTTTTGAGACTTGCCCGAGAGGCAGTCTTCTAGCATATGACCAGATTACAGATTATATTCAGTGGGTACATTTTGGTGAGATTTGTTAGAGTATGGTCATACCTAGAGATTGCAAATTGTGATGACTGTATCTTATTGATATGATGAGACTATGTCATTGATGTGACTGGAGATGATATTTTGCAGTTTTACAAAAATGTCTCACATCTTGATTATGCTTATATGATATTATACTATGAAATCTTAAATGAGGTGAACTCGATTTTTGATAAATAAGTATAGATGGAAAAGTATAATTATTTTCGAAATTCTCCACTTCTTGAGCTATCAACTCATTACTTTTCCACCACTTTTCTTAATAGGTAATGTTTGAGTTTTGGAAGCCTGAAGAGCCTGTTGATTTTGGAGCCACATTCGTATGACATGTGTAGGTTACTATTTCATTGAAAGCATTTATATATCAACTTGGGCCCACATTCATTTTGAAATAAAATGATTTTTCATTAATTAGCATATGATTGGTAGTAGATCACAGTTAGCCTTGGTGGTGGGTCCGGCGTTTAGCTGACATCCATCATCGGCGCACACCATGTCTCGAGTCCATTAGGGTGATTCGGGGCGGATCGTGTCACCCGCTCAGCCCGTGAACTTAGAGTCCAATTCGGCCCGCGAGCTGGATCGGACGTGGCTCGTCTCCCAAAGAGCCGGCCCAAGTCTGGATCGTGTTCATCCTCTTTTTTTTTTTTTCCTTTTTTTAACGGCTAATATTTTACTACTAATACTAAAATAATTGAAAATATAAAATCTTAACCCCTCCTCTTTTAATCCGGCTTGGAACCGGTTACATTTAATATCTTGCAGGCGGAGTTAAAATTGTACACAAACAAAATGTTATGTGTACAATTTTTAATTTAAAAGAAAGAATTAAAAATATAGAGAAAGAAAAATACATATATTGTAACATAGTTGTAAGTATAATAATTAATAATTACTTACCAATAAGATTGTTCTTCGAATTCCTCGGCTATAATTTCACTTATCCTATCTTGTAACCTTTTCTCCGCAAACTGTCAATCCTTCAAACACATTAAGGCCTCCAATATGTCTTCTTTAAGTCTTGACCTATATTCATATAACACTCTACCACCTGCACTAAAAGTAGCCTCTGATGCTACAGTTGATATCAGAGGTGCTAGTAGATCTTGTGCAATCATAAAAACAATCGGGTATTGATACTCGTTTAGTCTCCACCATTTAAGAATGTCAAAATTATTTCTCTCGTCCTCGTCTAACATGCTAAGAAGTTCGTGTGTGAAATACCTAGTTAACTCGCTCGAAATTTCATTTGAACTATTAAGGGTACTAGAAGAACTAGAACCATTAGGAAGTGTACTAGAAGTTCCCTTCATAGTCATGAGATAGGAAAGTAAATCACTGTCTTGATTTTGTATCACGATGGGGTGGGAGCAGTTCTTCTAACATTTTTACCTGACCTATTGGCATTGATCTCGTACATGTTACATAAACATTTTTCTAAATATGTGCATGTTAAGGGGGTCCAAAAAGTTAATTTATTTGATATTGCATTTATGGTGTGTTTAGTCCCATCTAAATTTATTCTAGGGTTCATAATCGTTGCTAATGGAAACAAAGTGGGTACATTTTTTCAATATTTTCTAAACCTAGTCTCCATTGCTACAATGATTTCAGAAAATATAGGAAATGTTTTGTACTTGTTATATTTATTAGCAATGCAATAAAAATGTTTCAACACAATGTTCAATCATTAAATAAGTTGAGTTCCATCTATGTCCTACATCCGTAACAAATGATTGTGCTGGCATACCATTTTCTGCACAATGTGCATCAAAGGCTTGTTTTCTAGAATGTGCTATCATAATGAAATTGCAAGCATGCCTAATTTTTTCAATGGATTTTCTATAAACTTAAGACCGTCTTGAACTATTAAATTTAAAATGTGACACACACAACGAACATGAAACAAGACTCCATCAAATTCAGGAATCATGTTGTTAGCTAATCTATCTATCACTGCTTTATTAAAAGAAGCATTATCTAGTGCAAAACTACGAACTTTACTATCACAGTTAAATTCTCTAAGAATTGCAAGTAGTACATTGAAAATATTTTTTGCATTATGTGGGTAATCAATAACTTTAAATGTCATAATTCTTTTGTTCATTAACCAAGTATCATCAATGTAATGACAAGTAACAGCTACGTAACCTCTATGAGTATTGCCAATCCACAAGCCTGAAGTAAATGATAAGTTACCATTATATTTATTTTAAGCATCTATAAAACTTTGTTTTCTCTCGAAATATTTAGTAATGCAATCAGCTCGTAAATTATTTCTAGAAATGGGTTTGTACCTGGGTTGGAGATACTTTTGAATAAAATTCGTGAATTGTGAACTTTCTACAATTGAAAGAGGGAACTCACCACTTGATACGAACATGACCATCCCTTCCCGACACGCTAGATCTTGGTTGAAGACACAATTGGTTAGACTTGATTGACCTAACTGTAGAGTTGATTGGTTTGATTCAATTGAGCCAGGTTTTCGACATCATTTACAGTGTCTGTTGAGGTGTGTTGTGCCCCCACCCTTCTTCCAAGAGAAAAGTCTGCCACAAGTTTTATATTTTGCTTTGAATATCGAGTTGTTTTCAACGTCTTTAGCCGTTATTTCAATCAAATTGTAAAAATTCCAGCAATTCGATTTTTTTGACCTTTTTGGATTTCTGCTAGAGCCCGCCGTCGTGTTAGCGGAGCCGGATCCATATGCAGCAGTGACATCTTCATCAACAATTTCATCCAAATTAAGAGGAGTTCTAGTATCTATATATTCGATCTCATTTTCCAAATCCACCAAATTGTCGAGAATTGGAATATCGTTGAGACCGAAAAATTTATCATCAAATTGGTTAGAAGAATAACCATGAGATTGTGAGTGTGCCATTAGAAATAATAGATTTGGAATTTTGTAGATGGAAATGAAATATGGAATTTGAGACAATATTGTATGTGAAATAATGAAATATTATAGCACTAGAAATTAGAATATAACTAAAAGTCTAGAACTAGAAGATTGCAATTGAAATTTGAGACTTGAGAGTTGAGAGTGAGAGAGTTGAGTTGAGATTGTGAAATAAAATACAAACGAGAAGTATTTATAGGTTATAAAAAAAAAACAAGCCAAACGGTCTTGTACGGTCTTGTGACCGTTTAGCTCGTGCCTATGAGCCAAAAGGGCAGGCTCGCCTTTCTGGCTCGTGCTCAAACGAGCCGGTAACGGGCCAGCTCGCGAGCCTGCCCGTTTTTAGCCCATTTTCTGTTTGTTGGACCGGTCCACGAACTTCACGAGCCGAACCCGAACTGTTCAACACCCAAATTTTCTGTTCCATCCAAGCCCAAGTCCCTTTTTTCACGAGCCGAGCCGAACTCCCGAACTGTCCAGTCCGTTTGCTACCCCTAGCTCTAATAACATGATTTGGACCAAGTTCTATATGATTGTTGCATAAAGGTAAAGTATGTCTAGTGGTAACAAAAATCAAATAAAACCGAACCTTCTCATTTATTCCACCACTTATATTCTATCTGCAACCAAAAGCAAGTATCAAATACAAATGATTTATCCCATTTATTGGATATGTTGAGCTGTAATTTGTGAGGTTCATTCAAACTAGAGACAGTAAGGATTAATTTATTTCAACCTTAGGATTACACCTTGAAAAAAGAGAGAAAAAATGTTTTGGGATGTGTATCTTATGACTTATGAGTGAATAAGGCGACATTTAACTACTAAGGGTTGTGAATTGAATCAATTTACGACTTTATATAATTTTGCATAGATCTTCACACATACATAGGTTTTACATTGAATAAGTATAAATTGATTGTAACAATGTAATTTTGAAGTTGTTTATAGTTTTGACACAATAATTTCAATCAAGAGATGAACAGCAGGTTATCTAACCAAAATTGTGTTTTATATTTTAGTTAAGATATATTTTGCTTGAGGACTAGTAAAATTTAAGTTTAGTGTAAGTATATTTTATGTACTTATTTTGATTCCTAAATCTACAAATCATTAAGAAGCGGAACAAAGTGTTCTACTAATTTTGTGTTTTCGTGTTTTTTAGGTAAAATCTCAATTTGGAGATGAATCAAACAAAAATTGATACAAAGGGGAAACAATTGAAGCAAATTGAACTTGGAGGACCAAATTGCAAAAATAAAATGATGGGTTGAATGGTTAAAATGATGTTTGAGATAACGGAAATTATAATCAATGAATAAAGAATGAAAAAGATTGATATTTAATAGATAAAAAAGAATGATAGTTGGATAAAAAAAGGAAGATAGAGTGGATGAATAAAGAATGAAAAAGAGTGATAATGGATGAAAAAAGAAAAATAATTTTGGATTAGTGGAGATAATGGAGGAAGGGGAGGGATGAATTAATGATTAAAAAATTGATGAATTCTTGGTTATAGAAGAGGGACGAGAAGAGTTGGAAGGGAGGGAAAATTGTGATAAATGAGAGAATATGAGAAAGAAGAGAAGTTAAGCGGCTTTCAAAATATCTTCCATTACGGGTTCTATCTATTTTTCTTGTTCTAATTTGATTATGTTCTAAGTATTTTGTACTAAGGTTGACAATGAAACCTGTTTAATTTTGTAATTATTTGATTATCGTATTAATTCCGTTTGTAGGAAATGTTTATAGTTCTTACTTATTCGGATAATTAATTCAAATGTTCGTTTGTATTTAATATCAATTATTTTGATAGTTAGAAATTGATTAATTAATTTATGCTTAGTTTTTTAAATTGTTAAGTTATTATCTTTGATTTCTCATTTTCTTTCAAATTGACAGGGGAAATGCTTGGATAATTTGTTAAAGAAGTAAAGAAGAGCATACTTAAGATTTATTTGATTTGAGCTTATTGTTAAATCTAGAAGGAACAATAAATTGATTTTGATTTGTTGCTCAAATTTGGGGATTAATCGATAACCACATAATTCTTTTGTTAAATTGTTGTGAGTTCTAAAACCTTAGTAGTTTGTCTTTTATTAAATTTCTCTAGAATTTGCTATCGTGTATTATTTTCATTTTAATTAGTTTTAATTAATTCAAACAAAATTAACTTTTCTTAACTAGGTAGAACTATAAATAATTAAGATTTGAGTACTCTTTCATAAAATCTGCAATTTCCATGGGTTCGACCTCGTATTCATTAATATATATATACATAGATTCGTGCGCTTACGAGTAAAATATAAAACATAACTAGTTTTTACACAGCATTACAAGATCGGATTTGGAATACTAGGAAGAAAAAAAGTTATAGGGCGCGTGGTATCAGCAAATCCATCCGGAGGTGAAAGTTATTACCTACGATTTTTGCTAAATCACGTTAAAGAAGCAGCATCTTTTGATGATCTGAAAATACTTAATAACACTTTTCCTTTAGAGAAGCATCTCTTTTAGGCAGCTTACTAAATCAAGACAGTAGCTGTAAACTTTGTTTAGCAAAAGCAATTACATACCAAATGCCAAGCTTTTATCGTAGATTGTTTGGTACCATGTTAACTCTTTATACTCCAGATTATCCTAAATAATTATGGTTAAAATATGTTTGAAGATTTTGTACATAATGGTATGTCTGTAGAAAGTGTGGAATTAAAAGCATTAGAAAATATAAATAAATAGTATTCTTCTTCCATTTCTCTTAAGCATTATTGAAGAAGGTGAAAGGTTAGCTGATATGAAGCAATATGGATGGAACAAAGCAGCATTCATTTCAGGTTGACGACATCTTTTCTTCTTTTAATTGGACGTTTCATTCCATTCTCTGATCTTTCTATATATCCTCCGATCCAGGTATTCATTTTCATACCTTTTTGTATTATTAGTTTCGCTTCGTATTTGTTATGACTACTTCACTTATACGGTGAATTTCTTATGTATCAAGATCTATGCTCAAGTGTTTATTCCACAATTTTTTTTCCTGTCATTCATATTATACTCCGAATGTCATTGGGTGTGAGACGGGGCCCGGTGGGAAAAAACTAGATGGTAAGAGTAGGTGAATTACTTTTATGTGTATTTAAAGTTGTAATGTTTTTACTATTAATATAATATAGTTAGATTCTTTAGCAATTATTCAGTTGCTATCTTTTCTAATAATGTGGATCGATAAAGTTTATTCTACTTTTCCTTTAAAATTCTCAAGATTAGAATTTTATTTTGTACATAACATTATATATCTAAATTGATTTATCAAAATTACCACATTTCACATAAAAGTCAATTCTACCAAGTATGTCATTTAGATTACGCTTCTATCATCAAACGTATGTTATATCCTTGTTGTAACAATCAAAAAAATTTGACGTCTTTATTGTCCATAATAATAATAATAAAAGTGTTTTACAATTTATTTAATTATTTTGGAATGTAAAGAAAGGAAAACGGGATCTAACGAAAATATAAAATAATGAAAGATACGATGTTTTAGTGCCACTCTTCCATGGACATGGACCCGTTTGATAATTTTCAACGTCCATTTAATACATTTGATATATGTTCGAACAAGTTCTCGAAACGAAGAATATGAAAATGGTTTTTAATTAGTTCAATCAACGGATTGTCCTTGGTAAATTTTTAAAGTTAGTCCTTTACTGAAACGGTAAAGAAAAACGATTTTTGAGTGGTCTACTTTGAAAGGTCATAACTTTTTCCTCGATTATTCGTTTCTTGAGTGGTAATTGCATGTTAAAGTACTCTATAAGTACTCCTCGATTATATTTCGTCTTTATCATTAATTTTGTCATTTGAAATTGTCTATGTTGTTTAATTTATAATCTTTTCTACATGCTTTTACATATTTTGATTATTTGTTTTCTTTATACCCAGACTAATTATTAAAAGAGAAATTGAAATTAATAGAAGAAGAAGATTAGAAAAACTAAATCTTGAATCTAGAAATAATAGAACTTATTTAGAAGAAAGACGATGACTTCAAAATAGAATTGACTCTTTGTATTATCCTAGATTTATAGAAATCACAGTTCAGAAATTTAAGAAATAGAATTAATCATCCTAATTAAATTATCTTGTTTCATTATACTATTTTAAATAATTTATTTTGAAGCCAGGACATTTAATATATTTAACTCTTGCAATTTTGAATGATTTCATAGATTTAAGAAAAGAAATGCTTCAATAATTAAAATAATCAAAGATAATCAAAGAATTATTTGTAATTTAGAAAAACTGAAGAATTAAATATAATTATAGAAGAATAAACTTTAACGTATAATAGTTTATTTTATACATTTTATTGTAGTAATAAATATATATATTTAGATATCTCATCAAAAAACTAGGAATTTATAACTAAAAAGATAACGTAGTAATTATATATTTAGAAATTTTGTGTTTTAGCATGATTGCATGATTATTAGTACAATTTGTTAGTACTTATAGCAAGACCTATAAATATAAATGCAACTAGATAGCACTTATATCGTGAGCAGGTTTTTTCCTCAGCTGCGTTCGAGGTTTTTAGTAGATATTTCACTTCGACTGTGTTGGAAAAATTCGAGTAGATTTTATTTGTCACCTGCGTTCGAGCATTTTGCTCTGATAATTAGTCCTTGGCTGTGTCCGAGTTTTTACCAAGTTTTCTAGCATTGCTAGTTTTGTTGACAATACATGTTTGTTTTTCTGTCTGGGTATGCCCAGTGTATGTGTATCTTTTTTATCTTTATAGGTACTTACATTTCTGATAAAAAAAAATAAAAATTAAACAATAGAAGGATCGATTGCAGCAATTCCAATGAGTAAGCTCATTTTCCAAAGGTTCAGGCGTTCATCCGTGATTTGTTCCTTTATTCGCTTTAATTTGTTGCCTTTCACGACCCGTCTTCATCAAAGGAAATTGGTTTTTCTGCCCCACGGCATAGCTCAAGTGATGAAAAGTAAGAGTAAAAAAATTCAGCATCGCTCGCAGCTATCGGGTGAGGGTTCGACTCCTGAAGAATGGAAGAGGCCTTTGGCACACAGAGTTAAAAGGTAAACCCTCAACCCTATACCACTCGAGGCACATTCTGCGATTTATATCCCTCATCAAGGTCGAGGGCAGGACAGGTGAGAGCCCCTAAGGTATGGGTTACACCTTTTTTTAGGAAATTGATTTTTCTAAAAAGGAAAATGCTATTTATTGTTCATGGCCACCTTGAGTTCGGTGAAAATCTCGGTGTCAGGCTCCTCATAAAGATGGTTGAAACCTCGTATCCGACTGGTTTCCTTTGGACCAATCCCCAAATTTCCCAAGTCAGGATTAAATGAAAAAATCATTATCAAATCTCGTTACAACATCATAGACAAAATTGAATACTGACATTTGTCGATAGATTGAAGGGTTCAGGAAGTATCTCCCACTGACTGATGGCACTCAACTAATGTGACGACCCGAAATCTTGACCATTCGAGTGCCACTAAAAGTGACTCATATCATATTATCGAGACTTAAATAGTAATGTAAAATTATTCAAAAGAATAATTAGAATCCCATAATTTTATTTTTGAATATAAATAGAACATAATTTTCTTACATAAAGTTCAACATAATTATCTCATCAATCTTAACCACTTTTGCCACTTCCATGTTGACCGCCTCGAACCTTCAATTATCTGAAAATGGTAAATATCGTAGAGTGAGATTTATAAAATCCCAGTAAGTATACCAAGCATAAATTTTCTTTTGAAAGCATATGGATCATTTTCATCATAACATAGGATAGGATCGAAATACTCATAAATATAGGGAGACACAAGAATTTTACCGAACTTAAATGGCAAGAATTCTTATGTGTATCGCTACTAAACTCCGGTCCCCTTAGCATAATCATAAACATATCATATGGAACCCATAACAATCTTGTGAGATTGATTTCATAGCAATGATCCAAACATTTTCATAAAAACATAAAGATATACTTACTTGTCATAAAAACATACTTACTTTTCATTAAAACATAAGGTGTATTTACCTTTCATAAAAACATACCTACTTTTCATAAAAACATAAGATATACTTACTTGTCATAAAAACATACTTACTTTTCATAAAAACATAAGGTGTATTTACCTTTCATAAAAACATACTTACTTTTCATAAAAACATAAGATATACTTACTTGTCATAAAAACATACTTACTTTTCATAAAAATATAAGGTGTATTTACCTTTCATAAAAACATACTTACTTTTCATAAAAACATAAGATATACTTACCTTTTAAAAGATTAAAATGAAGTGTAGTAGTAAATGGACCAAAACTTTCTTGACCACCTTGAATTTCTCTTACTTGTGGATTTTGTCAAGAGATTGGAAATAAGTGTATATGTGTAGAGTTGTGTGTAAAAGAGATGGGTTTAAATAGATGTATAAAGTTGGCATATTGTAAACATAATCATTCAATTCTATTAATTTTAACACATCATTTTCTTAAAGTAAAGCACCATTCATATACTTTTCCATATTTATACAAATAATATGCTCTTCATGATTATATATAATGGAGTATATAATTCATTCATATACTTTTCCATATTTATACAAATATTATGTTTTTCATGATTACATATAATGGAGTCTTATCAATCATTCATATACTTTTCCATATTTATACAAATATTATGCTCTTCATGATTATATATAATGGAGTATATAATTCATTAATATACTTTTCCATATTTATACAAATATTATGCTCTTCATGATTATATATAATGGAGTATATAATTCATTCATATACTTTTCCATATTTATACAAATATTATGCTCTTCATGATTACATATAATGGAGTATATAATTCATTCATATACTTTTCCATATTTATTAAATTAAGATTCTCATAATTATTATATATAACGGAACCTCTCATGCTTGCATATATTTTTTTAATTTCAATAATAAAAATAATTTTTGTATAAATAAATATTGGGATAACATTGAATTAAGTACTTGGACTTAATATACTTTAAATCAAGAGAATGGAGATATTTTTAGAATTTCGGAATTTAATTTAAAATCGAACGATCTCGATTATTTCTTGACTTCGCTATACGAATACGTCGCGGCGTTAACTTAATAAAAATGGGTGAAATAGTAGCGACACGATTTTCTATTAAAATAATTATTAATCGCGTAAAAATTCTTGGTCGCTACAACTAAGGTTGGGCCAGAAGAAAAAAATGTTTACTGACGGGGCTAAGGGACAAGACGGAATAGATCTATCTTTGGCTTTCGAGTATTCACCTCCTTCCCTTGTCAGGCCTTTTCGTTGAGATTGTCCGGTGTTATTCGAGTTCCTGCTGTAAGCCTAAGCCTAATAAGGTACCGCCCTTACCTATCGGGGCTCCTCTAGACGCTGCACTCCTAGAGGGATTTCGTTTTGTTTGTTATAGGAACCCTTTTGTTAGGATTTTGATTTAACCTCTGTTCGGTAAATTAGGTTTTTGTGTTTATAAATCAATTTATATAATCTACATAATTTCTCAAATCATTTTTTAACTACACATATTTTTTTTTTCAACTACACATCTTACCTCTAAAATACCAAAAAAAAAAAAAAAAAACCAATTTATAATCTCCATACATGATCCGAACATAGGCTTAGTAGTGTCTTAAAAAAAATTTATTTCTACATTACAAATAGAATAGATTTTTCTATTTCTTATTTTTATTTGGACTATAATGAAATCTCACATCGAAAACAAAAATGCAAAAGACTCCAACTCCGTTGCGTCCACGTATGATGGACTGTATCAGATAAAAATGCCTCAGGTCTACAAATGTGTTAGCGTAAACCACCGTTTTAATCACACACATTGTTTAAAATCAATTTTCAATCACATATTTTATCTCGAAAGTATCATATTCTTTGTTTATTAAATTAAAAAAAAAACTTAAACTTCTGCTTTGTAAATTTATTTATAAACAACACATTTTTTCAATTAACTTTTTAACTATACACATTTCTTCAAATTATTTTTTAATCATTCATTTTATTTTGAAAACATCAAATTTTTTATTTTATGAAAAAAATTATTTTACCAAAGGATGGGCAACCACAAATCACAATCCGACAACAACTTGTTGAAAGATATTAAACAATTACTTGTCAGAAGAAAATTCTTCTCTTTGTCAAGGTGTGGACCCTTGTTTGTTTGGTTTACTCTTTATATGGTCCATTTATGATTTTAATGTATAAAAAGTACTAGTTAAAAATTGAAGAAAGAAAATGTGTGGTTAAAAAATTCTTTGCAAAATTGTATTATTTATAAACTGATTTATATTAGTACATGCTAAGTACTTCATCCGTCTCATTTATATAGATTTGTTTGACTTTTTACACATATTAAGAAATTTCTCAATTTGCCATTATTTAAATATTAAAATTATTATTATTAAAAGTAATAAATAGGGGTACATTAATTACAAACAAAATAAATATTTCTCAATAAAAAAACAAGCCTATATAATTGAGACATGAAAAAAAAAAAAACAATCTATATAAACGGAACAGACGAAGTAATCGGTAAACCTCACACCAGTGATAATCAAGACAATGTAGGTGTCATATCAACAACACAAATCTATTGCAAATTATCATTTCTCACACACAAATCAAGACAAGGTAGGTGTCATGTCAACAACACAAATCTTCCGCAAATTATCATTTCTAACCATGAAAAACATAAGTTTGTGTCGGTTTTGATCAACTACGGGATATCTCGTGGGTTAACCCACGGGATATTCACGTGGCTTTACCCCTTTTTTATTTTTTTTCCTTATTTCCTTATTTTGCTTTTTTTTTTTTGGTTTATTAATTAAACTTCTTTCTGGACTTCATTAAATATTTTTTATTTTATTTTACGAAATTAGTTGTGCTTTTATCATTATGTCGTCGTCGTAAATTACGAATAATGAATCACGTGATTTAATAGACCAAATTTTACTTGAATTGAAATCCACTTTACCAAAAATTAATTATTTGACCTCAAATAAAATTTGTTGTCAAAACATAAAACATTTTATTCCTTTGACTTTTCAATTTATTTGGATTCAAATTATTTAAGTCCAAAATGTTTTAAATCCCCAATTCATATTCCATTTCAATTTAAATCCCAAAACTTCCTCCCCAACTTCCATTTTTGCATGTTCACCACATTTCCCCCCCTTCCCCATCATCACTCCTTAATCCCACTCAAATAGCCATCCAATTTGAATTAATCCTAAATCCCTCTCAATTAGCCATTTTGCCATAAATTCAAATTACCATAATATACCATACATTAATCACAATCAATCCCCAGACTTTCTCCCCAATTGAAGATCCATTCTCACTACCCAAATTTTAATCCATAATCGAATCCTAAAATCATTTCCCTACTTGCCAAAGCTAATCACTTTTCAATCACTTTCTTTCTTCCCACAATCCCATAATTGCAGTCACCAATCAACCTCAATCCCCTTGTAATACACCACAATTCTCCACGTTTTGTCTACATTCTTCCCAGAAATTCTTTTTTTCCAAGTCTCAAGTTCTGTAAATTCAATCCCAATTTTCCTCCCCCCTCACACGCCATCTGCACCAAATTAACCTCTCCTTCAGCCCCCTCAATCACAAATCAAGCAATTTCCAATTTTGAATCAAAGTCAATGTATATCTTCCCCTTCCCTCTTCATCACAAACTCACACCACAACAGAATTTCAGTCAGCAAACCAGTGTAAGCACTCGACCAACCTCCAACCCAGTACTGACTGCAAAACCAAAGCCGCTACATTCAATCAAATCAACCACCATCGAGCCTCATACTGCAACCACAATGACTTTCCTCCACTGTCTAACTCCACATCCTGCACAACGAACCACCATCAATCTGCCATTCAACGAAAACGAGACCAACATCACGAGCCAACCCCATTCGAACCGTCTGCACCATCAGCCCGAACATTACCAATTCACGGACTCAACCCAAGAACCCCAATTCGTCTGCCATCATAAGATTTCCAAAACTCCATAGCCAAGCAATCCAAAACCAAGAAACAGACTAACCCATAGACTCACCTCGATCACCGGCCGCTTCGACCGAAGTATGACCGGAATCCCAACTCCAAACTAACACCCCTTCCTCTCGGTTTGCACCAAAATCAATGACAAATAACCCAAAACCCCGAAATAGAAGGAGCCCATTTTCTTACCTCGACCGTCGACCCATTTAGGCCGGAGTACCATCGGAGAAGCCCCAAACCCGAACTTCGAAGTCTCGGTTCTTTGCCCAACAACCGGCCCAAAATCTTCCTTCCACACGCAAGCCAAAACCGGTTTTCGCCGCCGCCTCGCGACGGTGACACAGCCGCCGGCGTGACGCCAACAGCTCGGCACCTCGCCCCGTCGCTCTCTCTCTCTTTTACTTCTTTGATTTTTTGAACGAGAATGAGAAAAGGGTGCTGATAAAAGTTTGATTTTTATAAAATTGCCTCTTACTCCCTCATATTTTAAATTGTTTTAGTTCAGCCCCTTATTTTTAAAAAGCTTTATTAATCGGGCCTCAAGTTTTCAAAGTCTTTTAAATTAAGTTCCTAATGATTTAAAATATTTTGATTCAGCCCTACACTTTTGAAAACGAATTAGTAGTCCCCAATATATTTAAAATATATGAATTAGCCCAATAGTTTTCAAAATCTTTTATTTTAGTATCAACTCATTTCCAATCCCAACTATGTTTGATTTTAATTTTAATCCCTAAACTTTTATTTTCTTATTTTAAAACTCTTTCATTTTAAAACATTTGATTTTCAAAATACTAGTTTAAGATTTATTTTATATATATTGGCTAGACGAGGGGCTTGGACATTTAGAAGAACAACGTGATTTTCTCGCTCAACTTTCAAACACCTGATTTAAGGTAGACTCGCCCCCACTAATTTATTTAAATTATAATTGCATGTTTTATGTGAAATTATGTGATTTAAATGCTTTGATGCATGAGATGAGACAAGAATATCTCTTATGAGATAAGATGAGAAATGATGATGTTATGCATAACTTATGTACATTAAGTGCACGAGACGAGACTACCCACACCCTATGATTTTTAAAGAGCCTTTGATTTTGAAAATAAAATAGCCCAAAAATATGATGATGATGTCACTCTATGATTGCATAATTACGTGTTCAATTATTCTGTAAATTAATTATTGACGATGAGTCTACTGAGTATTTTTCGAAATACTCATTCCATTATTTTAACAGTCTTCGCAGATTTTGGAAATGGTGGCGAATGAAATGGCAGCAGTGGAAAAATCAGAAATAATGTTAATTTTCTTTTTAAGTCAAGTTTCATAAATGTCATCAATTTAATTAATTATCGTTACTTTACTTTAAAACTTAAGATTTAAGGTTTTTATGAATTTGTTAGAATTATGTTCCGCTACATTTTTTAAATAATAGATGTGATGTTTTATAAGTTCATTTCTTCTGCAAAAATGTTGTTTCAAAGGTTTCAAATAATAAATATGATGTTTGAAAATTTTAATTATTTTCGCAATAAAATCATATTTAAAGGACGACGTGTCGTCCTAAGCTCCACGGAATTCGGGGCGTTATATGCCAGCATGCACTTATGATTAGCATTAAATGAAGCTGACTCAGCATTAAATGTAGCCACCAAAAATTTGAAACTTGCACGGTGACGACCCTTGAAAAATTATATTTTAATTGCAACATTTAATAAATAATTAATTATTTCATACATACTGATTGATTATTTGAAAACCTATATACCTTTAATTGCGAAAAAATGTAATACATAATAATTATTTAAGTTTCAAAGACATTTTTAGCCGGCTTTGCATTAAATGAACAGTCTGCAGACATTTGAAAATTGCATAAATAAATATACTAGTTGACGCCTTTATTAAAAGTTATTTTTTAATTGAAAACATGCTAATAAATATAATTATTTATGTATTCAATATTACTTCTTTCAGACCCATTTCTGCCTGTCTATAACAAGTATAGCAAGTGCTCTCCAAAGCGTTTATGAACTTTGCAATCAGACAGAATTTCCAAGAGGCTTCCAGGTTTGCAAAGATAAATCCCAGTGTTCTATTACGAAATACATATATATGTAGAACTTAGCTAACATTTTCCTTCACTTTTTTTACTTTAGTTTCCTTGGGCATGGCTCCGATTATTGATATGTTAGCGAACGTAGACATAACAAAGTCACAATGGGCGATCAAGGTTCGTGCAGTTCGAGTTTTGGAAAATCCAAGTTTTCGAAGCACCAACGACATCTACAGCTTGGAAATGGTTTTCGTAGATGGAAAGGTTTGTTATCTACTTTCGAATATAAGCCCATGTATCTACTATGTTTGATATAGGTGTATTCACATTACCAGACATCAGTAATGATTATATAAATTTGCAGAGAAAGTAGAGTTTTTAAACCATGCATATGTGCACCAGATCACTGGGTTATGAAACGAAATGAGCAAAGCATTTAAATAAATTAGTTCCTGTAGTAGATCAGTGATTGAGATACTGTGCATGTTGACATCCACCCTGTATTAAGAAACTGGTAGTAAGATTAAATGAATCAGAAAGTGTTGGTGTAGTTAAGAAATTAAAATTGCAAACTATGCAGTTAAGAGAAGATAAACATATGAAATGAAAAACTTAAATAACTTAGAACTTGCTACTGAAGTAGTTAAATGCTAAAGTATGCATAGACTAGAGAAGATAAATATATGTAATGAAAGGTTAAATGAATTAGAAATTGTTGGTATAGTTAAGAAATTAAAATTAGAAACTATGCAGTTAAGAGAAGATTAACATATGAAACTCGAATGCAACTCCTTCGAATAGAAGAAAGAACATTACGATGAGGGAGTTCTTTTCTTACAGATTGCAGGAAAGGGAATTTGAGTCTTCAAATATTTTATTCGCAAGAAGGTTGTTCTAGTAATTCTTAGTTGATACATACACAATAGTTGAATCTTCACGTTTATCATATATACGTGCTCATCAGAAGGATTTGAGATCCGATATGTATATAGGATTGACTGAAGCAATATTAAGAGGAGAAACAAACTCTTCTTCATAAGGAAAGCGTGTCATTTTGCCATCATCTTTCACTGATGGTGCACGATACATGGTCCAAAATTATCAAAATGCAATGGCAATTTGTAAGTGGGCTGGTTGTCTTGACATGTTTATTACATTTACATGCAATCCTAAGTGGCCAGAAATTATGCGTTTTTTGAACATAGAGCTTTGAAACCAGAGGATCGAGCGGACATACTTTGTAGAATATTCAAGGTTAAGTTAGACCATTTGATAAGAGATCTTAGAGTAAACAAGATTTTTGGAAGAGTGAAAGCAGGTATATTTATTCATGCCCCTTTGTTTACCCTTTCTATTAAGTAAAATTAATTAAATTTTGATATGATTTAATATGGTAAAATCTTCACTCTCTTTGACAGTTATATACACAATCGAGTTCCAAAAACTTGGGTTGCCTCATGCACACATCTTGCTTTTCCTATTCCATGAAGACAAATATCCATCTGGTGAAGATATTGATTAGATCATTTCAGCAGAAATCCCTGATGAAACTACGGATCCTGACTGTTATGACGCAGTGAAAAATTTGATGATGCATGGCCCTGCGGGAGTGTGAGAAAAAAATTCTCCATGTATGTTGGATGGAAAATGCTCTAAACATTTTCCAAAGTGGTACACAGATTGCACTATTGTTGATAAAGATGGGTATCCAATTTACCGTAGACGGGACAATGTTAGAACAATCAGTAGAAATGGGATTACGTTGGATAATAGATATGTAGTACCACATAACCGACTCTTACTTCTAAAATACGGTGCTCATATAAATGTCGAATGGTGCAACCAGTTCAGGTCGATAAAGTATCTCTTCAAATATGTGAACCAAGGTCATGATCGTGTTACTGCAACATTCTATCGCAGTACTGAAGATAACGATGTGCAAAGTCAGGTTGATGAAATAAACATGTTCTATGATTGCCGGTATATCTCACCATGTGAGGCTGCTTGGAAAATTTTCGGATTTGATATTCATTTCAGAGATCCTCCAGTTGAAAGATTGCCTTTTCACCTTCCTAAAGAACAAAACATTATATTCTCAGATTCTGATGCAATAGATGATGTAGCGACCAAGCATTTCATGCATTTAAATAATTATTTTTAAATTATGAAAAATCGTGCCGCTGCGATCTCACCCATTTTTACGTTAACGTCTCGACGCTTTTGTCTAGCCAAGTCGAGAAATATCGAGTCCAGTCGATTTTAATTAATTTTCAAATTTCTAAAATTTTATTTATTTATTAAATTATTCCTTTCAAAATCGCTTTATATTTCAAATTACATCAAGCCCATTTTATCAGATTCATTTTTTCAACCTAGTTGAATTCGCGTACGATTTTTCCTCGAATTACGTGCATTGCTTATCAAGATCCCATACTACCTACTAACATCAAACCCAACTTCCACCTATCACATCAATCTCATATCATACCCTAGCTCTACATCACCAACCCACTCCATTTTTCAGCTCTCTCTCTCTCTCTCTCTCTCTCGATCTCTATCCTCATTTCCTAGCAAGCCTCAAACCATTGTAGCAACTCATCGCACCACCAGTCCACTGCCAAGCCGCCACCTCCATCTCCATAGCCCAAGCACCGTCACCACCCCAGCACCCACCACCACTTTCCCGTTCGTGTACTACCACCGCAAGCAGTCACCATCACCTCTACCAAACATCATCTTCACCACTCAAACCGTCACCATAGCCACCTTCAGCTCACCTCCGTCTCCATCGCCCAACACCAATGCAGCCACCACCACTTTCTTCCTTACCACTACACCGTCACATTTCCACCGCACAACCCATCGCCACCACTGCCCAACTCCACATCCCCACCAATCACTCAAAAAAAAAAAAAAAATTCAAAATCCCATAAACCAAGAATGAGACTTAACACATAGCCTACCTCAACCGCCGGTGTTACCTCCGGAAAATACACCAATTCGAGCCTCGTTTGCCTCGGTTTTGCACCTAATCTTGTACCAAAACTCCCACAAACCTGCACCTATTCGTGGTCCCCCGCTCGCCGTCACCTGTCGGCAGCGTTTCGCCAGCTAAACCACCGGCTGAAGACGGTTGCGCAGTCGGCGATTTCCGGTCGCACCTTCCCTCACTCTCCTCTATGCTGAAAAAAAATGGGAAAGAGAGTTAAGATTTTGATTTTAATATTTTTGATTTTTTCAGAATTTGCAGCTTAGTCCCCAATTTTGTAAAATGATTTAAATCGGTCCCTATAGTTTTAAAACCTATCATTTCAGCCCCTTAAGTTCTAAATGATTTTAATAAGCCCTTCATTTTTTTTAAAAATCACTTATTTCAATCCCCACAATTTAATATTCATTTTGAGTTTCAACCCAAAGTTTGAAAAGTATTCATTTTAGTCCCTCAACTTTCAAAGTACTCATTTTAGTCCCTTAACTTTCAAAGTACTCATTTTAGTCCCACAATTTTCAAAGTACTCATTTTAGTCCCCCAGCTTTCAAAGTATTCATTTTAGTCCCCCAACTTTCAAATCATCAATTTCAGTCCCTAAATGCTAATTTATCATTTTTAAGATATAAATTTCAAAAGACTAATTTAAATTATTTTTCTAATTGGCTTGACGAGGCGTACGGAGATTTAAAGGATTGAAGCCATTTCCCACTCGATTTTGCACTCGTTGAAATGAAGGTAGACTCTCCCCTATTAATTGATTTAAATTATAATTGCATGTGAATGTGTATGTTATGTGACTTATGTGAAAGTCATTTTTATGAAAAGAGACGAGAATGTATTTCTTCGGAAATAATTATGTTGTTATACTTGTCATAACTTATATGCTTTTATGCATGAGAAAGAAAGAAGAGAATATCTTGGAAGATAAATGATGATTTTATGCATAACTTATGTGTCCTAAGAGCACGAGAAGAAAGAGCAACCCATATCCTATGATTTTTAAAGGGCCTATGATTTTCAAAGAGAAGTCATGTGCTTTAATGCAGGAGAAGAGCAATCCACACCCTATGATTTCTAAAGAGCCTATGATTTTTCAAAAAGAAGCCATGTGCTTTAATGCACGAGAAAAGCAACACACACCCTATTATTTCTAAAGAGTCTGCATTTATGTATTCAATTATATTGTAGATTAATTAATTGGCGATGAGTCTACTGAGTATTTCTATGAAATGCTCATGTCTATTTTAACAATATTTGCAGATTTCGGAGAAGGTGGCAAGTGATGGATGATTGTGGCAATAGTCGTTAAATGGTTGAAAATCTTATTTTATTGATTTCCGTATTTTCAAATATTGGATAATTTTGAGAATTTCAGTTATTTGAGAAATTATGACATTGTCAATTGCTTTACAATATTAATGGCTCGATTTATTATTTCGAATTGTTTCATAAATGTTTTCAATTTTATCGACCATCACAGTTTATTTAATGTTTCCAAAAATGAATTTTAGATATTTCTTCCGCTAAAATATTATTCTAAAGTTTAGACCAGAAGATGACGTTGTGAACCGGGTATTTAGAACTCGGGGCGCTACAGCTTGGTATCAAAACCAGTCTGCATTTCTGTAGATTGGCAAATTTTCAAAAAGAAATTTCAAGAAACATTTTACACTATTTAATTATTATTAATGAAGATTGTCACTGCCATCATTCGTCCCACCAACTCCGAGGTAAAGAAGTTTATGATGTTTAACGTTATTTCAGTATTTCGGATACTTATTTTAATGATTTATGAGAAAGAATAAAGAGAAAGAGATTGTATCCAAATAAGAAAGAAAGAAATAAATAAATAAGTTTCGGAGCATAACGAGAAATTTTATCCGAATCAGAAAGAAAAGAAAAGAAAGAAAACGAGTGTTGAGCATAATGGGAATAATATGATTTAAGAATGATTTTATGATAAATTTTTGTCCTCGAACTTAGAAATGATGAACCCTAGTTGGACCTTACATAATTGATTTTAGACATGGCACCATTTACGAGGAGTCAACGGAAAGGATTAGACAATGTTTACGGAATATATATCGTTTGGACCAACACCTCATGTTAGGATATATGACCACCCTATCCACTACTGTGCCGCGCATTATGAGGCCATGACTAGTGGTTTTACAGCAACTGTTGCGAAAATTCATTAGTCACTTATTGTCAACATTCTCAGTAAATCAACGAGAAATAGCAAGCCAGTTTTATGAAATTGTGATGAGATGTTGAGATTATGAGTGATATGATTTTATTGAGACTTTTATGAGAAGAATTATGAAATTAGAGATTTAAAGATTTAGTTCTTAATTATTGGGAATTAAGGACTCGAAGTTGTGTTTTGAATAAGTGGATTATTCATCTATTTTGAGAGAAATTTATAATACTGTTTGGTCTTGTAATTAAAAAATTTTGGGACTATGATTTGTGGCATATATTTATAAGTATGACTAATGAGTTGGCATTTGAGCCAATTAATGTATTGAGGGAAGTGATATTGTGATATTGGAAACTATGATTTGAAATTGTTGTGTTGAGAAATTATGAATTGATTTTTTGGGATATTTTTGGTGGTATTGAAGTTTGTTGGAATGGTTGTCAATATTTAAATCGTTGTGGTCAGATGAGGAGTGTAACTACATGTTGTTGTTGTTGGTTACGAAGTATACCTATGGGTTGGATAAGTCCAAATTACAAGGGAAACTCTGCCTAGAATTTTATTATTTTGAGTTAAGAGCACGGTATGGTAAGCACCCACTAAGGGAATTGAGGTTAGACTTACAAGTTCATTTACACCACAAGCAAGATTTAGTAAATGATAAAAAGGGATAATGACTCTTGAGACATTTTTGGCTTTCGAAGTATAATTATTTTGTAATGGAGATAGTTTTATTGAAATACTCTCCTTGTTTCACAATTTCAAGAACAAGATGGGGTATACAACTACTTGGATATCAAGGTATACGTGAAGTTATGTGATGACTTGATGCATACATTGGGAAATGTCAAGTTATAATTTGAACGATGAGTGAAGACTAATATTATGGCAATATTGGGGAGAATCTTAATCATTATTGGGAACAAATTGATTATTAGTATGGAATGATCATTGATATTGGAGAATATTATAAATTATGATGGTATGTAATAATACTGTTGATTTATTTGGAAGTTGATTGGTAGATGATGTGTTAAAGGTTCGGTTAGTTACATGTAATATGATTATTTGGAAAAGTCAGTTATCATGAATGGGAGATATTGAAAATATTTTATGGTGAGATGCCTTAAAGGAGTGACCATTTATTCAAAGTGAGAAATTGGGCTGATCGAATGTTTGGGATTATGTGAGATTATGAGGAATGTCATAAGGTCATTTGAATATAAAAGGTACAAGAGATAATTATAAGGAATAATGGATTGCTCTTATGATGAGAACTGTAGGTGATGACGTATTGAGATTATGAAAAAAATTGACTTTTCGTGAATAAGTTATGCTATATTTGGTTCTAAGTAGAATTCGAAGAAAGATGAGTCTCATTCATGAGATATGAATGAGGGCTTCCTCGTGATCAGTGAACGATTCACTGATGTACATTAAGTTTTCATTTATGACATTAGAAGATCATGAGAGAAAATTGTTGGATGAAATTGATGAAAGAAATTTTATCGGGTCCTAAATTTGTACAAGTATTACAGAAGTAATGCATTTGATCGATGAAAGGTTTATGATAGATCATATCTTAAAATTTTGAAAATTGTTACTGATGTTATCTTGGTTCGAAATTAAGAAATGAAATTTTATGTATTTGTCCTTGTGGATAGAATTTGTGAAAAATGGGAATAAGACTTCACAGTGACGACTTATTACGGAGTAGTGTGTAGAAAGAGTGACATACGGTAGAATCCAAGGTTTATTGAGTTTGGGAGATTGATATATAATCTTAGTGAGCATATTGACGTATAAGGTTCATGTGATGGATATGATGGTTATTACATTGTAATCTTAGAGAGATTGATATGATTATTTGAGGTCATATGATACGACGATAAGGAACATGTTACATGATTACTACAAGATATGGTGACTAGACGGTTAACGGATGTTATGGTTAACCCGTGAAAGAATCGGGTGAATATTGAGATAATTGATCTAATCTTGATGGTTTATTGAATTATGGTGAAATACTACCTACGATTGAGAATTTTCATTTTGAGTCATAAGATATATGAAATTATTTAAAGTTTTGGTGATGCAGTTTCGATGACTTATTATCGGTTGTGCCTTTGATGTGAGTAAAGTATTTTGCTACGATAATGGAAAATCGGAGAAGATCAGTTGTGTGACTGTTACTTTTAATGGGATTGTATCTTTGAGTTAAGTAAACTTGATGAGAAATCCTGTATGATTCACATAAGTCTTATTTATTGGGGATAGATTTAATCATAGTATTGTTCAGAGCGTGACACAAATTGAAGTTGGAGAATAGAAGAGATTGTATCTTGAACTTCAGATTGGGAAGTTAGTGAAGTTTCTTAGGTTTGAGAATATCATATCTGATCCTTATGATGATAATTTAAGTTAGTACATTAGTCCTCAGCTAGAATGAATATGTGATACCGAGTACTTGATACATGATTTAAAAGTATGGATTAAAGGATTTAAGTTTAAATTCTTCAATATTTAAAGGAAGTTTCATTCGAGTTTAGAAATGATTACGTTTGTGAATCTTTTCAGAAAGATTCTGCCAAGTTTGGGTTGTGCTCGATATTTTGGAATTGATATCGCGTTTCTATATTTTGGATCATAAGGTTTTATTCTTGATCAATTTTCTAGATTTTTAGTTTAAGCATTGGAATGATTGATATTTATATCGTGGATTAGATATCAGTATAGATCCTTGAAATGTTGGAAATAGAAGATCAATGCATGAGTTTATAAGTTGGATAATGTCGGATGATTGATTGAGTTCTACACAATAGCTATCAAGCATCTTTTCGCATAGCTTCGTATGAGGTACAGATATATGTTAGAGAAGTTGTCCAATTTCAAGTATTGATAGTGTCCATTTTTCGGATAGAGATTCGAGATTTACTTCGAGATTTTGAAAAAGTTTACACGTGGCAATGGGTACTAAATTAAATTTTAGTACGGCCTACCATCCCTTGACAGACGGGCAGTCTGAACGCACTATTCAGACGTTGAAGGGTATGCTTAGAGCCTGTGTACTAGATTTGAGTGGTAGTTGGGAAAATCATTTACCATTGGTGGAATTTTCCTACAAAAATAGTTTCCGGACTACCATTGATATGTCACCATACGAAGCACTGTATGGGTGAAGATGTCGATCGCCAATCTATTGGGATGAAGTTGGCGAGAAGAAGTTATTGGGACCAGAACTTATTGAAAGAACAGTTGATGCTGTTGAGAAGATCAGACTGCGGATTAAGACCGCGCAGGATAGACAGAAAAGTTATGCAGATCAAAGAAGAAAGGATTTGGAATTTCAGATTGGGGAGAAAGTATTTTTGAAGATAGCCCCGATGAAGGGCACTTTTCGCTTTGAGAAAAGAGGAAAGTTGAGACCCCGCTTTATTGGACCATTCGAGATATTAGAACAAGTGGGTAACGTGGCTTATTGTTTGGCTTTGCCACCAGAACTTGCAGCTGTTCACAATGATTTTCATGTTTCTCTATTGAGAAAGTATGTTCATGATACTAGTCATGTGGTGAATTATCAGTCTCTTGCAGTTCGGAAAGATTTGACTTATGAAGAGGCACATTTGTCCATAATAGAGAGAAAAGTCCATGTCTTAAGAAATAAAGAGATTCCTTTAGTCAAAGTCCAGTGAGGTAGATATAATAGTGATGAGGTTACTTGGGAAATGAAGAGAAGATCCTAGCCAAGTATCCAGAAATCATAGATCGAGTAAGTTTAATTTCGAGGACGAAATTATTTTAAGGGGGTAAGGTTGTAGCGACCAAGAAATTTCAAGCATTTAAATAATTATTTTAAAATTATGAAAAATCGTGCCGCTGGGATCTCACCAATTTTTACGTTAACGTCGCGACGCTTTCGTCTAACCAAGTCGAGAAATATCGAGTCCAGTCGATTTTAATTAATTTTCGAATTTCTAAAATTTTATTATTTTATTTATTTATTTAAATTATTCCTTTCAAAATCTCTTTAAATTTCAAATTAGATAAAGCCCATTTTATCAGATTCATTTTTTCAACCTAGTTGAATTCGCGTACGATTTTTTCTCGAATTACGTGCATTGCTTATCAAGATCCCATACTACCTACTAACATCAAACCCAACTTCCACCTATCACATCAATCTCATATCATACCCTAGCTCTACATCACCAACACACTCCATTTTTCAGCTCTCTCTCTCGATCTCTATCCTCATTTCCCAGCAAGCCTCAAACCATTGCAGCAACTTATCGCACCACCAGTCCACTGCCAAGCCGCCACCTCCATCTCCATAGCCCAAGCACCGTCACCACCCAGTAGCCACCACCACTTTCCCGTTCGTTTACTACCACCGCAAGCAGTCACCATCACCTCTACCAAACATCATCTTCGCCACTCAAACCGTCACCATAGCCACCTCCAGCTCACCTCCGTCTCCATTGCCCAACACCAACGCAGCCACCACCACTTTCTGCCTCACCACTACACCGCCACATTTCCACCGCAACACCACCGCACAACCCATCGCCTCCACTGCCCAACTCCACATCCCCACCAATCACTCAAAAAAAAAAATCAAAAACCCATAAACCAAGAATGAGACTTAACCCATAGCCTACCTCAACCGCCGGTGTTACCTCCGGAAAATACAGCAATTCGAGCCTCGTTTGCCTCGGTTTTGCACCTAATCTTGTACCAAAACTCCCATGAACCTGCACCTCTTCGTGGTCCCCCGCTCGCCGCCACCTGCCGGCGGTGTTTCGCCGACCAAACCACCGGCTGAAGACGGTTGCGCAGTCGGCGATTTCCGGTCGCACCTTCCCTCACTCTCCTCTCTGCAGAAAAAAAGAAATGGGAAAGAGAGTTAAGATTTTGATTTTAATATTTTTGATTTTTTCAGAATTTGTAGCTTAGTCCCCAAGTTTGTAAAATGATTTGAATCGGTCCCTATAGTTTTAAAACCTATCATTTCAGCCCCTTAAGTTCTAAATGATTTTAATAAGCCTTTCATTTTTTTAAAAATCACTTATTTCAATCCCCAGAATTTAATATTCATTTTTGAGTTTCAACCCAAAGTTTGAAAAGTATTCATTTTAGTCCCTCAACTTTCAAAGTACTCATTTTAGTCCCTCAACTTTCAAAGTGCTCATTTTAGTCTCCCAACTTTCAAAGTACTCATTTTAGTCCCCCAACTTTCAAATCCTCAATTTCAGTCCCTAAATGGTAATTTATCATTTTTAAGATATAAATTTCAAAAGACTAATTTAAATTATTTTTCTAATTGGCTTGACAAGGGGTACGGAGATTTAAATGATTGAAGTCATTTCCCGCTCGATTTTGCACTCGTTGAAATGAAGGTAGACTTGCCCCTATTAATTGATTTAAATTATAATTGCATGTGAATGTGTATGTTATGTGACTTATGTGAAAGTCATTTTTATGAAAAGAGACGAGAATGTATTTCTTCGGAAATAATTATGTTGTTATACTTGTCATAACTTATATGCTTTTATGCATGAGAAAGAAAGAAGAGAATATCTTGGAAGATAAATGATGATGTTATGCATAACTTATGTGTCCTAAGAGCACGAGAAGAAAGAGCAACCCATATCCTATGATTTTTAAAGGGCCTATGATTTTCAAAGAGAAGTCATGTGCTTTAATGCAGGAGAAGAGCAACCCACACCCTATTATTTCTAAAGAGCCTATGATTTTTCAAAAAGAAGCCATGTGCTTTAATGCACGAGAAGAGCAACCCACACCCTATTATTTCTATAGAGCCTGGATTTATGTGTTCAATTATATTGCAGACTAATTAATTGACGATGAGTCTACTGAGTATTTCTATGAAATGCTCATGTCTATTTTAACAATATTTGCAGATTTCGGAGAGGATGGCAAGTGATGGATGGTTGTGGCAATAGTCATTAAATGGTTAAAAATCTTATTTTAATGATTTTCGTATTTTCAAATATTGGATAATTTTGAGAATTTCAGTTATTTGAGATATTATGACATTGTCAATTGCTTTACAATATTAATGGCTCAATTTATTATTTCGAATTGTTTCATAAATGTTTTCAATTTTTTCGACCATCACAGTTTATTTAATGTTGCGAAAAATGAATTTCAGATATTTCTTCCACTAAAATATTAATTTAAACTTTAGACCAGAAGATGACGTGGTGAACCGGGTATTTAGAACTCGGGGCGCTACAGATGATGTCATGAGTAGACCTACGGTGAATTCATCGATGTTCTCAGCTTGGATGGAAGCCAACTGTAAATACCCAGATGTAAGGTCTTTAACTTATACATAGTTCCCAACTAAATTTGTATGGAAGCAGTCTTTGAGGGAGTGGCATCCGCGGAAGCTTGGATTCTCAATTGGACGTATGTTTTATGTGCCTCTGGATCCGGTGAACAATATTACTTGAGAATTTTGCTTAATATAGTCAGAGGACCAACAAGTTATGAAGAGACAAGATGCATAAATGGTGTTCAATATAATTCTTTTCGAGATGCTTGCTATGCCCTTGATTTGTTGGATGATGACAAAGAATATGTCGATGAGATAGTTGAAGCAAGTCACTGGGGATTTGCACATTGTTTGAGAATTCTATTTGCGACGTTGTTATATTCCAATTCTCTTTCAAGGCCTGAATTTATATGGGAAGATTGCTGACGGTACTTATCAGATGATATTCTCTACAGGAAGCGCAAAACTTTGCAGAATAATGGTATTATGATTCTCCTTTTATTTAATCGTTGGTAAATAATAATAATAATAAATGGTGATAATACTATTAATATGATGATGATCATGATGATTAAAATTAATATTAATAATAATGAATTATCATCATTCTAATTGTATTGATTAACATGTATGAACGTTAAGAATTGGAACTCAGTGACGACGAATTAAAGGATTATACTCTAGCAGAGATTGAAACAATATTGCGGAGTACTGGGAAAAGTTTACGAGATTTTCCAACCGTGCCTTTCCCGTTGGTCGTTGATCTTTCTGTTAGGCTGGAAAAACAGACTTATTCAAGATGAGCTGCGTTATGATAGAGATATCTTGGCAGAACCGCAGAATAGATTTGTATCAAATCTGACGGATGAGCAACGGAATGTCTATGAAACAATAATCCACGCTGTTGATAAGGGTGATGGTGGGGTGTTCTTCCTATATGGGCCATGAGGTACAGGAAAAACATTTGTATGGAAAATCCTATCTGCAGCAATACGATCAAGGGGACAGATTGTACTAACTGTTGCATCAAGTGGTATAACATCACTTCTTATACCAGATGGGAGAATTGCTCATTCTAGATTTTCTATTCCTTTAACTCCCATCGAAGATTCAACCTACAACATTAAACAAGGCAGTCCTTTGGCGGATCTAATAGTCAAAACTGATCTTATCATTTAGGATGAAGCTCCTATGATGAATAGGTATTGTTTTGAAGCTTTAGACAAGACCATGAGGAATATTTTGAGATTTAGCAATCCACTGAGCTTCTCACAACCATTCGGAGGTAAAACCGTTGTTTTTTGAGGAGATTTCAGGCAGATATTACCTGTAATTCCAAAGGGTAGCAGACAAGATATTGTGCTCGCAACTATTAACTCATCATACTTATGGAAACACTGTAAAGTTTTGAAATTGACAAAGAACATGAGGCTACAAAGACCAAACTCATAAATTGATCTTGAAGAGTTAAATTCATTCTCAGGCTGGATTTCAAATATCGGAGATGGTACAACTGGTGGGCCAAATGATGGGCATGCCTTGATTGAAATACTTGATGATTTACTGATAAAAGGGACAGGAGATTCAATTGACTCAATAGTAGAAAGTACGTATCCAAAATTCTCAGAAAGAGCCAACGACTCATCATATTTGCAGGAAAGAGCCATTTTGATCCCCACTTTGGATGTTGTTGAAACGGTGAATGAGGACATGGTCTCCCGCAATGAAACGGATGGAAATACATATCTAAGCTCTGGTGCAGCTTCTAGATTAAATTCAAATATTGATTTACTGGACGATCTACACACTCCGAAATTCTTGAATAGCATAAGATGTTCGGGTGTACCTAACCATGAGTTGAAGTTGAAGGTTGGAACTCCTGTTATGTTGTTAATAAACATTGATCATTCTGCAGGATTGTGCAATGAGACTCGACTGGTTATAACAAAACTTGGTGATCATGTTTTTGGAAGATAAAGTCATTACAGAAAGTAATGTAGGACACAAAGTTTTCATTCCACGAATGACTTTAACTCCATCGGATCCAAGACTACCCTTTAAGTTTCAAAGAAGGCAATATCCATTGATTGTATCCTATGCTATGACTATTAACAAAAGTCAAGGTCAGTCATTATCGCGTGTAGGTCTGTATTTGAAAAAGCCTGTGTTCAGTCATGGTCAACTCTATGTGGCAGTTTTTAGGGTTACAAACCGTTCGGGGTTGAAGATACTTACTTGCGATCGAGATGGAATATCATCCAACTCGAGAGCAAATGTTGTATTTAAAGAAGTATTTCAAAATTTGAATTAAGTCAACAATGTAATACTCTGTTCTTTAAACAATATATATCGTATTTTTTATACTAATTCCTATGCATTTGCTTTTGATTTAGATAAAAAAAAATATTACTTATACGTGTCTCTTATTCAAATGTTATGACATAAAATACATCCGTGCATCGCACGGGTGGATGAACTAGTACTTATTAAAATAAAGAAAAGAAGATACTTCCGTATTAAAATAAAGAAGATACTTAGCCTATGATTAGCAAACTTCAAAAAAATCTATTTTTAAACAACACAATTCCTAAAATCAATTTTTAACAACACATATTTTTCCTCTTCACTTTTCAACCGCATATCTTACCTCCAAAACATATTTTTAAATGCAAAACTTTTAACAAACTAAGTTTTAATTACTTATCCTCTGTTTGATTTCTATTATTTGACAAAAAAAATTTGAGTATTAATTGATATGATATTGTGTGATTGAAAATGTGGAAAAAAAATTTAAATTTATGTGTAAAATATTTTATTGTTAAAATATATGATTAAAATTGAGTAATGTAGAAAAATGAGTTAAAAATAATAACAATCAAACATATGCTTATTTGACAACAATTTAAACGTTGCTTTCAAATATAAAACTTATCTGTTTAAGCAATGAATATTTAGCCACTGTTTGACAAACATTAAAATAAGTGTTTGAACAGTGATTGTTTAAAGAATGCATGGTAAAAATTATAGATTTTTTTTTTAATTAAGTGCAGATAATAACGGATACACGCGGAGCGGCGGAGACTCCCATGCCCAACCCCCAACTCTTTTTCAAATTTTTTGTGCGTAATAATTTGTATTTTTAAGCAAGAATTTTTTTTTTGCATACTAGCCCAAGGTAAAAAGATAGTTGGTTCGTATTTTATTGTGAGTATATGTGATTTAAAATGAATTTGAAGGAAGAATTTTGTTTGTTTGATGTTATTTACAAAAATAGTTTTTTAAATGAATAATGATTTTTAGGAAAACTAGTATTCAGGACCCGTGCGATGCACGGAACAAAAAATTATAATTTTAATTATTGAATAACTAAATAAACATATTCATTATTTAACAAAAATGTGAGAAAATAGGGGGGGGGGAACTAAGTTTATATATTATAGGAAATAATTTGAAGAAACTAATAGATAGTCAATAACAAAACTCAATGTAAATTCTGAAGCACTTCTTTGAAAACAACATTTGCGGTTGATTTGATTTTTGCATCATTTTTATCGCAAATCATTATCTTTAAACCTCTGCCCGAATCCGACCACCATACCAAAACACATAACGAAATAAATCTAGAAATATTTCTTAGTTTTAGTCTTCTTGTTTTTTCTTATTCTAAAAAAAAAAAGAATAATTTTTTTAATCAGCCCATATAAAATTACAACTAAACATTATGTGCCCATTCAAAAATTAAAACTAAATTTATTACTATTGAAATTTATTAGTAATAAATATTTCTGAAGTTGATCATCTTCATTAATTTAACTGAATGTGAATTTTGGAATTTGAAAGCATTTTTTCCAAACAATATTACTTGTTCCTCTGTTTGGTAAATGGTTTATAAATCAGTTTATAAATCACATAATTTTTCAAACCACTTTTTAACCATTCAAAATTTCTCTCTCCACTTTTCAACCACAAATTTTACTTCAAAATCATAAATAATTCAGTTTATAAACCACAACAATGTTACCAAACGAAAGTGCTTATAAATTAACTAAATAGCACAAAGCATATTTACCAAACAATTATTTATAACGATTTATAAAAATTATTTACAACTAAACATTATAGTTCCATACAAATTTATTACTATTATTTTTTTTATTTGAAAATTAAAACCAAAAATTAAGTATCCGTTTGGTAATCAAAATAAACTGATTTACAAATGTTTTTTAACCACGCACATTTTCTTTCTCCAATTTTCAACCACTACTTTTTACCCCAAAATTATAAATAAATCAGTTTATAAACCAAATAGTATTACCTAACAAATGCTAAAATATTATTTTTACTGAATTCTGTAATTCATCTTTTTATCTTCTTAATCTCTTTATATGTTATCTGCGATTGAATATGAATATGTAGTTTAACCTTCAAATTCCTATCTAAGAAACCACTCTCGCCTTCACCGATTCGTCTTTTTTCTTCCTAGTCTTTTTATATAGTACCTACAATCGTATGTGAATGAGTAATTTAACATTCAAACCTCTCTTCAAGAAACCCCTTAGCTCTTCATCAATTCATTTTTCTCTTCCTAATCTCTTTATATATTATTTCAAATTCTCTTAATGAGTCCAAAAACACAATTTCCTGGCTTCATCCGGCGTGTTCAATAGCCATTAAACCTACTCAATGATCAAATTAAGTGTGCATGTATTTAATATTTATTATTAGAAAATGTGATTATTACACAGTTTTAAGTGCCAATACAATTGTTGGAAATTAAAGTAGCAAATATACCAACTCCATGGACAAATGTGTAGATAATAAACAATTGAAAAATAAATTATCACTGTATAAGCAGGAAAAGTAGTCCAACTTTGTTATTACTAGTGAATCACCCGTGCGATGCACGAGAAGAAACGTCTGAAAAAGATAGTTCTATGCGAAATTAAATAAATTCTTAGAAAAAAATAAATAACATTCGTAAATAAAAGATAAGATCATAATTTATTAGTTTCGTATGAATACAAATACTTCATTGTAAACTATATTGTTTGTTGCATTTGGTGGTCTTCATTTCTTATCACAAATCAACATCTTTAAATCGGAACGATTTGTCACCCTAGAAATCGTTGCATAAAGTTATCCATGTGTAAACACCGGATGCATGGACAGAAAATCAAGAAGACTTTTCCCTACTTTGCAATATATTTTCAATCTCCAACAAAGCGTAATTTTGAATTTGCTCAATAGTCAACTCTAAATCTGGTTGAAAGGAATAGTAAGATTGAAAACAAATGTTAAGCGAATCTTAATTAAGCTTACCAGGAAAGAAAGAGAAAATAAATAGACTATCAATCTTATGGCAATTTTGATTGTGTAATTTGAAGACGGGTAGTCCTCTATCATCATTCAATCCATATCTATTTTTCCCCTCATAGAAGTGAACGAAAACATTATATTGTATCATTGTATGTCCGAATGTTATCAAAGAAATTATTACTCCTATCGTCCCTGCCATTTAACAAATCTTTCAAAATAATAGGAGGATCTTCCATAAGAATTACCTTTACTTTTCCTTGCATACAGTAAAATGAGAACTTCGAATTATGACGGATTTTATAACGCTTATCCACTCTCTCCTCAAACCAAAAATTAGTCTTGCATAATGAACACTTAAACGTAGGATATCCAATATCCATGAACTTTGAAAATTCAAACATTACATAAAAGAGTTAATAATAGATACAATGCATATAAGAGATAAGATTCACTATTTCAACCAATGACAATGGAAAATAAAACGTATAAGAAACAAATTCGATAATAATAACAATAATTAAAAAAAAAATTGCGAAGTTAACAAAGATGCATCAAATTTCTTACGTTTTAGGTTTTTAATACAAATCCAACGTAATTAATTTTTTTCACGACAATTATAATTTAATATTGATCATCTCAATTTCCTTAATTAAGTGACTTGTATAACATTTTATATATTATTGTGTAAAAAGTATCATAAAAACTGAATTGAAAAATAACAAAGACTATAATGGAATGGTTATTTACTTTTTAAAAATTTTAAATTGTAAGTCAGGACATAAACAGTTAATATATTAATTTCACAATATGATACTTAATATACTTTTCAATTTAATTTAGTAATAATGAAGTATTTTTCAAAAAAATAAAACTGGGTAGTAAAAATCAATTTTGTCCTCTAAAGTAAGTAAATTGTTCAATTATCCCTATTTATATAATTATATCCAAGTTCCTCATTCCGAGTCCGAAAATATTTTTGCATTTCATATCGTTTTGTAAGCTTTATATACAATACTATTGTATTAATATTTTTTCTTCCTTTTCAGAATACCAGATCCATGTTCCTCGACTAAAAAAAACACACACAAGTTGAGCGAGCAATCCTAAATTACTTCTTCGAAAAATAATTTAGGGTTTTTGGTTTGTCAACCGTGCCACAATATTAATAAGCTTTACAATCACAACCGTACTCGTATACGTGCTCAAATGTCGGTTGTGAGGAGAACAAAATGGGTGTCCAACGTTGATATAGAATGTGGAAGTGGAAGAGTCAACAAAAAAGAAATAATAATAATAATAATAATAATAATAATAATAATAATAATAATAATAATAATAATAATAATAATTTTGTGTTTATAATAAATGTAGCAGAAATCATATGGTCCATTTATTGGAAAACGGATGAAGAAAAAGTGACCTCAGCTGCTTTTATATAGTATACTAGTATCACACCCGTGCGATGCACGGGTTTTCTATCCATGATAATGATTAGAATTCATGAAATTATGTTGATTATACAATCATATCAAATAAAAATATAGGACAAATAATATTTTATTACAATATATATCTAGCTTTATGCATGAAATTGTTTATGATAAATTGGATAGTGAAATAAGAAAGACATTTATTATTTATGTTCTGCTGGACCTGAAAGAGAACAAGAAAAACACAAGTCTCCTCTAATGTTTCTTGCGCAAATTACATCTTTGTTTCGATTGTGGTAGGTAAGTAGAATTGGATAGAATTTTATTTTTAATTAATGACATAATTCGAATATTTTTGCTTCTTTTTATTTTTATCTTTTTGATGATCACTTAAAGAAATTATGCTAATTTTTTTTTTTTTTGTCTCGAGTTCACGTTCAACTTAGAAAAAATAATAATAAATAAACTATCCAACATGAGATAAAAGTAGACAAAAAAATCCACATTGAGGACACATTCAACGAATTCCACCAAAATCTAATAAAGTCCACTAAAATTCGTGAAGTAGGATGCTATTAGAATCTGGATGATTCTATGGAATTCTATTAAAATCCATAAATTTCAAGAGAATCCATCAATTTAAAAAATTTCATTGAATTCCATTTGAATATAATTAAAAATAAAAATTCCACCAACAATAATCGTTACTTTACAATAACTAAGTTAATTTATTTAAAAATAAAAAGTTCATACATTTGAATATAATTAAAAATAAAAATTTACTTAAGCGTATTTTATATTAAGGTTAGCAACGCGGTCAATGCGATTGAAAGACTTTGTTCATATTCATGGTAGTTAGTGTCTTCTAAATTAAGAATAATGAAATTTTTTAGGATAAAAAATCAGTTTTTTTTTTTTTTTTTTTTTTTGAGAATAGGATAAAATCAGTTAAGAACCTATTTGATAATGAAAGAAAAAAGGTTTTACAAAAATGTTTGGTTGTAAATAAATTTAAAATAATTTTTTTGAAAATTTCTTCCATTATCAACCATGCCATAAATGCTGCACGTGGGTTGCTCGTTATTAGCATGAGATACGTAGATTTTAAATACACAAGTGATTTAATTGATATTTGTAGAATGCATGAGTGAAAATGAGTGAAAAGTGGTTTTCTAATAATTTCTTCCAAACAAGGTCTTAAATAGGTTTGAACATAATTCGATTTTAACCGCCCGTGATAAAAATTTTAAATCAAATCACTTGAAGTGGTTTGTAATTTTTCACCTCCTCGCCCTTAGAGAAGCACGAGGCCAAGTGTACGGCAATCAGAGCCCTTAGTTAGAGATATCTTCTCTAGACGTTTGCCGCGCCGATGAGAGAGATGAAAGCAATTGTCTGGTGTGGGTACTGCATTGGGGAAAATGAATTGGGGATTGAATGAAATGGAATGGGGGTAGGCTGTGACGATGTGACTTTATTTTAATTTTAAAATAATACAATTATTATTAATATTAAAAATCTTACAGTGCGTTCGGCTACTTCATTTATTTCAAATTTATTTGTGATGATTACATGTTTTAAATTACACAATTTTCCTATTATTTTTTAACCACACATATTTTTTCTATCCAATTTTTAACCTCACATTTTACCCTAAAAAAATTAAAAAGTCAAATAAACAAAAAAAATTTAACGACACTGCTGCCGAACGATCAATTAATTATCACCTGATTATTGAACTAATAAGTTTGAAATCTGAATTTTGAATACGAAAGTTGAAAAACATGTCCTTATGTAATTTTGACTTTGTAAAATAGTAATGGACTATATTTTATTTGTCATTAATAAATATGGTTGAGGTCTGCAATCAAGTGTTAGCATAATAAAGTTATAAAAAGACTACTTCCACTAATATTGATGCCAACGCTAACTTAACAAGTGTTTGGTAAACTTGTTTATAAATAAAATATTTCCTCACATTTATTTAAATAATTTTTTAATTCAACACATTTTTAACATAATTTTTTAATTATATATTTTACCTTAAAATAGTAAAATACTCAATTTGTAAACAAAATTCAACTGTCAAACAGACGCTTCTCATTGTTAGTGTGCCTCTAATAAATCTCAATCTATCAACTCGTTGAAGCTTTGATACGTTGGTTATACAATTACTTGTTTAAATTCTTCACTTTGTGAAAGTGGCACTTTATTTCTCTGTTAAGTAAACCCTTGCTCTAGTGATGATTGCCATTGCCCACCTTTTTTTGGGAAGTAAAAATATACCAATTTATGATTTTAAGTTTGCCAATTCATAAAATTGCTTATAAATAATGACGTGAAAATATTTCACTGATCCATTTTATTGAAAGATAAAAAGTGGGATGTTTGGAGAGATGAAAGCAACTGTCTGATGTGGGTAATGCATTGAGGAAAATGAATTGGGGATTGAATGGAATGGGGGTAGGCTGTGATGATGTGAGTTTATTTTAATTTTATAATACAATTATTAATATTAAAAATCTTACAGTGCGTTACTTCATTTATTTCAATTTTTTTTTGTGATGATTACATGTTTTAAATTACACAATTTTCCTTATCACTTTTTAACCACACATATTTTCTCTGTTCAATTTTTAACTACACATTTTTGCCTTAAAAAAATTAAAAAGTCAAATAAACAAAAAAAAATTAACAACACAACTGTCGAATGGTCTATTAATTATCACCTGATTATTGAAATAATAAGTTTGAAATCTGAATTTTGAATACGGAAGGTTTCCTAATGTAATTTTCACTTTGTAAAATAGTAATGGACTATTTTATTTGTCATTGATAAATATGCATTAATCATGTGCTAGCATAATAAAGTTGTAAAAAGACTAAAAGAGTACTTCCACTAATATTGATGCGCCAACGCTAACTTAGCAAGGGTTTGGTAAACTTGTTTACAAATAAAATATTTTCTCACATTTATTTAAATAATTTTTTGATTCAACACATTTTTTAACATTACTTTTAATTATATATTTTATCTTAAAAAACTCAATTTGTAAAAAAAATTCAACTGTCAAATAGACGCTTCTCATTGCTAGAGTCTGTTTGATAATGTGAAATTTTTTGATTTTTATGATTTTTTTAATATTTTTCTATGAATGTGTGGTTTAGAAATGTTTGAAAAGTAAAAAATGGTAGGCTTGACTAAGAATGAATGGTTGAAATTGAATTTGAAAAGTTGTGATGAAATTTTTTTCATTAGCAAATAAGCTCTTAGTGTGCCTCTAATGAATCGCAATCTATCAACTCGTTGAAACTTTGATACGTTGGTTATACAATTACTTGTTTAAATTCTTCACTTTGTGAAAGTGACCCTTGATTTCTATGTTAAGTAAACCCTTGAACTGATGATTGCCATTGCCCATCTTTTTTTCTGATGTAAAAAATATACCAATTTATGATTTTAAGTTTGCCAATTCATACAATTGCTTATAAATATTATTAATAAATAGCGACTTGAAAATATTTCACCGATCCATTTTATTGAAAGATAAAAAGTGGATTGGAATATATGATAAGCCAAAATTATTGACTTTTAAAAAAAAAATAAAAAAATTGTCGAATAAAATGTTACCACTTTTATAGAGCAATGCTCAGGTGCCCGGTGGGACCCACATCAATGTGCTGGCATGGGCACCTGAGAAAATTCCCCCTTTCATAATTAAATTTATAACAAAGCATACGTTCGAATTTTTAAAACATGTAATGATTTGTATTATTTGTGTTTTTTAATTAAAATTTATAGTTAAAAAGTAATTTGAGAAATGTTTGTGGTTAAAAAGTGATTTGGATATTTGTGTTGATTATAATACCACATGTAGCGACCTGGAATTTTCGTTTCTTTCTACCAAAATAATTTTTAAAACTTTAAATGCGCGTCGCTACGACTTCTTCCAATTTAATTTAAAAGAGTATTCGTCTAGCCAAATTATAAATGAAATTAAAATTTATTTTCATCGTAAGTAAATTTTCGAATTCTATTTTTAAATATATTCCATTGTCACAATTTTTTTTTTTTTTCTATCTATCCTAATTAAAATTTTAATGATTGTAAAAATCTAAAATTTCAACTCCAGCCCTATATGGAATAATTCTGAATTTCCCCAAAAATCCATTTTTCCCACACGATTTATTCCATTTTCACAACCCAATTCATGACCCTTACCAATTTCAATTTTTGGCAAATTCCAGCAATCCACCTCAAATCTGCATGTATCCAAAACTCTCCTCTTGCAACCCCCTCGATTTCAGCACTCAGTGATTTCAAACTCCTGCATTCCTTCTTCAATCACCAGGCTCCCTTAACTCCCCCAATCAAGAGATTTCAATTTGCAGCCTTCCAAAATCTGTATCCCTTTTCAGCCCTCAATTCCACGTCCAGCTCCCTGCGATTCATCCTCAATTAGCAATCAATCCGCAACCTACCAATTTCAGCAAAACCAACCGTGACATATATCTCATCTTTTCATTCTACACGAGCTCACCCAAGCCAGACCACCCTCCTGGTAATTTTCTACTGAAATTCTTTAGCATCTCACACCCCTTCAAGCACACACCACGCACATCATCAACCACCTCCGTACCCAGTCTCTCAAACCACTGCCCATCGACACTGCTCCTCCCATATGCAATCAGATCATCAAAACCGCCACTGTAATCCACCGAACCACCACCATCATCAAATCCCAATCAAACCCAAATTTCCACAACCAACACATCATGATCGGCCACCATCATTCACCGCACCGGATCGACCACTGCCCAACCTCGATCCACACCATTTTGTCCCAAATCAAATCCAAAAACCAAGATAAAAACGCTACCCATAACTTACCTCAGCCTTCACCGGTGTTTCGCCGGAAAACCACGAACGCAGCCCGGGTTTACTTCGGTCCTTCGCTCCCAAAATCAGCCCAAACTCCATTTTTCTCGCATGCCTAGGTTCCCTGCTACTGCTGCTTCGCACCGGCGACATCATCGCCGGCCTTGCGCCGACGATCGACCAGAGAGGAGGGCGTCCGCCCTCCCCTCACGCTCCGTCTCTCTCTCTCTCTGTCGTAACATAGAGAGAGAGATAGGAGTGTATGTATATATATATTATATATATAATCTTGTTTACAAATTGATCCTTTGAGTCCCCGATTTTTGAAAAAGTACTTGTTTCAGTCCTTAAGTTTTGAAAACATTTATTTCAGCCCCACAGTTTGATATATATCCGTTTCAGCCCCTCCTTTTTGAAATGATTTTCAATTTAGTCACGAATGTTTCTATAAATAACGAATCAACCCTTATTTTTGTAAAAGTCTACTTCAGTCCCTAAAGTTTTATTTAAATTCTAATTAAATTTCATTTAAATCTTTATATTTATTTTTAGTTACTTTAAATTTAAGTCTCGAAGATACTAATTTAATTTAATTTTCTTGGCTAGACGAATCATTTGGAGAATTTAGAGATTGACGTACTTCCCGCTCCAATTTTTGAGAACTCGTAACGTTAAAGGTAGACTCGCCCCCACTAATTGATTTATATTATAATTGCACGTGATTATGTGGATTTGTGTGATATTGTATGCTTAATTGCATGAGAAAAAAAAAGAATATCTCGTATGAGATAAATTTGAGAATTTATGTTATGCACGTCATAACCTATCTGCTAGCATGATTTAAGAAAAGAATGGTTCATTTGCGTTCACTATGTGATGCCTATGAATAAGAAAAGAACGTCACTACATTATTTGCATGATTACTTGTCCAATTATCTTTTAGATTAATTATTGGAGTTGAGTCTACTGAGTATTTCATTTTGAAATGCTCACCCCGTGGTTTTTAACAATTTTGCAGATTTCGGCGACGGTGGCGAGTGATGGGCAATGGCGAAGAAAAAAAATTTTGGATATCATTTTTGAAAGTCGTGGATTTCGAAATAAACAATTTCATTTTATCATGAATTTCCATTTTTAATAAGTTTGTAAGAATTATTCCATTTAAATTGAATTATCGCTAAACTTTGATTTATTAAACGTGATATTTAATATTTAGTCATATTTCCGCAATAAAGTGTATTCGAAAATTTAGAAAAGTGACGTTCCGGGCTCCACGGAACTCGGGGCGTTACAGCGTGGTATCAGAGCGGGTCTACGTTTCTGTAGACTTACAAATTTTGAAAAGAGAATTTTTTTTTTTTTTTTTTTTTTTTTTAAATAATAGAAATAATGTTTTGACGACTTTTTGCCATTGCCATCATTTTCCGCCGACTCCGAAGGTAACGAAGTTTAGTATGTTTACTTTATTGATTTATTTCGGATACTTAAGAATAAATGTTTTGAGAATTTGACGAGAAAAGAAAAGAAAAGAAAATACGAGAAAGAATTAGACAACTAGTATCCGAAATAATGAGAAAGAAAGAAACGAGTTTTGGAGCATAATGGGAATTAGTACAATTTAAGAAAATTTTCATAAAATATTTCGTCCCTAGATTTAAATAAATAATAAAACCCTAACTGGACTTTGCATAATGGATTCTAGGCATGGCACCAATTGACGGGATATCAAACCACATCCTTCGTTTTTGCGCCATACGTCATGACGCTATAGCTAGTGGACTTAGGCTGACTGATGCTCAATCTATTAGCCGCCTTTTGACTACATTTCCAGAATGTCAGCGTGAACTAGCGATCGATTTTTATAATGACGTGAAGAGATGCCTAGGAGAGGACGTGAAATTCCAGACTGTCTGCGACGAATTTGTAATGCGGTGGGACCGCTACCTAACCCATACTCCAGCGCCAGAAATAATTATTCTATCAGATGACGAGGGAGAACCAATTGAGATACCCGACGCCGAGTCAGGCATATATGACTATACTCCTAGCTCACCGGGTTATATTTTAGACTCCCCAAGTATGACACCGGGTGCACCCGACTACACTCCTGGCTCACCAGGGTATACCCTTGACTCACCGACTATGACCCCGGGCGCACCAGATTATACCCCAGGCACACCAGGATCGATATCTCCTATGTCACCACCAAAGATGTAGAATGTATAACGGTTATCTTAATTTTAGTCTAGCAGTATTCCCATTCCCAGTATTGGCAGTCCTATGTCTTGTATCCTCAATCGAAGGAAATTTTAATCATTAATGAGAATATTTTCAATTTTCGTTCATATTGGAGTTGAATTTATTACAATATTTGGTATAAATTTTATCAGAAGTTACAATACACTCCTTGTTTTCATTTAAGGGAATGGCTAGACGCGTTAACAGGAGTATTATGGACCGTGCTACATCTGAGCAACAGAACTCAGGACAGGGCCCCACAGCCCAATCCAGTATCATCAGGGATTTACTTTTGGCTGTGCAAGATTTGAGGCAGGCCCCAACAGGTTCCGCAGTGCCAGTTATTGAACAATTCAGGAGGTACCGTCCGCCCACTTTTGACGGCGGGGATAATCCACTGGCCGTGGAGGAGTGGTTACAGGGAATCGAGAGGATTTTCAAGCACATCTCTTGCCCTGAGGACAAGAAGGTTACTTGCGCAGAGTTTATGCTTATCGGTAGGGCTGGCTTTTGGTGGGAGTCCGCATCACGGACTCGGACCGAAGAGGAACAAGCAGCGTTGACCTGGGAAGAGTTTAAGGAAGAGATCAAAGACAAGTTCTTCCCACAAGCCCTCCGAGACCACAAGGAGACAGAATTTTTACAGCTAGTTCAGGGTGAGATGGACATCACTGACTATGAACGGAAGTTCGAGGAACTGTCACGGTATGCTCCACATCTAGTGGAAACCGAAGTTAAGAAGGCACGCCGATTTGAAAGAGGTCTGCGTTCGGATATCAGGCAGATTGTTGGCTCACATGAACTGCCCACTTACCGGGAAGTTGTGAAGAAAGCTCAGGCCGTGGCTTTTGCTGGTGCAAAGATTGGCAACCAAGGAAATCGGAACAATCAAGGGCATCAAGGTAAACGGAAATGGCATGGTCATCATCAGAACAGGAACCAGAATTTCAATAAGAGACAGAATACAGGACCTAGCAGAGGTCAGGTGACCAGTTTCCCTCCACCATGCCCGAAGTGCCAGAAGACGCATAAAGGAGAATGCCTCTTTGGAAACAAGGTTGTTTGTTACCGATGTGGCCAACCGGGCCACTTTTCTCGAGATTGCAACACAGCACCCGCTCAAGGCTCGGACCAGAAGAAGAACATTGACCAGAACAGAAAAGGGAAGGCTAGGGTATTTGCCATGGACGCCGTTGAGGACTCCGACGTGATTGCAGGTATACCATTTCTTCAACATTCATATACTTGTATTACTTAATTTCCTGTATCATGCTTTGCTCAAATTAATAATATGAACGACGATAACAGGCATTTTATCTGTTTCTGGTATTCCCGTATACGTCCTAATAGATTCGGGTGCTACACATTCATTTATTTCCGACTCATGCTTAACTAGATTGAATTTAGTGGGTGAAATAACTAGTAGCATGCTTGAAGTGAGCTTACCGTCAGGAGAAATTCTTGACACTAATAGGATAGTCAAGTCTGTGCGAATGGATTTCGATGGGATAGTGTTTGAGGCAGACCTGAATATTATTTCGATGAAGGATTTCGACATTATCCTAGGAATGGACTGGCTGAGTGCTAACCGTGCCGCAATCATGTGCCATGAGAAGGAAGTAGTATTTCGAAAGAATGGGGATGAGGTGTTCAGATTTTTTGGTTAGAAGGTTAAAGCACTTCCTCGCCTTATCTCGGCTATGCAAGCTGAAAAGCTAATTGCCAAGGGAAACTGTCAAAGTTATCTGGTTAATCTCCAAGGAAAACCTGCCGAGGAAATCAAATTGGAGTCAGTGCCAGTTGTGTGTGACTTTCAAGATGTATTTCCAGAAGACCTATCTGGTACTCCGCCTGATAGGCAAGTGGAATTTGCTATTGACTTGGTGCCAGGAGGTGCCCCTGTTTCGAAAGCCCCGTATCGTATGGCACCGAAAGAATTACAAGAATTGAAAGTCCAACTGGAAGAACTGCTAGAGAAGGGCTTTATCAGGCCAAGTGTGTCCCCGTGGGGAGCACCTGTGCTATTTGTGAAAAAGAAGGATGGCAGTATGAGAATGTGCATTGACTATCGGGAATTGAACAAGTTGACGATAAAGAATAAGTACCCCCTGCCCAGAATCGAAGATTTGTTTGATCAATTAAAAGGAGCTGCGGTATTTTCAAAGATGGACTTAAGGTCCGGTTACCATCAATTGAAGATCAAGCCTGCGGATATACAAAAGACAGCGTTTAGGACTCGATATGGACACTATGAGTTCACGGTGATGCCATTCGGTCTTACGAACGCACCGACAGTATTTATGGACTTGATGAACCGGGTTTTCCATCAGTACTTGGATAAGTTCGTCATTGTCTTCATTAACGATATTCTGGTCTATTCCAAAGATTCACAACAGCATTCGGAACATTTGAGGATTGTGTTGGAGACGCTACAGGCAGAAAAGTTATATGCCAAATTTAAGAAATGTGAATTTTGGCTTGAGAAGATAGGCTTCCTGGGTCATATTGTCACAAACAATGGCATCGAAGTTGATCCGTCAAAGGTGGAGACAGTGAGTAATTGGACTACGCCAGCGAATGCAGGTGATGTGAGAAGCTTTTTGGGACTAGCTGGATATTACCGACGATTTATAGAGGGTTTCTCTAAGATAGCGGGTCCCATGACTCAGTTGACACGGAAGGGTGTAAAATTCCAGTGGACAGAGCAGTGTGAACGAAGCTTCCAGGAATTGAAGAATAGACTGGTTTCAGCTCCAGTGTTAACAGTGCCGGATGGATCCAAGGATTTTGTGATATACAGTGATGCCTCGAAACATGGTTTAGGATGTGTGCTTATGCAAAAAGGTAAAGTAATTGCCTATGCTTCGAGACAGTTGAAGCCATACGAGAAAAACTATCCGACGCATGATCTAGAACTGGCAGCTGTTGTACATGCTCTTAAGATTTGGCGACATTACCTATATGGGAGTAAATGCGAGATTTACACCGACCATAAGAGTCTCAAGTATTTCTTCACTCAGAAGGAATTGAACATGAGACAACATCGATGGTTGGAATTGGTGAAGGATTATGATTGTACTATTCTTTACCACCCGGGTAAGGCTAATAAGGTTGCAGATGCACTAAGCAGGAAAGATGTGGGTCAATTATCAGCTTTGGGAACAGTACAAGAACAGTTGATTCGGGATTTTCAGAACTTGAGAATCGAAGTGAGAAACAAAGGAATCCAAAGTTTTAGCCGATTGACAAATTTGACAGTGAAGCCAGATTTGAGAAACAGAATTGTGATGGCTCAGGAAAGCGATAAGTTTTTGGAAAAGATCAAAGCCGAAGTTGGAACTGGCAAGAGAGCAGATTTTGAAATCGGAAGCGATAATGCACTATTATTCAAGGGTCGCCTGTGTGTACCGAAGGATGATCAGATTAGGAATGAAATATTGAGGGAAGCCCACTCAGCTCCATATGCAGCTCATCCAGGAGGAACAAAAATGTACCGAGATTTGCGTACTACATTCTGGTGGAGGAATATGAAGGGATGCATCGCTAAGTTTGTCTCACGATGCATGACCTGTCAGCAAGTCAAGGCTGAACATCAGAGACCGTCAGGACTACTAAATCCTTTAGACATTCCGGAATGGAAATGGGAGAAAATTTCCATGGATTTCATAACGGGCTTACCAAGGACAGTGAGAGGACATGACGCCATTTGGGTTATTGTAGACCGACTTACAAAGTCAGCCCATTTTCTTCCAGTGCGGATGACTCTCAGTATAGATCACTTAGCCCAGATTTATATAAGGGAGATCGTTCGACTTCACGGGGTTCCAGCGTCTATTGTTTCAGATAGGGATCCGAGATTCACTTCGAGATTTTGGAAGAGCTTACACACGGCTATGGGGACTAAATTAAATTTTAGTACCGCTTACCACCCGCAGACGGACGGACAGTCTGAACGCACCATTCAGACCTTAGAGGATATGCTTAGAGCCTGTGTACTGGACTTAAGCGGCAATTGGGAAGCTCACCTGCCATTGGTAGAGTTTGCTTACAATAATATTTTCAGGCTACCATTGGTATGGCACCGTATGAAGCACTGTATGGGCGAAGATGTCGATCGCCGGTATATTGGGATGAGGTTGGCGAGAGGAAGTTATTGGGTCTTGAATTAATTTAAAAGACTGTAGGGGCTATCGAGAAGATCAGATTGCGAATTAAAGCTGCCCAGGACAGACAGAAGAGTTATGCTGATCAGAGAAGAAAAGACTTGGAGTTCGAGATTGGAGAGAAAGTATTTTTGAAAATCTCCCCTATGAAGGGCACTATTCGTTTTGGCAAGAAAGGGAAATTAAGGCCTCGGTTTATCGGACCTTTTGAAATATTGGAGAAAGTAGGTAGTGTGGCTTATCGTCTAGCATTGCCACCCGAGCTCTCGGCTATACACAATGTTTTTCACATCTCTCTATTGAGAAAATACGTTCACGATCCCAGTCACGTGGTAAACTTTCAGTCAGTCCCGATTCAGAAAAATCTCTATTATGAAGAAGCACCCATGTGCATCATTGATAGAAAAGTCCATGTCCTAAGAAGTAAAGAAATTTCTCTAGTCAAAGTCCAGTGGGGTAGACATAGTAGCGATGAGGCTACATGGGAAAAAGAAGAAGAAATTCTGGCCAAGTATCCAGATATTTTAGACCAAGTGAGTTTTAAATTTCGAGGACGAAATTATTTTAAGGTGGTAGGGTTGTAGCGACCTGGAATTTTCGTTTCTTTCTACCAAAATAATTTTTAAAACTTTAAATGCGCGTCGCTACGACTTCTTCCAATTTAATTTAAAAGAGTATTCGTCTAGCCAAATTATAAATGAAATTAAAATTTATTTTCATCGTAAGTAAATTTTCGAATTCTATTTTTAAATATATTCCATTGTCACAATTTTTTTTTTTTTCTATCTATCCTAATTAAAATTTTAATGATTGTAAAAATCTAAAATTTCAACTCCAGCCCTATATGGAATAATTCTGAATTTCCCCAAAAATCCATTTTTCCCACACGATTTATTCCATTTTCACAACCCAATTCATGACCCTTACCAATTTCAATTTTTGGCAAATTCCAGCAATCCACCTCAAATCTGCATGTATCCAAAACTCTCCTCTTGCAACCCCCTCGATTTCAGCACTCAGTGATTTCAAACTCCTGCATTCCTTCTTCAATCACCAGGCTCCCTTAACTCCCCCAATCAAGAGATTTCAATTTGCAGCCTTCCAAAATCTGTATCCCTTTTCAGCCCTCAATTCCACGTCCAGCTCCCTGCGATTCATCCTCAATTAGCAATCAATCCGCAACCTACCAATTTCAGCAAAACCAACCGTGACATATATCTCATCTTTTCATTCTACACGAGCTCACCCAAGCCAGACCACCCTCCTGGTAATTTTCTACTGAAATTCTTTAGCATCTCACACCCCTTCAAGCACACACCACGCACATCATCAACCACCTCCGTACCCAGTCTCTCAAACCACTGCCCATCGACACTGCTCCTCCCATATGCAATCAGATCATCAAAACCGCCACTGTAATCCACCGAACCACCACCATCATCAAATCCCAATCAAACCCAAATTTCCACAACCAACACATCATGATCGGCCACCATCATTCACCGCACCGGATCGACCACTGCCCAACCTCGATCCACACCATTTTGTCCCAAATCAAATCCAAAAACCAAGATAAAAACGCTACCCATAACTTACCTCAGCCTTCACCGGTGTTTCGTCGGAAAACCACGAACGCAGCCCGGGTTTACTTCGGTCCTTCGCTCCCAAAATCAGCCCAAACTCCATTTTTCTCGCATGCCTAGGTTCCCTGCTACTGCTGCTTCGCACCGGCGACATCATCGCCGGCCTTGCGCCGACGATCGACCAGAGAGGAGGGCGTCCGCCCTCCCCTCACGCTCCGTCTCTCTCTCTCTCTCTATCGTAACATAGAGAGAGAGATAGGAGTGTATGTATATATATATTATATATATAATCTTGTTTACAAATTGATCCTTTGAGTCCCCGATTTTTGAAAAAGTACTTGTTTCAGTCCTTAAGTTTTGAAAACATTTATTTCAGCCCCACAGTTTGATATATATCCGTTTCAGCCCCTCCTTTTTGAAATGATTTTCAATTTAGTCACGAATGTTTCTATAAATAACGAATCAACCCTTATTTTTGTAAAAGTCTACTTCAGTCCCTAAAGTTTTATTTAAATTCTAATTAAATTTCATTTAAATCTTTATATTTATTTTTAGTTACTTTAAATTTAAGTCTCGAAGATACTAATTTAATTTAATTTTCTTGGCTAGACGAATCATTTGGAGAATTTAGAGATTGACGTACTTCCCGCTCCAATTTTTGAGAACTCGTAACGTTAAAGGTAGACTCGCCCCCACTAATTGATTTATATTATAATTGCACGTGATTATGTGGATTTGTGTGATATTGTATGCTTAATTGCATGAGAAAAGAAAAGAATATCTCGTATGAGATAAATTTGAGAATTTATGTTATGCACGTCATAACCTATCTGCTAGCATGATTTAAGAAAAGAATGGTTCATTTGCGTTCACTATGTGATGCATATGAATAAGAAAAGAACGTCACTACATTATTTGCATGATTACTTGTCCAATTATCTTTTAGATTAATTATTGGAGTTGAGTCTACTGAGTATTTCATTTTGAAATGCTCACCCCGTGGTTTTTAACAATTTTGCAGATTTCGGCGACGGTGGCGAGTGATGGGCAATGGCGATGAAAAAAAATTTTGGATATCATTTTTGAAAGTCGTGGATTTCGAAATAAACAATTTCATTTTATCATGAATTTCCATTTTTAATAAGTTTGTAAGAATTATTCCATTTAAATTGAATTATCGCTAAACTTTGATTTATTAAACGTGATATTTAATATTTAGTCATATTTCCGCAATAAAGTGTATTCGAAAATTTAGAAAAGTGACGTTCCGGGCTCCACGGAACTCGGGGCGTTACACCACAGTTGTCGAATGGAAGCAAAAAGTTACCAAGCAGATCCTTAGTGTGTGTTTGGTATTATTTAAAAAAGTTTTTTTGAGATAAATATTGATCTTTAAAAGAGTGGATGATTAAGATTTAGTTGAAAAATCAAATATTATGTGCTTGACTTTTAATGAATGATTAAAATTGAGTACTGTAGAAAAAAAGAGAATATTTTAAAGAGAATTAAACAAATTCTTAGGAACAAATTCTTGGTAATACTGTTTGGTTTGTAAATTTTATAAACAAAAAAATTGTGTTTACCAAACTTATGCTTAAGACACGATAGGTGTCATTCCGACACTGACATTCCACGGAATATAAGACGATAGGTATCATGTCAACACAAACCTTCCACGAATCATCATATCTAACGAAGAATTTAACCACCACCATCCTTTCGGATCTAAAAAATATTTGGTTTATAAACAAATTTTAAAGTACATAATTTTCAATACAATTTTTTAATCATACATTTTTTTCTCTCCAATTTTTAATCCTCCACCCACCGCGAGATCTGTGCAAAACAGTAAAAAAACTAGTTTAAAAACCAGATTCAAGTCGTCGAACAATGGCAGTTTGATTCATAACAATTTTCAAAATTACTTTTTAACAATACATATTTTCCCTCTTCAATTTTCAATACTACTTTTTACATCAAAATCATAAATAAACTAATTTATAAACCAAACAGTGTTATCAACATAAAAAAAATCTTAGCCTCTGTTTGGCAAATTTGTTTAAAACATATTTTTAAACAATAAAATTTTCCAAATTACTTTTTAACCACGTATCTTTTCACTCTTCAATTTTCAACCACACATCTTACCTTAAAAATATAAAAAAACATGTTTTTAGATACAAATTTTTTTAACAAACAAGGCCTTAACTTATCTTGATACAACACTGTTTGGTAAAAGTTTTTGTTTATAAATAAATTTTTTTTTCTTTTTTGAGGTAAAATATGTTGATGAAAAGTAATTTAAAAAAATATCTACAAATAAAAAATAATTTAAGAAAATGCGCTGCTTAAGTTCAAAACACTGTGATAGATAATTATAATAAAGTAATCCATAACCTAGCCCCCTGTTTGTTTGTTTTTAATTTTTTTTTTTTAAATATTCACAAATCATTTTTTAACTACTCGTTACACTTACAAAATAGTGAAAAGTTGTTTATAAACAATTTTAAAACTGTCAAACTAGTCCTAATCTTTAACAATTGCCAAAATCGTCACAGGAAGCAGGGGCGACCCTAGAGGGACTAGACCAAAGCAATTAAGGTACAACTTTGGGGCCTCAAGATAAAAAAAAACTTAAAAATCAAACCTCATGTTATTTGTTTACCTTAATTATTTTATAGTTAAACCTTCAACAATTCATTTATCAACGCTGGACTTAAATATTTTAATTTTGCTATGCTTGTCAAAAATTATATATAAGGGTCTCATAAGAAATAATCGTCTAGGGCCTCAAATTCTCAGTGCCGAACCTGACAAGGAGTATTCTTTAATGAAAGAGAGAGATATCCAAACCATGCAAGACAAATAGTAGGAAAATTCCACTTGTATAACTTGAGTTAAACCCCAGGTACATTTGAACAATGTAATGGCTACTTTGTCATTCACCTACATACCTACTTGTCTAGAGTATAATGTAAGGTGACACCAGTATGTACATCTAAAATCTTCCTAAATAGTAACCCACATATAATCATGAACTATATTAAAATAAAGAGATACTTATTTGACAACAATTTTTTGCTTTTGATGAACATTTTAAGGTTATCTTGTTAAGGAAATATAAGCATAAATTTTGCAGTTTTAAACGTAATTTCACTTTATAAAAGAGGTAATTTGCTTCTTTTTAAAGCTTAATCGTATGTAATCTAAGCTAAGTTACTTTAATTTCAAACGCCTTAGATAGTTTATTTGATCGCTTTTATTAGATTATTAAAACGTTAAATTTTGAGAGAATTTGATTCAAATTGTCAGTAATGTTATTTTTGGGCATGGACATCCTTTATTCTTCAGAAAAAGTGCAAACAAGTTCCAAATCTTTATTTAGCCTCTCTTCGGATAAAAATAACAGTTTATAAACCAGTTTTTTGCAATTTTGATATAAGATGTGTGGTTAAAAATTGATGAGATAAAAGACGTGTGGTTAAAAAGTGTTTTAAAAAATTGTGTAGATTATAAATTGATTTATAAACCTTAATCATTACACTTACCGAACAAATGCCATTTCTTTACTTAGCGCGTGCTTTAAATGTATTACATTACATACCACATAAATAAGTATTACTAGATAAATAACACATAATATGTTAATTTAAAAATTATGTTATTTATTCTCCTTACCATACAACATGGAAAGAACATAATAAGTACAATAATTTTATCAGTATTTTCAAGTTAAATAAAACACAATAAGATAAATGTTATAATTTTATGTAAGTTTTTTTTTAATCATAATTCTCTTTCTAAAAACATTTTATTTGACTTTAATTTTAAGATTTTACTTGTACAAAAAGGTGTAGAAAATTTCAAACAAAACAATGACCCCCAAAAAAAAAAAAAAACTTGAAAATTTATGAAAATAGTGTAATTTTTTATAGACTAGATAGAAAAAGAGAAGAAAATAAATAAGTCCATAGAATTTTATGTTTTATCAATAATTTTAGCCTCATATATATAAGGAAATATTGGAGATATAATTGTAATAATAACTAGGGTTGTAATGGTATAAATGTCATTAACTAATAATATATTATTTACAACATCCCCCTTGAAAAATACATTACAAAATATTTGACTTGTTAAAACCTTGTTTCATAAAAATTCAATGAGACAAAAATATCAAACGAAGGAAAAAAAGTACAATTATTTTGAAGTATTAAAATAAATCATTTTTCATTAAAATCTTTGCCAAAAAAATTCAGTGGAACAAAACCAAAACTAAAGAAAAAAAATACAGCTACTCTCATTGATGTTGATTACCATAAATCATTGAGTCGACGCATTTCAATCTCGTGAACGATTTTCTAGAATGTAGATGTTAACAATACGTTTGTGAATAAATTAATCACATTATCACTTGAGCAAATTTGTTGAACATTGATATCATCAATCTTCTGAAATAAATATGTTTTCTTCATCAATATGTCATAACAGTTACATCACTAAAAACCTTACCAAGAAAACACTATGGGATAAAACTCCGGTTAAGAGAAAAATAGTGCAACTCGTATTAGCTCCCCCTCATGTGAACATTACAATTATATTGATATTGCATATTATTTATTCAACTGTTAATCAATGTAATATCTAATTTGTTCACCAATCATATATAAATAACACACATATCATATTATTTGTTTTTCAAATATAAATTCAATTTTCATTTTAATTTGAATAACTATATCATATTTTCAATTATTTTCAATTATTTGGACATGCTATATCGAGTCAAGTTCTATCATCAATATTCATCAGCATTTAATGAAGTTCTCAAATTGCATTTAAATAAATATTTATCTATCATAAATTGGTATTGATTTATTTATAAATGTCAATCACATAATTATTTATAACATAATGGACTCTTCGTAAGAATTATTATCCTTTTTAACACGTATCTTTATACCAACTGAGATTTTATTCCTTTTGAACACATGCATCTGACTTGTGTCTTCTTCACAAACACACTCAACACTCCCTCTCCCCATCTTCATTTGCCGGCGAAATGGCTTCGATTTTGACATCTGAAACGAGACAGATTGCTTTGAGAATCTCGGAAGAGGAGCCAACTCCTTCTGCATCTAATCCGACAGACGCAGTGATATTCGTCGGGATCAGCTTGGTGTTGGGAATTGCGTGTCGCCATGCGCTGAGGGGCACTCGTGTTCCCTACACTGTTGCCCTGCTTATTCTCGGCGTTGGACTTGGTGCTTTAGGTATGCTTCGAATTCTCGGCGTTTATTTTTTTACGAATTTGCTTCCAATTCCTTAACTGAGTGCTAAATAACTTCACCTGAATAAACATTCTGTAACAGAAGAATTTATGAAATATACAGCACCACACCACTTGGATACTTGATCAATTTTATTGTTATTAATTGATTTTTTTTTTAAAAATATTATTATTATTATTATCAAGTACAAATATGTTTAAAAAGTAAAAAATGAATAAAATAACTAAATTTTAATTTATTTGCCATAAAAAATAATGTCGATAAAAAAAACTTGAAATTTTTTTCACTTTTTCCACTTAGAAAATTAAATCAGCCAAACACTTTCAATTGATATTTTTCACGAAAATAATTTTCAAGCCAATCAATTCATTGGAAAATATTTTCCCAATTTTTCACCTTCGCAATCAAATATACACTTAGATAGAATATGTGATAAGAATTATACATTTGATAAATATTGCGAATCTGTAATCTGAAAGAAGAGGTATAATCATTGTCAACATAACTGTCCAATTGTCCAGTCTCTAACAAAAATTCACACAACAAACTAAAATATGAAACTAGGTGTACTAGCAACCAAATCTCTTCATCTCTTGTAGCTTATTGGGTTACGTGGAACCCTAGTCAGGGACGATGCAATGAATTTGTTTCATACGAAAATTAATTGAAGTGGGGATGGAGCCCAAAGGGGGTTCGGGGCAATGCCCCAGAAATTTCCCCCCATCAAAATCTACTATATTTGAAGTCTTCACATCAACATTTTTTTGATTTTTCAACTAAAAATTTTCTTTTAAAGAATCTATTTAAGGTTGGCATGATTTTCTCCCACTAAAATAAAACAAGTGATAATTAGAGACCACAAATCAATTTCACAAATCACAAATCTCAAATTCAATTAACTCCGTAAACTACAAATATTTAACAACAAAATATCAATCAAAACTAATCAAATCAATTAAACAAGAACCCCCCCCCCCCCCCCCCACAAATTTAATTTATAACATAACATAATTTAATAGAGCAACATAAAGTATCGTATATTAATACCAATAATCAGTATTCAATTTCAATTTTTTCAATATACCATACATATATGAAGCTATAAACATGCAACATACCACATTCCAACTTCCAATTTTTTACAAGTTACAAGTAGGGGTTGTTTTCACACCACACGGTACTTGAACTTCCAAGTTCTATTCTTCAACGCATTTTTGACATTTAATGCTTCAAAATTACATTTTTAAGTTTCACAAAAGTCACACTACGTAAAAAATTCTTGACCAAACAGCCAAACATTATTATTACAAATTACCACTTTCCAAGATAAAATGGTAACCTCACCCACACGATTTTTCATTTATGTTGCATCTTCCTCCTCCTTTCTCTGAAGTTGCCTACAACTAAAATACTTAAAAAATGATTGCACCCAACTCGGTGCAATGTGAGCATAATTAAACATTTAAAGGGCAACCTAAAGTCCATGGGTCAAGTGCTCGGGCTTGCCCCTTAGCTGCTCCTCCCCTAACCCTAGTTAAAGTTTAATTAATGAGCTTCTAATATTCTTGTCCCACAAGTAACTCAAGTCCGGCCCAACCAATTGGACTTGAATACCAATTTCAACAATCTCCAACTTGTACAAAATCATATTTCAGATGCTCAATTATTGCTTTTGTATGTGACATATTATATTCCATTTACGATAACAAATGCGGTGATATTATTATTACAATCTAATTGGAATAAGATAAATTGAAATCATCATTTCTAATTTGTCCTCGATTCACCAAAATCGATTAACTTGCGTCACCATTCTAGATTGACGTTTAACAATGTGCCAATCAATCCATGTGAAGAAAAATATCCTGTGGTATGACAAGACCAATATATATATACGGTTACCATGAAAAATAACTATTTCATCAATATAACTCAATTAGATAAGACATATGAAGCAACGCCAATCTCATTTCAACCATTTATGTCATTCACATATTCTATTAGTTGATCTTGTTACGATTGAACACCTTTTTTAACTTATAACTCCACCCCGTTATCAACCAAAGTGGACAAAATACATGTCATAATCTCCTACTACACTGGAGGGATGAATCCTCTTATTGACAAACACAAACTTCGTAAGATTCTCATTATACCCCTACGAAGTAATCATGATGACTCCTTATCAAGAGTTACCATCAATGCTAACCAAAGCATAGGAATTCTCATATAAGATTCTATAAAGTCTTCAAGTCAAATGACCAATTCTACAACCTTGCATTAAAGATTCACCACTGTCGCTTGGATAGTTATCCATGTAGAAACTCTAGGTGGGTCATTCAATACTTTATTCATCTAACAATGCATCAATGTGTTCATTAGAACGTCCCTCCACATTCAAGTTTGTGAGGTAAGCTACTTTCTTCATAAGAAAGAAATGAAACACATGATATTCTAACTGCAACAACAATATCTGCATTTCATTGTTACTTCGACTACGAACAATTTAAAAATAAGTTATTTATAACTTGTATCTCAAAATTAGAACACCTTGTGATTAATAAGTTACCAAAATTAAACTATAGACTATATAATGTACATGATAAGTTAAATTCAATGCCACAATTGATATGCCTTATTGAGACAATAATATATGTTATGATATCTCAACGATTGGATTTAGAGCATAACATTGACATTCTCCCACTGGATTCAATAACTCATGCATACTACAAATAATGATTTTATATGAATATTATATTCTTATTTGGATAGTAGCTTTACAAGTGGATCTTTGATATGCGACTCTTCACAAATTCAACATTTTCAAGGTTAGTGGACATGAATTCTATTTTTCTACAATGTTAAAATGAGATAGCAGCACGTCAATACATACTCAAATCATTGATGAAACCCAGTTTTCTCGCTTGCACGATGATTCCATTATCGTCATAGTACTCATTATTAGGGCTACAATGTTAGGAACATTTATACTACATTAATATCTCAACGATCCAGGTTGCTTCCCAAACATCTATATATTTGGTCTCGATTGTAGAGTATAGCAGTCCTTCTTGTTTGAAACCTTTCAAATCGACAACACCGCTAATAAGAGAAGATTCACAATAAAACGGAAATTCCCATCAAAAGCACAAGCCACAATAAGGATGAATTAGTGACTCTGTAAAACAATACTCCATATTTATGAATTAACCAAAAAGCGGAAAATGAACGAAAGGTAAAAGCAAGTTCATGCTCTCGTCTGGATGATCTAATATTAAATTAGGGTGTTTTCTCTTTTGATACTCAAGTGAGCTAAATTTTCAAAAACTGGAATAAATTAACGCAAAAAAAAAAAAAAAAAGAAACATGTAGGCAAATGAAAAGCTAGACTAACAGATGAATCTTTCGAGATGATAAAAGGAATTATCGAGTAATATAAATCAAATTCACAGGTAAAATTGAGAGAGAAAGTCGTACCTAATGCAGTGTAAGAAGTATGAACCCTAGACTTATTTTTGGTGTGTAAATTCTCCAGTTATCTCCAGTGTTTGTAGATTTTGATTGGGGAAGGGTCTTGAACGTATTAATTATGGGAATGTTACTTAGTTTTGAGATTATTATTCTAATTTTTTTATTTTTCAAGGTAGTGGACCTAATTTCTTCAATTAATTACTAATAGACAATGTGTTAAATTTTGGGCCCAAGTCTTTTCTAGTGATTGGGCTAAATAAATAAGTTATACAAGTAATAGTCTGACTACATGTAGAGATGAACTCAAATTTTTTAGACGGAAAACTACATAAATAAAATTCTTTTGAGGTCCCTTTTGAGGACAATTTGGATCGAAATTTGCACCCTCCCGTGCATAGGTGACGGGAGGAGTTCAAGACTCCGGGACTGGACATGGATACGAGCTCACGAGGGCACATCTTCTTTTTCAAACATTATGTCTGATGAGAACAAACCGGCTAGTGAATTTCTATGCTTACATAATTATGCATTTCCAAAGCGTATTCGTAATTAAACGTTCCCATTCAAAAACTTGCCAAAAAAGGTTCACTCAAAGACCCATTCTTTTCCAACGGTTCGAAGATTTAGAGGTATCGTGAATAATGTTTACTTATTATTTTTTTTTTTTCCAAAAGTTACTTATTTCTTATTATACTTCTATGTAGAACATAGTACGAGTCACAAGTTGGGAAAGATTGGCAACGGCATTCATATCTGTAAGTTAGATTTTTATTTGGTTGCAAAAGGAGAGGAAGGAACAAATGACAATGCTATATGTACAAAATACTCTCCCCTTACATGGAGGTAACACACTTGAGGCAGTGTGTACACCTTCACTCAAAAGTCAAGAATAAAAATTGATTGTAAACTAGTTTCTAGTCTAGAGATTTTATTCAGCTCTTCAAATATCAGCTATTACAAATGGTTTGACAGTTGTTCATTTGTAGGGGCAAATATTGATCCTGACCTTCTCCTGGCCGTGTTTCTTCCGGCCCTTCTTTTTGAGAGTTCATTTTCATTGGAAGTGCATCAGATAAAGGTCATTAGCATGTGTTTTCTTTTTTATTTCTGTTTTAAATTTTCTTTCTTCTAAGAGGCGGTGAAAATGAGAGAGGGATTTAATTTTAGAACAGAACTGACGGAGTTTTAATTTTCCACTGTGTTCGTTTCTAAGTAATTGACGGTCTAACACTCAACCATTCTTGTTGGAAGCTTCATAGTTTAAAGGGTTAAGAAGATATTTTAGTAAAATCTAAATTTAGCCCCACATTGGTTGATCAATTTGGAGAAAGGAACATGAGGGCATTTGAACAATCTGCAAGTAGTAGAAGTGTACACAGAGATTTCTTTCCTTTAATCTTGTCATGGAATTTATCCCCTCTGATTACGATAGAAATTTCATAAATCTACATGATAGTGTATAGGGCTTTATTTCCTTTTCCCTTTCCCTAATTTATAAGCCCATTGTTTTTCAATAAGTTCCCGTGCACTTTTTAGCACGTGCTTTATTATAGTGCTTCACATCAATCTATAGTTATAGAAGAATTGATTCACTCATGAAGTTTTAGACATTCAATTTGCAAAAATTTGTTGCTAGTTCATTTGCATGATTTGGCAGTATTGCAGCAATCCATTGGAGGTCTGGATAAGCATAAAATCAGATATTATACTGTAGATGGCATTGTAGCATATTTCTATCCTTTAACATAGCTTAGACTTTAACTCGTGTGAACGTCTTTTTTCCCTTGTATTGTACAAGATAGTCCTTAATCTTTATCGTACTTCTCCAAGAATTTATGACTGAATTCAGGATATAATTTTAACGTACCTATTCAGTAATACATCTATTTTTTGATACATGTGAATTGTGTTTATTCTGGGACATGGCAATCACTCACTTTTATTAGTTGAGAGAAGAAGATTGAGAAAGATGGTTTAGGTTTGAATGTTATGCATCTTCTAGAGTAATGTCTTAAAATTGGTTTCTTGAATAAAATAGTTCAACTTAACATTATATTTACATCTAATGTCTCACTCGATAATATTAACATCAGAATTTGAAAACTCTGCCCCTTGTTCCCCCAAAAAATCCTGACTTTAATGTCAGAAGTTCTCAGTGTTTAAAAATAAGCCTTACCCTACCCTTATTCTTTGTTTTACAAATAGTCCAAATTCATTTGAGAAGGATTGTCGTTAATTCTCAATATTTACAATTACGTTTTACCTTAGCTTCATTCTTAGTTTTACAAATATTCCAATATTCATTTACTAGGGCATAGGTATAGCTTTCTGATGGATTGTGTGCAAACCATTCCACACTTTATACTTGAATGTGCCAATCCACCATCAAGTCCATGAACGAGCTGTAGTTTGTTAATCAATGCAGTAGAACAATTCTGTATGGTCAACAATGCCATTTTGTTGCAGGTGCTTTTTTTTCAGTTCTATAACTATTACCATGAAAGCATACATTGCATGTTATATGTAGCCATATTTCTGATCTCCCACTATACTTTCCATTTTTAATATTAAAAAGATATTTGTTACTTATTACTCATTTTGCTTATGGTTCTTGCAATACACAACAAAGCATTCATTTTTAATATATGCAGAGGTCTATGATACAT